>CM067492.1:27309472-27400180 GCA_034552555.1 Semaprochilodus insignis
TATATATATATATATATATATATATATTCTTCTCTTTAATCTTTTCTTTCTTACTTAGTACGTAGTATTTATATTGTAATTGGTTAGTACTTCAAGCCCAGGAGCTAGTGCAGAGTAAGAATTTCATTGCACAGTGCAGCTGCTTGTTTCTCTGTGCATATGACAATAAACGCTTGAATCTTAAATCTTAAAGTAGAAAGACCCCCGGATTGGAAACGTCAGTACAGATACACCACCACACTACTTAACTACAGTAACCAAGTACATTTACCGCATTACTGTCCACCATCGCCCTTTCCTCTGGCTTCCCTGACCTTAAAAGGGAGGAGTACATTTGTCCTGCATGGCTTATACAACACACAAGGCAGTTGTTTAGAGACAGTTTATTAGAAATATGTAGACAAAACCCCACTGCGTTTAACAAACTTAAGTTCCTCAACCTGTGGTGACAGGTTAGCACAACATAAACATCATTTTTGTTTGTTTTAGTCACACTTGCATTGATATTAGGAGTGCAAACACAATTTGGTCAGCTATTGAAAAGTTACCCTTTTGTTCTGTACAGCGGTGAAGCTTACATCGTATCACTTCTTTTTACATAAATGGAAGATATCAGTGTTCAGATGCCTGCTACACGTTCGGGTGTGACGATGACTGATAACTACTGAATCGAAATCATTTCTGTAAAGCGATGTGCACCTGTCAGGACTATTTGATTTACACGCCAACCTATCTGGTGGATAAAACCCCGTCTCGGATGTCCATAAAAAGTGTTTACCAATGAAGCAGAACAAGCAAGTTCATCGACTTCAAACGCGGCTATGTTTAAATCCAGTACATGATTTGGCTAGTATTTGCGGTTGAACAAAGAAGCACAGGTCTGAGCAGGATGCTTGCTTCAGTCGCACACACACAAAAAAGAAAAATCGTGTAACAAAAATATGAACGAAATTTACAGTCTGGACCAGGTCTAATGCAAATATGGGGGGAATAAAAAATAACGTCAAATATTCTATTCACTGGGGGTTACAAGGTGTATATGCTATATGATGGACAGCTTACTGATATCAAGGGTAAAGGCGAAGATTGTTGCATCTCGGCACTACCCGCCTCCACATCCACTGCTGAGTATATGGACGATAACTAGAATCCACAAAACATCATGGAGAACTTCAAATTGTCCATGCAGAATAAAAAGGTAAAGACAGCACTGCTGATGACTGAAGACAGCCATCAACACAATGGTACTACTCTGGTGCAACACTCGTGACACTCAGATTCTGGAAAACAGCTCAAAACATAGGCCTTTTTGTTTTGGATTTTTTTTCTCTCATTAACGATTACCCACTCATAACTAGCCTTTTTCTTCAAACAACAGGTAAGTGATGATCCTTGTCGTCTGCCACAAGGTGACATCCTTCGCAGCTTCACTCCAGATCTGGCATCTCTGTAATTTAGACACATCTAGTAAGTTTCACGTACACATATACAACAAATAACAGTTCTGGCCTGACAACAAAACACAACGCAGGCAGACTTACTCTCATCATCGCTATCTGCAGAATCCTCCTGCAATTTAAAACAAAGGAGAAAACATTACTGTCTTTAAGGAAACAAGACGACACACATCTACATTAACTGCATTAGGTATTTCCTGTCTAAGCGGATCATTTCAGGTACGAGTCCTACAGGCAATTCACAGCAGACACACCAGAGCTGGATTTTTGCCTAGCTACTGTTTGGGGTGACCCCGAATTGTCGACTAGTTGATGATTTGATCTCAGGGGCCTGATGGCCAATTTCAGTCAAACAGGCAGAAAATGTAACCACGAAACAAGAACCATTCCATTTTATTTGGAATTGCTTGATTTCTCCCAATAATACACAGCCCTGGAAAAATTTAAGCGACCACCTCAAAATGATCAGTTTCTCTAGTTGTACAGTTTCTGGGTTTGTGTTGGACCAAAATGAGCAGTTCTGTTTGATTCTATACACTACTGGAAACACGTCTCCCAAATTCCAGATCAAATATTGTATTTTAGATCTGTTTATTTAGAAAATCACTAATGACGCCTCCAGAAGCCTGTTTTTTGAACCATGCTCACTGTGCATTTCACCCCAGCCACCGCTCGGCAGCCTTTCTGTAGGTCACCTGACGTCATCTTATGGTAGTTAAGTGACATTGGAATGAGGTGGCGCTCATCACGGTCAGTAGAGAGTGGTTTTGGCCCTCTGCCAGTCTGTAGCTGTGTTGTCCTGTGTGTTTGCTGCTTGACCTTGTTCTTATGAACCAGACGCTCACTGTATCTGCCAGTAAAGCTAGAACCCAACCTTCTGTTCCTCACTAAGAACCTGCTGTACATGTGGAGATGCTGATTTAAGAAGAAACTGGAGTGGGCTCTTATTTATTTCCAGAGCTGTACAATCGCTTGTATATTTGGCATAAATGCCAGTCTGTTAAAAACAGCATTACTAAAAATGTGACAGTAAGTGAAGTGTTTTTACCTTCTTACATCTGACCCTCAAACGTTACTTTCGTGTGGCCCCAGCAACCCGCCAGCTCATATGCGCTAGCCGTTTACACAAAGTGTTGCATCGTGGTGCAAAACACAGATAGTCACAATGAAATAAGATTCAATAATAATCTGCATTTATTTCTCATTTTTATTACGTGTCTGTTTGATTTTCAGGGCTTATTTCAGTGTTTGTTTGTTTTATTTTTGCCGGACGGCATGTGGTATGCAGGAAAAACCAGCTCCTTGTGTAAGTAAATAAATACATAAATAATTACTTTAAAAAAATGATTGGACAATGAGTCCACAACAGACACCCTCTACATATCAAGGAGTTTTGACCAGTTGAGTTGATGTATATATACACCATTTTTAACCTTGATCAACTATAAGACCTAATCTAAAATGATTCTGATTTTCAGAATTAAGTCTAACTACTCTGAATAATCCGACAAAGGCTGGCTCTGTGAATTACTGTGTATTGATTGTCTCTGTTATTTTTGGAATTTGACAGTATCTTTGAAACATAAAATACTAAACGAAGTGGGCTTTTGTGCAACAAGGACATGTTCTTACATCATCTGCACCATCCATGTCAGGCAGATCGTCTTCCCCTCCCATGTTGTTCATCATCTGCAAAACAAAACAACACACCAGAACATTTAGCACTGCTCCTATGGGAAAACATTTTATAGTTCTCCGTGTCGATGACACTCACCTCTGAGAAACGGTCGTAGCTGGACAACTCCTCATCTGAATCATCTTCCCAGTCTTTCCAGTTATTGAAATCAACACTGAGCCAATTCAGCTGAAGAAACCAAGTTAATACAGAATAAGCACAATCCAGCACCACACCGGCTGCATTAATCACGCAAACGATTAAAAGGAAATCGTACCTTTGTTTTGTCTTTCGTTAACCTCGGCCATGACTTGCCCGATTCTGCTTTTCTTAGACAACAAAACACAGTTCTGTCTGTGCGTTTGTGTTTGGACTCCTGCAAATAATGAGGGGGGAAAAAAAATTCACCCTTCAGCACCTATTTAGCACATCACCTGCTCAAGAAACGAGAAAAATAAAGAAAACTACCTCATACTTACATTTGGGTCGATTGCCTCAAAAAGTTCTACTTCATTATGATATTTGACGGTATCAACTCCACCTACACAACTGAACAACAGAACACAAGATGGTGTATGAGGGCTGAGAAACAACACCAGGATCCAGAGTGAACGTGACAGTGAAATCCTACCTGAAATCAAGCTTCGATTTGTCAAATTTCACTTCAACATCTCTGCTGTCCTCTACACAGAATTCAACAAAGACAGAGTCCCGTCTGTCATACCACTTAGCAGTTGCTGACTGCCTGTTAAAAGAGAGAGACAGAAGGAATATTGGGAGAACGTGATGGAGTACATTAGGAGAAAATAGCTTTCAGTACTAGTTAGTACTAGGTAGGTGGTGCTGGTGGTGATATTGGATCCACAGAATAGCTAAAGTGGCATGTAGGTCAAAGCAAGTAGAAGTCCGTTTAAACTGATCAACTTTTACCAGCTACCGTTCTCAAGCATACTGCACGACTAACTCATGCACAACCTGTATAGAAGCTGACATGTGAAAACCGAAACACCTCAAAGTCTGGACTTGTGTGAAGTGGATGACTAGGTGATGGTCATCGTTACCTTGGCAACACTAGCTAAAGCTACATTTAGGCGGTTGGCTAATAGCTAGGTTAGCAAACCAATGCTGATCGTGCTATTGATGGCCTGTGCAACAGTAAGTGCCATAAACATTGATAATGTCGCTCGACTGTGCAATAAAACACAAAACTGTTGCTGTGCTTAACCTCAACCTCATGGTCGAGACAGGGCGCCAGTTTAAATGACTAAGGCTAGCTAACTAGCTAGCACGGCTAGCTGCAGAACATCCATACTGAAACATCCTAACCTTTGGGAGAAGCTGGCCAGCTAACAATGATGTTGCGCAGAAACATTTACAGCGCCTCGTCTACCAGCAACAGCAGCCTGAGCTCAGCGTGTAAAACACATTTATATGGCGAGCTGTATATCTTAATCACCGCTAGCTAGCACATGGGAATTAAGTCTGGAAGATGATGCCGAAAGGCCATAGTTATCTGGAAAACAAAGCCATCACTAATTCAGAACAACTCGCAGACGGCAACCAATCCTCTCCCTCGACTCTTCCAAGGCTTTGCACAGCGCCAGTGCTTTGGGGAATTAAAACGAAACATCTTCACAGCCATTTGCTGAGGGCTGCTAAGGCGTGCACGCCTGGCTAGCTAACTAGCTGGGTTAAGCAGAGGCCATGGTGACGGGCATTTATCTCTTGCGGGCTTAGCTAGCTCTCTGAATTAGCGAGTGCTTACTATCAGCTAACGTTAGCACACCGCGGGAATAACCTGGGGTCCCTCTGCTTTAGCTAAACAGCCTACACATCTCCCATAGATACGTCCCATAGGAAACGCGAAGTATTAATTAATCTTGTTTAAATAGCTCTAGATAGGCAGAAAGCTTAGCTAGCTGGCTGGCTGGCTAACACTATCGCTAGCCGATAATACGTACTGCTAGTTAGCTTAGCTTATCTGGCTGGCTAGCTAACAAGTTAGCGTCCGCCTCGCTAGTAGAAAACTTACATGTCGTTCTCAGCTTTCCACAAAGAGTGTTTCAGCCTAGTGCCCTCGTGTTTCGAGGGATGTGCTTGACGTGCGCTAAATCTTCCACCAGCACACAGAGTAAGTGAACAGCCCTCCTCCTGCTGCTACTGCTGCCGCTGTTCTCGTTAGCGCAAACCTCCTGCCGCCTCCTCGCGTGTCTCCTCTTTGCGCGCGGTGACGCAGCTCGCGCTTTCTGGCATCTTCCACTGCGCGTTCACGAAGCCGCCGCGTCTCCATGGTAACGTGTTCCAAGGTTTTCAGCCTGTGAGGTTTACCATGTGTAGCGTGTTTAACATTTAGGACAGAATTTTAAATTAATCATTTTACTTCGGCTAAATATCACACACAGAAAAGCGGGACCATCAAAACGTCTCCCTGTTGGTTAGCAGTTCAAAACGACGTGGCTTACGATGTGTAGTTAAACAATCCTCTTACACTATAGTCTTAAAACCTAAACTATACTCCTTAACCTTACACTACACTCTTAAACCCTAAACTAGACTCCTAAACCTTACACTATACTCTTAAACCCTAAACTATACTCCTTAACCTTACACTACACTCTTAAACCCTAAACTATACTCCTTAACCTTACACTATAGTCTTAAAACCTAAACTATACTCCTTAACCTTACACTACACTCTTAAACCCTAAACTATACTCCTAAACCTTACACTATACTCTTAAACCCTAAACTATACTCTTAAACCCTAAACTATACTCCTTAACCTTACACTATACACTTAAACCCTAAACTATACTCCTAAACCTTACACTACATTCCTAAACCTTACACTACACTCTTAAACCGTACACTATACTCTTAAACCCTAAACTGTACTCTTAAACCTTAAACTGTACTTTTAAACCTTACACTATACTCGTTAACCTTACACTATACTTTTAAACCCCAAACTATACTCTTAAACCCTAAACTATACTCCTTAACCTTACACTATACTCTAAAGCCCTACACTATACTCTTAAACCCTAAACTATACTCCTAAACCTTACACTATACTCTTAAACCTTACACTATACTCTTAAACCCCAAACTATACTCTTAAACCCTAAACTATACTCCTTAACCTTACACTATGCTCTAAAACCCTACACTATACTCTTAAACTCTAAACTATACTCCTAAACCTTACACTATACTCTTAAACCTTATACTATACTCCTAAACCTTACACTATACTCCTTAACCTTACATTATACTCTTAAACCCTAAATTACACTCCTAAACCTTAAACTATACTTTTAAACCTTACACTACACTCTTAAACCTTACACTATACTCTTAAACCCTAAACTGTACTCTTAAACCTTAAACTATACTTTTAAACCTTACACTATACTCGTTAACCTTACACTATACTTTTAAACCCCAAACTATACTCTTAAACCCTAAACTATACTCCTTAACCTTACACTATACTCTAAAGCCCTACACTATACTCTTAAACCCTAAACTATACTCCTAAACCTTAAACTATATTTTTAAACCTTACACTATACTCCTTAACATTACACTATACTCTTAAACCCTACACTATATTCTTAAACCTTATACTTTACTCTTAAACCCTAAACTATACTCCTAAACCTTACACTATACTCTTAAACCGTACACTATACTCCTTAACCTTACACTATACTCTTAAACCCTAAACTGTACTCTTAAACCTTAAACTGTACTCTTAAACCTTACACTATACTCCTAAATCTTACAATATACCCCTAAACCTTAAACTGTACTTTTAAACCTTACACTATACTATTAAACCCTAAACTATACTCTTACACCTTACATTATACTCTTAAACCTTACACTATACTCTTAAACCTTACACTATACTCCTAAACCATACTTTTCAACCTATACTATTAAACCTTATACTTTTAAACCTTACACTATACTCCTAAACCTTACACTATACTCTGAAACCTTAAACTACAGTTTTAAACCTTACACTGTACTATTAAACCTTATACTGTACTCTTAAACCCTACACTATACTCTTAAGTCTTAAACTATACTCTTAAACTCTACACTATACTCTTAAACCTTACACTATACTCTTTAACATAACACTATACTCTTAAACTATACTTTTAAAACTTGCACTATACTACTAAACCTTAAACTATACTCGCGGTGAATGAAAGCTGACTGTAATAAAACTTAAAACTGCACTCTAAAAACACTGATAGTGCTACATATATATATATATATAAACCTTATATCCACACTCACTGTCCATTTAACCCGCTCTACTTACCATATAGGAGCACTTTGTAGTTCTACAGTTACAGACTGTAGTTCATCTGACTCACTGTATACTATGTTATCCCCCTTTTACCCAGTTCTTTAAGGACCCCCACATATTAAAAATGTAATTAAAGAAAAATGTAATTAATAGCACAGATCACTGGCCAATACATGCACCAATCCAAATAATGCTTCTGGATCTTTCTCTCAGTAAGTGTTTATATTACTAATATTAATATACATAATGTGTAATATTGTAATAATAAAATCTTAAAAAGACCATATGGTTACTTGTTCATTTTTTTCAGGTAACTACTGCATGCCTGAAATCTATATCTATCTATCTATCTATCTATCTATATATATATATATAGAGAGAGAGAGAGAGAGAGAGAGAGAGAATGAGAATGTTAGGTTAACAATTCAATTTTGCCTTGACAAACATTTAAAATTAAAAATAAAACAAATATGAATAGATCATACTGAAACCAGAAACTTAGAAGATTCATTTGGGACTTTTATTCTAAAAAACAGATTCAGCAAGAAGTGAATTCAGCAAGAAGTGCACAGGCAACACCTTTAATCTCCTGCTAATCTGACAGCAGATTAATTGAAAATCGGAAAAAGCCTCTTAACTGTCATTCAGCGTTTAGACTGAACTAGGGCGCCATGTAGCGGGCAGATCAGCCTGGACTTTAATCCTGTCCGATCCAGGAGTGACGAACTTCCTGCTTATGTTATCATGCGTCCTACGTGTGATCCATTGTAACGTAGTGAACTGTGGCAAAGGGAAAGATGATACAGAAACAGGCAGTGTGCGGTGTCAATACGGTCAAGAACAAAACCACATAGTCGCCGTAACAAACGGAGCCATGACTGCTTTTACTGTTTACATGCCTTCTGTGTCCAAGGACGGGAGAGCAGGGAGACAGCCTGAGCTGGTGTGTGGATGTGGGGAGGTTTAGGCAGACTCGAGCCTCTCTGTGGTCTGTGCTCGGGGCCTGTTCGACTCCGGTATCGTTTAAAGGTGAACACAGCGCTTGTTTCATCGAATGGAAAAGTACTTTCAACTCAAAGTAAATTCCCCAACAAACCGACGTCTTCGGGCAGAGTCAGTGCAGAAGGTGAGACAAACACGATTTAGCCTAGCTAACAAACCACAACAGTGGCTGGCAAATGGACAAACGTGCAACAGTGTCTGCTATCGATTATCGATTAGCCTACCTGCTAAGATGTCTCGATCTGACCTGTGCGTATTTCTTTTCTGAACAGGCTAATAAACCTGCAGTTAAGGGGGATTTATGGGATCACAAGGTAAATAAGAACTTCTTTTATTACATATATTAAAACTGTAAACTCTCAGTTTGTTGTTATGCTTCCGAGAGCGGGGCGGGGCTTGGAGCACGGTCCCTTTGTTTATACAGCCAGGGGATTCTTAGTGATGGGTAGTTAGATTCAGTGTACTGAATCGATTCTTTTGAACTGTACGGTTCGCTTTGAGAAACTGAACGCTCGATTCAGTGATTCGGTTTTATGCCGGGCCTGGGGGCGACAAGAAGTGAAGTCATCTTTTTTATTTTTATTGTGTATACAAATCAAATCACGTTTAATGTTACATCTTATCTCATTTAACACAGATGTGAGGGTGAGTGAGGTTGCGTATATATGTGTGTGTGTGTGTGTGTATATATATATATAAAATGTATAAACACACACACACACCTTTGTATACACCAGTATTGCACCATGTTCCAAACACACAGTTTTTATAACAGTACATACATAGTTATGAAATAAAGACCGTGATGTGTATGGATGTACACATTTCCATATATGCAGTTTGGTGAGTTAAAGGTAGATAAAGAGGTGCAGGGCATACAGTGCATAGAATATATAATTATGGAATAATTATGGAAATAATCTGGAATTATGTAAATTCCATCTTAAACAAGAATGATGATCAGATGAGGAACCAAACCTGATCTCAAGTCAGTCTAATTGTGCATGGAGGAGAACCTAGGAAGTCAGAGCTGGGAAAAGCTAAAAACACAGTCTACAGAGAGAAAAGCCAGTGCTAAGACGTTTGTTAAAACTGTGCTAAAAAAGTTTCACCGTGAAAGGCCACCTATTATTCTAAACTACCGCTTAAAACGGGAACGCCACCAAATTTTCAAAATTCCCATTTTATTCATTGACTGAGATGTAAACAAAGTGATTCCGAGTGGTTACCAACTCAGATTTCTTTACAGTGGTGGTGATGCCGGGTGTCTACAATCCAAATATAGCTATTTTATTTAGTATCTGAAACCACCAGTCAACCTACATGGGTTTATGTTGCGTTGATTGTCAAATCCCAATATGAACATCGACATCATCATTCATGTGCAAATCCCCATTGGGCCTGTGTGGGATGCCCACATTGGGGCCTCACTGGTTTAGTGTGGGCATGTTTGCAGGACAACACTGTCAAAAGGTGGTGCTGTTTACATTGTCTGAGCAGGGTTGTTACAAGGTTGTGACAGCCTCATTATTAAGGAACATTGTCATGTGGTGTTATGGCTACCTGTTGGCAACTTGGAATGTAGGAGGATTCCAGGAGGCTGTGACGATGTTGCCACTATGTGTAACTTTCTGAGGAATTACACTTCGATGTTGTGGGCACTAATACAATAGAATGTCACAACATAACTCTTTAAAGGGATATTGGCCAATCAGAAAAAAGTATGGGTATTTAGCCTTCTTGGATCCCTTCTGGCATCCCTCCATCATGAATGTATTAAAACAAACTGATTAAAACACACGTTAGAGCAAAAACTTTAACAGCTTCAAAACTAGTTGTATTCAGAACTATTTCACGTCTGTAAGGGAGCTTTTAGAGGTGGACGTCTGGTTCCTATCACCACCATTGTAATTGATTCTAATTCTGTGAATTTCTCTAGAACTGAGGGTTTCACACCAAACCTCTCTGAATGACTTTGTTTACATCATACTCCTTTAGTTATTCAGACATTTTGAAAGGTCACTGAAGTTACCCTTTAAACAGACGTAAAGATGTGGAAGCAAAAGCTGAATGGAGCGCAGTTTGATTCCTAATGTCTAGTTTGGTGTCCATATTAACACGTTAATTTTCAGCGTCTTTGAACGTCAGAAGACGACAGAAATGAATGTATTTACAGGGCAAATTTTAGTGTCTTAAGTCGTTTGGACCTCTGTGTGCATTCATGTAATTGGTTGGTGTCAGTATACCCACCCTTTATTGATATAGAGGTTACGTTGTCGTCATGTCGGCTCTTGCTAGGGCTGCGTACACATCACGTGTCATAGGTGTAGCTGTGATGCTGTATTTGGGACAGTCCAGTTGTAAGGGATAGATTAATTTGTGCAAAAAGTGTTCTCACTACCAGTGATTGTGTTTTCTCCCTTGGATGCTGATGAAGTGGTAGCACCCAATTTTAAACCCGTAAACAGGTTCATTTCTCTCGTCTTATGACGTCCAAAATCCACGTGTTAATACGGACGCCGAACTAGACGTTATAAACCAAACGGCGTTCCATAAAGCTGTAAATTGTTGACCTGTGAATCGGTTCATCGAATCAGCTGAGATGCATAAGAACCGATTCACCCACGATTCGGACATCGCTGGTGGGTTTTAGGAGCAGCTGATTCGATTTCGCGCCTGTTGATGTTTGACGTTGTTCCCTTCTTCGCGTGACGGTCGGCTCCCATCAGCTCCTCGGGAAGGTTTGGCAACTTCCAGAATATTCTGCGCTGAACGCATGAGTTCTGCCGATAAAGGCACCGGGAGAAGACCAGTTTACTGTCTCGTCCGGCTCGGTATAAGCAGCACAGAGAAGGTAGGTGATGAGGACAGGGTTTGTTATTAGCGGGCAGTGAAAGCTGCTGGTGTCGGTTTTCCGTGAGAGTAACGTTGTGCTTCCCTTACGGCAATAGCTTTACGTCAGCGTTACCTCACTCGGCGTCCACAGCACGGCAGCTACGGAAATTTCTGGAGGGCTGGTGAGAAGGCAATTTTTCGGGGTAGCTGGGCCTACAAGGTCCGAAGGTACCCTCACTATTGTGTGAGTGTGAATCACACCGTGGTCGGTTCAGGTGACATGACTTTCTTGTCCAAGTGAATCTGATGTCTGTCCAAAGTGGAAGTGTGAGTGTGCTTATAGCGCCAGAGAATGTCACGTGGTCTGTCCTCGTAAAACCTGCCCCTCATAACCAAGCATAGATAGAGCTGGGCGAAATGACATAAAGCTAATATCGTGATACCATCAAAGCGTTTTCATGATACTCAGTATGTCATGATACTTATTTATCTGAGCAGTTTGAACAGAGAAATACACAGACGAGTCACATTTATTATGACCATCCTACTTTCGACGGCAACAGCGTGTAGCTCATGAAGGAAGTCTCAGGAAGTTTCTGTGCCATTCTCTGGGCCCACCCCATCCATGTGAAGAGCACTCTCAGCCGATTTCGGTATGAATCCATCCTTGCAGATCACATACACCCATACATACTGATTGTCTTCCCTGGGGCGCATGGGATCTTTCAGCAAGACAGTGCAACATTTCACATGGCTAGAAATCTCCGACATTGGTTGGAAGAGCATGAGCAAGACTTCCAAGTATTACCCTGACCCCCTAATTCCCCAGATTTGAACCCAACTGAGCATCTGTGGGCCCGGTGAGATCTGTGAGCATGAGCATGGCTCCCGATACCTGTGTCAACCAGCCAGGACCTTATTGAGTCACTCTAAGCCCATCTAGCTGCTGTCTGTGCTGCACATGGCGGTTACTCGGGATATTAGCTCATAATAATGTGACTCGACTGTGTAAGAACCCAGTGCAGCTTAATTATTAAAAATACTAACAAATGCTGCAAACAAAATAAATTTTATTCCAATATTTCACATAAAGTGTTTCATTAAAATCAGTTAAACTTAATGAATTTAATCTTATGATATAAGATATACTGACAATAAAAGCCTTTTGACTTGACCGGCCACGTTATTAGGTACACCTCCCTGTATCTACACTCATTGTCCACTTTATCAGCTCCTCTTGCCATATAGGTGCACATTGTAGTTCTATAGTTACAGACTGTAGTCCATTTGGATCAGACACTGTGGGCAGCATCCCATGACCACTGATGAAGGACCAGAGCAGTGTTTCTCAGCCATGGCCCTGGAGGCACCCTGCCCTGCACATTTTAGTGGATTCCCTGCAAGGGCATGTTAAGGAGCTGATATGTTGAGTCAGGTGTGTTGGGAGCAGGGTTAGCTCTAAAATGTGCAGGGCAGGGTGCCTCCAGGACCAGGGTTGAGAAGTACTGCACTAGAGGATGACCAATATAGACTGTGTAGCAGCAGATGAGCTATCGTCTCTGACTTTGCATCTACAAGGTGGACCAGCAAGGTAGGAGTGTCTAATAGAGTGGACAGTGAGTGGACACAGTGTTTAAACACTCCAGCAGCACTGCTGTGTCTGTCCACTCACACCAGCACAACACACACCAACACACCACCACCACATCAGTGTCACTGCAGTGCTGAGAGTGATCCACAACTTGCGTAATACCTGCCCTGTGGTGGTCCTGTGGGGGTCCTGGACATTGAAGAACAGGGTAAAAGGGGATAATAAAGTATACAGAGTAACAGATGGACTACAGTCTGTAATTGCAGAACTACAAAGTGCTCCTATATGGTAAATGGAGCTGATAAAATGGACACAAAGTGTAGATGTATAGAGGTGCACACAGAATAAGCACCGTGTGCAACGTTTTGAACTGATAATGTAGTGAATCCAGGACAGTTAATACCGCATAATGTGTTTTGACATAGTTATTAATACACAATAATCCCTAGGACTGAAATCATGTGCCATGTTTTGACCGGTATTCGGATCATATTTTCTAATTTGTTGAAGATAATCCCTTCATTTGTCACCTTCTGGTTTTCCTTCATGTCTAGTTTCATCTGATGAGATGAGCGTGCGTGCGGGGCAGGGCAGTGACGAGGTGCTGGTGTCTCAGGCTGTGTGGGATTACCTGGCGGCAGCCGGGCGGCCCTGGCTTCTCGACTTTGAGGATAAGCAGGGTCTAAGCGCCGGCATCATCCGGCGCGGGGAGCGTGGCGGCTGCTGTGCTGTGAGGCTCTCTCCGGTAGAGGGCAGCAGCAGGGCCAGGACCGGCATGATGGAAGGCCCAGTGTCCCCTGCCACACGGAAAGCCTTTATAGACCTATGCCGTTGTGCCCGCAAGGAAATGACTAAACAGGAGGCCGCTCCCAAGAGGAAGCGCTCTCTGTTACCCTGTGTTGGAGTGATGGACGTGGATGGGGAGGGGAGTTTACTTCCTCCTCCTCCACCACAGCCACGGCGTTCCCAGAGGCAGCAGCAGCAGAGGTACAGGAGAAGTGCTGACGTGGAGACTAGTGCAGTTCTGCCCATGCCACATGAGGCCACCACAAGGACTGAAGCTGAGCTGAATGTAGGCCAGCCAAGTGAAGAGGACGGTGCCAGCTGCTCCATCTGCATGGACGAGATAGTGGAGAAGACTACTCTAGAAAAGTGTGGCCATTCCTTCTGCCGTTCTTGCTTGGATCAAGCTTTCCAGGTGAAGAAGGCTTGTCCTGTCTGCAGGTTGGTTTATGGTCAACTTATTGGGAACCAGCCAGCCAACGGTAGCATGATGGTGGAGAGAGACCCAGACCTGGAGCTGCCTGGGCATGAAGGATATGGCTGCATATGCATTATCTATAGCTTCCCTCCAGGGTTCCAGTCGGTACGTATATCAGCAACGTCCAGAATGAATGGGTGTTGGTTTCATAAAGTGATAGTTCAACCGGAAACCTGATTGAATGTAGACCATCAGTCAAAACATGTTTGGTGTCTGACGTTTACTTCTTTAGTTTTTCACGTGAGCTATGATGCTACTGTAGCTGACCACTTTTAGGCCCCATTTAGCGTTCTGTAAACTGCAGGCCGAAATAGCACACTTGCCTCAAACCAAGTGGTTTCTGACATTGATGTCTAATATACACGATACTGACAGTAGCCTCATACCTCCTGTGCAAAACAGTAGAGGGTATGCATGTGATGTCACAACTGGTGGGCGCCTCTGTGGTTACTCTCACTGACTGGAAAAAAGACTGAGTGGCAGCGTTAGCGTTCAGTGTTAAAGCCGGCGAAAGCACAGAAACATTTAAAATTGGAACAAGCCGTTGTGCGATTGAGTGTACAAATAGATTCGACAAGAAATTGGAGCTGTGTTTTTCCAGACTCCAGAGAAAAGAAAAGAAAAGTAAATGGATCGTATGAGGCTGAATTAAGCTTTCTGTTTGCCAGCTCCCGAATTTTCCATTTCCACATAAATGGTGCGGCAGTTAGGTTAGGGTGAGTGAGGGCAGACTAAAACCGTTCCACCATTTAAGGTAGAACAGGAAAATTCAAACAAGAAGTTGGTGAAGTTTTTGTTGTCAGTATTTAAGGCACAAATGACACATAAAACACATGCATGACGATGAGCCTTTAGTGTTAGCCAGAAGAAACCCAGTCTTCCTCGTAAAAGGGAACTCCAAAAATCAAAGTTCAGACAGCTAGCCTGGTAAATGAGATTTGGAAGTTCTACTTGGAATGGAGCAACACTAAAAGCGATGACCATTAAAAATGTATGTTTTACTTTTGAGTAATTAAGTTGTCTTTTAATTAAAGTAGATTAATGTTTGTTTCACCTTTTTCCCAAATTATCGCAGCCTTGTTGTAGAATCTTTTGCCAATCAGTCCAGCTGAGGGGGCATATTCCAGTGGGAAAGTGACATACAGTGTATACTTTCCATATAAACAACTCCATGTCTTGACTGTTTGTGAAAATTGCGGAAATGTTGTCTAAACTATCTCTTTGGTTCACCAGTAAAACAGTGCCCTCCTCCTACACTTCAACCATAATTCTCTTGTTTTGGGTCCTCTAACCTTTTCCAGCAAGAACACCCAAACCCTGGAGTGCGGTACCCAGGCACAGACCGTGTAGCGTATCTACCGGACAGCCCTGAGGGTAACCGCGTGCTGCGCCTGCTGCGGCGGGCTTTTGAACAACGGCTCATCTTCACTATAGGAACCTCCATGACTACAGGCATGCATAATGTCATCACCTGGAATGATATCCATCACAAGACCTCAATATGGGGTGGACCACGATGGTATGTTATCTTGCATGAATAATTGAAACTGTAGGAATATAGGCATAATAATACAGTGTCCTGCAAGCCATGTCTGTAATTTGAGTTCCAGCTGTGCTGTGCACTAAATGTGGTTGGATGCCAGCAGCCCTTTTTTTCCCCTTTTGCTAAATGGTGCTTTAGTCTGGCATCTGTGTAGTCCTGTGGGGAAAGCCATGCAATTAGTGTTCTCCTCCAAGCGTGATGAGGCGCCTGAGCAAGCTGTTTGGCCGGTCACTTAATTATATACATTGGCAGCCTTCATACACCCTAGGGGGAACAAGCTTAAACTTTACCCTTCCACTTTGGTGGTGTGCAGTGCTACAGATGGAAATCAGGCTTGAGTGATGATTATGTGTCCAGTTTCCGTAGAGAGATAATTATTATTCTTGAAGTGGAAATTATGTTTTTTGAGGTGGAATTAAGGTAGTAGTTCATATGTTTCGGTTAAGGCTGCACCATTTGGAAAAATGATTGTAGAAGATTGAAAGAATGTACATGCCTTCTTTTTCAGCTTTGGCTACCCCGATCCAACATACCTCGTGCGGGTGACTGAGGAGCTACGGGAAAAGGGAATAACAGCCGATTGACTTCTTCGACATGCAGGACATTGGGCATACTATGGGACTGACACATGGACTGACTTGACCACAGACTCTCCACAGGTTTCCTGTGTTAATGCGAGTCACAGCCATGTTCTGTGACTTTGGACAAGAAGATTCTATGTGCACCAGGATTGTTTGAATTAGTTTCTTTTTGTTTAAACTTGCTCTTTGAGTGATGCGTTATAAGTGAGTGCAGTGCATTCCACACACCTTTTTAATTTCTCTTTTGTATTTGTTTCAAAGGGAGCACTTTGGAAAGATGAGAACACGAGTCCAGATTACTGTGGTTTGCTTGAGTAGCCAGTGAATTGCTGATTCACAAGTGTTTCAGAAACATCCAACTTCCTTCCGCTGCAGTACTAGTAGGAAGTACACTGTTTTTGTGTTTCGATTTGATGAGAATTTCTGGCTTTCTCGTTGAATCTCCCTGTTTTCTTGCATACAGCCACATTTAGTGGTTTGTGGCCGCTCGCGTAAAACATCTGAAGTATTTATCTTGGGTTAAATGCTTAGTGGGTATGTTTAAAGCTGATTCTTGGATTATACGTTTTGTAGCCATCAAAACCTGAAGGGCTGAAATTCTATTTGTATTTCTGGATTTCTTTTCTTGTAGGATTTACATTTCCTTGAAAAGATTCCAATCAGCTCATGAAGGTAATGGCAAAACTTTAAGACCAAAATGTACTTAAGATGTTTTATACGAGGGACAACTGGTCATATATTTCTGTCTGGGAAGGAATGGAGATGCGCACTCTTAAAATAAAGGTGCCAAAAATAGTTCATAGTTCATAAAACCATAGAACAGCCGCTTTTAGTTCTCTAAAACAGTGGTTCTCAAACGATTGCCACATTTTTTGCTCAATCACTTTGTGTTGGCAGTTGAGATTGAGCAAACAAGGTGGGGTACCAAACAGGCTCCGAGGGCTAGTTTGAGAGCCAGTGCCCTGAAGAACATTTCAGTGGATGGTTATTCAAGTCCTTTTCTGACTGGAATTCTAGATCATTGCTTCTCAACCCTGGTCCTGGAAGCACCCTGCCCTGCACATTGTACTGGATAACCTGCTTTAACATTCCACCTACAACTCTGAAAGGGCTTGTTAATGAGCTGACAAGTTGAATCAGGTGTGTTGGGAACAAGGGAAGCACCAAAATGTGCAAGGCAGGGTGCCTACAGGACCAGAGCTGAGAAACACTGCTGTAGATGTTCACAATTTTGCTCTGTTACTATATGCTCAAAATGGAATCTAGCTAATGTTGGGGCCGGGGGGGGGGGGGGGTCTGAGGACTGGGTTGAGAACCACTGTTTAAAATTGAACCCACAGTTGAGAGATTCTTTGGGGCAGTTTTTCCCAGTCCTGCTCATAGCCAAACCCAAAGCAATGCATTTTTGAGGATGTCACATCACAGGTGCATCCAACATTTGCAGTACCGTGGGGATCCCAGGAGCAGTACTGGGATACGCTGCTTTAGGAAATGAGAAGCAGTTCTTCTACAGCAGAGGTAAAGAACTTGGACCCAGAGTCCAGAACTGTTTGGTAGTTTCTCGGCTGTGACACAACTAAACCCAGCAGGAAAATCACCACGCCCTATTCTACAGCGTGGCTCCAAAGAACCCTTTTTGGTACCTTTGTTTCGAAGAATGTAATAAAGAACTGATCTATCACAGCTTTACTGATACTCTTGGGACAATCCCACTCAAACAGGTTTTTTGCTTGTTTGTTTCCTTTAAGCAGCACTATAAGGCACTTTGCAGCGACGGAAGTGAGTTAATGGAGACTTGAAGCTGATTCATTGTCTTCCTAGTCTTCTAGGGGGCAGCCAGGTCAGTGATCTTCGCAGGCTTTTGCGATTGTAAGGAATCTTTAGCAGCGACAGTCTGATGTCAATCCCTCCGAGCTTTTTTTATCTTCCTCTAAGCTTCCTCTTTGTCTCACTCAGAGAAAAAGGTACAGTCTTGCATTCCAAGACTATGGGCTTTAAAAGGCCTTGTCTGTTTTTTTGCGTTTGACCAATTGACTTCATATGTTCAGAAACTCTCAATAAGGAATTTCTGCTGCCCTCAGGTCAGCTCTGAATTCTGTGGCGAGAGAAAATGCCCTGCTTCGGCTGAAACGTTCGAAAGGTTTCTTTAGCATGTTTACATGTAGAAGATTTCTATTAATTGTCTTCTAGTAAATGCAGTGTTGCTGCAGTTGCTGATTGGGGCTTTAATGTTCAAAGTTGATCAGATTTATAAGATGATGTCATTATATAAGGTCCTGTAGACCACCCCCAGCGAAGCAGAAGGCACAATCATTCCACAGTGTAACGGTAATACCTAAACCTCAGCTCCAGAGAACGCTAAGCACTGGATTTATTACCATCAAGGTAGACCAGCTTCAAAACAATGTTTTTCCAGTGAATATCTGAAGTATATGCAGCAGTTTATGATGGGGGCGGGGGAAATATGCAGTAACGTTTTTACTTTCGTTCAGAGTGTTCATGTACTTTAAACTAAAGGTCACGGCATAATATGAGTAAGGATAACCGTTTCAACATAGTAGGTGTGCACGGGTTAGAAGTCTGAAGCCTCCGTTTGTTCAAGAGGTCTGGCGCCAAGCGGAGGCATGCCTTACAATAGTGTGTTTCACTAGAATTTGGTTGATTGAAGGCACCAAAAATATCCATTTTCTTTATGTCGTAAAAACCAGGTTGGAATCATTTCAGACTCATCGGGCAGAAAGACGTAGAATATCTCTAAAGCTTTGTTCGCCCCCTCTGCGTTTTGTTTAACGGGACCAATTCAGAGATAACTTGGAGTGATATATCGGTGTACCTACCATGCAAAATTCTATGCAGTTCAAGTTAGATGGGAAGAAAAGAGACCTCTTCAATCGATTGTTAATCAAGTGAATGATTTGCCTTTATGATTGTGTTGATTTGTACATGACAGAACTGTCTGCTACAATTTAAAATGTGTGCTTTACATTTTCATACTTGAATAAAGAGTTCTGTTCAGTTGCTTTGCTTTGTGAGAGATTTTTCTTCCTTCGCCCCCACAGAAAAAAGGCATTGACGTTTTGGCGGGATATTTTTTGATCTGCTGTTTGAACTAAACCTCTTACCCTCCTCACTTCACAGGATGTAATATAATGGAAGATCATGCAAGAAAAGGTTTATTTAGGAACTTGAGTTGGTAGATTAATTATGAAATTTTAACATGGTGCGAAGGGTAAGTGGAGTTTTAATGCCTGTAATGAGTCATAATGGCAAAAAAGTAGAACATGACAAAAATGGAGAAACGAGATTTTATGTGCCAGTGCTGTTGTGCAGTGTTCCTTCTTTGTTTTGCTGTTTATCCAGCGCTCTGGACACCTAGGACTGACTACGTTGGGACATTTAAAGAGAATAACACAGGTTTTTCTAAATTGCTTCTAAAGTGCTTCATTGTAAACTTCATTGAGAAACTTAATGACCTTTTGTTTACTACCCAAGCAACCAGTAAAACCTAACCTTTCATATGTAGAGTAATAATAATAATAAAGTAGTATAATATAAAGTAGGTTATGGTAAAATAGTAGGTTTTAATAAAATAGTGGTCAAAGTGGAAAAAGAGCATCCACCTCTCCACCATAAATGGCTTAAAAATGCATTTTGGGCCAAAATGTGCTCAAAACACTGTTTCCAGCAACAGGTAGCATGTTCATAAGCATGTCCCGTCTGGTTCCATTCGAACCACTGTGGATTATTCTGGCTCTGTGGTTTTCTCTGGAATGGAGCATCCACGTCTAACCATTCATATCACACCACTATGAATGGCTTTGTTTACATCTTACAATTAAATAATGTTGGAATGTAATGAAAGTCAGTTTAATGCCGTATTACAGAACATTCTGTGTATAGGCAGAGGCCCAGCGTCTAGGCTATCTTTCCTTTTTTTAAAGTCATCAGCAGGGGGCACTACCTCTCCATTCTTGAAGTATCAGTAAATCCTTACACAGTGTTTCACCAGAAAATAAAAGGTCAGGAATGTCTTTTTTTGAACTATTATAGGTATGGAATTCTAAGATGATGTCTAAAAGACTGGGTTGAAAGTAATTCAGGAAGGTGCACACAGCTGGGAATCGGCTCTATGCTCTTGTGGCCCTTGGGGGTTTCAAGCACCATGTTGTCTCAGCCATGCTGAAAACCCCTAATAAATTTATGAACGTGCATATTCTGATATGTGTTCAACAAATAATATAATTAAATGATATTTATGGGGGTTTATGGGTATTCCAAATAGATTCTGTATTTAAAATACACTCTGCTTGTAGTGAAATAAAGAATCTTCTGTGAAATAGAGGATTTAAAGGTTTTTAGTGATGGTTTTATTTGAGCTTCACACTATTAATAGCATTGCAAGACACTACTAAAGTTGTAGTAATATACATATAATGTGATTATTTACAAAGAAAAAAACCTTTGCATTACAAAATTAGCTATTTAAGTCTAATTACAGTATGGCTTTGCCAAGGACAAGCACATTCCTTCAGATCAGCTCCTTGTCCTTATTTGGACCTTTTGTGACCTAGCTATAACCTTAAGAACACTTAAGGCTCCCTTAAACTGTCGTATTGAGGTATGCTGTGTCATTTAAAACGCTGAGGTAACATGGAGCCTTAGGAATACAGGGCCATGGGAAAATAGGGCCTTGGGAACATAGGACCTTTAGAAAATCGGATATTGGGAACTGATTGCTTGAGAACATAGGACCCTGGAACCCTAGGGCCTTGGTAATGTAAAGCCTTGGAATATAGGGTCTACGGAACACGAGACCCGGGGAATATAGGAGCCTGGAAGCATAAGTTCTTGGAAAAGCAGGGCTTTGGGAATATAGGGGGACCTTGAGAATCTAAGGCTTAGTTACATAGGGACAGGGGAACATTGGGAATATACAGTCTTTAGAACTTAGGACCCTGTGAACATAGGACTTGGGAACATGGGATCTTGCAAATAAAAGGCCTTGGGAACATAGGACCTTTAGAAATTGGGACCTTGGGAATGTAGGACCATTAGAAAATAGGATCTTGGCAACTTATTGCTTAAGAATATAGGTCCCTGGAACCATAAGGTCTTGGGAACATAGAGCCTTGGGAATATAGGGTCTTGCGAACATAGGGCCATAGGATCATAGGGCCTTGGGAATATAAAGTTTGGCAAAATAGATCTTTGGGACCATGAGGCATTGGGAATATAAAGTCCTGGGAACACAGAACCCTGGTAACGTACGACCTTGGAAGCATAAGGCCTTGAGAAAGCAGGGCCTTGGGAAGATAGGGGGACCTTCAGAATATAAGGGTTAGCGATATAGGGACATGGAGACATTGGGAATATAGGGTCTTGAGAACCTAGGGCCTTGAGAAGATAGACCCTTGGGAACACAGGGCCATGGGAATGTGGGCATTGGAAAAAGAGGGTATTGGGAACCCTGGGGAATGAAATAGTTGTTGATACCATATTTCAGTTTGAGTGTGGTGTTATGCAGTGGAAAGAGCATTATTTTTACTTCTGTTTAGATCCTAAAAAGCTATTATAAACGTTGCAGTAACCGTGTAGAGTTAAATAGAAATGTTGGAGCATCTTTCAAGTGCCTAAAAAAGATCCTTAATGCAGCTCTTATTATCATTCCACCTATAAGAAAGCACAGCCTAGGTGGCTGATTACTTATGTGTGCAAACACCCAAAAGAGGGAGCTTACGCTGCTTTCTGCACGAGCAACCAGAAGATTGTGATGCTGCTGATGAGGGACGAAGTGGACCAGCGAGGTAGGAGTGTCTAATAGAGTGGACAATGAGTGGACACACTCAGCGGCACTACCAGCACAACACACACTAACACACCTCCACCACCACTTCAGCGTCACTACAGTGCTGAGAATGATCCACTAACCCAAATAGTACCTGTTCTGTGGAGGTCTTCTGGGGGTCCTTAATTAAGAACTATCATGAAACGACACCTCAGGCAGCAGGCAACATATTCATAATCATTTCATGTGCTAGCTTTCTGTGGGAGAGCTTTTAGTAGCATTAAACGTTCCTGGCTCCTATCACCACTACAGTGCACAGATATGACTCAGTTTCTCCAGAACAGGGCATTGCATGTCACTCTGCACTGGGCATTGCAGGACCCTTTGTGTCCACTAGAGTGTGGAAGAGAGTAGTTCGCATGATGAGCAAGTGTGATGCTGTTGCCAAGTGCGCCTCTCCTGTTCCCATATGTTAGGAGTATTAGCGGATCCATTAGAAACATGCAGCATTAGTGTGGGAGATGAGTCATGGATCTGTGTACAGTAGCGGCTGCTATTTACTATTTGCACCTACTGCTTCTGGCGTATGTGCTGAAACCAGTCCCCTGATCAAATCCCACATTGTTAAACCAAATGCTTAGCAAGATCTGATTTGGTGGCAGATGAATCCAGCAGTGATCCGCATATGGCAGACATGGATTGGTGGGGCAGTGTGAGAGTGGATAATAATAATATGATAATCATCACCATCATCATCATCATCATCATCATCTGTATTTAGTATATGCACTCATCATCAAAAGAATAGCTGCACCCAGAAGGAAGTGCAGGACTACAGTGAATAGGTAACGTAGGGAGGTTAGCAGTGGTGAATAGATAATGTAGGGAGGTTAGCGGTGTTGAATAGGTAACGTAGGGAGGTTAGCGGTAGTGAATAGATAATGTAGGGAGGTTAGCGGTGGTGAATAGGTAACGTAGGGAGGTTAGCAGTGGTGAATAGGTAACGTAGGGAGGTTAGCAGTGGTGAATAGGTAACGTAGAGAGGTTAGCGGTGGTGAATAGGTAACGTAGGGAGGTTAGCAGTGGTAAATAGGTAACGTAGGGAGGTTAGCAGTGGTAAATAGGTAACGTAGGGAGGTTAGCAGTGGTGAATAGATAACGTAGAGAGGTTAGCAGTGGTGAATAGATAACGTAGAGAGGTTAGCGGTGGTGAATAGGTAACGTAGGGAGGTTAGCGGTGGAGAATAGGTAACGTAGGGAGGTTAGCGGTGGTGAATAGGTAATGTAGGGAGGTTAGCAGTGGTAAATAGGTAACGTAGGGAGGTTAGCAGTGGTGAATAGATAACGTAGAGAGGTTAGCGGTGGTGAATAGGTAACGTAGGGAGGTTAGCGGTGGTGAATAGGTAACGTAGGGAGGTTAGCGGTGGTGAATAGGTAATATAGGGAGGTTAGCAGTGGTGAATAGGTAACGTAGGGAGGTTAGCGGTGGTGAATAGGTAATGTTGAGAGGTTAGCAGTGGTGAATACTTACTGTAGAGAGGTTAGCAGTGGTGAATAGATAATGTTGAGAGGTTAGCAGTGGTGAATAGATAATGTTGAGAGGTTAGCAGTGGTTAAGATCTATTGTGGGGTTACAAGATAATGCGGACAGGTCAGACATGATTAGGAAGCAATGTAGAGAGGTTAGCAGTGGTTAAGATATAATGTGAAGAGGTTAGGAGTGATTAGGTACGGATGTGGAGAATTGGCTCAGGTGCTATGGACCTGGGCTCAGGTACAGGGTCCCACAGTGTTGGCCCTCGGAGCGTGTGCTAAGCCATGTGGGGCTCAAGGGCAACAACAGAGCGCTCAGGCTTCTCTGGACATCTGCTGTTCCATCACTGCACAGCCTAGCCCATCTGGTCAAGCATGCCTTTCTCCTGACCACACTCATTCTGCTTCATAACGAGGTGCTCTCACTTTTCCTCATTCTGTTATTCTGTATGTGAGTTTTGAGTGAGTTTATGCGAGTTTTGGTATTTTTCAGTGCAATTTTCATGGTTTTAAGCTAGGCTTAGAGTTCAGCATGTTTACATCTGTGCCTTAAAATGTGAAGCTGATAGATGAAGCTAGAGCTATTCTATTTCAGTGTGAGATCAGTAAAGTAATGATACCTAAAATGACACATACAATATCATGTAAAGGGCATGGTGATGTGATATTCTAATACTTGGATTTATTTAGAATTCCAGTGAGTTGTCCTTCACTGTGCAAATATTGTCTGTGTGCTGTTTACAGTGAACAATCCGAAGGCTTATGGATTCTGTGGCTGCATTAAAATTGTATGGCTTGTGATTTGGTCGCTGTTTCCCCAGGCATTCTCACTCATGTCATTATCCAGCTGGCTATACGAGAGGACAGGAGCGGGGAGTTATTGAAATGCAGCCAGAATGCAAATATGGGGGGAAATGATTGTCCTGAGCATCTCCACGCGTGTGTTCGGAATTAAGCAGCGGAATTGGCTACAGTCGGGAATGAGGGGAGAGAATGATGAGACGCTACAGCAGACTACAACAGCGCTGTTAAATAAGCCCTATAGTTTAAGATGAGGCTTTTGGTTTTTAATGAAGAAGTACTGGAAAAGTGGGTCACTGAATTTACATGTTGACAAAAATGTCATTTATGTCTGTTTCCAAGAGTGAACTGAAAGACACAAACTCAGCATCGTTTCCTGCGTATGACTTATTGTGCATGTTCCTGTGGAAAGCTTTCTCATCAGTCTGTGGATGTAAACTGAATTTCCAGCCCGGTGTAAATTGCCTTGGTGCCTTTTCACACAGACTCCTGTATGTTTTTTGCAGGCTGAGCTGCTTCTTCAGTGTCTCCCTGCTGGTGTCTCTCCGTGAGCCGGAGCGTGTGGGAGAGTGCTCTGTGTTTGGTGAGTGTGTGACATTGACATTTGTGTGCTGTTGCAGTGGAGCGTTGGTCTACCTGGTGCCCCCTCCCCACCGTGCTCTTTAATTACACAGGATCTGCGCTCCAGGGACAGCCTTGGCATAGCACCGCTCCATCTCTCTGTCTCTCTCTCCATCACCCTCTCTCTCTCTCTCTGTTCATCTCATTTTATTCTTTCTCTCTCTTTTTCTCTCTCTCTTTTTTATCTCTTTGTCTCTCCCTTCATCACCCTCACTCCCTCCCTCTCTCATCATACTCTCTCTTTCTCTCTCTGTCTGTCTCCATCAGCCTCTCTCTCTCTGTTGATCACTCTCTCTCTCTCCCTTCTTTATCTCTCTGTCTCTCATCACCCCCTTTTCTGTCTCTCCCTCTCTCAGTTTCTCCATCACCCTTTCTCTGTCTTTGTCATGCTCTATCTATCTCTATTTATATCATGCTCTCTCTCTCTCTTTGTCATGCTCTCTTTCTCTTTCTCACTCTCACCCTCTCCCCTCTTTATCTCTTTCTCTCTCTCTCCCACTTATTAACCTATGTCCATCACCCCCTCATCTATCTATCTATCTATCTGTCTATCTATCTATCTATATCCCCCTTCACCTCCGACTTCATGCTCTGAATCTGGAAAAGGCAGTTTAATTATTGCCTCATAATTCAATTATTTCCACATAAATAATGCATCATCTATGACATTACAACACAATCGCTGCTGAAAGAAGTGAAAGACAGGACACTGATGTGGTGTTGATGCAGATGTGAAATATTTAGTTTGAATCAGATGAATTCAGTGCAGTGTCTCTGATTGTGTCCCGCAGGCCTGCTGTCCACTGTAGATGACTGTGTCTACCTGCAGTTCAGACTGTTTGTGGTATACAGTATCTGGGTTCAGACAGTAACTGATAAAGTACTAAAGGTTTACATGTCTGTAATCAGAGTGAGAAAACCTTCTACAGCACCGTCCACCCACCGCCCCCCCCCCTCCACACACACACACACACACACACACACACACACACACACACACATACACATTAACACACTTGCACACACATACAGACATATTTGACTTCAACTGATTTCGACTGATTTTACTGTAGCTGAGTTATATTACTCATACACTTGAACCCAACCCAAACCAACCTTAACCTCAACCGCAGTATGCAAAAAGGAATTTCGAGACAGCAAGACAACCACACACACACACACACACACACACACACACACACACACACATATATATAAGCTCACCGGACAAAAAATAGTCATCTGTGGACAAGTTTCTGGATGTTGGCCACATCAATGTTCAGACACACACCCGCAGGTATTTATTACCCCATCAGCCTTGTGCAGCGCCATCTGCAGGAGCCTGAAGTTACTACCACCTTAAACACACATGGTGACTGATTTTTTTGTCCGGTGAGTTTATATACAGTGCCACTCTTGTCTCTTTTTACTGCCACTAACTCTTCTAATCTCAAAACCAACAAGTTACTCTCATCATCAAAAGAATAGTTGAGAGACCATACTGAGAGACACTACTTCTGTACGTGTAGCTCAATAAATATTGCCCATATCAGTCTAAATGTATCATAATTTATTGTTCCTGGTAACCTTTATCTTCCTTCCCAATAGCACTGCAATCCCACACCTCCTTCTAGGTGCAGCTGTTCTTCTGATGATGAGTGTATCTTTTATCTAATCTCCTGGAAAAAAGAACAATGTGTGCTTTAAATTCTGCACAGTGCTGTATATGATGTGTTTCTCAGTGCAGTACTTGGAGGGGAGTTAATTGTGTGTATTTATACAGGACTATGCATTTCTAATTATGTGTGTGTGTGCACACGTGTTTTTGTGTTCATCCTCTCTGGTTCTGTACTCTGATTCATAGCTGTGTGTGGCTTTTCTCAGCCCGATTTAGCTGAGCACACTTGCGCCTTTTCTCTCTCTCTGTCTCTGTCTCTCGGTCTCTCTCTTTCTGCACACTGCTGACAGATTTACACACACACACATACCCACACTCCAGCATTAGGGTGCAGGAACAGCACTGGGCCTTGGCTTCCATTTCCAGCAGACAGATTGAAGGCTCTGCCCAAGCTGTTCTTCATTAGTGAAAGCCAGCGCTTCCACTTGTGAGAGTTACAGCAGTATCATCGCTCCTCTGTGTGTGTGTGTGTGTGTGTGTGAGACAGAGCGAGTGAAGAAGATTAAAATGGCGGCCTGTAATTACTGCTTAAAGTCACTCCTACATAAATAACTGGAGGGGGCTATTGTTGGCATAGGCCGCTTATTATAATGTGGGAAGGAACTGCTTAAGATGCTTTAATTTAGCTGCAGGTGCGACAGGCCCGTTTTTATTGGGACCAGGCCACACTAGTGATGCAGTAACGAGTTTAGATTACACCTCTGCCAGAAATACCTGATGATGCTTAAAAAGTCTAACTTTCTTTGGTCAGCATGACGGCAGGATGGGTTAAACATCGGAGCAGGAGCATGTTGGTTTTACGTCATGCTGCATGTTTAATGTAAATTATACTGTGTTTGTCGTGCTAAGTCATATGGTTACTGTGCTCCTGCTGTGTTGGTCATCTTCTAGCCCGTCCTCAGCATTTTGGATTGATGGACTATTCTCAGTCCAGCAGTGACACTGAGCTTTCAGCAGCTCTGCTGTGTCTTAATAGCCAGGCCTGCCAGGGTCTCTGCTATACTCTGTTAACACCATATAGTGTGTTCTGATCTTCTGTCAAAGCTAACAGTCTGTCTGTTCTCTTTGCCTGAGCTGAACTGCTGCCCATACTGTGTGGTCTGATGCTCTGCTCTGACTGGGTGCCACTGCATGCCTCTAACCACCACGGAGCTCCTGGCTGTCCTGCACTGTGGAAGCTTGGCCTGCGTCCTGCTGACCCATCCGATGACCCAACTATTTAATTACAGACTAATCAGACTTTTATTTCTCTATCTTCACTCTTTTCCTTTGCTTGTCCTGCTATCTGGTGTTGACCCAAGGAGGATGGGTTCCCCTTTTGAGTCTTGGTTCCTCTCGAGGTTTCTTCCTTTGAACTGAGGGAGTTTTTCCTTGCCTCTGTCGCCCTGGGCTTGCTCACTGGGGGCTTGGACACCAGATTCTTTGTAAAGCTGCTTTGTGACAACATCTGTTGTAAAAAGCGCTATATAAATAAATGTTGACTTGATTTGACTTGATCCACTCACACCAGCCCAACACACACTAACACACCGGCACATGTCAGTATCACTACAATGCTGAGAATGATCCACCACCCACATAATACCTGCACTGTGGTGGTCCTGTGGGGGTCCTGACCATTGAAGAGTAGGGTGAAAGTGGGACAATAAAGTATGCAGAGAAACAGATGGACTACAGCCTGTAATTTGGCCTGCTGAAGAACCTTTCAGCTTACAGCTCTTGTGTTGTAAATGAATGTGAAGAACCTTTATAAAGCTTAAAGAACCTTAACGTGATGGGAAGGTTGTAGGAAGAAACCTTAAATGTTCATAGAAAGCTCTTTACAGTCCCAAATATCTTTTCCAGCATGGTTCTTTAGGGAACCAAAAGTGATTCTCCATTAAGGTACACGTGCATTCGCCTCTTCACCTCAATGTATCCTTTCAATGGAGAGAGCTGCTGGATGAGCACATGACGGGTTGCATTGCATCAAGACAAGTCTTGGACATGCAGTTTTCCACTTTATGCAAATGAAAACGTCCGCTGCATGGACAAGAGTAGGTTGGTACGTCATACAAGCACCATTGACCATTCCTGGCTGTTATCCTGGCTGTTCAGTAGCACGTCGTGGCAGTCTCCACTGCTGCAGTGTTCAATAAAAGCACACTCGTTTGAAAGCACAATGCTTCCTATGTCTTCTTAATATCTGCTGCTGCGACACTGGGGTCAGAAGTGGGATCGCCCCCTAAGGGACTGTAGGGAAACAGTGGCAGTCCTGTGGGTAGAACTGAGCCCGGCCAAGTCCTGCGAGAAATGAGCAGTAGTGTAGTGAGGACAGGGAGCAAGGACAATAGTCGAGGCAGGGCGGTGAGGCTCAACTGCAGATCCCGGCTGGGAGGCGGACAGAGTTGGCGTGGCTGGCGAGGCTGGAAGCCAGAGCCCGCAGAAACGGGGCCAGTGCATGGAGACTCAACAGTGAGGCTGGAAGCCTCCTCTTCACATGCGTGCGCATCCCACAGGCCTAAGGATGCTACAGAATACTCGCAACTCCAAAGATTTCAGGCTGTTCTGAGAGTAATCAGGGGTCTAACCCAGTATTAAAATGGTGTTCCCAAGAAAGTGACTTGGTAAGGGTACGTTATTCACGTGGAGCCGATATACACATTGGAATTCAGTGCAGTGCAAATCAGTGCAGCAGTTTTCCAAAGTAGTAATTAACAGCCTGGCAGGAAGTCAGGAAAGCCGTGCCACGATATCTGGCGAGCATATCCTTCAGCGCCTTTGAAAGAATGTGTAATACCTGTAGCTACATCATCCTTTTATATTCAGCCTTGAGAGAGCGCCGTGTGTTGGTGTTGTGCAGTCTGTGATGTCGGCACTCATTGAGCGAGGTGAAAAATCTCTGCTCCACAGAGACACAATGCCAGGCATGACTGTCTCCCGGCTTCTGCGTTGCATAGTAACAGGGGTTTTTTATCGTCCCACCTGACTGTGCCGTTGATTAAACACGTCTCTTTTATCTGCCACCGGCATTCCTTTTGTGGCGCGGTGATGGAGGTTCGGAGGAGGTCGCCTTATTTATGGCTCCAATTACCGGGCCACCATTAGAAAGGCCTTCAGCCTAATGAGCAATGCAGCGGATGGGAGATATGACCCTCGGAGCTGGACAGATAACTGTGACCATACTGTCTACAGGACACCAGGAAATGATCAACTTGTCTTGTTACCTTTATCTTTATGAAGATACTAAAAATATTGGGATAATATATGACATAACAAGCTGGTTACTTCAGTCAGGGATTAAAGCCAGAGCCAACAGTCAGGATACTGCACCAAAAAACCTTTTTAAGGCTCACAGTTATCACCTGTTACAACAAAATCAGGTAATATGTACTGGATGTAAATGTAACTCATTACATTAGAAATGATGGTAATAACCAGGTTTCCCACAAATTCCCACGTTTACCGGCTGATGGAGTCTCTCCATCGTGCTCTGCTACAGAGTACGTGCAATTCTTTTCTTGCCCTAACCCACATTCTCCAGACCTGCCGGATCTATTCCTGTATTCTGGATGCGCAGCCATTTTGAGGTGTAGCACAGAGAGGTCAAGCTGTAGAACGTGCCTGAAAGGATTACAACCACCAGCAAATTCAAATGTCATGACCCATGCAGCCTGTCCAGAGGAGAGGCCATATAAATGTCACCTAACTGTAGTCCTGTTGGAGCTGACTGTGGAATCTGGGCTCAGCGTGTTTAGCCCTTGGCTTCTGCTCCATGGTCAACTTGGGGATGGTGCTATAAAGCTACTGGGGAAACAGATCCGTGTCAAGCTTCTTCACGCCATCATAGGTCGATGGTGATGACATACTTCAGTTTCTGTTTTTCTCTAATCTGACACATACAATATAGACGTCTTGCACAGCGCTTGTTTCAGCCAACAGAGGAAGCTGGTTGCTGCTATCTACTAACCACTTCTACGGCATTAAGCTGACACTCAGAGTTACAGGCTTAAGGGATGTTTAAAGGGATGTTTAAACTTTAGCAGAATTAGCTATCACACTATATAGTGTATTTGCTATCCAAAATGCAATCTGAGACTTTGTTCTGGAAGCAGCTATTCTTTTGATGACGAGTGTATGTACTTTACCTGTATATTGCATTTAATGCTAGAGAGACACCAGCGACCCAAATCATATTCCTTGTGTGTGTCAACATACAGTACTTGGCCAATAAATCTGATTCAGATGCATTTAGGTGAGGCCAGTCATTCTCCAAGTAGAGAGAGCAAGGGCACTTCAGTCCTTACTGTCAGTTCAGGGAATCAAACCAGTGACCCTCCGGTCACCAGGCTGGCGCCCTAACCTCCAGTCCACGATTGCCCCATGCAAGTTGTACAATGCTGATTGACAATTAAGGTTCCATTACTTGTTATCTGTATAGCAAAAAAGAAGCAAGCTTCAGACACCAAACATCTCTCGGTTGGTTCTCTTAGCTATTACTTTCACAGATAGCACTTTTATGGTAAACAGGGCAATTTAATAATGCGGGTAAAGTTATGTTACTTTTGAGTACTCACATTGTGGTGTAAAAATGCATTTAAACTGGCGACCCCGTGCCACACTGCGCATTTACGTCTCTCTTTATCTGCAGCTACTCACTGCAGGAGTCATATTTGTGAGAATATGAGAATGAAATGAAAGCGGATTTTGAGATAGCAGTATATGAGATAGTGTTTGTACTTTGTTTGCAGGGTGAATTGATGTGATATTCAGTTTCAGATTGACTGAAGATGTTTGAGAAGAGTGGGGGGGCTTGGGGGGTGTAGGGGGGCATTCTTCATTTCTTAGTTCATGTTCCCATGACAACAGGCTTACAGCAGGGAAGATGGAGAGAGTATTTGTTCCTAGGCGAAGGAATCCAGTTCTGCTTATTTGCTCCATATCGGAATATTGAACAAAGAAAACGGGGTGCGTGCAAATAAAGATGTTTATACTTCCCCTTAAGTGGGACAAAATAAGTGTGCTTTCTTTGTCTACACATTAAACCAACTTCTGTACCAGGAACCTATCAACTGCAAACAGCCCGATGCTGCCTGAACGCTTCGTCTCCTTCCCTCTGTTCCCAAACCGTCCAGTTTGCACCACACCGTGTCCTCAGTCCACAATGCGTTTCTTACATAACGCACATTAGGACTGCTTTACGCCTCACATCTCTTGGCCCTTGTAAGTACACGGAGGAACATTCTCCGAGTGTGTGCTGATGGACTGTTTTCCCTGACCTCGATCCTGTCAGGGATCTTCACGATCAGCTTCCTTCACTGGACCATTCCTCCATTTCAAGTCTCTCTGACTCTATTGCATTTGAACCCGGTCACAGTAAGCTCAGGACTTACAAACCCTAAAGCCAAAACAGAAAGCACAAAATGACCAACAAACACCAAATAAACCCAACAACCCCCAACAAGTACCAAAAACATCAATAAACACAAACAAATCCCAACACCATAAATTACCAAACAATCACAAACACTATCAAACACCACCAACGGAACACACACTTAGCTAACACCAACAAACACCAAACATACACCAACACATAACAACAAACACCAACAAACACTAATGAACACAAACAATTCCAACTAACACCAACAAACACCAACAAACACTAATGAACACAAACAATTCCAACTAACACCAAACATACACCAACAAATAACAACAAACACTAATGAACACAAACAATTCCAGCTAACACCAACAAACACTAATGAACACAAACAATTCCAACTAACACCAAACATACACCAACAAACACCAACAAACACTAATGAACACAAACAATTCCAACTAACACCAAACATACACCAACAAATAACAACAAACACTAATGAACACAAACAATTCCAGCTAACACCAACAAACACTAATGAACACAAACAATTCCAGCTAACACCAACAAACACCAACAAACACTAATGAACACAAACAATTCCAACTAACACCAACAAACACCAAACAGACACCAACAAATAGCAACAAACACCAACAAACACTAATGAACACAGAAAATCCCAACTAACACCAACATTACTTAACATTACATAACAGCTGACTTATAGGAGATCTTAGGGGCTCGCTCACCGACTGTTCTTGAGAAGAAATCTCTTCTCTTCACTTACACAGATTTCAGATTGTCTTATTTGGGTGAATCTGATGAATCTGATACAGACCTTTTCTTCAGGAGCGGAAATAAGACAAAGTGTAAGAGGAGAATGCTGAGCAAGGCCCACTGTGTTTGTTGGATAGTAGCTGTATTTTGATGATCTGGCTGGGTCAGGCATCTCGCTAAAGATGAAGGGGGCTGAGCTGTATTTGGGAGGAGATGCTGGTAGAGAGATAACATAACGACGGGTCAGTCGCAGTAAGGGTCTGCTGTTCACTTTGTGTCTGCTGCACACATGGAAGAGCATGAACAGCAGGCTGAAAGGTCGTCTCATGCTTCTCCGCACCATAAAGGCACTTCCTTTGTCCTGTATACATGGTGTTCCATGGCTGTGAGGGGGGAATGAAGCAGGGCAGAAAGAGGCCTGCTTTTGCCTCTTTTGCACCCTCCTCCTCCCCCCATCTCATGCTCGTTACTGGTGTAGCCTGAGGGCCTTCAGCACATATCAGGTCAATAACTGACTGTGACATGCAGTCTGCAGCGTCAGTGTGTGACACCTCAGCATGGAAAAACACACACTGCGGTACTGTGTGCTTCAGCCTCACGAGGATTATTGACTTTTCGAGCCTGTTCGGAATAAAAGCAGGGAAGGAGAGGCGTGTACTTCCTTATCTTATCTCAAAATCATATGAGCCTAAAGAAAAAAGACACATCCAGTTAGCATCATGGCTCCGGTGCAAAACAAAAAGCTTCACACTAAACCAGCGTGTGGCATTGGCGTAGGAACCGAGTGGGAACGGTTAATTATAGCAATGGAAGCAGTGTTGCGGCCACAAACTAGGAGGGTTTGGGTAACTAACGTTAACAGTAACTGTGCTCAGGTTGCCCACTTCCATAGTGCCCCACCATTAGAAGTACTTTCAGTAGGGTGGTATGTAAAGCTCCATTGTGTGCTGTTTGGGACACAGCCTCACTGTCTAACATTAACATTAGTCTTGTCTGTAGTTCATCAGTGGTCACTGAGTTGGTGGTGGTGGTGTGTTAGTGTGTGTTGTGCTGGTGTGAGTGGATCAGACACAACAGGGCCCTGTAGCCACTCACTGTCCACTCTATTAGACACTCCTACCTTGCTGCTCCACCTTGTAGATGTACAGTCAGAGGCGATAGCTCATCTGCTGCTGCACAGTGCAGTGTTGATCATCCTCTAGCCCTTCATCAGTGGTCACGGGACGCTGCCCACAGGACACTGCCAACAGGACGCTGCCCACAGGACGCTGTTGACTGGATAGTTTTGGTCGGTGGACGATTCTCAGTCCAGCAGTGACACTGAGGTGTCCAGCAGCACTGCTGTGTCAGATCCACTCCCACCAGCACAACATACACTAACACACCACCACCATGTCAGTGTCACTGCAGTGCTGAGAATGATCCACCACCCACATAATACCTGCCCTGTGGTGGTCCTGTGGGGGTCATGTAACTACAGAACTACAAAGTGCTCCTATATGATAAGTGGAGCTGATAAATGGACAATGGCTGTAGATAGAAGGAGGCATACGCATTAACACGACCACTGAGTGTGTGTCTTTATGTTTTCTGTTTGTATCACAATGACATTGATGTCCCCTATGAGGACAATGGGAGGCGGGGGATGACCTGTCCCACCACAGCACAAAACGTCTTGAATGATCAACTACATTTGGGGATGCAAAGAGGTGACTGTATATGTATAAAACTGTGTGAATGTATCAAACTGTTGCTTTCAATATGGGGTTTGATGTTTGAGAAGAGCTAGACAGTAAGTAGCTTTCGGGTTCCAGACAGCTCGGGCTGAACGAGCACACGTGTTTGTGTGCACGGCTGAGTTGGACATGGGTTGTTCTGTCCCTGTTCAGCACACATAGGCCTGCTTCACTGCGTGTTGTTTGGCTGGTGCTGCAGTAGGAGGTGGCGAGAGGCCAAGAGTGTAGAGCTAAGCGCGTGTGTGTGCGTGAACTGAATTCACAGTCTTTTCGCTTGCATACGCTCACACATCCTGCACATCACAGCCACACACACCCCCATCTCTGCCTTTGTGTGTGCCCTGTTGCCTGGTGATGGCAAGAGTAAAGACAGAATGTGTGTTTGTGTCATACAAATGTCCTGACGTTGTAGGAAGACCAGAGAAAGGCAGTGCTTAACCTACAGGATGAGCCAAACAGTCCTCACTCTGTACACACTTCATCTTCTAAAGTGGAAGCAAAAACAATTCTTTCCAGTTACTGGTTACAGGGTTAAGATTAAGGTTTTAGATTAGTTATAGGAAATTATCATTGCATATATATATACAAATAATGTGACGGCAAGACCTTATCTCTTACAAACGGTCATTGGGGAAAAATACACTCATCATCAAAAGAATACTCGCACAAATAGCTGCACGCAGAAGGAATCAACCAATAGGAATGAAACTTGGTGGGTAGGTTTGACATTGTGAGACATGCACATGATTCTAGTTTCACGCTTGGCCGCACATGTGATAGGACGGGCCTTATCGCTGTACCTGACTGACCCAACAGCCATGATTGCGGACATTCAGCGAGCAGTGATGTCATCCTGTTAGTGTCAGCACCATTGGCAGACGGCTGCACGACGCAGGACTGCATGCACGAAGACCGTTACGACGACTGTCCCTAACACCACGTCAACGTCGCCAATGACGGCAATGGTGTCGTGCCAGACTCTCAGGGAATGACTCAGAATGGCAGCGGGTCATCTTCAGTATCGAGTCCTGCTTTTTTGTCTTGGTGGAGACGACCAATGAATCCATGTGTCAGCACCGTGATCAGCGCAAAGATGAATGGTTTGTTGTCATGCATGACACATCCAGAAGGTCTGATGTCACTCCACCTCCACGCCTACCGCACAATCTGCAGGAACTGTGTGAGATTATTCAAGCTGCATGAGATGGATTATCACAGGACACCATTAGGAACCTCTACAACTCCATGCCGAGACGTCTGGCATGTTGTGTTAGCAAACATGGCGGGCCGACGCCATACTGAGAGACACTACTTCTGTATTTGTAGCTCAATAAATATTGATCATATCAGTCTAAATGTATCATCATTTATTGTTCCTGGTAACCTTTATCTTCCTCCCCAATAGCACTGCAGTCCCACACTTCCTTCTGGGTGCAGCTATTCTTTTGATGATGAGTGTAAATTTACATTACTTTCATTATGAGTTAAGAATGGGGATCCATAGATTGAGAAGAGGTGCTACAGTGCAGTGAATGTCTCGTTCCATGTGTGGAAAATGGCTCCAAAGCAGATGTTAATGATTGGCTAAAAGGAGTGACTGCATTTGGGCGTGCCAAAGACCGTAGTGTGAAGGACGTAGCTGAATCTGCAGGTGTATGGAAGCGTACGGCCATACGGGTCTACCAGCAGTGCCTAAAATCCCAGAAATTCTCCTCAGAATTGTGCCAGGGAAGGCATTCGCCAAATCTGGCCCAACTGTGCAATTCAATGGTACAAGAGTGTCTGAACATTGATGTGGCCTACATCCAGAAACTTGTCCAGTCCATGGCAAATCCAGTCACAGCTGTTATTGGTCCTCATGGAGGTTTTACATACCTATTAGGTACGTTTAAGTTTTTGCCTGGTATGCTTAGATATATAATACAAAATGCCTGTGTTGTGTATATGCATATGCTATCTTCATGTATGTCTTTGTATGCCTGTCTGCGTTTATGACCTGTGCAATATACTGTATATATATTTTTAGCTTTATCGCTCAATCAGTTATCTCACTCAGGCAGGGAAAGCAGGAGATGTCGTCAACACTGTGAGTAATGTTTAATTTGGACAGTTAATATGAACAGCATGAATAACTGCACACATAAATACACACAAATAAAAAAGGACTTGCCCAGGACTCACAATTACTCATCTAGGTCAGCAGGAAAGGCAGAAGCGCTTGACTTGCATGAATGATTCCGCAGACATATTTTCGTTGCTCCGTTTGAAAGTGTTTGGACGCGTCCCAGAAACGCGGAGGTGATTCTTTGGACTGCTGTTTCTAAACACACCAGGGAAAGCATGGTTCTGTCAGTGCAACGAGGGAACATTGAACAATTGCTCATGTTAGGCTGTGTCCAGCGTTGCAGGGGGAGACAATGGCTCTGGACGGCCTTGAGAGAACACAGGGTCAGCGCAGTCAGCTGGTTCAGTTGGATATTCAAAACTGGGCACAATAGGTGCAGCTTTATAGTGTGTTAATTATGTCAATAAACACGGACTAGCATGCATCGCAATGACAAAAAACGAGGGGAAGGTCAAAGTCAAACAAGCAACAAAAACAGGGCTTTCCAAAACTGGAGCTCAAAAATGATTAAAAGATACAGAGAAAACGAGACAATGAAGAACCAGGCAAGATCTGGCCGAACACCAAATCTGTCACCAGCAGTCTACCACCAAAAGTCCACAGGTGTTTCTGTCCATCCTTCCACTGTGAGCCAACCCAATTCTATGGGTCTCAAAGAATGTGTAGCTGCCAAGAAGCTCCTCACTGAGAAAAGGAGATAAAGAATGGACTGACCACCCCAGCACATGGGTGGTTCTCTGAGGCAATACATCTGCGTGTCTGCCTTGTTGGAGTGGTAGAGATCTAGCTGTAAATAAATACAAACTATATTTGAATGTCCGCAGTCATGGCTGTTGGATCACTCTGCTCATGTTGCACAATTCGCCAGTTCTGCAAAAAATCACACCAGTGAGTTCTCTGTGCTTCACCAATCAAATGGTCAAATCTACACATAAACATCACACTAACTTAATGGTACTCTGGTGGCATGTTGACCACCCCAAAATGGCACCACTGCTGATGTTCCTGGCTGTGAAAATCTATCATAAGTGAAATCTATGTATGTGTATCTATGTATTGGGGATGTTGGGCAATGGACCAAACACTGTATGACATATGAAGAAGGAGATGTAATTATTTTTTATTTAAGATGTATGTTTACAATGATATATTGACATATATGATATATTGATATAATGATATGTAACTCTCTTCTTCTTCCCAAGAAGGGAGGGTCAGGAGCCCTCACCCAGCTAACCCCCACCCGCCCCACCCCAGACCCGGTAAGAATCACAGAGATATTATTTGGATCTCCACGGTTCATATAAGTCTCCCAGATCCTTCATGTCGCTGGTGCGTGCCTTCTTCTATCCACTGCCGCCAACAGCATGCTATGGTAGTATCGGCATGACCGGTACGGCGTCCAATACATTGAAAAGACCATCCAGCTTCCCCGAGCCCTATGATGTGATCCCTCTTCAACTCTTCCAACTGCTCCAACTGCTTTCGAACTCTTCTCCGAGGCGTACTTCACTTGTAAAGAATGCTACCAACACTAGTCAGAATGGAAAGCACGAGCAACAGGACGGCCTTACGTCGTCAGTCAGGTTGAGAGATAAGGCCCGCCCTTGCTTACGTCACATGTGTAGCTTAGCAGGAAACTTGAATCATTCATCTTTCACGCGGTCAAACCTACCCACCAAGTTTCATTCCTGTTGGTTGATTCCTTCTGGGTGCAGCTATTCTGTTTGATGACGAGTGTATGTATGTATCAGGCCAGTGAGTTCTCTGTGCTTCACCCATCACACTAACCTAATTGTACTGAATCCAGTTTGGCGGCAATGTTGACTGCCCCAAAATGGCACCACCGTTGATGTTCTTGACTGTACCCAAAGTGAAATTTATTTATGTATATCTATGGATCTGGGATGTTAGGCAGTGGACCAAACACTGTATGACATATGAAGAGGGGGATGCAGTTACTGTAATTTAAAATGTATGTTTACAATGATATACAATGATATATTCTGACATACAGATACGACTCTACACACTTTGCACATGTCCTACTGTTACTGTTAATGTTTATGCACATATTGTTTATGTCTATTTGTCTTTGCACTGTACACTATATATATATATATATATATATATATATATATCATCGCTGTCCAATGAAAAACATGTATCTCCATTTTTGACGATTTTTACTTTTATGTATCATTTGATCACATGAGCTGCTGTTTACACTATGTGTGAATTTCATGATGGATGGACCAACAGAAATGGCCCAAAGATCCCTCGGAAAAAGTTTGGTTCCATTGACTTAGAATTAGAATTAAATTGGGTTTTGGCCTCTCCTGTAAAGTTGCTATTTTGGAGATACTTGTTTTTCTTTGGACAGCGACAATATATATATATATATATTCTTATAACTGCACTGGAGAAGGAGCCTGACTGTGTTTTGTTATACTGTACAACCCTGTATTGGTATACTGACAAAAAAGTTGACTTTAATTGAATTGAATATATTGAGGGGGATAACTCTCTTCTTCTGCCCAAGAAGGGAGGGTCAGGAACCCTCGCCCAGTTACTCCCCACCCACCCCACCACAAACCCAGTAAGAATCCCAGAGACATGATTTGGATTAATTTTGAGATTCAATTGCACAAGAAAATCCACTTTATGTTAATATTTAAGTATCCAATTTGCATAATAATCGCACTGCACTCAGAATTCTAACCATTATCTGCACTAATCTTTTCATTTTTTGAAAACAGTTGTGGTTTATTAGAATTAATATCATTAGCTCCAGCATCTCCATTGAGGCCCATTAGTTATTCTTTAATGATTAATCGCTGCTTTGTGAGTCTGATAAATATTCATATCTATCAGGGTAAAATGAGGGCACATGTTCGCCCAAGAGCCGCGCATGCTTCATTAGTCTGCCCACAGCGCACAGACTTGTATGAACCACCACAAATGGGCCATCATATCAAATATGTCATATTACCATTTAGGACGAAACAGCCGCGGAAATGTGTGCGTTTGTGTGAACCTGAGAAATGTCTGTTTTTCACCTACAGTTCTTAAACAAGCACCAAATGCAAACACGCTTAGACAAACAGCCTGAACTTAACAGAACCCGAGAGCACAGACTGTTCCTTACCACTGCATCTGTGTTTGTGTGTGTGTGAGGTTTATGCCATAATGTGGAGACCAAGACCTGTTCATATACTAACACTGTAGGGACCAGCTTGTAGATGAAAGGTCCCCACAATGTGAGTATATGATCAGGTTTTGGTCTCTATAACAAGGCATAAACCTGACCCACACGCACAGACTGTTCTTTATCCCTGCATGTGTGTTTATGTGTGGGTCAGGTTTATGCCTTATTGTGGGGGCCAAAACTCATGTTGCAGGGATCCACAAGCTGGTCCCCACAATGTACAGCATTACATTTTAGGGTTTATTTTAGGTTAAGGATGAGGGTTAGGTTAAGATTAGGATACGGTTAGGTTAGTGTTAGGGTAAAGTCAGGGTTAGGGTTAGGATATGGTTAAAGTGAGGGTACTAGTAGTTCTGGTTAAGGTTTTGGTAAGGTTAAGTATAGGGATAGGTTAGGTTAGGTTAGCTTAGGTTAGGACTATGTTAGGTTAGGGTTAGGATGTGGTTATGGTTAAGGTTAGTGTTAGGGTAGTAGTAGTTCTGGTTAGGGATTGGGTAATTTTAAGGTTAGGGTTAGGGGTATGTAAGGTTAGGTTAGGTTAGGTTAGATTAAAGTTAAGGTTAGGGTGGTAGTAGTTCTGGTTAAGGTATGGGTAAGGTTAAGGTTAGGGTAAGATTAGGGTATGGTTAGGGTTAGGTTAGAGTAGGTTGGGGTTAAGTTTAAGGTAGTAGTGGTTCTGGATAAGGTATGGGTAAGGTTAAGGTTAGGGTAAGATTAGGGTATGGTTAGGGTTAGGTTAGAGTAGGCTGGGGTTAAGTTTAAGGTAGTAGTGGTTCTGGATAAGGTATGGGTTAGGTTAAGGTTAGGGTCAGGGTCAGGGTTAGGTAAGGATTAGGGTTAGGGCAAGGTTAGGGTTAGCATATGGTTAGGGTTGGAGTTAGGGTAGTAGTAGTTCTGGTGAAGGTTTGGGTAAGGTTAAGGTTTAGAGTTTGGGGTTAGGGTTAGGGTTAGGTTAGGGTTAGGATACAGTGTGGCTAAGGTTAAGGTTGAAGTTAGGGGTCAGGCTAGTAGTAGTAGTAATGAATGGACATCTATGTAATGTGCCCACGTGTCACAGAAAGACCTGCTGTGCAGCAGTACAGTGTTGTAGTACTCCCATCACATGCCAAACTGGGGAGAAAGACAGAAAGAGGGAGAGAAAGAGAGAAAGAAGCATAGAGCTAGAGAGAGAGGTGAGAAGAAGAGAGCGAAAAGTAGCTAAAGAGAAAGGCGAGAGAGAAAGAGAAAGAAGGAGAGAGTTAAAGATATACAGACTGATAAAGAGAAAGAAGAAAAAGCTATAGAGAGAAACAGAAAGAAAGAGAGAGAAAGAAGGGGAAAGATTTATGTATGAGTATTTGAGTATGTGTGAGACAAAGGTGGAAGCAGAGAGCGAGAGAAAGACGAGAGGTAAGAAAGAAGGAAAGAAAGAAGGAGAGAGCGGTGACATGAGACAGAGTGAGAGGGGAGAGATAGTGGTCTGGGGGAAGCTGATGGTTTTGGATGTGCTGGCTGGGCCCTGCACTGCGGCAGAAGCTGTGTGTGCGAGAGAGAGAGAGAGAGAGAGAGAGAGAGAGAGAGAGAGAGAGAGAGAGAGTGTCTGTGGGCATGCTGCAGAGGCAGACAACTCATCAGTAATCAGAGAACGACGTCCGTTTCTCCACCACAGGCAGTACACACGTACTTACATACACATACACATGATTACATACACACTGATGTGAAATCCCAACCCATACAACACTCAGCTTGCGCACAGGGTTGCCAGATGCTGAGGCAACACTGAACAGGTTGGGGATTTGGCAAAGGGGGAACAGCATTGGAGGTGATGTATGTGAGCTTTGTATGTGAGAAATATGAAGCATTTATATGAAGCAAATATATTTATGTTTATATAGCATTTAAACCATGAATTTAAAGTTGTGTATCAGGAACAGATTGGCAGCCAAAGACAGCCCACAAATCCTATAATAATAATAATAATAATAATAATAATAATAATAATAATAATAATTTTTTAAAACTCTGCTGTCACAATGCAAAGTTCCTGGTTGGTCACCTAGTCAAACTCCACTGTCACCATTGAAATTCCCCCAGTTTGTGGCCTTGTTGATCTCCGTTGTCATGATGTAAAGTCCCTGCTTTGTGACCTAGTAAAACTCACAATGCACTCTGGTTCGTGGCCTAGTCAAACTACACTATGAAGATGCTTACTATCATTAACTACTACTGTACTGTAAGTACATGGTTTGTGACCCAGTCAAACTTCACAGTCACAATGCAAAGTCCCAGTTTTTTGGCCTTGTCAAACTCCGCCGTCATAATTCAAAGTCCTTGGTCTGTGACCTACTCCCCAGTTGGTCACCTGGTCAAACTTTATAATACAAATTTAGACAAACACACACACACACACACATACACACACACACATATATATATAAATGTTTGTCTAATTTTGTATTATAAAGTTTGACCAGGTGACCAACTGGGGAGTTTTAATTTATGTGAATGTCTATATTTACACACACACACACACACACACACACACACACACACACACACACATATATATACAGGGGTTGGACAATGAAACTGAAACACCTGTCATTTTAGTGTGGGAGGTTTCATGGCTAAATTGGCCCAGCCTGGTGGCCAGTCTTCATTAATTGCACATTGCACCAGTAAGAGCAGAGTGTGAAGGTTCAATTAGCAGGTAAGAGCACAGTTTTACAGTGTTGCTCAAAATATTGCAATGCACACAACATTATGGGTGACATACCAGAGTTCAAAAGAGGACAAATTGTTGGTGCACGTCTTGCTGGCGCATCTGTGACCAAGACAGCAAGTCTTTGTGATGTATCAAGAGCCACGGTATCCAGGGTAATGTCAGCATACCACCAAGAAGGACGTTTTCCTCCACCAGCATCACGTAGTGACCTGGCCACTATCCTGCAAGAAGAATGGCTTAAAATCCCTCTGACCACTGTGCAGGACTTGTATATGTCATTCCCAAGACGAACTGACGCTGTATTGGCCGCAAAAGGAGGCCCTACACCATACTAATAAAAGATTGTGGTCTAAAACCAGGTGTTTCAGTTTCATTGTCCAACCCCTGTATATATGTGTGTGTGTGTAAATATAGACATTCACATAAATGAAAGCATATAAACAAAATGTAGAAACAGTAAATTCTGTGGTGTACTATGTTGAGGCTGGTCGATCTATGCGGTTTGAGATGCCGCTGCAGAATGCACCTGTCCTGCAAGCCTAGAACGCTGCACAAGAAAGGGAGGATGAGAGACAGAATGGCACTTTTCTTCAACAACAGCACGAATGCATGCAGAGTGAGACTTAACCTGATACATACGTGGGATCACCAGTACCAATAGGACACCAGTCCACAGAGCTGAAAACTGGACATGTCTGATGCAAAACCGAACACCTGACAACCCCAAATAATTAGTGCAGAGCATAATAAGAGCTGAAGACTGAACTGGCAGTTTACTTTGAAGCAGAAAACTTCCCAAGCTGAACTAGTGTAGCACTAATGTCCCTATGTCTCTATTATAGAACACTTTCAGGCAAAGAATCATTATTTCTTTTCCATTTAGCTCGCAATGTTTGTGCCCCTTTTGCATTAACCATTCAGGCTACTTCCTTTGTCCTCTTTGGTGCTAGACAAATCAAATCCATTACTATCCAACATCATATTCATTCTTAGTGTCTGAATTATGAAACCAAAGGCGTACCCTGTCTGAGAAAACACCATCATGCTTAATTTCATGTCCTGGTAAATGCTAAGCACAAAGGTTATTGAGCATATATTCTCTTTTGGCCAGCCTTAGCCTGGTTTTCTTTTCAGAAAGCCTTAGTGAAAGTCTGTTAATTGGTCGTAAAAGCTAAACACATCGATTTTTCTTTAGCAGTTATGAATGTAGGTGTGCTACAGAGAATACTATGGCTACAATAACGCACAGCTAGTTAAACAAAGCATACAATCTTAGTGGCCATCCTGGCAATTCATTGGACTGTGGCATGGTGCCAGCAGCCCTGAACTATACCCTGGAGGTGCCATACATGGCTGAGTGAGCAATTCCTTTCCCTGTGCCTGTCCAGATGTTGGCCTAATTTGCCCTGACTGCTGGCGTATGTGCTCCATTGCTTCCTCCTCACCCTGCGTATGAGTAAGTAGACCTACGTGAGTTTGTCCAGTTTAGGAGCAGCCGACAATGTGTTGGATGACGCACGGGCCACCTAGCTGAGTTGACATAAAGCTAAACAAAGTTGTACTCCAGGCTCCTGGTGGTTGGTATGATTAAGTTAGCATGTTGCTAATCCTCACTACTGGGCTAGAGTGGGAGGTTTTTAATGATAGGTTACAAAAAATTGCATCATATGGTTTGATTTAGTTAATCATATCATGCTATATCATTCTTACAGATGTATTATAATTATGCTGTATCATTTTTACATGGCTCAAAACAACATATGATCTGATATATGAACTGATATGGACTGATATCTCTAACTATGGTGATGGGCCACCATGTTGCTAATGCAACGTCAGGTGTCCTGCGATAATCCATCCCATGCAGCTTGAATATTCTCACACAGTTGCTATAGATATTCCCGTAGGGGTGGAGGCGGAGTCACAATATGCCTTCTATATATGTGACACGTGACAACAAACTGTTCATCTTCACGCTGGCCACGGTGTCTCCACACACAAATTTGCTGGTCGTCTCCACCAAGACCAAAGCGGGACTCGTCACTGAAGATGACCTGCTGCCATTCTGAGTCACTCCATGACAGTCTGTCAATCAATTATATAATCACATTAACTGTGTATGAGAAATAATGGCATTTGGTGAAGTCATGATGATATGAGGTTTGAAATTAATGGTGGAAACGTGAGGGGTGTGAGGTAAGCTGGGAGCGGTATGAAGAGATCTGATGATGACCCTCCGCGCACCAAGAAAGGTATAAAAACCTTGTGTTTGTTTGGAATAAAACAGATGCTGCTAGCTCATCTCAGTATTAAAGCCTGTTAGATTCAGAGGCCTTGATGTTAAAAAGAAGTCTTGTCTTTTTCTCCCAGTCCTGGTATTTGGGATTTATGTTTTTTCTGAGATAGAGACAGCTATCAAACTTCTTGATAAAGCACTAGCATGCCGCTAGCCCAGTTACCACTTCCGTGCTTTCATGTAGCTGTGGATTCAGACCACTGGAGAAGTGCCAAAGGTCAGAGACCCAGTGAACTTCCCATATGCGGGTCTGGAGATTTTTCTGGAGTGCTTTTTGCCCAGTTCTGCTGATGATGCATGCTAACGGTGCTCCATTGCTCCACTGGTGCCCTCCAAACCCATCTAGGGCACTGGCTGACATCTGTTTGCTTGTTTTGGGAGACTAATCCTCAGAGAAATGCTTGGCTCAGCTCTCATGCCAAGTGATGCTGGATTATAATGTTCCTAACAATGCACGAGAAGTACTCTCACAGATGGCCGGTGAGTTAGAGTTTGTGATAAGCTGTAAAGAGTCTTTCCTTAAAAATATCTCTCCTCTTCCGGGTATTAAAGATTTGTTACATGACATCAGAGACTTTTTGTCCGGGGTCATTCGTCATGCAGTGATCATTGTTCAATTCAGTTCAATTCAATTCAACTTTATTGTCATTATACATCATTATATGTCATTATACCAATAATGAGTTATACAGTATAACGAAACACAGTAATACCTTATATATGTTTTAGGTATGATTATATCCGGTGACTATATGTCGCTCCAGTCCAGTCTGTTCCACACATACTACAACTGCCTGACATAAGCAAACGCAGCAGTTCTACAGCTTACATGCTGAGATGGTGATTTCATACATGCAGGGTTTGCACTGTATGTACACATAGCACACAACGTGCTCAGTTAGTGTTTCATTTGAGAATGGTAATGCATTTAAGAATTTGCATTTTCACTTCGTTTTTGAAGCATTTTTATTTGTATATTTCATTGTATTTTTTTTCAAATTGCCCACATTCACATTACTAATCTAAAGTGGCACAATTCATGGCCGTGCAACTTCAATCTTATCCTCAATGCATGTGTTTACATGCACTCCATAGTCTCATCATCTTCTGCAGTTTCTGATTATTCAAGTGGCCATGTAAACAGCATACTCCACTCTTCAAGATCAGAGAAATCCAATAAAGAGACCTACACGGACGCAGACCATTATGACGACTGCCCTTAACACCATGTCAGTGTCACCAAAGACTGCAATGGTGTCGTGCCAGACTGTCATGGAGTGACTCAGAATGGCAGCAGGTCATCTTCAGTGATGAGTCACGCTTTTGTCCTGGTGGAGACGACCAACGAATCTGCGTGTGGAGGCACCGTGGTCAGCACCAAGATGAATGGTTTGTTGTCACATGTCCAGAAGGCCTGGTGTCACTCCACCCCTCCCGCTATATCTGTAGGAACTTTGAGAAAACATTCAAGCTGTATGGGTTGGATTATCACAGGACCGTTAAGAACCTTTAAACTCCATGCTGAGACGTCTGGCATGTTGCATTATGTAGCTCAATAAATATTGCCCATATCAGTCTATATTTATCATTTATTGCTCCTGGCAACCTTCATCTTCCTTCCCAATAGCACTGCAATGAGTTTGTTAATGTCACAAGTGTATTGGCTGGTTGCAAAGCAGAAATCTGATTACTTCCTGACCCATATAGATCCACAGTTTTCACAATATCTGGTTACTGAAGTGCATATAAATGTAGTGAATGGATTATTGACAAAATCTGATTTTCTGTCATTATTGAATAGTTGAATGCATGTAATGTTATCTGTGTTATCTTTATGAAGAAGGCTTCTTCTGCTGATTAGTCTGGTGGTACATTGTGCACTTGTGGGTTGTTTCAGGATATATAGGCTAATTCACATTGATGACAGATTTAAGTCAAGTTAGCAAGATCGGAACTGAGCAAAAGATGAGAGTTGAGCAATGAACCCTGTAATGTGATTGTAGCCTGAGTTAGAGTGCTGCTACATCGTCTTGGCTGGCAGATTCCGGGTCCTCACCGGAGCCACATGTTCCCTGGCAGCGCTCCTGTCTTGGCCACCGTCGACAGCTTGTGGTCCATCCCTCTCCCAGATGCTGCGTCTTGAGACAGATGTGCATCCTGTCCCAGAGCTTGTGAAGAACCCTGGAGAGTGTGAGATTGAGACGGGGAGGAGATGTCTCCTGCTGGCTGCTGAGCTGGTTCAGTGTGCCAAGGTCACAGCCTGCCTGGCTCCGCGGGGACGGACCTACCACCCCTGCCTTCCCGCAGTCTCTGACTGATACTGTTGTAAACACAACATGTGCAGAGATGGACCCACGGATATCCTGAGTCAGTGCTGAGATTCATAATAAGGAGGTGTCTTGGATAACAGGCTTGAAAATGTTAGGCCTACCATATTTCTATCCACACGTAGTTATTAGCCTGCAATAGATAAAGGCCTTGAAATGTTAGGCAGACTTGTTTTTTATGGACTTGCCATGGTCTTGGCATAAATGTGATGAACTGAAAGGTTACGTCAACTAAAATATTTCCATTCATTTGACATACATGGCTTGCAAGCAGCCCTAAAGGTGTCATTTACAAGATTAAATATTCTAGGCTATGTAATAAATACAATTACTTGTAAAACATATTTATTTATTTCTTGTTACGTCCAAGAAGGGTATAAAAATTGCCCAGGAGCGTCTATACACCTTTAACCTCATAAAGATTGCAAGTATCTGTGAATATGCATGATTACGCATATGGGTAATTCCATCCCATTATACCGACCCCACTCCCCCCATTACCCTGGCTTCACTTTGGCGGGGTTCTTCAACTCCAATGTTAAGAAGAGCCATATTCAAGTAACGCTTCACCATATTGGCTGTATATACACTTGTCATCAACAGAGTAGTTGCACCCAGAAGGAAGTGTGGGACTGCAGTGCTACTGGGAAGGAAGATAAAGGTTACCAGGAACAATAAATGCTGATAAATTTAGACTGATATGGACAATATTTATTGCTACACATCCAGCTACACATAGAGAAGTACTCTCTCAGTATGACATCGAGCCACCATGTTTGCAACATGCCAGACGTCTCGGCATGGAGTCGTGGAGGTTCCTGATGGTGACCTGTGATAGTCTGCAAGAGGGCAGTAACAGTGCCATGTGTTGCTGAACCTTGCACTTTCTATGCAATTATAAAACGAGGAGGAAATACAACCTTAAATGTGTTAACATCAGATCCACTCCAGTGTCTACAGGGTAAATATCTGTTCATTAAAATCTGGGTGTTGTTAAGGTATCCAAATGGCAAGTTTAGTTAGCCACTAGCTGCAATCCAAATGCTAGGTTGTGGTCCAGGTGGGTTGCCTTTCTAGATCACTATGTCATTCAAGGCTGTTCTAATTGGAAGGATTTATCAAATACAGCCAAACAACACGGCCTACATTCTGATGATCGTAAAGGAGTGGACGCACCATTCTTGGGTGCACTTCAAGTGCACTTCAAGGGCTTGGACTGAGCTGATTAGTTGGATCAGGTGCATTGGATCAGGATCAGGGGAACACTAAAATATGCAGGGCAGGGGGTAGTCCAGGACCAGGGTGGGGAACCACTGCTCTAAGGGGACAAGAGAACCTGAATCATGCCACCAAAATTCCTCCTGCAGTAGAACAGAACTACTGGATTCCCCAGAAATCAAGGATTCAGGCCTCTTGGTCTATGGTAAGTATGCACTCGGCAAAAATGGTGAAGGATGATGTGTGGATGTGGTGTGGGCAGACTGTTCTCTCCAATACAGCCTGATCATGTCCTGCAATTACAATGACAACTGCCTTTCTGTTTTGCCTATCATTAATGCTGCATCACTGAATGTAGCTTTTCAATCACAGTTTCTAACCCTAACTGCAGATGTCCTTCCCGAAGAGCATGTCTTTTTAGTCACTGTTGCAAGTGAAGCTGAGCAGCCTATGTAAGGACAGCTTCTGTCAAACCTGTCCCAGTAATGAGCTTTCTTTCAAAGTCCCTTAAATCTTTCCCTCTTGCCATCTTGATCCAAATTTGAGGTCAATTGATCCTGCTCAGCAATTTTTGTACCGTGGCGTCCACCATGGGCCCCTCTGGCGTGGAGGACTTAGGGGGTGTTGCCGTACAATGTGGCTCTCTGGGTGTCCCACACTTCCAATTAAAAAGCACAATAATGGCTGAGGTCTGCTACATTGTGGTTGTTTTGTCTTTTCGTGTTTTGTTGTGTGTGTTTAAATGGCATTCAAGATGTTCACCCTCTTTGTGTGATGGTTCTCTGCGGATGACCTTCCACCATTCTCGCCATGTGTAGTCACTCCCTCTCTGTTGTTTTCATTATGGAGTGTTTTCCTGGAAGAAGTCGTGTGACGTATCATCAAACTCCAAAAAAGACATATGCTGTAAGAAGGAGTTTCTGAGCTTTACGCCGGCCCCCTCTCAGCTGGGTCCAGACAGCCAAGAGTGAAGCACCAAGGGTCAGCAGCACAACCCGGCTGGTGCTTGCGAGAGAGAGGTGGCATGAATCTACCTATCATTGTACAACATTAAGGGCATGTGGCACAGCTGTACACGGACTGGAGTACAAAACACTTCAGGTACTTGTGGATCTGCTGCTGGAACAACATGATGAGCTAGCGGCGTTACCATTCAGGCTCCTGGAGAAGCAAAGGCTAAAGGGAGAGTGGATAAGCTGCCATTGGAGCAAAGCATGAAGGCTTGACATGCATACCTGGGGAGAGTTGATCCTGGAACACTTCCTGGACATGCTTCATCCAGGAGAAGGTTGCTGATGCTGGCGGAACTGATCCCACAGTGCCAGTTGATGGACCCCCAAGGGACTATGGAGAAGGCGACACAAGATGAGTGCCGTTGCTGCTGTCACTGGACTTGACAACTTTACCTTCTTTGTGTGGAGCGTCTCTCGGTGACTTGCCTCCATTTCCCTCTCTGCTGTTTCCAGTAAAGAGTAGAAAATGGCTGACTCCAGATCTACTCCAGACACCGACACTGCAATACATACCACAGAGCATGGCAGGATCTTAATTGCCTAACTGTATCAAGCAGTGCACCTGTGTGGAAGCATCTGCCCGCTAGTGAGCACTTTATCCTCAGGTTCTACCTGCATGGTGATTTAAAGTGCTGAAAATCCAGAGTGTGTCCCCCAGACTCACTCCCTCTTTTTCTTGGAGAGGAATGTGCTTTATCATCAACTGCAGCTGTTTTGCAGTCACCTCACGGACACATGTTCTATAGGAAAGTCATTAAGGCTGCCAGCTGCAATTAATGTGCAAATCAGAAAAAGTGAAACTCCTGACAGGAAGAACAGAGGAACAGTAGCCTTTAAGAAGCTCGGGGGTTGTATTACAGAAGCACAGCCTGAAATCGGATCTGTTTAGTCACCGTGATGACTCTATGCTAAGTTCATTATTCTAATTCCATATAAGAAGTATTCTAACCAGACATCATTTCCGTAAAACCATCCAAACTTCTGTTATGACTGTTAATCTACTGAAAATACACAAGATGAAAAGACAAAAGTATTGGGACACAATAAGTGTCTCATTCAGTCCTGTTGCCACCTGTGTATAAAATCAAGAACCTAGCCATGTGAAAAGACTGGGTAATTCTAAAGAGCTCACTGAATTGGAGTGTGGTACTGTAATAAGTTGCCACCATTGCAGCACGTCAGTTCTTCCCTCCTAGATATTCTACAATCAACTGGGAGATGTATTATTGAAAAGTGGAAGCGTTAAGGAATCGCAGCAACTCAGTCACAAAGTGGCATAACATAAAGTAAAGTTACGGAGCGGGGTCGCCAAAAGTCCCCAACGCTCTGCTGACTCAGTAACTGCAGAGTTCCAAACCTTCCTCTGGCATTAACATCTAGAAGCTTCATGGCATGGGTTTCCATGACCAAGAAGCTGCATGCATGCCTTATATCACCAAGCACAATGGCAAGTTTTGGATGGAGTGATGTAAAGCACCACCACTGGATTCTGAAGCAGTGGAAAAGGTGTTCTGTGGCGCGACAAATCATGCTTCTCTATCTGGCAGTCTGATGGATGAGTCTGGGTTTGGCGAATGCCAGGAGAACGTTACCTGCCCGACTGCACTGTGCCAAAATCTGGTGGAGGAGGAATAATGCTATGAGGTTGTTCTTCAGCGGTTGGTTTAGGCCTCTGAGTTCCAGTGAAGGGAAGTCTTAATGCTTCAGCATACCAAGAGATTTTGGACAATTATATGCTTCCAACTTTGTGGGAACGGTATTGGGAAGGCCTTTTTTTCTGTTCCAGCATGGCTGTGCCCTGGTGCACAAAGAAAGGTCCATAGAGGTATGGTTGGGTGGGTTAAGTATGGAAGAACCTGACTGGTCTACACAGAGCCCTGACCTCAACCTTGTCGAACACCTTTGGGGAGATTGCAGACCAGGCCTTCTCACCAAAATCAGTGTCTGAGCTCACACATGCTCTTCTGGATGAATGATCAGAAATTCCCACAGACGCAAGAGGTTCACTAACGTTAGCATCAACTAGCATAATGCCACATATACCTGTACTGGAAAACTGTGCTTACATTTATGAGAGTTTAGCAAATCCTGGACACAATCTCCCCTCATTCCCTCATGCACTACCTGCATGTTAATGTTGATGAAAGCTTGCCAAGTAAAACTCTGCAGTGATGGCAGGACTAATGAGGAGACGCTGTTGAATGTGTGGCCGCTAATGAGGAGAAATAACGTTAGCATGGGGAGCACATGGGAAATGGCAAGCGAGTTCATGATTTATCTTTTACCTCAGATGCAGACAATCAGCCGTGACATGTTTGGCACCTCAGTAAATACATGCCAAAAAACATCTCACATCTCTCAACCCGCTCAAATCACATCGAGATCTTTATTTGTCTCGCTCAAACAAAACAACATGGTTTAAAACATTGTATGACTTCATTTAAGCTGGGCCTACAGAACTCCATTTTCACCCAAACTGTAACCTTGATTTGCCCACTTTTTGCCTTATTGTCTAGTGTGCAAGTCATTATGACAAAACAACAAGATGGGCAGACGATGCTCTGTGCTCTCAAAATCAGATTTTAAAAGGCGTTTAAGTTAGTGTACACCCAATTTCAGTCTCCAAAAGCAAAAACAATGGAACCACTTTTAACTCAATGTGATATTCAGTATTTTTTATGCGTGAGCTATGTAAATTCCTAAACACAAAAGAAACACCATAAAGTTTAACCTGCCAGAGCATTTTGTACTTGGAAAATCAAAACAATGTTCAATTTGTCAATTTTGACGAACACACTTCTCACCGCAAATGAGCCTCAATCGTACATGGGTGAACCTGAGTTCAAGAAGACGCATCAGCTGGAGGCAGGACCGGAAATGTTGTAATGGAGGAGACAGGTCACTGGTTGAAATATGAATGGAAAAGATAATAATGTGTGCTTTAGCCCGAACAAGCACTGCTGAACTCCAGAGGACGGTGCCTCATGTACATTCATCACGTAAGTGAGTGGGAATGGATTCTCAGCCAATGAGTTGGTAAGCTCACCGAAACAATCAGAACTTAGCAGCTGTAAAGCCAACCAATCAGCACACAGTAGCAGTGACGGTACATCAGGTATGTTTTCTTTGATTTTGTAATAAATTCTATTTTCTAAGATTTAAGTAATGTCTCAAACCGATGTTCAGAAACAAGTCTCAATGTTTGTGTTTCGCCATTTAGCTCCGTTCATCCTGATTTATGTAGGATTTGCTTGCTGGTGCCCTCTGGCATTTTGCAGTTATGTTTTTGATATAACAGGAGAAATAGAAAGTGGCCAGGCTCTGATTAGACCAGCTCTGCACACGCTACGAACTGTTTCTAATTTTGTGTCTGAAACATTTTTTTGTTTTTGTAAAACGTCAACATGGTCTCCAGTTTCCAGATGTTAGGTCCATCCCCATTCAAAGAGGTAGAAGTCTGGTCCTATATGGCTGGAAATAACTGCCTTGATGGTTTTGCCAAGATGGCCGCCAAGTGAACAGACTTTCAGTATAAAGTCTTCGGCTGCAACCACCAGTGACTCACAGAAGACTCCTCTTACAACAGGAATACTTGGTTACTCGGGGTGAGTGCCAGTAGATGGCAAGCAAGGAGGAGCATCTCAACTGGGAATGGGAACTATTGAATCTGCATTTTAGACTGTAAATAACTGGGTTTATTTATAGCCTTCCAAAAAGGTGTACTTAAAGTTCATTTAAACTTAAGTAAAGTTTATGTCCCAAGTATACTAATATTAACATGTCAGTGTACTATTTCAACAGCTCTTAGGACTAAATTGGCCTACTTTTACTTTATGAATAGTATACTTTTGGTGTATTAGTTCATATCCCAGTTTTATTTTGTACTGCAACTACACTAAAAGTAAACTTACAGGTGTACTGTTTACAGTTATAAACTTCTATCCCAGTTTTTAGTGTACACTTTTAAGTACACTCTCAGTGAACTACAAGTTTTGTAGTTTTAATACTGCAAGTGTAAATGTAAATTTGCTTTAGCCAAACTTAATACGTATAGTTTACAACATAAATATAATATTGGACTTTAAAGTATATGACTAGGTTTCAATTTAGGTGTTTTTATAGTTAGAATTTATCTTTAAATGTACTTTATGTTGACTTTCCAGTGGGTCAACAAGACATACTCAGAATTCAGAGCATATCTCTATTCTTTATAATTAAACATTTTCAAACAAATATTGTACTGGATGCCTTTATGTGCAAAAATACTAGATTATACTTTTCTTAAGGACATCATGATCAAAGATTTAGATGAATGTAAGTTCTAGCTAACTGCAAATTAGCTAACAGCTAATATGCAAATTTTAAATAGAAACCGCTGTTATACGTTCACAACATTATGAGCTGCTCTTCCATATTTTGTGCAACACTATTGATAACGGGAGCAAAATATCAGTTAGTTTGATTGCCCCTTCGCAACACCATAGTTCTTTAGCATAAAGTTGCTTGCCATTTATTGCAGCTACAAATTGCACACTCACATAGGAAATGACTGGACGCCATCAAACAATTTAAACAGCTAAGCTTCAGCTGGCAACTTACTTGGAGGTACACAAGACCAAGCGTATAGAGACGCCAACTACAGAGTGTTGCATGACTTCAGATACATACCTAATGTTATACATAAGGTTATACATCATATACACATAACGTTGCTCTTTAACATCAACAAACCAAAACGAAGCCCAGTGTCATGAGTGCCACACAAGGCAAGCTTTATTACTGGAAAGACAAAAGGAAGAGGAAGTCATGTCGAAAATAACTTTATGAAAAATAAAAAATAAAACCCAAACAAAACAAACAAATTACATAAGTACATGTAAAACACAAAACAGAAATGTCCATCTTCAACATAGTACTCAAATAAATAAGACTGAATTATTATACATCAACCACAACATCTTGGTCAACCCACAACAAGAACAAATAATCACCTCATGGCATTCTTTTGGGTGTCTTACAAAGATTAGAAAAGAAGATATGTACATCTCGGATCGTTATCAGAAGACATGCTTAGAAGTATAACTGTGCCCACTAGTACACAACGGCAGCGTCATGGTGGAATGTCAGGAAACCGCACCATCTCATGTTAGAAGCCTTGGCGCGTGTATCCCGTGACCAAAGCTCGGAAAAACGGACCTTTAAAACATGAGATAGTGATCAAATCTTTAGATTCTCCAGGCAGGAAAACTGGTTATATTGGTATATCTGCAGCTACAGTGACTGGCTATTGGTGTGAAGACCCTCCTATTGGTCATGGCCCCAAGGAGGCATTCATTCCCTCACTTTCTTTACTCGATCTGTTGCTAGGCAATGCTGAAGAATTCGGTGCGTGACCAAAGAATCGGGAGCTCGCAAATCACCACCTGAAGCCGTAGATAACAGTGGCTGAACCAAATGAGATAAACATCGATTCCAGGTAAACACAAATAAAGAGAACAACAACAACAACAAAACAATAAGAAAACAAACAGCACAATGGTCCGAAAAATGGAAAAATAGCTTTCTTCAAACAGGACCAGCCTGTTCGTTTTATTTTTTTATTTTTTTTAAATCCCCAGAGTCCTTTTATCACCCCCCCCGGACCACCACCTCCCCCCCAAACCACATTCCCTTTCCACTTTCAGCAGGATGCACCCTCAAGCCATTGTCACGAGTGGATTGTTCCATACGTTAAAACGGCCTTGTCTGAATTCAGAGACCCGTGAACGATCCCGCAATGCCTTTGGCTCTTCTCATCTCCCTGCTCTCAAGTCCTCAAAGCCTTCATCTCCCTCTGGTGCTGACATGGAGCCCATATGTCTATGCATCTGGTGACTGCGTGGTTGCACTTTCAAAACGCCGGCACTCCTAAAGTCCCCACGTTAAGATAGATCTGTGACACAAAGACGTCACTGTTTACTCCACAACGACCCTGGCTACAAGGAGGGCTTAACGGAATTACAGATAAACTGGCTCTTATTTATTTTTTTTCGTTTATAATAGCAGTGATGGAGGCACGGCCACACACGTCCACAAAGCTGTCGCATGGAGTTCATCACAAAGCAGGTTTTATTTTTTCTTTTTATTGCCACTCTATATACTTTGCGTCACAAGCACGTCAATCGTTATTGCTTCGTGGTCAAAAGCAGGTTTTGATATCAGCACTCTGCACTTCAAAAAACCGAGAAGCTTAAGAATTTAGCCAGAAGGAACCACATTTAGATATACACCGAACTGCTGTTGTCAAAAAGAAAAAGGCGGGAGGGGTGCGACGCTGGCGTAGGAGCTCGGGGGACATGAAGGCGGGAAAACCTGTACACAGGAGAGAGGAAGAGAGAGATCTACTGGTGGAAGATGGAGTGCTACATCAGGATTCGGAAGGAAATGTGTATAAAACCATACGGTGTAACCGTAAGGTGGTGTGTGGTGATGGTCTGGTTGAAACCACAAGCTTTGAGCTTTAAAGAAGGTTGATCGAGAAGGCTAACTTTGCTGCATACACTGAGTTTTTTTTAAATCTTCAATCCTTGTTGATCTGACAGACATCAACATGGTGCTACAACAGCTTTTCCGAAGACCAGGAGCGTTAAAAAATAGTCGGATTCAGGATTTACGTCCGTACACGGAGTCGCCACAGAGTCGCCACAGAGTCTGGCCTTAGTTCACAGATGCATGGTTCTCTACACTACGCAAGAGCAGGAGGCCAGTGGTCCGTCACTCTCGGCCCTCCTCTCTCTCTTTCGGACCGTTATTGCCTCTGTAAAAATAGAAGCACGTATATCGTCAGAGGGCGGAGGAGATAGGAAACTCGTCTTTGGTAGCCTTTGCAATTCACCGTCTGCTAATTTCTCGTCTTTTGTGTTGACCCTCCCTCTTTTCTTTCTTTCTTTCTTTCTTTTTTGTCGTTAAATTAATTACAATGTTCGCCGAACGTAAGCCTGACATAACAGGCAGGTTCCAATAGAAATTACATTACAGTATCCAGTCTGCACAGCAGCCAATTCCGTCAGCATTGTAATGCCTGCTAATGCATGCTAACAATGCTAACAGCCCCTTTCTGCCAACATCTCTACACAGTCTGGGCCTTACACAGCTCCGCCTACAAGAGCCACCCTTTGTCTTTAGTGCATATTCCACATAGGTTTAAAGTTAGTTTTGTTTTTTTCCAGATATGTCCGAGCCAATAATACACCGAACGGTTCAAAAGGCAAATATACCCACATCACTGAAGCCCGGTTTCTGAACACTGGTTCCTTATCTACTAAGTTGGCTCACTGTGAACCTTAAACGTCACAATTAACATTGAGGCAAAAGAACGATTCTCTCTTGATACGGTGAAGAATGACGCAATGAACAGCTGAATGATCAAACCTCGGTTTGAGGAAAGCGAGATACAGTACTGGGTAAGACGGATATGCACTGTCGTAGAGATCAGGACAAGGTGGACAGCGAGGTGTCCACTTGTTCTGAGACGTATTTCTTTTGGGGGGTGAGGAAGGATTCCGCCGTGAAGCCTTCGTTGATGAGGACATCAGAACCCACCCCCCTTCCCCAGACCAAAGCGCAGGGGAAGGAGAAGCATTTTTTCTTTTTTTTTTGGGCGGGGAGTTGAAGCCCCTCCTCTCCGCTCACATGATGGAGCAGCTCTTGGCCTTCTCCTTCTTGAAGGTGGAGGAAAGCAGCTCGGACCGGCTGGGCAGGTGCAGCAGGCGCTTGGAGAGACGGCGGCTGGGGCTGGGCTTGGCCAGGGGCTGCAGCTTGTTGATGCAGGCCAGTGCGGCTGTGCGGAACACGCTGTGGATGCTCTTCTCCGAGGTGAAAGCCGAGCATTCCAGATAGGTTTCGGCCCCCAGCTGCTTGGCCATAGCTGATCCCTGGGACAGGACAGGAGAAACTCAGCGTAAAGGTCTTAACCAAAAGCACTTTCTCCAAAATATTCAGACTCTTAAAAGCCCACCCCTCAGTTCATGATAGCTAGTTTGATAGTTGTTTCCCAATCATAGTGTAGACTAATGATGATAACTCATGAACCAGTTTAACACTCTAAACCAAAAGGGACCATATTTGGCGTCCACTCTTCAGTTCTTCAGTCTCATAATGGCAATACATAGTTTCTTGACATTTACACAATAATTTATAGTAGCTATTGAAAATAAGCCCTAAAGCTGCAGTATGTACATTTTGGGGATATGTTCACTCTGCCTGCCATCGAACATAAATAAGTCTAATCTGCTCCATCTTGAGCCACTTTCCTTCAGTTTCCCAGCACCAAACTGGTGCAATACCTCACTGAATGGTCAGAGGTATCCTAGCCAGATATCTGAGTCTCCAGGTCAGCAAATTATCAGTAAAATATTCTGCTTTTGAAAGTAAAAAACGTTTCATGATATTACAAAATATTATGTTAAACACTTGACTTTTTTTTCTTGCCCAACTTGTAATATGTTAACTCACATTAGCACTGTGCTCTGACAACTGACCTAGCTATGTTAGCCCCATCGTCTAGCCTGAGTGAGCCTGTGTCCCAACCAGTAACTGTTAGTGGCTCTACAAAGAACCCAGGGACCAACTACAACGATCACCAGAAATCTAACCTGTGTCGGCCATTTTGTAAGGTATACAAAACCTCAAGCTCAGTCGCACACGATGGCTGTATTCCAAATGGCATACTACATACTACTCACATACTAAATCTGCCTAAAAGTAGTATGTAGTATTCAGTATGTGACCAAATTGAAGATCTGTAGCACACTGAAGAGACCCGGATGGTGTTCTACTCCAGTCAGAGCTTCTAGTATACAGGGGGAGCTATCTTCATGCTACTGCATCCCATCATGCACCGTGCCCTCACCAGCTCTCAGCCTGCTTCAGCCAGAGAAAATGGCGGCGGCTAACACTGGGGAGCAAAACGCAGCCAACACTGAGTATAAATGTGGGTGTAGTGATTGTAGTGGGGTATGTTTTCATCAGAATGAGCCTCAGAAAGTTAAAATATACAGATCTGAAGATTAATAAAAGATGAACTCGCTTTAGAGGTTCAGTTTTAGAGTGAAATAGCCGAGGGTAGCTAACAGCTAGGCTAAACGTAATTCAGGTGAAGTGAGCAGCGTTAGCAGCAGCTAGCTCTAAACAGTGGATACAGTAATAACAGCTCTGAGGTAAATGTGAGGTAACTGGTCATGTGACTGTATTAGTATGGTACACTGTAGGTCAAGACTTGTTACTGTACTGTATACTACACACAGGGGGCGTATACAGTATGCAGTACATACTACTGTAGTATGTAGTATACAGTACAGTAGTGTGTCATTTTGAATACAGCCTTTGTAAAGTCTTGTTTGGTTTCTGCAATTTTCTGAGCGTTGAGTTTCCTATTTTGCGATGTAGGTTACAGGAGGCTAAGACTTTATATACTGTACAATCATTAGCTGCCTTGATTCTGCAAGGTGGATGAGCACACACACTGCCTCACTGCCCTTGCATGTTTCAACTTCCTCTGTTTTGCTATTGCTGTCTACGTGGGACACAGGATTATTTGACCCCAAACAGCGGTGTGGTGATAAAAGCCTACTCTGGATGATGTATTGCCTTTCTGATGTATGACACTTTTTTCCGTCCCCCCACCACCCCCTCAAAAAAAATCATAGTGCAGCTTTAAGTTTAATAACCGTGTAATTAACCTACAGTTCCAGGGGGTCGTAAGATAAAATTGATTTTACAAATATTCTTTTTTTAAATATGCATGAAGTAGACCAAGGAAAGCACACCTGCTCATGGGTTATGGGTGTTTGCTTCTGATTGGAGAGTTCCATCAGCGTACAGACATCTGTGCGTAGGTCCGTTTTGCAGCCGATGAGGAGAATGCGGGTGTTGGGGCAGAAGTCCATGATCTCAGTCCTCCACTGTTCAGAGACAACATTTAGAAGAACAGAGAACAGTTGTATAAGTATCATTATCATAACTGTTATTCTTAAGAGCCTTGAAGGTCTTTTGCCAAGTACTAATAAAAAATAGTACTTGGGAATAAAGTGCTATTGCTGAGATTAGTGAAGCGTTCTGAAATCCTTTCAATGTTAACATCTTTGAAACATTCCAATTTGTTAAGTGACCATTTAAAGATTTGTTGGGAGATCCTAGATTGTGTAGGAACTGTTGACTCATGAACTGAACACAGTGCCACACAGAATATGGGCTAAATGCATTAATTTGCTTGATCTGCATTGATTTTGGTATGTTTAAAGGATTCTAATAATTTGCCACAAATTTAACTCACTGTTTGACAATGAGCACAATCTGCACACTCGTTTGTAACACAAAAACTTTCTGTCCTTCAAAAAAACTGGCTTCTTTCTTTCTGTCTGACTCTCTCACTCACTCATGTTCAGCAGGGCAAACTCTCCACAAGGGGGAGCGCTCAAACAGCTTAAGTGAAGTGCTTCACCATCAATGACTCTAATAATAACCGAATGCCAAAATAATCCAATCAATTTTGTGTTAAGGCGCACTGAACTGTGTCCTACAGAACTATAATCAAATTCGGTCATTAGATAGTTTTGAGATGTACACCCTTACTAAGGTGGCAGTGTTGTGAGGTATACAGTGATAGCTCTGCACCTTCTTTAGTCCACTCTCCACAGTGTCTGGGCGGCTGATGTCGAAGCACAGCAGCACTGCATCAGAGTCGCTGTAGCAAAGTGGCCGCACATTGTCATAGTAGGGAGATCCTGAAACGAAAGACAAAAGGGTTTACATGAAAAAGTGAAGAAATTAGAAAGATCGAAATCCATGAGCCATGCAGCATGGTGGTTTGGAGAACCCAGACCAGAGGAGGTAGAGATTACAGCTGCACAGTGAACTGTATTTTAACTGTGCTCACTGTGATTTTTGGCTTTCCCAGTTAATTAGGCAAAATGGGCTGCACTATTGGTGAACTTACAGGAGCTAAGATCGGGCAATAAGACAATATTTATCATTATCTCTACATATAATACTACTTAACCAACAGCATGTTTCAGTACAAAGACAGCATAATTAGGCCTCTTTAATTCAGAAATAAAAATAAATAATAACAGATTTAAGGCATGCCAGTATTAGTGGATTATGAACATATCAAGCCTCAGAAAACTAAATATCATGATGCATATACACTCGTTGTCAAAAGAACAGCTGCACCCAGAAGGAAGTGTGGGAGTGCAGTGCTATTGGGAAGGAAGATAAAGGTTACCAGGAACAATAAATGATGATAATTTAGACTGATATTTATTGAGCTACATATACGGAAGTATCTACTGAGTGTCTCTCAGTATGACATGTGACAACAAACTGTTCAATCTGGTGCTGACCACGGTGCCTCCACACACGGATGTGTTGATCGTCTCCACCAAGAGAAAAGTGGGACTCGTCACTGAAGATGAGTCACTCCATGACAGGCATGACACCATTGCACACCACTGACACTGTGGTGTCAGGGCAGACGTTGTAACGGTCTGTGTGCATGTAGTCCTGCGTCGTGCAGCCGTCTGCCAATGGTTGCTGGCACTAACAGGATGACTCATGGAGAGCTCGCTGAATGTCTGCCACCGTGGCTGCTGGGTCAGTCAGGTACAGCGATATGGTCTGTCCTTGCTTATGTCACGCTGAGCGTGAAGCTTGAATCATTCGCATGTCTCATGCCCACCAAGTTTCAGTCCTGTCAGTTGATTCCTTCTGTGTGACAGCTATTTCTTGACGACGACATTCATTCATTCATCTTCTAAGCCATTTATTCTTCTGGGTCACGGAGGGTACTGGAGCCTACCCCAGTGCTCACTCAGCAGGAAACACCATGGACAAGCTGCCAGTCATGATGCATATTGTTTCATAGAAATCTAATACTGTAATGTTAGCCTGTTTCCACCCTTAATGCGTAGTCCATGTAAAACGATTACATGCAATAAAATGAGTTCCTTAATTGGCTGAACAACTGATCACTTCATTATTGAGCCAAACAATCATGATGATCATTTTAGTCGTCATGGTGCAGCCCTAGCAGAGATGATCTCTCCTGCTGAGCCTCACTTCACACGCAGCTCAGCACATCCTGCTAAGAAAGCACACTCTTCCACTTTCCAGTTTGCACTACTGGCATTTTAAAGGAGAAGAAAATGACAATTAAGCCCTAAATCCTTATCGATCTCTCGTTCTCTTTTCTCCCTGGGTTTTTTTTTTCCATGGCTTATGCAACGGGAACAGCGGGGCTGGGGGCAGAAAGGCGCTCCCACTCTTGCTCAGAATCCTTAAGTAAGCCACCCACCGCCCTACGTCCGCCCCACGCGCGCAATACCTCTGGTCCCCCTGTTTCCACAGCAACAGCCTCGGAATCTACCATCTGCGGAGCGTCTTCCACCCACCCCTCCATAAAGGCTTCCCTGCCAATCATTAGACATAGATACGTGCCCACCCACTTGCTGAAGAAATGCCTGGGCTGAACAGTACCAAAGCCGCTCTCTGTGCAAGCCCTTTGTTTAGAGGGGAGTTCAGCTTTAAAACTGGGTGGGAAATAAGATCAAACAGAAAACCAAAGAATCATGGGAAATGATTGACTTTGGTGAATGAGAAAGTTGCAAGGATGATTTCTGAGTTTGCGTGTTGGTTCATGCACAGAGAGTGGCTGGTTCACCGATTAGAACAGTTAGCAGAGTTACATACTGTTTCATGTTCCAGATTCAGTCATGTGAATTCACATCATTTACTCACAGCATAACTGATTTAACAGCACTGAGAATCCACATGGCGTGGTGTGAGATTTTATCTGACGATTAACTGCCACATAAATAGCTGCGATTAAAAGAACATTAAACAGAACATTACTTAGTGCTGGTCTCTAAAGGTGTTACAGCACCAGTAAGACGTTTCTGCTCTTCCTTTACATGTATTTGCCTTTACTTAACTATGGAAAAGCCACACTGTGTTTGTTGTGACTTAGGCAAATCGTCACCGCCCAAAGAAAGCCATGCATCCCCAAACAGTTTAGAGAAGAGGAGAAAAAAATGGTGTCAGTTAATGTACAGAGGTTTTATTCCAAGAGATTATGAAGTATTTCTACTGGTCCACTCATAATAAACTTTTCACACAAGTTAAAGGACAGCTATCACTCGGAACAAAATGGACATACACAAAAACTAGTCTCTCCAAAAGAGCAACTTTACAGGAGAGGGCGAAACCTGATTTTTAATTTTAATGTAAATCAATGGAACCAGACTTTTTACCAAGCAATTTTGAGTCACACAGTGTAAACATTAAAAATGGACAAAAATGGAGATACATGTTTTTCACTGGGCAGCTACAACATACACACACACACACACACATATATATATATAGTGAGAGAGAAAGAGAGAGACTAATCATGTAGTAATATATCAGAAAGACAACATGGCGCGCCGTCAGTTGGCAGGCCGGTTTAAATAGAGACGTTTTAAAAGAGGTCACTGGTTGGAAAAAGAACAGGGAAGCTTGTAACGCTCAACACAGCGTCTGCTTTTAAAGAAATTCTCATCACTTAATTAAAATAAACCAATCAGCTACCTAGGAATCTTGCAAGCAGGAATGACTGCCCCCACCAACTCCCCGACGTTGCGCACAGTCGAAACAACGTATGTGACTCTGGTCACATTTTAACAGTGTTTGCCCCATTCATTTGGGGGTAGTTCAGCTTTTTATGCTGCATTCACTTGTTTGAAAAAAAAGAAACGTCGTTCTGTACCTCATAGCGGCACGCGGTCGACGCTGGGATGTAGCCACATACATGTTTGCATGGTGACAGCATTACCACTGAACATTTAAGATAATCAGAGGAGAGCTATAGCAGCGTAGGTGGAGAAAGGCAGGAGGACGCTCTGTTCTCTCGTTTTGTATAATACTGGGTTTGTGTGAAATTCAACAATTGGGCGTCCATGGCTCCCCAGAACAATCCAACATCCGATTTATTCACCATGAATTGCAGTGGCAGAAGTTCCCGTTGCAGCTTCATTGAAAACTGTGCAATATCTAATTTACCATCTATCACAAACATGTGAACACAGCATCAGCTATCTCTACTGCCTTCTGGTACTCACTGTACTGGGTTAAGTGACATACTTTGGAGCATCGCATCAGGTTAGTAGCGTCTTTACTTTGCTTCCCACCATGCGGCATGTTAGTTTTAGAGTCTTTACAAGCGAATGATGTCAGATTCGGATAGTAGATCAGTCGATCAGAATCAGATATGGCAAACCAAACTGCTGCACCAACAACATGCTTTCTATCAGTTGGGCAAAATATGACTCCTATGTTTTATGTCACTAATCAATTCTCAGGATCGGCTAAGTTAGAGACATACAGTATCGGTCAATGACGTACAGAATATTTGGGATGAAAATTGTCTGACACTAATAAACAGCTGATCCTTCCATCTCTAGAAATAACTACCCACTGGCATTGCCAAGACTTTGCTGCCGACTTTCCTTTAAGGACTTTTATGTCGCTTATTTCTAGTTATTTTACTCTTTAAGGCTGGTAAGTGAGCTAGCTTGCTAACTGCACCCTGTTAATATCAGACTTTGTCATGCCTACTTCACAATGCATTTGAGATTGTGGCTCAGGACTATATAGTACTATGCAGACTGTAAGTACACTATATGGCCAAAAGTTTGTGGACACCTGCTTATCTAATGCTTCTTCCAAAATCAAGAGTATTAAAAAGGTAAAAAGAAGTTTGTCCCCCTCTGCTGCTGTAACTGTCTCTACTTATCTGGGAAGGCTTCACATGAACATTGCTGTGAGGATATGGATAATTAGTTCTGCATCACTCCAGCTCATCCCAAAGGTCTTGGTTAGTGCTCCATCACTCCAGAGAATGCAGTTCCACTGCCCCACACCCCAGCTGATGCTTGGCATTGGAGTTGCTTGGCATTGCAGTTTATGCTTGACATGGTAACCCCAGACTCACGTGTAGCTGCTCCTGAGCATCCTGTTCTATTGTCAGTACTTTTCTATGGTGATTATAGAGCTGTGTGTGCATTTGAACTTTCATGTCAGCAGTGGGTACACCTTAATGCAGCTGAATTCACTAATACGAAAGGGTGTCCACAAACATTTGGACACATAGCATACAACTGCCTATATGGTCTGTAAGTACAACTGCTGCATCTATGCAATGCATTAATGCAGGGCTAATGATTACAAGACTTCAATGACAAAAAGTGAATATCCATGTGTTACAGTATTAACACGGTGTCGGACAAAACACACACAAGCACAGTGCAGCTTGAAGATGAGCTGGCATTAGCAAATTTGCACAAACATTCCTGTGCCAGACAAATCAATGCACCCAGATACTGTTGGCATTCTAGTCTCTAATCAGACCAGCCTCTGAGACTGCTGTTCTCTGAAAGACCACTGGCCGCACTCCCTGTCTCCCTGATAAAGTCATGGACATGCAGACCTGGGTGTGAGGATGCATTCAATCGCCCCGGGTCTAAAGGCAGCAATCAATGAACATGCACACCAGAGTAGCCACAGAGCCCTTTTCAATTAAAGCTGACAAATTACAACATCCGAGAAGTCAAACAGAGACAGACAGAGGACACAGCTGACCCGCTCACGCGGTGCATGTAATTATCCAAACCCTCCAAACCCACAGATAATGCTCTATAGGCTCTTCAAGAGCAGTAGGGATATGAAAGCAGCAAGGGGAGAGAATATTACACTGGGCTGAGGCGGTAAGCGTGCTCCAAGCATTAATCCTCCTTCACCTCCCGCAGTCTGGGATCATAGGGCAGCACTATTTAAGGCAGTGTTCAGCACATTTGGCCTTTTGGTGCTTTGCTTATGGCTAAAACCATCTCATTTATTATATTTAAAAATGCACTTTAATAAAATGACTAAATATACATTGAACATACTGACAACACGGTTTGGTTATGACATTTGCCATGACTAGCTACCACACCCCTTTGGAGCTGAAGCTTTAGCATCATTAAAAAACAGTTTATCAAAGTTAATAGCTAACCCTGCTGAAAAAATGGCACAATCTGCTTTTGCTGGTCTGGTACTTGTTTAACATACCAGTATACAAAACAGCAGCATATACTGGTTCTGCTGGTGGCCAGCATAGTAACTTCTGTTGTTAATAACCAGCATACAAGCATCCATAACACAACATATGGTGGTTTTGTGGGTGACCAGCTTGTTGACTCACACTGGTGCTGACCAGCATACCAGCATCCAAAACACAACATATCATCTCTGTCGAGTCCAAAGAAAACATGTATCTCCATTTTTATCGATTTTACTTTTATACATCATTTGAACACATATGCTGCTGTTTACATTGAGTGAAAATGTTATGATAATTGGACCAACAGAAATGGTCCAAAATGGCTTGGAAAAAAGTCTGGTTCCATTGACTTACATCAAAATTAAATTAGGTTTTGTCATCTCCTGTAAAGTTGCCATTTTGGAGATAGGCCTACTTGTTTTTCTTTGGACAGCGGCAACATGCTGGTTTTGCTAGTGACCACCATATTAACTCCATTGGTGCTGACCAGCACACCAGCATCCAAAACACAACATAACGTCACTGTCCAAAGAAAAGCATGTTTTGGAATTTTTGGATTTTTACTTTTCTATCTGATTTGAACACGGCCGCTGACCTTAACATTCTGCAACAGTTTCATAATGAATAGACCAAACAGAAATGCTCCCAAAATGACTGGAATGAAATCTCTTTATATTGACTTACATTGAAAGCAAAGGAAGTTTTTGCCTCTCCTGTAAAGTAACGATTCTAAAGATTTTTCCTTTGGACAGTCTATGTGATGGATTTGCTGGGGATCAGCCAATTATCATCTATCATATCACCTGGTTAGTTAGCACGAATGGTTGACAGCTACGTCAAACTTGCATGTCGTCACTGTCCAAAGAAAGCATGTATCTCCAAAATGGCAACTTTGCAGGAGAGGACAAAAACTTCATTTAACTCATTTAAGTCAATGGAACCAGACATTTGTCCAAGGAATGGTAGGCCATTTCCGTTGGTCCATAAAATAAAGATACATGGTTTTCATTGGACAGTGACAACCTGATCAAACCAAGAAATGTGGAATGGCAAGGTGACAGGTGCCCATTATATACTGTACTGAGGCTTTGGCATAACTAGAAAACAGCTGCCAAGTTCATCTAGTTTGTATTAACCAATAGTTGACAGTTAGGCCAAAGCCATGTGTCAACGGACCAGTATTTGTGGTAGACCACTACAAACATTCCCAATCCTATAGATCATATTGGCTATTAAAGACAATATCACTTAATGATAAAAGCCATTTGGCTGCCAGGCTTAATCCACTCCCACACGCTCTTCCAGCGTCCCCCGTGCTAGCAGATGGGTGGTTTGTGAAGCATGTAAAAGACAGCGAAGGGGAAAACACAGGCAAATTCCTCTGAACTGGCTAAACCCTGCTTAATGCAGTGACTGGGAGAGGTGAAAAGTGGGCCAGTGTATGGCACATACCAGTGTGCACATGTGATTAACACACATGGCTTTCCTAAGGCACAAGAAGAAGCTCATGAAGAACAGATGGAAGTGGAGTGGGCTGCTTTTGTGTGCTGCATAGATAAACACTGTGCCTGATCACAACAAACTCCATCTGCTTAACCCTTTCATCTACTGCCATTCTTCATGCTAATGAGGTCAGGCTTGGTAAAGACCCCAGCACCTTGTAGGCCTACATCCACGGGTAAACAGGGGGCCACTCAGGCCACCAGTGTAATAAATCATGTATGTTGTATATAATAAATTGTATATACAGGTAACAAGCTTGCTCAGTATATAAACTACACTGGTGTTGCTGTTTGGCTACGAGGCCCGCACGTCCACTTCATTTCTTTTTCGTACCAATCACACCAGAGCTTAATTAACTTAATTAGCTTAATTAAAAATATTACTCAGCAACTTACTCTAAAAGTGATTTTGACTTAAGTTTGCCTTTCATTTTTAAGCTATCTGAACTTATAACTAAGAGGCTACAAAGCACAGATTTTTCTGTTAACATACTAGTCGAAGTTCAGGTAACTTTTTAAATATAAAATATTACGTCAGTTATTAACTTTTTAAGTATAACATATTGTGGAAGTTACTAGCTTTTTAAATACAAAATTTTACAGCAGTAACTAAATTTTTATATATAAAATATTATGAAAGTTACTAACTTTTTTAATATAAAACAATGCAGTTACTTACTTTTTATATATAAAATATTATGGCAATTACTAACTTTTAAAATATAAAATGGCAATTTATGTAGTGTAGTTATTAGTGGTAGATATTTTTATGAATATGTGAAAATTCAACTTGTCTGGTGGTTTGTTAAAAAAACAAAAAAAATTCTGCTTGGCATCTTTAGTGACCACAAGGTGAAATGCTGTGGCCGAGGACACTGGGCAACAGGCCTCTGCCTACATCTTCCATTATCTTGGCATATCTATGTTATCAATAGAGATTGTTTCATTACAGGCAGTGAACAAAGCGATGAACTGAATTGACTTGAGTTAGGCATGTCGTCCTGTGTCGTGCAGCCATCTGCCAATGATGCTGGCACTAACAGGATGACTCATGGATGAAATGTCTGCAATCGTGGCTGTTGGGTCACTCTGCGTATGTCGGAAAATCTGTTGGTTCTCTCTCTCCACGGTTCATATAGGTCTCCCAGATCCTGTATGTCGCTGGTGGGTGCCTTCTTCTATCCACTGCCACCAACAGTGTGCTACGGTAGTATCCGCATGGTCTGTATGGTGCACAATACATCGATAAGACCATCCCCCTATGACGATCCCTCTCCATCTCTTCCAACTGCTTTCGAACTCTTCTCTGAGGCATACTTCGTTTGCAAAGGACGCTACCAACAACAGCAGAATGGAAAGCACGCGCAACAGGACGACCTTATATAGTCAGCCAGGTACAGCAATAAGGCCTGTCCTTGCTTACGTCACATGCACAGGCAAGTGTGAAACTTGAATAACCTACACACCAAGTTTCATTCCTGTCTGTTGATTCCTTCCTCCAACTATGTCTTTGATGATGAATGTGTGTATATATGTATATGTATATATACACACACACACACACACACACACTACATAAACACTAGTTTAAGCTGAGCTACATTTGGCCCTAACTGGTTGATGCTGATATCTTATTGGGTTAATGCTGATATTATATTTTATTTATTATTATGATGTTATTATTATATTATTACTATGATGTTATATTATTTATATTATTATTATGATGTTTATTTGGGCCTGATTTTAGTGCAGTACTGATGTTGGAGAGATTTATGCTGGGGTTTTGCAGATAAACGATGGTCATAATGCTGAAGTGACTGCAGTACTCTCAGTGTGATGCTGATATGCTGATACCGATCCTTAAAATGGAATACATAGTTGTATGCTAAAAACAAAGGTCTGTTAAGAGACTATTGTGTTCCTCTCCTTCAGTTAAAACCCCCTTAGACTCTTCATGTAGTCATAAACGTTAAGCCTTATGCTTAAGTAACCACTGTGAACGATTTGATAACTAAACCAATGCATTAGTCATATACTTGTGAATTCAGGGAAGCATTTGCCCATATACAGGTTCTCCAGAGTTTAAGCATGGATGAAAAGATGCCCAAGAGTCAGACACCATCCAGCGCTAAAATCTCTGGGAATTAATCAGCACTCCAGAGCTCAGAGCTCATCTAAATGCAGGCTGGGGGAGGTCAGCGGTTACAAAGGAGCTGAGCATCAGGGTGAAGAGAACAAAATGGTGAGCATAGCCTGTTCCCCTCCCCCTGGCCATTAAAGACCGATGGGAACAAGTCCTGACACATTCCCCCACGAGCCCCCCTCCCCACCCAGTATAGCCCTTGCCTTCTCCAAGATACAGCATGGCCAAGATTCCAGCATGGTCCCCACTGGGAATTGAACAAAGAATGCCCCCTCTTGCTGTGAAGGGGCTAGCTGTGACCTTTCAGGGATTCCCCCTCACAGGGGTCATCTGTGAGCTGCTCGTGCGTTCCCTCTTCTCATCCCATCAACACCTCCATTAAAAAAGCGCTCATTAATCTACTCGGCCCGCTAATGTGCTAATGGAGCGCTATACACCTCCGCCCGGTCATCATCTATAATCCTCACGAGTCCACATTTATAGACATGTATTTCCATTAACATAATAACAGCCAGTCTAGCGCTAATACCTCGCTGCAAGTGATATACAGGGCTCCATATTTGGACTACTACAGTGGGCCGCCTTCCCGCAGCCTGCGGCAGGTCCAGTTGGCCGCTCTGATTTAGCGAGGGAATTGATTTTCGCCTATAAATCCGCGCTGAGAGAGCCGTTTGAAAGCCTGATGATGAGGCGACTCCAATCAATGCGAGGGAGCCTAATGAGGAGGCCTCATTCGGTCCTCTTAGCAGAGCTACCAGACAAAAAATGCATTACTGCACAGAGCAACTTCTACACATCAAAGCCACTGTGGACCGTCTGCATGGATACGTGCTGTAGGTAGGACACAGTTCCTCTGTAGCACTGGGTGAAACTGCATTTAACTGGAGTGAAACGAGGGGTGAGACTGAAACAACAATACTGACACCATATCAGTATTATGATATTTAGATTTCGCCAGTATTTCAGATATTTGATGATTTATTTATTGAACTCCAGTACAGCAGAATGTGTAGGTTACTGTGCCAAAATATCTGCATTATATTCATTTTTCTTCACTCTATAAAAACAAGTATTACATTTCTCCTGTAAACGAATCCAGGGGGGGTTAAATGTTTTTCAGAATTTTATAAATGTTCATGTATCAGCATCACATGTACATAAAAAATATCAGATATTAGTGTCAACCTATAATTCCCTTATAAGTGCATTCCTATTAAAACAACATAATGCTACTATTGGAACTAAACCTCATATCTCTATTTGACTAAATCTGAAAGTACTTGTTGTCCTTGACATTGTGTGCAAATTAGAAACAGAAATAGCCCAAAATCCAATGGGAATATTTCTGGTTCCATTGACTTACAATAAAGCTAAGTATGTTTTTTCCTTCTCCTGTAAAATTAGCATTTTGGAGATACAAATTATACTATTAAGTACAAATTGTTCCCACAGTGAAATATTACTGTTGCAGCATTCATTAAATTATCTACAAATTATCATTCAGGTTTCAGGTTAAATACATCTTTTCAATATTGGTTTTTGTGATTAACATATATATATATATACATACACATTTTTGACTAACAATAGTTATTTTGTACGAACTCATTAAGCTAATTTTGACAAGAAGACCCAATATGCACTGCATACTGGCACATCCATTTTTTCAGGCTCAAAGCTCAACAACAGGTTCACAATCTCCGCATTCTTAGAATAAATTTCCACAATAAAGCTTTATAAGACAATATTGAATAATGTAGGACCTGTATAAAAATGCTGCTCCTGCGATTGGAAAATTGCAGTCTTTTAAAACTCTACATTTGTACTACATCAGTAATAGACTAACACTGCTTTGTTGAGTTTTACCATTTGCATTCTTTGTCAAATATGATTTGGCAACTAATCTAACTCCTAAAAAATAACAGTACAAAAAAATCAGTACAGTAAAATCATACTGATGATGATGTATATATGATTATTGCCCAGCTCTAAACTCCTCTGCACATCTAAACACCTCTCCACGCCATTTTGTCCAATTGTGTCCAGGCCACACAGCCTAATGCACTGCACCGCACACATTAAGTATTCAGACTGGGCTCTGCTACAGACGCTCCCCAAAGCCCCTGTGATCTTGCTAACTTTTCCATCCTGCGATGCCAAAAAGCCAAAACTGGTTCCAAGGCAATCAAAGTGTCCATTTATTAAGCCAGCAAGCCTCATTTGTTAATACAAATAAATCTTTCAGCCGCTCCCTAATGCACAATAACCTGAGGCATAGTATTGATTTTAATCAATATTTTTAAGCAAATTCATTTTACAAGTGACTGAGTGCTCCTCCAGGCTCTCCCTACCTGAGGGCCAGGCCGTTCTATCGACCCTCCACGCTCAGTTATTTTTTAAACTACTGCAAAGTGCAGAGAGCGATGCTTCAAAAACACAATCTGAACACAATGTAGAGCCCATAAACCTGTACTGTTACATAGCCAGTCTAGGCTTATGAAAAGAAACAGTAATATAGGAACAGAAGTTTGTGTTGCTCAATAGCATTACTGAATATCTCTCTTACTTATGTCAGTGTTATTGTGATTAAATTACACTGCAGTGTGCTTTTCAGAGAATATCACGGATATTGTAGGTATTTCTAGAACACTGAACTCGCCCAGATAAAAAAGATTACGTCTAATTATAGACACTGTAAACAACAACAACAACCAGTGTATAGTGCATGAACTGCATACTAACAAGTAGCTGAGACTATCATTAGTTTTACAAAAAAACGTAGCTGGATTAATATATATACACCCATCATCAAAAGAATAGCTGCACCCAGAAGGAGGTGTGGGACTGCAGTGCTGTTGGGAAGGAAGATAAAGGTTACCAGGAACAATAAATGATGATGAGTTTGGACTGATATGGGTAATATTTATTGAGCTACACATACAGAAGTAGTGTCTCTCAGTATGGCCTCGGCCCGCCATGTTTGCTAACACAACATGCCAGACGTCTCAGCATGGAGTTGTAGAGGTTCCTAATGGTGTCCTGTGATAATCCATCCCAAGCAGCTTGAATATTCTCACCCAGTTCCTGCAGATGGTGCGGTACGGGTGGAGGTAAAGTGACAGCAGGCCTTCTGGACGTGTGACACGTAACAACAAACCGTTCATCTTGGTGCTGACCACAGTGCCTCCACACACAGATTCGTTGGTCATCTCCACCAGGACAAATACAGGACTCGTCACTGAAGATGACCCGCTACCATTCTGAGTCACTCCATGACAGTCTGGCACGACACCATTGCAGTCTTTGGCGACGCTGATGTGGTGTTAAGGACAGTCGTTGTAACGGTCTGCGTGCATGTAGTCTTGCGTGGTGCAGCCGTCTGCCAATGGTGCTGGCACTAACAGGATGACTCATGGAGGACATCACTGCTCGCTGAATGTTGGCAATTGTGACTTTTGGGTCAGTCAGGTACAGTGACAAGGCCTGTCCTTGCTTACACCACCTGTGTGGCCGAGCGTGAAACTTGAATAAATCGCAGGTCTCACAATGTCAAACCTACCTGCCAAGTTTCATTCCTGTCGGTTGATTGCTTCTGGGTGCGACTATTTGTGCAACCATTCTTTTGATGATGAGTGTATTTTCGCCATATCGCCCACCCCTACTGCACCGAGCTGCATGTCTGAGAGGCCCCCGGATCTGATTTATTTGGGTGAACAACAAAAATGAGCTGAAACAAAAAGCCAACAAGGAAAAGTGTTCTAATTCTGTGCTCACAGGCCGGACGGGTGGCTGAAAGCTGTCTGGATCCTGGCTCTGCCCTCTCATCCTCTCCCAAACCTCGCGCTCATCCCTTAAAGTACATTCTGGCCCTCCGCTGGCGCGTCTCCAAACACACCAATCAGATCAAAGAGCGAGGGGCCAGATTAAAGACAGGAGGTGTCCCAGCGGCCCGCATTTCATTCAGCCTTTCTGATACTGGCGCATGGATGCTGAATTAGTAAGAGACACACGCACAAACGCAGGCACAAACATGCATACAGAAGACTTCATTTAAGCCTCCGACTTAGAAAACACACTGCACTGTCTGCAGACACCCAGACAACACTCTGGGCTGACGGAAGACATACGGTCAGCAACATGACCATATGACACCATTATCATGACAAATTATATCACAATAAGCTTTTTAGGGAATATTATGGCTATAATATTATATTAGGATGGCAAAAACATTATGGTTATTATTTAGGATGGGCAAAAAATATAACATCACAATTCTTGAAGGCATCGTTGGTTTATTTTTCAAAATGAAGTTTTAAATTTTAAGTTTTTCTGATGAACAAGCTGGAATAGACAGTAGGTATTACAGTAGTATCATAAACACTATATAAACTAAAAGTTACTTTTATCTACATCAGACAACAACTAGTCATCTTGTGTCTTTAAGGTGTTAGTAACTTAAGGCCCCTGCAGATGGTGCTGCACAAGGATGATGGGGGGTGTGAGTGACGGGATCCATAGATTGAGAAGAGGTGCTACAGTGCAGTGAATGTCTTGTTCCATGTGTGGAAAATGGCTCCAAAGCAGATGTTAATGATTGGCTAAAAGGAGTGACTGCATTTGGGTGTGCCAAAGACCATAGTGTGAAGGAAGTAGCTGAATCTGCAGGTGTATGGAAGCGTATGGTCATACAGGTCTACCAGCAGTGGCTAAAATCCCAGTCTACAGGAACATCTCCTCGGAACTGTGCCAGGGAAGACATCCACCAAATCTGGCCCAACTGCAAAATCTTTTGATGCAAGAGTGTCTGAACATTGAAGTGGCCTACATCTAGACGTTTCAGTCACAGGTGGCTCATTTGCTTAGTTTGAGATCACGGACCAGCTGCATGTTTCATTGAGGAGCAGCTGTAAAGAGATGTAGGAGTCAGGAAGTGATGAGGTTAATAATAGCCCTGCTTAACCGTATGCAGTCCACCACAGTACACAGTAAATGAACATAGTATTTGGTACTATTTTATAAAACCGGGTTATATGGTGATATGTATCCTGCATTGTCAAAGCACCTTCCGGCATATCGCTCAGCCGTACGTGGCGTACATTCTGCACCGATCCAGCAGAAATTCCAGACGTGTCATGTGCTGACACTAGGGATGCTGATCCAAGCGCCACAGACTAACACGCACTAACACGGTTCACGGTAATCAGGTCAACAGGCTACAACAGGAAGCCCTCTGGACATACAAACTCCATGCCCATGTGTGCTCTGACTGCACACCACAGCTGACAGCAAAACAAACTCTCTGAATACAGAGCTGCGCGGCATGCGCGCAGAGTTCACGGTAACAGACACTGCGTTTGGGTCCTACTCTGAAAGAAAAAAAGCCTGTCTGTATGCGACACGCTGCGAGTGTGTGGTAGTAAAATGTGTTGGCTTGTGTTATTTAGATCAAAATAATCGAATCAAATCTTTTACATCGAATAGCTTGCATCATAAAAATTCATCCTGAGCTGTGATTGGTCAGAATGTTTGCAGCACACAGTTATAAGAACTGTGATTGGCTAGAGGGCACGCACTAGCCTTCTGTGATATCAGTATTGCCAAGGCCTAGGACCCACATAACGGAAAACACTGACGTTTTCTCAGTTTTCCTTTTTCAGTAGAACAGCTGGATGGCTCCCTAATCCATGCAGTCATATGAAAATATTTAAACACACCCTTCAAGTTCACAATTTTCATTTACAAGCACCTTTATTTTTTTGCACAGGTCACGTTTTGTGGTTTACTCTTTCCCCGGATTATGATGAATGCAGCAGTGACCATGCTTTAGACCATGCATCTGTAGGGGATGTGTACATTATATCTCAAATAGATCAATGGGTGCCCAGACTTTTAGCAAATGACTGTACATGGATACCTAGCAGCAGAGTTAAACCAATAGTTTCTACGATACCACAGAAACCAACAACCCACCTACTCAGCCTATACACCCATTGTTGGTGTAGTTTCACCCATTATGGCTGAAGTAACGAGCAGTGAAACACAATACACAATAGCCTATCAGCCATTTGCATAGCAGTACAGTCCGCATACAGTCTTACAGGCAAAGTAAAACAAGCATGTTCTATAAGCTCACAGGACAAAACATGAGTCCCCTGTGACTGAAATATACCAGACAAGTTTCGTTATGTAGGCCACATCAATGTTCAGCAAGTTGGACCAGATTTGGTGGATGCCTTCCCTGGCACAATTCTGAAGAGAGTTTCCTGTAGACTGGGATTTTAGCCACTGCTGGTAGACCCGTATGACCGTACGCTTCCATACACCTGCAGTTTCAGCTACTTCCTTCACACTATGGTCTTTGGCACGCCCAAATACAGTCACTCCTTTTAGCCAATCATTAACATCTGCTTTGGAGCCATTTTCCACACATGGAACGAGACATTCACTGCACTGTACCACCTCTTCTCAATCTATGAATCCCGTCACTCACAGCCCGCAGGTATTTATAGCCCCATCATCCTCGTGCAGCGCCATCTGCAGGAGCCTGAAGGTACTACCACCAAACACCAAACAGATTTCACGGTAACAGACACTGCGTTTGGGTCCTACCATGAAAGAAAAAAGCCTGTCTGTATGCGATACGCCGCGAGTGTGTTGTAGTAAAACGCACTGGCTTGTGTTATTTAGATCAAAATAATCAAATCAAATCTTTTACATCGAATAGCCTGCGTCACAGGTATTTATAGCCCCATCATCCTCGTGCAGCGCCATCTGCAGGAGCCTGAAGGTACTACCACCAAACACACAAGGTGACTAATTTTTGCTTTGGCGAGCTTACTAAGGGATAAAACGGGGAAATGATAAAAACAGTTGAGGCTCTTTACGGTACAAAAACCTGGGAAAATATATATATTTATGTATATATATATAGATATGCATGAAATAAAATTGCTGGATAGGGGCTATTTAAATTTCCTGCTGTATGTACAATCAACTGAAGACTTGCCTCATTGAAGTATTCACTGCTCAGGCTTACACTGCACAAAGAGCATCTGTTGCATTTCTCTCCAGCAGCAGGAGTCATGCATTAGCATAGATAATGAGTGTTAGTGTTACTATTCAAGCTTGCCGTACAAACCGGTTTGAGCAGTTTGCCTAATGAAATGAAGACGGCTGGGCTGGACCCACCTAATTTAAATACAGTATGACCACTGCTTGTCTGGGAGCACCCATTACAATTCCGCCTTTGTAACCAAGAGGAGCATGCTTATTTAATGGCAAAGACATATTTAAAAACTAATTAATTCATTTTTCTGACAGGATGGCTCATTTTCAGCCACTGAAGTCTTTTTTCTGCTTCAAATTTTGATGGTTTAAAGCCACTTCTATGGATCTACTTGGGTTCTGTTTCTGGTATCTAAACCACACACTTCCTACTACCGGGAGCACCAAGAAAAACATGTTCTTTGACCTATAACAACAACAGAACCCTTGTTGGTGCTGGATAGAAGGTTCCAGCAGAATTTCCACCATGGAGAAGAAGCGTTTAAACTAAATGATCTAAATGGATTTTTTGAGCTGCCATGGTTCTATAACTATAAGCAAATGATGAATCCCCCTCACTATTTTTCAAGGGTGCTTCAGGAAGACCACCTTACATCTCAAACCAATCCATCAAGCCAACCAGACAGCAAATGTTCCGAACCACACCAATACATCTGAAAAACCTGCATCGATTACTTGTGCACACACACTCACTCCCACAGCGTGCACAAATCGGCATTCTCGCCACGGCGTGCTAGCTCACTTCAAAGGTCACTTGGGCTGATAACATGCTTACAGATGAGGGACACTCACTAAAAGCCATCACTCGGACCTAATGCATGTTTTCATGTATGTGCTGCAACATGACATCTGCATGCATTTGCCCTCATGTGTTGTTGTTGACCATCTCGGTCAAGATGGTTTCATGAGTTTAAGCAGTGCGTCTCTATTCTGTGAAGGAGGCTGCGACAAGATGATGCTGATCATCCATGATATGCACTGCAGCATTAAATCAATAGATAAATCTCACTGGATGCACCATTACAACAGGATACAGACATTTTGCCCTTATTCATACATCCAGTTTGGCAGGTTAGGGCTTACCTGATGTGTCCCACAAACTCAGCTCCACACGCTGGTCATCAAGCTCCAGACATGCTGTGTAATTCTCAAAGACGGTGGGCACATACGTCTGTGGAATAAATCACACCCCTATCAGTGCAACACAACAACTACCCAGCAACCCAGGGGCACAGATACAAGGGATGGGCAGGGATGCAAAATTCGGCATGCATTCTCCTTATCAATAAAAATGAGCACATGTGGGTTTATGCATTTAATAATAGGAATGACAGGAGATTTGGGCTTTGGTACTAAGAAATATGAGTGCAGGTGAAAACAGGATAAATAAGCTTTAATAAGAATCTTAATGTCTATTAATTAGGGAATATTTGCTTATATTTTGCTAGGCTAAAAACTGGCAAGACTAAACTGTCCCTCTTGCTCTGAAACAACAGGTCAGCTGAGGGAATGCATGGTAGTGCATGCACAGTCCCTTGTTAACGCATGCAGCACTAACCTCTGGATAGCAGTCCTTAGCCAAAACCTGCAGCATGGCCGTCTTCCCACACTGTACATCCCCCACCAGAACCAGTTTACATCTGACCACCAAAGGCTGCGTGTTCCTTCTTTCCTTCATGCTGACTGTCGAGGGTTTCACGCCGAAAACAAGATCCAAATAAACACAGAGTACAGCACAGCAGAACCCAGACTCTCCCCTCGCTGCCCACAGCTGATCTGCCCTACTCTGAGGCGCTGCGCGCTTTTATACCAGCGACGTTCGAATCGCGAACGAGTCGATTCGGATGTGCCGGATCTTTTCAATGAGTCAATGCTTCTTTTAATGAAACTTTTTTGTGACTTGAATGCAATGTTTACGTCCGTGCTATAGGCTGGAGATTTTTAAAATAATAATAATGATGAAAAATAACCGAATAATAATAACCGAATAATAATAATAACCGAATAATAATACTATTTAACAGTTTAACATCATCAACATGAAAAAAGTTAATCACATAAGAAACATTCTCCCAGACTAAACCTTATTGTTTTGAGTTTAGTGATGAAAGATAAATTGTTTATATATCAAAACCGCCAATGGAAAGGTTGCAATTTTTAATTACATTATTATAGTATATTTACAATAAAAATGTCTTAATTTTTGAATGGAGAACGTTTAACCTAACAAAAGATGGAGTGACAAAACGCCCGCATTCTAGAAATTAATTTCTAGAAAATTGTTGAGGAAAAAAATTTAAATGCAATCTCAATATTGGTCGAAAAATCGCAGATATTTTCCCCCAATTGTTTTACTCCGGACTACTGTGTTAGCGTGTTTGGTACGAAATGAATCGGACCGTTCAAATGAATCGAAGACTCGGTTCGGTACAGCGACTCGTTCTGGTCTGTGATGAAAACGCTTATGGAAGTTTCGCTTTTCCCGACCAAGGTGTCATGACTCACTACATTGTTTGGGGCCTGACAGAGCCGTAAAGCCAATGAACTGCTATATTTAGGAAACTGAATCATTGTAGATTAATGAGACTGGTGAATTTCCGGTGATGCACTTTATGCACTGTTACATTACCGCAGCCCGGCTGTGTTTGGGTTTTGTAAGAGTAATTTACAGAACAATACTAAACATCTCCGGCCATTATACTGAACACTAAGTTTACTGCACTAGCTGATTGGCAGTAAACCTCGCTTTTGATTCATGCCCATATTAGGAAGTCTGAGACCTAAGGTTGAAATACCTAATAATAGGATAGGATAATATACATGTACATTGAAATGATCTTGCATGCCATCCACTATTATACACTATAATAACACCTCAGCTACTCTAACGGTAGACAACTTTCTGCTGCTTAAAGCCCCAGAGGACAGTAAAGCACAATATCAGAAATGTTTGTGTGGTACTGAACTTGAGTGTCATATTAAACACCCAGCTAATATAAGATATAAGAACTGTGTGGGTGTGGCTAATGACAGCTCTCTGTCCAACACTCTTAGCCTGCTCCATCACTCATGCAGAACTAACATCATTGTCCAGCTTTCATGTGACAAAACCGGATGAACAGCGCAGTCGGACGGTTGGACCAACAGTTGGACAGACAAAGTTAATGAAGGAACGGATGAACATACATGCAGACAGACGGAAGGATGGGCGGATACCAGTAGGCTGTGAAGCACCCTCTAGTGATCTGTGGGCCTGTAGTCAGTAGTTTGCAGTTGGCTGGTAACCTTTTAAATTATAACCTTTACATTCTTATGCCCATCGTGCAAGCTAAGGTCCTCTGACTCTGGTCTTCTGGCTGCTCCTAGGTTCAGGCTTTTGACTACGGCTGGCAAGTCCTTTAGTGCTACTGCCCATCACCCTCTGGAACTCCTTACCTTCATCTATTCGCTCTTCTCCATCTCTTTCCATCTTTAAAGCCCAACTTCAAAAAACGTTTTTTTTCTCAGATAATCATTCACTGTTTTTTTCCCTCATACATTGTAAAGCATCCTTGGGTTTGTGCCTGTATTGTTATCATATTAAGTATAATAATATAAATACATTTGTATTAATGTACACACGTTCAAATAAGAACATCACAGTAGCAGAATTAATTAAACATCTTTAGTTTGAGACTACATAGCCGCTGGCTAGCCAGTGATGGAGAGGTTTCTCGGGATGCTTTCACAGCTACCTTGTTTGAATTTGGACACACCATAATTATTCTTCAACCAGAAACCCAGTAAGTGCTGTTTCACATGAGTCACAAAAACCATCAAAACTAAAGAGACGTCAGGAGACCACTGCTCTAGTCGGGGAACCAGTGGAGTATTTACAGTGGAAGCATGATGGACTGCAGCTCCAAGTCACAGTCCACGTCTACCTTGCCCATTTGATGCCCTTTTTTAACATCACTGTAAATTTTGGTTTGTGTGACTGGACTGAGATGGACAACATGATGTTTTCAGGCCCCAGGTCTCAGGTTCTCAGTGTCAGGATTTCAGAAAAGAAACAGTAAGTTGGGTTTATAGAAGCTGGTTTTAGTTCTCTGGTGGGCCGCTATGCTCTGCAGTCATTATCAGGTGGGCCTAGGGGTGGAAAAGGCTGAGAATCCTGGAATGTACGGACAGACGAAGCACAGTGTGAATGAAGGACAGGACAAAGGAACAACGTTGGTGTATGGATACAGACCGGTGGTCTAGCTTGCTGACTTTTGGTTATGCTGGGTTAACTAAGTTTCTTGGACTCTGGTTTGTGTGGGCGGGGGAAGAGACGTCAGCCTTGTGATTGGTCAGGGGAATGCTTATGGAAGCGTTACCCAAGATTACGAGTGCCTGGTTTACACTGAGAGAATGGTAAAATATACCTGTCATTCATTGGTCACTATTCAAAGAGCATGCTTGGTATTTGTTGTTTGGCGTATAGTGTTTGTCTGCCAGAACAATATTAACCTAATTAGAAGAACGTAGGTTCCCTGAGTCCATAACTATCACATTATACAAGGCTTACTTGTTTGTACAGGGTGTTTTGCTGAGGTTGACAACAGTATTCACATTTTAGCTCCTTAATGACCTAAACATTCAAAAGATCAAGGGACATGTTCACCAAAATGTATTTCCGGTTTCCCATAGAGGTAAAAAGGCTTGGATCTGGAGTTCCTAATATGGGCAGAATGACTACAGACTGGACGGAAGGCTGGTGCCCAGCATAGTTTAGATACTTCCTTGCTCACACTCCTACGACACTTGGGAATTAACCGATGAGTTGAATGAGGTATATCCGAGCAGGGAAACCACCAAACCGTGTCAGGACTAGAGTATCAAGGCGATACTGTGGCACGGACTTCCCCATCAACAATCCGGAATTCCATTAATAGCTCTTAAGGAGCTTCTTTCTGAAGCTTCTCTAAAATAAGATCATTTTTTTCTTCATTTCATTGTTTTCTGCCTGTTATTTATCCCATAACAAGTATAAATAAACACATGCCATGCTGTAGTTAGATAGATAGATAGATAGATAGATACTTTATTGATCCCGAAGGAAATTTAGCAGCCAGTAGCGGTTTCACAAGAAAACAGCACAGTAAAACATCAAACAAATACAATTACAGATTAAAAGTGTTGTGCAGTATGAAAAAACCTAAATGGGTAGGTACCGGCAGCAGTATTATTACCTGTTAACTATACACTATAAACTATAAACTATACATAGTACAGGTCACGAGGATAAATATATAAATATCTCACTTCGCAAGGAAGCAGAAATATATACAAGAAATACAAATATAACTGTAGACCTGTAGAAAGACAGTGCAATAGTAATAAATAAATGTGCATGAATGTGCAGGGGTGCAGTTATCAGCAGATGATGACTGAATAAACATAATAAACATAATAAACAGAATAAACATAATAAACATGTGCTTATAAAGTAGTTGCACCTCATATTCCTGAGATAGTTCTGAAGTTTCCAGTATTTTATAAAATCCCCTATTATTCTCTGCACTGTGGCCCGTTTCCTACCTTTCCACATCATGGAATCGGGCACAGTGAACTCCGTAATTATGAAACACTTTGCCTTTGACTCATGGTATAATGAAAGCTGGCTCTGTCGTGTGCCTCAACGACTGGGCTATTTCACAACTCGCACTTTGCCCCCTCGTCTGTCTATGAGTTAGATACACTATTGTTAGTCTAGTGACGTTTGCGAGGTCGTTAGAGCAGTCGACTCCCGTGGAGCTGTCTAGACTGCTCTTCCCATAAGAGTGCATTAACACCCCCTCACCCCCCCCCAAGAAGAATTAAGTCTATAACTGAATTGAATTAACACTTATTAACTATTACAGTTTCAGCCTTATGGACGTTTGCCTTATATATTAAAGTCCTGTTCATTGGAACAAACTGCTGTAGTATTAATGGTCTGGATAATGAGCTAAAGAGCCAGCCTGGCAAAAAAATGCTAATGTGGCTAACAAGTAATGGTAGCTTATAGCACACCAGTTAGCACTGTGCAAACTGCACACCTAAATCATCAAAACTTTAAATCACATTTGATTTGTTATGTCATTTTAAGCAGGCTTTTCATGTGGTTGCTGATATTGTATAATATGATATCGATATTGTATATTGTATGATATTAATATTGTATATTGTATGATGCTGATATTGTATGTTGTACGATGCTGATATTGTTCCACTGTTAGTTATGAAGATATCCATATATACTGTTGTATGCAGAGTTATTTCAGGAACCGTGAGCAAGGCTGTTTGAGTTACTTCATGGGATTTAAGGCAAGTATTTAATGATGTCCATCTTAAAAAGAGGCTTCCTTTGTAAAGAGAATGGTTCTATGTAGAACCATGAACACTCAAAGAACCCGGTTCTCTATCCAACCAAAAAGGGTTATTCTATTATTATAAGCTTCTATATAGAACCAACGTGCAAAATACCCCCAATATTCGGGGGGTCCTATATTGGCTCGCTTACTAATCCAGCTGTCTAGACTGTTCTTCCCATCAGAGCACATTAACACCCCCAATCCAAGAAGAAGTAAGTTTTAAAGTGAATTGAATGAACACCTATTAACTATTACAGTTTGAGCCTAGTTCACTTTTGCCCTTAGGTATTGATAGCACACCAGTTAGCACTGTGCAAACTGCACACCTAAATCATCAAACTTTAAATCACATTTGATTTGTTATGCCAGTTTAAACTGGCTTTTCATGTCGTTACGGATATTGATATATGATATTGTATATTGTATGGTGCTGATATTGTTCCAATATATGTATATACTGTTGCATGTAACATTATTTCAGAAACCGTGAGCAAACCTGTTTGAGTTACTGACTTCTTGTGATTTAAGGCAGGTATGTCCCTCTTAAGAAGATGGTTCTTCAAGGGTTCTATATAGAATCATGAACACTTCAGGAACTTGGTTCTCTGTAGGACCAAAAAGGGTTCTTCTATATTACAAGCTTAACATAATATCAATGGCAGAACCCCTTTTGGTGCTGCAAAGAACCATGTTCAAAAAGGTTCTACGTAGGACAAATATACAGTACATTCTCCAATAGTCTATAAACTCATTTCACCACAAAGAATCGTTGAAGCATGCAAATTGTTCATTGGGTGTTAATGGTTCTGTAGAGAACTGATGTGTGAAATACCTCCAGTATTTGGGGGACTCCTACGGTGGCTCACTAATCCAGTGTTGGTTGGATGACAGTGCAACAAAATGATTTATCCACCACTCTCTTGGGAAAGCTGGACATGTTTTCAGCTTTACAACCATGCTGTGGCACTCAAACGTTTTTCAAAGGGATACTGGGAATAGCTACAGTTGCTGGACCTATGAAGGACCAACAGGGCGAACCAGTTTGCTACAGCACCATCGTGAGGCAGACCAATGCTATAGTTCAAGTTAGTGAAGAAAGACAGAAGCTTGCTGATTGGAGAGTGAAGCAGGACACACAATGACAGCATAACATCGTAATCAGTTTGGTTTCAGGGACCCCCCAGAAACTCTGAAATTTTGTGACTTTTAGGGAATCTGAGAGGTTAATTAGAAGGCCCGGGACCCTCAGGACCCCCCTTTATTTTGCACATTGTATAGAGGCATTGTCTATACTGAAGCACTCTTGAAGAACCATCTTTTGTAAGAGTGTTTACAGGCAATGTGTGTGCTTGTTGGTGGCTATAGGCTTCCATTATGTGTTAGCTCAATCAACCTTGTACCTCCAGAGCAAAACTAAAGAACCAAACTTTCATTTGGGGTAACAGGAAAATTATGGTTTGTGGTTTGAACCAGTAAACTGGTTTTACTATGATACCTGTTTTCATGATACATTAAATAGATAGATAGATAGATAGATAGATAGATAGATAGATTTTATTAATATTTTATGTTTATATGTGTGTTTATATGAGAAGTCCCCAGAGACACTCAGAACGTCCTTCCTCATCCATTCACTCATTCAATCACTCTCTCATCTGCTAATAGTAGGGCTAGTAGGGCATGGCTGTAAACACTAGGGGCTACAGGTTAAAGAGTCCTTACCCCTGCTGTTGGGAGACAAAGGACCGCATTCTGACCAACACACATTTGGTAAAAGAGCAATAGCAGGCACATAAATAATACTTGACAGACCTCCTTTGATGTAGACCAGTCATTCCCAGAGGACAAAACCTGAAATCCTCTGTAGTCCTCTTCTGACTTTGGTTTATGTATGTTTATGCCAGCATTCAGATTGAAATTTGGACATACTTAAGAGCCTGTGATTGGATCATTACTGCAGCGATTAATAGGTTTCAGCCGGCAACAACTCTTTCAACCCTAACTGAAGAAGTGAGCAGCTCCTCATTTCTTGAACAACCATGTGGGAAAACGTAACCCGTGATAGACAAGATGCTATTGTGTTTCAGAGGGGTCAGATAATTGGCATCAATCAAAGATTACAACTATGAAGACACTGAAATGACTGGAATTGGGTTAAGAACTGTCCAACTACGTTATTAATAACATAGTTATAACCGCCAGCTTCATGGAAAAAATGTGGTTGGAAAAAATCTTGACTGACTGTGATCAGAGATCTCTTCAACACTCAGTGAAGTGGATTCCTAAAAAACGTCAGTAGGGCTCACGGCTATGGATTACAGTGAAAGTAAAAACCTTTAAACATGCACAATGCAACTGGACTCTGGAACAATGGGAAAAGGTCATGTGGTCTGATGAGTCCAGATTTATTATATTCCAGAGCGATGGGAGCATCAGGGTAAGAAGGATAGCACATGAAATGATGCACCCATTATGCATAGTGCTCATTGTACAAGCCTCTGGAGGCAGGGTTATAATCTGGGGGTGCTTCAGAAATATCATGTGGTGGTAATATGAAGTCAGCTGACCACCTAAATGTACTAAATGACCAGGTTATCCCAACAACGGATTTTGCTTGCCTGATGGTACGGCCCTATTCCAGGATGACAATGCCGAGATTCTTCGGGGTCAACATAGTGAAAGTGTGGTTTGCGGAGCATCAGCACGCATGAGCTAACCACTGACCACAACAATCCTGACCTTAAGCCTATTGAAAGTCTCGAGGGCGTCCTGGAGAAAGACTCCGCAGAGTCATTACAAGATCTCGGCCAAAATGAATGCGACTCTAGATGGAAATAACTGTTGCATAAGATTGTCGAACAGGCCCATGGTGAATGCATGTTGTAATCAAAGCTAAATGCAGTTCAATGGCTTGTTAGAGTGTGTGACTATTTTGACCAGGCAGTGTATGTAGTCATACTAAACACGGTTCATCACATCATGTCACCGATAAGACATATGTCTTGTTTTCTGTAATCTTTGATCATAAGGTAAGGACTTCTGTCTGCCTGTAAAGGGTCTTCTTAGTTTTGATCAGCATGGACCAGAATAATATCATGCTTCATCTCCCCCTCCCACCACCACCACCAATCATCAAGACAGAGCATTAAGTCTGCCCGATGTCTCACTCAGACATACGTCACGGAAGGAAATTGGGTTTATGATTCATGTTGACTTGAAATGTTTGTTTACTGGTCTCGGGATAACATGGAGCTTGTTTATACCTTGAGTTACCGTATAGTTTGTGTCCGGATTGTATCTGGACATACTTTGGCCATTTCCATTTGGGCCATTGACCCAATTCTACCCACCCTGTATAAAAACACATGCATCGGTACCATTTTAGATTTATGTACATTTTTCCCTTCTGTGATACGAGTGGACAAGCTTGACTGGGACACTTTCATCGGCCAAGAGTGCCAGAAGGTTCCATTGTTTACCCTCTCACCTGGCCCTCGGCAGATGCAGTTCTGCTCACATAATTGTAAGCTCACCAGACAAAAAACACCAAATAGTGTATAATACCTCCACAAGCCCTAATAACAGCTGTGATTGGATTTGGCATGGAATGGACAAGTTTCTGGATGTAGGCCACATCAATGTTCAGACACTCTTGCGTCAAAGAATTGTGCAGTTGGGCCAGATTTGGTGGATGCCTTCCCTGACACAATTCTGAGGAGAATTTCCTCAGGAGAATTTGTGCCACTGCTGGTAGACCCGTACGGCCGTACGCTTCCATATACCTGCAGATTCAGCTACAGTACTTCCTTCACACTATGGTCTTTGGCACGCCCAAATGCAGTCACTTCTTTTAGCCAATCATTAACATCTGCTTTGGAGCCATTTTCCATACATTTGGAACGAGACATTCACTGTACCACCTCTTCTCAATCCATGAATCCGGTCACTCACCCCCGCAGGTATTTATAGCCCCATCATCCTCATGCAGCACCATCTGCAGGAACCTAAAGTTACTACCACCCTAAACACGCAAGGTGACTAACTTTATAATTCAATGATAATAAAAACACATTCCAATGACACCTGTGTTTAATTGTAGTCAGGAACCTCCTCTGAATATGGTTTGAGTAATCTGACTGTAATTTAACCACAGTGAGCCCTGACTGACTTTTTCAACTGGCTTTTCATGGGCTGAAGTGAATACAAGGTGCAAACTGGCCAATAGCACAGAAGTGTTTCAGCGCACAATCACAGTGTTGTTGTAAGGTGTTGTTCATTGTGCTCTTTCTCCACAGTTATGCCTTATGACAGGTTCGATAACGAGCTGATGGGTTCAGTGTGTTCACAGTATGAACAGCAGGAGTGAAATTGGTTCTACCTCTCGCCCAAACTGGGATCCGATTCAGGAAAGCACAAGCTAAGGAAAAGATAATTCCCCTCAGATGTGGCTGTAACGTACAAGAGTGTAGCTGAAAAGCTGCAGAGAGAATCCCCTGCCCTCAGGAGCACACATAGGAGACCAGATGCAGCTGAATAATCAACAGCTTCAAGTGTCACCACACAATCTGGCACAGTAAAAACAGGAGAGGGAAGCAAGAGAAGATCAGTCCTTATCCATAGCTGACCTCTCATTTTAAATAGCAATAATCAATAATAATCATAATATGTATAAATATACATATGATAAACAAACCGTTCATCTTGGCGCTGGCCACGGTGCCTCCACACATGGTTTTGTTGGTCATCTCCACCAAGACAAAAGCGGAACTCGTCACTGATGATGGCCTGCTTCCATGACGGTCTGGTACGACACCATTGCAGTCTTTGGCGATGTTGCCCTGTGTGGAGCCGTCTGCCTGTGGTGCTGGCACTAACAGGATGACTCACGGAGGGCATCACTGCTCGCTGAATGTCCACAAATGTGGCTGTTGGGTCAGTCAGGTACAGCGATAAGGCCCATCCTTGCTTACATCACATGTGCAGCTGAACGTAAAACTTGAATCATTCGCATGTCTCATGATGCACCAAGAGTGCATTTGTTTGTGCAGCTATTCTTTTGATGCTGAGCGTATGTCATACATGTCAGACTCCGCTCTCATGTTAACAGTATCTGAGCGGACAGCAATATGAGGACTAAATCTCTCTGCCTCTCACATGTGACAGATGGCTCTGTCATGTGGATCTGGAAAGCAGGCATTCTAGCTGTCACCCCGAGTAAGACAACAGAACAGTAACGAATGCAGGATGGAAATGGGGCATATGGGCAGCTGCAGTGGTCAGCTGCTGTAGCCCCTGTGAAGCTATGAAGAAGAACACTGTGCAGGGATCAGATATAGGGGTCAAAAGAATGATCCTGTCCTTCTTCCTTCTGTCTCTCACTCTATTTCTGTCTCTCTCTCCTCTCTACCTGCCTCTTGTGCTCTGGTGACTAAATCCCGCTGTCCGGCTCTGTCCGGGCCAGCTGGAGCTGTGTGCTTCTGTTGGGGGCACAAGACTGAGTGCATTTCAGGCAACAGCAGATAATCAGCTTCTGTTACGCAGAGAGGAGAGAGAAGGGGGGGGGAAAGAATGAGAGAGTGATGTAGTATGTGAAAGAATGAAAGAATGAGAGAGTCAGCGAGAGAGAGAAAGGGTAAGAATAAAGGAGGAATGAGGGAGAGACAAATGGTGCAAATGGGAAGGGGAAGGAATGGGAGAGAGAGAGAATGAAAGAGGGAGAAAGAAAGAGGAAAGAACGAGAGATAGTCACAGTGAGAGAGAGGGGATGAAAAACATAAGAGACAGAAAGTGATAGAGATAATGAGTAATGGAGAAATAAAAGAGGGATGGAGAGAAAAAGGGTGAAAAATGAGTGATGTAGTGTATAAGAGAATGAAACAATGAGACTCAAGGAGAGAGAGAAAGGGGGAGACAGAGAGAGAGGGAGAGAGAAAGAGAAAAAATAAGAGAGATTGACAAGAGAAGAGAGGAAGAGGGAGGGAGAAGGAAACAAAAAGGAGGGTGAGAGAAAGGGAAAAGAGCGAGAGAGTGATGTAGTGAGAGTGAGAGAAAGAGCGAGGGAGAAAGTGAGAGAGACAGAGAGAAAGAGAGAGAGAGAGAGACAATAAAAAGGAGAAAGGTAAAGACAGAATGAGAGGAAGGAAGGAAGGAAGGAAGAAGGGAGGAAGAAAAATACGAATGAGAAAAGGACACAGAGAGGGAGAGAAAGAGGTAAAGAATAAGCGAGTGGTTGAGAGTGAAAACTAAGGGGTTGTGGGGTGTATGTGATAGATCCCACCAGTCCCGCTGACCTGACTGTAACCTCCCACCTGCTCCAGCAGAAACACAGTTGGGAGCTAATTAGCATGCTAATGAGATCTGGGCCGGGGTGACCTGCTGCACATCGCAGGAGAGCACCTCCGCTCCACACATGTAAACCCAAAGGCAAACAAGGAGAGCCAAAAGGGCAACCCTGAAACACGTATCCCATCGTCTCTCTAAGCCCCCAGAAACAGGGGTATATTTATGCTCAGACATTGTAAGGGTGTCTGTGTGTTGGGGGGGCAGGGCGGCGGTGGCTACACACAAGCCTCCATTGCTCACCAAAATACTGTAGACAAACCAGCAACAAGCGTCATCAAAGGTGGTGGTTAAGCTGGTTTGGTGCTTTATTAACCTTCCCTGGACTTCAATACGCTGGAGTGGCAGCTCGCTTGCAGCGTAGATGTGGCAATGACCGTGTGATTCAGAGGATCTGGTGATGGTAAGGTGGGCATGGAGGTTGTTTAGCTTACAGCAGAGCACAATAGCCCTGAATTCTGAAACCTCAACAACTTGATTGTCTATTGTTTATGCAGTCTGTGGTTCATCATTCCTGGAGTGCCCTGTATAGTCTTCAGTGGGTTTCTGGTCAGTTTATTGCCAGCAGTTTGTGTGTTGATGTAAGGCATTTTATTCACGTGGACGAATCTGGGGATGTACACATCTGGACCAGGTACTTTCTTGTCCAGTCTATGCTTTTGGACAGGCTCCTCAAATAGCGCACCACAGTTTGAATAGGCCACAGTTTTACACAGAGGCTGTGCAATCTGATGTAGCATTCGGCGCAAGACGTGATCCTTCAGGAAGGATGATTTCTGGAGGGATAAAGTGGCATGCTACATCTGTTCCCCTCCACGTTTATGCAGGTTGTTGAGCCATGAACAAACCGCAGAAGGCCGTTCTACAAGCACACACGCTCTTCTCTTTCTATAAGGACTGTAGTATTGCTCTATAACACTTCAGTAATGAAGAATGAGAGAGTGATGTGCTGTATGAGAAGATGAAGGAATGAGAGAGTGATGGGAGAGAGAGAGAGAAAGAGGAAGAATACAGGGTGACAAATAGTAAGGAGATGGAGAGGGATGGAAAGGGAGAGACAGAATGAAAGAGGGAGGGCGAAAGAGGAAAAATAAGAGATTGACAAGAAAAGAGATAAAGAGGGAAGAAGGGAAGAAAGAGAGAAACAAAAAGAGAGTGTGAGAGAAAGGGGAAAGACTGAGAGAGTGGTGTTCTGTCTGTGTGAGTAAGAGCGTGAGATAGAAAAACAAGAGAGGGCGAGAAAGAATGAGGAACAATAATAGAGAGAGAGAGAGAGAGAGAGAGAGAGAGAGAGAGAGAGAGAGAGAGAGAGAAAGAATTTAAGGTTGGAGGAACAGAGGGAAAGAGAAAAAGAAAAAATGAAAGAAGGAGGAGCAAGAATAAAGGAGAAAGAGAAAAGGAGGAAGAGAGAAATGAGAAGAGAGGGAGGGAGGGAGGGAGAGAGAAAGTGGAGACGTGAGAGAGAGAGAGAAAGAAAGAAGGTAGGCAAGGCGGGAGAGGGAAAGTAGAAAAAGAGAGATAGAAAGAGAGAGAGGGAGAGAGAAGGAGGGAGAGAGAGAAAAGGAAGAAGGTAGGGAGAGGGAAAGTAGAAAAATGAGAATGAGAGAGAGAGAGAGAGAAGGAAGGTAAGGTGGGAGAGGGAAAGTAGAAAAAGAAAGAGATAGAAAGAGAGAGAAGGAGAGAGAAGG
>CM067492.1:27400465-27452896 GCA_034552555.1 Semaprochilodus insignis
AGAAAAAGAGAGAGAGAAAGAGAGAGAGAGAGAGAGAGAGAGAGAGAGAGAGAGAGAGAGAGAGAGAATAATACATCAGTACTATGTAATCATGTAATCTATGTAATAACGAGGTACGGTACTTCCCCTGCCATATTTTCCTACAGTATTGTGTTATGGTAATTAATAATCTCTGTAGTGTTCAGTAGTAAACTACAGTAACTATTAAATTACTACTGGGGTATATAGAAATCTTGCAGTTCCTGCTATAATTCATATTCATCAGGTTTGAAGCGCTTCTCTAAAGATGGAGGTCATAATTAAACTAACCTGCTCACACACTGCCCCCTAGCTGATATACACAGAATCGCATGCTTGGTTTGCCGCTAGGCCTGAGCGGCGCATACACTCAATGTCGAATCATCCTCAAGAGGCCCGTGCTCTATATTTACCTTGCACTTACCTTGTATTCTACCCCAGCTCTCCACTTCTGTGTGACTTCATGTATCCACTTACACGACCAGCCTCTCCTTATCCCTTTAACGGGCTGCTTTTGTTACGATGCCTTTAACACTGATATGTGTACATGACTTTTATTCTCACTGACCACATTCAAAAAGCACACTCAGGTCAGGACCCTCTTTATAGGCCTCTTCAGTTGTGTGAACAATACAAGCTACAAGCAAGCTAGCACTTCTGTTAGCACTAAAGGCCATCTCACAAATAACAGTCTGCTGTTAAGGCTTAAACCATATTACCCAACAACACAAGCTACTCACGCCAGGCCTACTACTGCAAAAGCAACTTAGCTACCGCATTCTGCAAAGCTAGCTGGTTTGGGGGAGCATTTTTGCAAAGTTGCTAGTCTTATGCCGTCATGGTGGCTTATATGTAGCACGATTCATAATTCATCCTCTACATTCATCCTCGACCTGATACACTCATCATCAAAAGAACAGCTGCACACAGAAGGAGGTGTGGGACTGCAGTGTTATTGGGAAGGAAGATAAAGGCTACCAGGAACAATACATGATGATAAATTTAGACTGATATGGGCAATATTTACTGAGCTGCACACACAGAAGTAGTGTCTCTCAGTATGGTGTTGGGCCCCCGTGTTTTCTAACCCAACATGCCAGACGTCTCGGCATGGAGTTGTAGAGGTTCCTAATGGGGTCCTGTGATAATCCATCCCATGCAGCTTGACTAGTTTCACACAGTTCCTGCAGATTGTGCGGTAGGGGTGGAGGGTGCGAGTGACACCAGGCCTTCTGGATGCGTGATGCATGACAACAAACCGTTCATCTTGGTGCTGACCTTTGAGCCTCTACACATGGATTCGTTGGTCGTCTCCACCAAGACAAAAGCGGGACTCGTCACTGAAGATGACCCGCCATTCTGAGTCCCTATATGACAGTCCGGCACGACACCATTGCAGTATTTGACGACACTGATGTGGTGTTAAGGGTAGCCATCGTAATGGTCTGCATGTATGTAGTCCTCCATTGTGCAGCCGTCTGCCAATCGTGGATGACATGCAAAAAAAGTTTCATGCTCGGCCGCCCATATGACACAAGCAAGGACAGGCCTTATTGTAGGCTGTGCCTGACCGACACATTACACTTACTGAGTTCCTGTCCACCACTGCCTATGTAAGGTCAATGTGAGTGGGCGGAGCCAGCTGCTGTAGGTTGGATAGGTGGATATATGTTAATGTGCTAATATAAACAGAGACACGTACGTCTTATTGTAACCCTTTATTGTCTTTTATTTCCTTCCAGAGCAGAGAATCATTCCGTACAGTGTAGGGTGCTGGGTAGTATAGGTTTTCTGTTGTTGATTTATTATAATTCCAGGGAATACAGAGTGAGTGTCTTTTCTTTCAGACATCATATAAAGGATATACACACTTACATAGTGCATTTATTGCATTATAAAGCAGAAGTTAATAAAAACAAAAACAAACGTAGTGCAATTGTATTGGTTTCCACCATCTCATTAGAGGAGATTGAGTTGATCTAGCCATGTTGTAGCCATCTCTCTCTCTGCTTGACTTCGTATTGCATACTGAATTTAGTTGTGTCACGTGAACAGATCAATAAAATAAACCTACTCAGCGTCTCAAAAGACATCCGCCGTCGTCGTGTTCGGTAGAAAGGCTCTAGTAGAAAGTCGGCCATGTCTTTGAGGAGGAAGAACAGATTTTCACTGTGCTTAGTGTCGCTTCAATGTTGCTTTTTCAAACCACATACAGTGTCTCACCGTGTGATTTCCTAGGAAGATTTAGCAGTTGCAATAGATTCTGCATGGTCCCGAACAACTTTAGTGCCAACCATAAAGAAAGACACAGTAAATATGTACAGCTTGCGATTTCCGATGTGCTTTTAAGCATGGATACACGTGCAATGAATATTCAAGGAATATTTTACTCAGAAATGCTGCTAAATAATGTGTGAAAGTTAAAGGAGCCCAGTTAACATGGCGAAACTAGCCCCCTTTAGCTGTCTGCTAGCGTTAGCTAAGCTAACACCGTTAGGTGAAATATTCCTGTCACCTGTATATACACAAGCAGTTTGTAATGAGGTTGCTCTGATGGTGGGTGGCGGTCTTTCTATTCGTTTGGGGCACCTAGTAATCCTACACAACCCCTCTAGTGACTGGAAATACAGTTGCCATGCAAGCTCTTAGTTATCTATGCTATACGAGACGACCTGATATGCATGTATACAGTGGGTTACACTAGTGGTACGTTAGCTGAAAGATTGTCTTGCAAATAAGATACGACTGATCCTGTTATGTATCTCTCTAAAACAACGCCGTAGTGCCATTACTTTGTGCGGAGACAGCAGGCAAAGGTTCGGAAACAAGAGCGTCATGTATGTGAGTGAGGTGGTCAGAAGTCATGCAAACATTGGTGGGAATGAAACCACAGACATACATATTAGAGGCCTAGACAGCTGATGAGGCCAGTTTGTCCAATTATGTGAGGGACAACTCAGAGGTCAGATATTAATATCTGTGTAAAAGACTTGTTTCACAGTGCAATGGTGCACTCTGATTGGATAGGCCGTGGTTGCCTGTGTCAACTTTGTGGCTTCTGATGTTTCGTCGCTGGCACAAGACTATGAATCACTACCGCTCTGTAACATCAACCACAGGACTTTCGTGGTCCCGTGACACTTGTTGCCTGGCCATAATTTGGCCTTTAGTTTGCCCATATAAGAGTCTTCAGCTAAGTTAGCTAGCTAGCATGTTATCCTATGGAAGCCCAGAGAGGCCAAGAAGTAGTTCTAACTTTCTGGACTATCATGAGCACATGACTTAACTGGCTTGTGATTACAAAAGTTGTTTTCTCAAGATCACAATGTAATTTTCTTGTGGTCTCTAGATAACAAAAGGTGTTTTCTTAACTCATAACTTAAATCATAACTTAGAAATGTTAAATATATTGAAATGTTAAATATCTTGAGATTAAATCATGATTTTAAGAAAACAACATTTGTTATCTTGAGATCACAAGACAATTAAATCATGATCTCAATAAAACAATTTTACTATATTTAGATCACAATAGAATTAAATTATGATCTTAATAAAATAACTTTTGTTATCTTGAAATCACAAGACAGTTAAATCATGATCTTATGAAAACAACTTTTGCTATGTTGAGATCATGAGACAATTAAGCTGTAATTTCAAGATACCTCATGGCCTCTTCGGTACCACCCTGAACGTCTAGTGCTGTTGCTTTTATTTCATTCGTGAAGCTAAATAACTTTTGGTATGAACTCTGTGGAAGAACACTCAGAACTCAGAACTCAGCTTCCGACCTATTAATATTCCAAAGGTTCCTTTGTGCTACAGAGGGTTTCAGTGCTACAGATGCTACCATGTGACCTGAACTGAAAATTTTACATACAGAGCAACTGTAAATAGTGGAAGCTATCTAGGGCTCTAATCAGGGTTGCCAGGTCCAGCAAAAATCTCTAGCTGGAAGTGAGCTTAAAACCCCAAAATTTTTAGTGAATTTTGAATCGCAAAAGCAATCAGCTTTGCTTATATACGGTACTGTGTAAAATTCTACTTTAGCGATTTTATCTGTGTTAGTGTGCCATCCATTTCCAAACCTCTCTTTGAGGAAGACCAATATATACAGCTATCAGGCAATTCCTAGTCTTGAAACGGCTCCTGACTTCCTAAATAGTTGCAACACAGGTCTTTAAATAACGACTCTTGCACCACATGTCCAACAATGAGCCATTTGTAATTCAGCCACATGTCCAAACTTCCCTACTAGACATATACCACACTATTAGTGTGAAGAAGCTAAAATGTCATAATTCATATGGCCTAGTGCACTACATAGGGAGTAGGGAGCCACTGGAGATTCAGCCTTAGTTCATCTAATCAATGTTTCATTAGATTAAATCAGATGAGCTGCTGAAGACATTTAACAAATCTATCCGATGGCTGGAGTGCAATGAGAAATCAGGAGTTTAGGAACTGGGTTTTTTAACCAACCTATTTTAAAAACATGCTTACTAAACTGATTTATAACCATTTCATGACTGCCCAAGACTTTCACAGCACTAGAATTAGTCATTAATTACAATTTTTTCAAAATCAGTGGCGTGACATCTTTCAAAATCAGTGACGTGACACTCTCTCTCATCTATAGCCTATTGTGCCTGTTTTTCTGTCTTTAGGATTTCCAGTTATTCAAACCAGGAGCGATATACACTCATTTGCCATTTTATTTTCCACTGCCTGGAGTAAATCTTGTGGAGACTGTGGTGCATTTTGAAGGAAGGATTTTGGCAGGAAAAACGTGGACCTGGCAACTCATGTAACTATGGATAAAACCAGGATAAGGAATGTTATGTCATATATGAAGGCTCTTTGAATCCTGAAAGTTATTGGAAATGAAATGGTATCCAACACGGGCCACGCTGCTGTGGGGGGAGTGGCCATGCAAAGAGTTTCCTGGGAGGTGTCACGCTCCTGGCTTAAAAGGACACTTGACTGAGGAGGTTGGCTTACAGTGTTGGAAGGTGTGGGTTCATATCCCACTTCTGACACCAGTGGAGGATCTTACCAAGACTACAAAAGCCCAGGCCAGCCCAGGACTGCCCCAGCCCAAAACACAGAGAGGAGGTAACGCGGGAGGACATGACATACGAGGAGGGAAGGTTGTAACCCACCCTCCTCAGCCATAATTTACAGCCAGAAGTGTGGTACCTCCAAGAAACCACTTTGCAATGCAACTTCCCCTAAGCACCCCATGGCAGCACGGCCTGTGGCTGATACTTAGAGATCAGAGAAAGGAGGCATGGGCGCCAGTGTGGAGGAAAATCTGTATACTCATGTCAATGCCCATCTTCCATTAGTGGTTCATTAGAAAATCAGCTCTGAGAATACTGACTGTAGCAAGTAGCATGGTGTGAACCTGCATGAAGCTGTAAGTGCTTGTGCGGTGCTGACATCGGAAGCGTATTCTATCACATTGCCTCTGCATTACCTTATTTCACTGAGAATCATAGTGGTGAGTGACCACTAGGGGTCACTGTAACCTCAGAAAAGGTGTCCGAGCTATTTCACAGGCATTAAGGCCGTACTCAAAGGTGCCAAGATCCAGGAAAAACAAGAAATCTGTTAATCTAGATTTTTTCCCCTTGTCTTATTTAGTTCACTGATCTAAAATGGTTCATGGTTAAATAGTTTTAGATCAGTACACTGATCTAAAATGGTCTGACAAAGGATCTAAATGGTCTGATAAAGGATCTAAAGGATCTAATAGGTCTGATAAAGGATCTAAAGGATCTAAATGGTCTGATTAAGGAGCTAAAATGGTCTGAAAAATATCTAAAGGATCTAATTGGTCCGATAAAGGATCTAAAGGATTTAAAAGGTCTGATAATGGATCCAAAATGGTCTGATAAAGAAAAGCAAAATGAGTACCTATACAGTATTAACTCTTAGATCATTGAACAGTTAGCATGGCTTCGTCCTGTGCTTCAAGTCAGGAAAGGGTTAACTTACGAGAACGATGCACCTATGAATCATGTTTGAGGGTTAACCCTTTCCTGACTTATGAACCCTAGAAAAAGGCCATACAAACTGCCCACCAAGCTCAAACTTAAGGATAAGTTAAGGGCTAATCCAGACCAAGTGATGAACAGTGAGGAATACAAGACTGAAAGACAGGAATGAATGAGTCTCCCTAAACAGCTTTAACTTTTTCTAGATTTCTTTAGAGCTTGTTATTCTTCATGAAACGAAAAGCTCTAAAATTCTAAACCTTGCAGAAGGATTTTTGAGGCTGCACAACAGATAAAAGGAATTGAAGGACGAAAAGCAACGAAAATAAATGAAATGAACTGTAGTGAGCCAGTGTTAGAGTGGCAACTGCAAACCTAGACAGCCAGCAGGGCAGTGCAGGAGGGTGAGAGGATGTGGCGTGTGAGGGGTGGCTCTCTCTGCAGGACGGAATGGTACTGACCCTCTGATGCCGGTGCCAACTTCGCCCCAGAGAGCAGCGCTAGGTTGGCAGAGCCTCTCTGACAGAAGGCTTCACCCAGGAAGTGGGGAAAACACCTGTGGGTCTCACTCCAGGTCTCAGTGGGGCTGCTAGGAACAGCCGTGCATGTGTGGTGTACACTATATGTCCAAAAGTATCCAGACACCTGCTTGTCCAATGAACACGTCTTTCTTTACATTGCACTGCTAGAAATGACATCTTGGAAAGCGACTATATACTTATACACTTATGACTAGTTAAAACATCTAATATTTCTTAGCATGGGTTTGTTTTAGCAATGACATATGATTCTTTCAAATTATTATCTTCTTTTATTTGCAGGTCATTTTGCTTGATCTAAAAACAATGCTTAGAAAACAAGCTGAACGATCTGCCAAAGGAATAAGACTTACTCTTATGTCTAGTTTTACTAGACGGAATGAAAATAAATAAGTCACAATGACTAGAAGTTAAATAAGGTTTTAATATTCTTGCAAACACATATTGAGAAATATTTGATGTACTAACTAGAGTTAACTAGTCAATTGCCGAGATCTTACTTCTTGCAACGTAGGTACGTTAGCCTTGCAGCTCCAGTGCTATAATGGTAATCAGCCCATGGCAGACGCCAGCATGTTTTGAGGAAATGGGAAAACTGAGCAAATTTGATCACTTGCTGCTAAACTAATAGGGAGCTTGTCCACCCTTTGCTGAGATAACTGGTCTGGATCACAAACGGCACTCCAACTCATCTCAAAGGTGTTCAATGGTCTTCATCACGCCAAAGAATCTGATTCCACTGCTCTACAATCCAGCGGCAAACAGGATCTTAGCCAGTGAAACTATAATGCAACCTACATGAATTTGCACTTGAGTTGTGAAATGTGATGGAACTGATTGGAGATGCCCCCCTCCCCCCCATTTATATTCTTTGATTGTTTTCAAATGTGTGTATTTTAATCATTTTTGATCATCATAATCATATTAATAATCAATGCAGGCACGCCTATTCATGTTTCCTGGTTTACTTTTTTCTGGTGCCATGCCAGAAGGGGGCCTGGATTTCCCCGGGGTTTCTCTAGAGTTAACTCATATCAGCATTCTAGCCTTCTCGCTGGGTCAGGGTGACAATGTATTTGGGCCTTGGATGATGTTTTTGTCTCTTTCCAGGATCTGGGAAGGTCAGAGTGTTTTGGCTAATGGAGGCCATGAGGAGATGTGACCTTGATGTATACAGTGGTAGAGTTTCTTTCGGCTGTGCTAAGGAAGACCTCTGCTGGGTGGAGTAGTGCAACTTGAAACTGAGTAAAGGGCTATGGGTAACTGAAACTGAAAGAAGGGCTATGGGCAGAGGTGCTTTAGCCTGCTCGTGGACCCTGAGGCAACAGGTGGTCATGGGCTCTATCGGTGTAGTTACACAAGCAAGACCCTTTTGTGTCTTAAAATCTTTGTGGTTAATGAAGGTGCACACACGCCCGCTGCCAGTTAATAGCCAGGTTGAGGGCTGAAACATCAGTTTCACTCCAACAACATCAACCTTCACGAAGCTAAAGTTGGCTTCTTGTTTGAATTTCTTATTCCACCTTAAATGGTGTGGCAACTACATCCTGGCACCATTTAAGGTGGAATGGGAAATTCAAATAAGAAGGCAACTTTAGCTTCGTGAAGGTGGACGTTGTCGGGGTGGCACGGAGATTCAAAGAGGAAGTTCAGATAAGTAACCAAGTTTGACTCACCTTTCATCTAGGAACGCAAACGCACCAGACGGTTCAGGGGCCGCGAATAACTCAGTAAACCTAGGTAAGCCAGTGCATTAAATCGGCCCTGACTATGGGGCTATCTGAGTGGCTTACTAGTGGCCTGTCCTCACACATGCCTGTTCTATGTGGTGCAAAATCACATACAGGCTAGAAGATAGAAGACATATTTCCCAGTCATGTGGATGTTTTTATGATGTTATGACTGATGATGTTTAAGGAGAGTGTGATGACACTAATTATTAACTATAACCACAATGTTAATGTTCATCTACTGGTTGTAACATGTTGCTATCCAATGTTCTTGTACTCAGTCAGTAGCATTAAGTTTTGTTGTTCTACAAGGGCCAATGATTTCAATATAGCAAAACATAGAAGTCATGAATTTGAGTGAGATTGATTAGCATATAATTTGCATTAGGGTATAACTGTTTGTGCATAGAGAGGATATTCAAGCTGTGGTGAAACATCCAACAGTTACATAATCTACAGCAGTGTTTCGCAACCCTGGTCCTGGAGGCAGCCTGCCCTGCACATTTTAGTGGGTTCCCTGCTTTAACACGCGCCCTTTGCAACTCTGGTTAATGAGCTGCTGAGTTGAATCAGGTGTGTTGTGAGCAGGGAAAGCACCAAACTGTGTAGGCCAGGGTGTCTCTAGGACCAGGGTTGAGAAACACTGAGCTAAAGCATCCTGCAAGTCGTTTGAAATCATTTGCAACGGTTGCAAGTGTCTCGACTTTCATGAAACAGTGAGCTGATAGCGTGATCGTATCAAACAGCGTCATTTCAAATGAATCTGTTGGACGAGAAACTAAAGCAGAGGCAGTAGAGTGGACAGTTGAGATCCCCCTGATCGTCTTTATTCAAGACCGGCACTTTTTCAGTTAGTCAATTAGCCTCGATAAGGAACAAACAAGAGTTTCTCGAAGCTAACATTTCCATAAGCAGCTGCTTTAACTAGCCAGCTATCATGCTTATCCCATCATTTACTCTTCCTCAGCCTGCTATAACCCTGACCCACGTAGCTAGATTCGTTTTCTCCTCTACTGGCCCCCTAATTGTACATGGAGCTCAGGTTGCATGAGAGTTTCACTGTCTAATGCCACAACTTGCACGTGATTTCTCCAGTGTCCTTCGATTAGCGCTGCTGTTCTAGGGAGACGATACTAGCTGTGTTTGCACTACTGAGCGTATACACTGATCTGCTAATCTGAAGGAGCGTCTGGAAACTTCTGGACATGGCGTGCATGTCTGCGAGTGTGTGCTATCATATACAATGTTGGCTGTGTATGTGTTTGTATGCATTGTGCTGCAGCAGAGCGGTCCTGAGACGAGGCGGCTGGCACACGTGGCTGTGCTGGGTGGGCTTGGAGCTGCACCTCCCAGGATGGTGGGGTTGGTCCTCTGCCTCATTTACCCTCATATCTTCCTCCTCTTCTTCCTCCTCAGGGGGCAACTGCTCTGAGCTCCTTCCGCTCAGGGGCAGAGAGTGGCTGTCCTCTAAGAGATGGACTGAGGGAGGCACCAGAATGAGCCGTGCCACTCTGACCAACCTTAGTACAAGCTGAGAATAGAGTGAAGTCAGCATGGGGCTCAGGGGGGTTACAGGAGGCTGCAATTTGCCTTCTCGCTTATCAGATCCACATGCCGCAATGCCAGAACACATTAGGCAAGGCAATCGCCAAAATACATTTGCAAATATATATCTGACATATCCCATTACTTACCCAGGTCTGTGGCAGCACTCATTCAATCAGTTCTTGAGTCTCAGAGAACTGGGGAAATAAGGGATGGTGAAACGTGTATTACACTGTACATAGTTGCTGTTGGAGCAAAACCTTGCATCTCCTGTTTTGTCGTTTTACATAACTGACATAGTTAACAAAAATATCAGCTTCCCTTTATATTATGTGAACAATAGAACCAACAGACCAACAAAAATTCTCTAAAACATTTTGCAATAAAAGTTAAGAACCTTTTTTTCGTCCTGCTGTAAAGTTAGAATTTCCATGATTTTGTACCCACAGCGACAATGTGCACACATATGGTGTATAAATGTGTTGATGGTTTGTGATGCATCAGAACAAAGGTTCGCATATTAAATACCATATAATACCATGGGCAAAATAAAATTCATATAAAACATAAGAACACTGACATACTGTCTTTACGAGCTAGATATTTCACTATCACGTAAATAGTAAGGATGTAACCACATATCACACTGTTTCGCATTGTATTGGACTCTATTGTGACTAGCATGTTAGCTTGGGGCTAACCGGTATTGGGCAAAATATTAAATAATAAGTATACTAAGGACTAAAAATATTGTCCTAAGAATATAAAAGGTACCTGAGTTCAGAATACTGCTTTTTCAAAATTACTTAATTTCTATATTCTGAATACTTGTATTTGGTTGCATTCCAAGCTTGGAGCTTATATGTTAGTTTGTGACCAATTTACATCGTTTTAGATCAGGAAATTATAACGCACAGCTTTTGTTTCAAATATTATACTTTTACTATCTGTATCTAATAAACAGAAAATGAAAACATGAACATATTACTGCTGTACATTATAACTGTCCATTTGTTGTTGCATTGTGATGCCTATCATTTCACCAGGATTCAGTTCAGTTTGATCAACAATCAATCGGCCAGCCTTTATTGTCACCCAGAAGTACACTGAGGGTGACCCTCATATTCAGTGCAGTCGAGCACGTATATCTTAGAGAATAAACAGCAGAAATTAAAACGGATTTAAATGGATTAATTTGAATTAATTTAAAAACTATATAAACAATTTGCCAATAAAAAATGACATATTTAAAAATAAATAAGACATGGTAATAAACTGTAAATAAAAATTTGTAAATAATATATAGTTATAACTCTTTATAACAGAGTTGAGATAATATATTACATTCTTATTTCTGTTGTGTTGGAAAAAAATAACTGTAACTGAATAATATATTAATCCTATTTTTTTAAATAATGCTAAATTGTAACAAATTATTTTTATTCTTATTTTTAATATTTTTTTAATATTATATACATTATAACTCTATATTATTTTAAATTTTGAGTTTACCAATTTATCCTTCTATGTTGAAATCTTATTAATTGGTATATTATCTTGTTTTTATGTCTTTCTGCCTTTCGTAATTAAATCTTATTTATTTTTAAATATGTCATTTCTTATTCTCAAATTGTTTGTATAGTTATTTTAATTATTCTTAAAAATCATATTAAAATTCATTTTCATTTCTGTTGTTCATTCCCTGTAAGATATAAATGCTCGGCTGCACTAAAAAATGAGGGTCACCCTCAGTGTATTTCCGAGTGAAAATAAAGGCTGACTGATTGATGATCAAACTGAACTGAATCAAGGTGAAATGATAGACATCACAATGCAATGACCTAACTGACAGTAACAAAAACTGTGAGGTCAGAGTTGTTTACCCCTTACCATTAGTTCTGAACCTTTGGTTTAAGTATGCTCACCTGTTGACTGGAGTTGGCTGAGGGTGGGGTTACCACATTTTGCTCCAACAGGGGGTTCACGGGGGCTGAACCTGGCAGGTGTGTGGCACGCCAATAGATGTCCAGATACTCTGCCAGATGTTCACACGCATCCTCCAGCTGATTCTCGTCCAGGATGACATCAAACATTTCCTGAGGCATGTAGCAGAAAACAAAGGATGAGTGAAACCAAGAGGGACCAGTTCAACACTGTAGTGTAGGGACAGTGCTGCTCTATTCAGACTCACTGGTGGGCACTGAGCGAGTTTATCTCCTGCCATCATCTGCACATTTAGATGTTTGCTCTGAGACTTTCCCCTGGACTTAATGAGTCTCTGAAGGACCTAGGAAAGAACATGATCAGTCAGTAAGATTTCTGATCATCAGAAAGAGACGCACGAAGGCGTTTCATGATGCATCAAACTGTTTTATAATAAGGATGGATAGGTAGATGCACGCTTAGTAGTCAAAGCAATTTTACTCTTGCTCTTGTAAGCACCTAACAAGGCGGTGTATGAGAGCGACTGCTGTATACCAGCTGTTTGAGTGGTTGTACCTTCGGAGAAGACACCTTTACATAGACAATGATGGGGGCGAGCGAGGTCTTGGTCAGTTGTGCTGGATGGTTTATGGTGTCTGCGTCTAAGACCACCAACTGCAGAGACTTTGCCAACTCAAATATCCTCTCTATCTCACTCTGGACCTCCGCTAAAAACACAAGACAAGCATGTAATCACTGACAAGGGCAAATTAAATTGGAGCACATGGAAATGTTTGCATCAAAGCGAGCTATGAAGATTTACAATGCAATTATGACTGTAATAGTATTTGACCACCATTTCCACCGGTGAAGTGTAATGAAGTGGATGCAAACCATACTGCCCTGCATCCTTTTGTCACGCCTGCTGGCTCTCTTCTCACCTCTGATCTCCCGGACTCCATGTCCCATAACCCACCACCCGATGACGTCACTGTCACATGTCCGCCATCTCCCAATCCCGTTCCGTTTTCTAGATCCGAGTCTCCCAAGTATTGATCACACACCTGTTGTTAATCTGGTCTGTTTGTACAAATACTCCTCTCTCACACTGACCCATTGCGAAGTATTGCCACTCTGTGCGTACGGAGCGTTTCTCTCTGTGATCACGCTTGTTTGCTACTCTGGTTTTGACTTTATTCTGATTCGCTGATTTACTCTTTTGTGTTTGCCCCTTTTTGGTACTTTTGATGGTCTGATTGTTTGCCTGGTTTCGTCTGCCTCGCCTTTTTGTTATGTCCGCCTTGCTCTCGTTGCTGCTGTGTTTGATTACAAATCTGTTAAATAAACCTCGCCTTGATTTTAATCCAGCGATCGTCACAATCTGTTTGTCCATCAACACACCTTTTAGCTGTTTTGTTTGCATCCCTAAGGATTATAATACCTTTTCTGTGGACTGCCATTTAAAAGCAAGTACTATTGCACTTTAACTAAACTAGAATTATATTACTTTCACTCAGTAGTTCACCAAGAATATCTCTACTTTCACTTATGAACGAGTCTTCATTTCTTTGTCCACAACTGGTTGTTAGGCTAGGGCTGTGGTCTCCAACTGTCCTTCTGAAGAGCTTCTTTCCTGCAGAGCATAGTTCCAACCACAATCTGGCACACCTGCTCCAGCTAATCAAAATTAAAATTCTCGGGCGTCCCTGAAAATAGATGTATTATTACAAATGTATTACTCCTGTTATTGTTTAGCTGCTTCACCCACAATCTGGGAATACCAAAGCTTCTGCACCACTCGTCTGTCTTAGGGTGCCGCTCTAGCAAACGGCCCACTTGGTCCTTCATAGAGGAGCAACTGTAGTAAGCCTTAGCATGTTTGCAAAACTGAAAACTTGCCCAATTTTCACATGGATTGGTAGAAAGAGTGAATTGTTGCTCATTTCTCAAACTGAAGACAGAAAATGAGACGTGTAAGATCTCAGTTAATATTAGAAAAGTGCATTACCAAACTAGAAAAGAGCATTTCCAGAGGAGGAACTGTTAAACCAAACCTTTTGTAGCCACTGAAGCTAGCATCAGTGCCACTACGGCGCGTGAGCAGCTTGCCAACACTGAAGTTGCCATCCAACCTGGACCACCCATGTAAATGTAAGGGCTTTTATAATGGCTCGGAATGACTGCTGACACAACTTGTGAAGAAATAGAGACAAAAACAACCATGCAGCTTCTTCCGTCTCTGCTGTGATGATGACGTCCCTGCGCCAGCCCTTTGTGCAAGCATCTCCAAGATGATCTGCGTGGTTGGATCACAATGTGTACCCTGTTCATAACCCAGGATGCCTGTTAACTGGAGTCATATGGAATAACTGAAATTTGGGGGCCTGAAACCCTTCCTCCTGCCAATCTAATGCCCTATAAATACCCAACTTTACCTTACCTTTACTGTGACAAAGTTCTTGCAGTCCCCACCATCGCTTCATCTCCTCCCTGTACCACAGTCCTACCACAATTACAAGGGGGAGTCTGGCCTTCTAGCTCCAGTCAGAAGCCACCGAGAGTCCTTTGCCTTCCCTCAATCAGTCTTCCCTCATACTACCATCATGGTCCAAACTCGCAAATACCAGGTTTAAATGGGGTTTGTGATGGGGTTTATGTTACCGTACTCACCTAGGCTAGACCGTGTGTTGGACCGTTCCATGATGGCCTTTTTGTTTAGCACAGACCTCTTGGCTAGAGACAGATCCGCAGTCACTCGTGTGATAGAGATTCTGTGATAGAGATAGAGGTGTCATAAGACTTCCTAAGCATCCGTCATTTAAATTGATGGTAACCTGCTTTTGGACATACCTTCCGTCAAATCTGTGCTTGAGGAAGTCAAACAGAGCTTTCTGCATCATGTCTGTCACCTGGACGAGAAGAGAGAAAAGACAGAAAAACATCTCATTTTCAGATTTATCGTCTCATCCTCTCATCGTCAAAAGAATGAATGGCTGCACCCAGAAGGAATCAACCCACAGGACTGAAACTTGGTGGGTAGGTTTGACATTGTGAGACAGGCGAATGATTCAAGTTTCACGCTCAGCCGCGCATGTGACATAAGTAAGGACAGGCCTTATCACTGTACCTGACTGACCCAACAGCCACAACTGCGGAAATTCAGCGAGCAGAGATGTCCTCCATGAGTCATCCTGTTAGTGCCAGCATTATTGGCAGACGGCTGCACAACGCAGGACTGCATGCACACAGACTGCTATGATGACTGCCCTTAACACCACGTCAACGTCACCAAAGGCTGCAATGGTGTCGTACCAGACTGTCATGGAGCGACTCAGAATGGCAGCGGGTCATCTTGGGATGGATTATCACAGGACACCATTAGGAACCTCTACAGCTCCATACTGAGAGACACTACTTCTGTATGTGTAGCTCAATAAATATAATTTCCCTTTATCTTCCTTCCCAATAGCACTGCAATCCCGCACTTCCTTCTGGGTGCAACTGTTCTTTTGACGATGAGTGTATTTGCCTTGGTGAGGTAAGGCAAACCTGACTGATGGACTAAACTGAGGTGCTTTATAGTTTTCCAGCTGGTGCATGACTATGGAGAATGTATCAGAGCAGACTCACGCAGCAGCGGTGGGGTTTTGGAGAAGAGCCATGTGAAAGTTTAATGTGGAATGGGTGAGGTGATGTGCTTTAATTTAGACTCGGGCTGAAAAATGGATGGCTCCTGAAATAGAGAGGCAGCAGAACAGCTTCAACTCCCTGCTGACTCGGAGCAAGAGTGGCTTAGGCCTCGCGAGCCTTCCTGAGCTACGGAGCCTCAGACATGCATCAATATTTTACACGGAAGCGCCACACAAAACGATCCGCACGACAACACAAAAACTTTCAGAGATTAAACACACGCGGGTACAAGTAGCACAGTCGCGCCCTGAAGCCCTAATCCTCTTAAGTAAGGACTCTTCCTACGCTCCCATTCTGTGAGCAGTCGGATATACGGTTGCCTAAAAAAAGAACAGAGGCCACCATTCTTCCCTTCAGTTAGAACGGCCATTTAGTTCAAGTGCTTTCATTTTTCAGATGTTTCTGAGGATATCGGATAGAGTTTCCATGGTTTCCAGAGAGAGTGGGACCCCTGACAACTGTGCAAGACCTGGTAGACCACCAAAACTGGCCCCATCAGATAAACAGTACTTAAATGCCTAAAAGAGAGAGGAGAACATCAAGCTCAGATCTCAAAACATTCACAGGTGCTTCTGTCCATCCTTCAAATGCTTTGGCAGTTGACCAATCAGAACACCGTGATAAATCTGACCAATCAGAGCACACTGGGCTCATGAGGAGGCAGGGCTTAAAGACAAAGGTGCTCTAACAGAGGGTAAATATTCTGATTTGGGAAAACTGAAGCCTGGACAACAGGGATGTATTCTAGTAGACCCCAAAATACAATTATGAAAATGAGAACAAAAGTTCACCTTTAACCGGACAGACATAAACACAGTCACTCAGAGGGGTTGGATGTTAAATTCTACATTCTACAAAGCCTTACAGAAACATACAAACCTGTGTTATTCACTGTGGCGGTGATGGGAACCAGATTTTGGAAGTGTTAAATGCCTCTAAAAGCTCCCTAACAGAAAGTTATTACATGAAATGGCACTGCCTCACGATGTCAAACCTACCTACTAAGTTTCATTCCTGTTGGTTGATTCCTTCTGGGTGCACTTATTTGCGCAACTACTCTTTTGATGACGAGTGCATTAAAACCTGTAACACATGTGCTGGTATCTGACAGTCAATAAAATAGCTACAAAAGTGCTGTAGACATTGAGACGTCTGGTTCCCATCACCACCACTGTAAAGAAACCTGAATCAGCTCACTCTGAATGACTTTTTTTTACACCTTGACGAGTCGTACATGTGTACCAAGACTTTACCGTACCTCGTAGCCTTTCAGCGAAGGCCCAACCAGCACCACCGGCCTCATGGAGGGTACAACATCATAAGGTGGAACGTGCTCCGTCTGAAATAATCAAGCACATGAAAACAGCCTCTTTGAAGCCTCATAGCTTAGCGTGCACTCTGAATCTTAACTAACATCCTCCAACAGCTAATGAGTCGCCTCTGGCCTTCCAGCTTCAGTAATGATATACAGGAGGATCTCTTGCAGACTTATAGACAAAGATGCTGAAGAAGAAGACTATGTGTGTGTGTGTGTGTGTGTGTGTGTGTGTGTGTGTGTGTGTGTGTGTCTGAACAACTTACCTGCTTTTGCTTCTGTTTAGCTTTTAGAGAGCAAGAGGACAAACATTTAAGAAACGTTGGTGGGCAGGAGGGGTCATTTGCATGCAGCTCAGGTACCAGCGCAGTGCTAACAGTGGCATTTGGAACTGTAAGTGTGTTGAAAGTTTTTACCTGAAGACGGAGGTGTAGGCCTCCCTCCTTGTTTTCTATGGGACATCACAACACAGTTAGACGGAGAATGAAAGAAGTGTCAAGCATGCACAAGCACACACACACACACACACACACACACACACACACACACACACACACACACCATAATCACCATTATCAACAACAGCTTCTTAACTCCATGAATAGGATTCTATTCTCACTGATACTAATTTCACAAATACATACAGTACCAATCAAAAGTTTAGACACACCCAATTAAATGTATGCTGTTGGTGATCTTAAAGACTCTACAGGATTACACTAAACAATTCCAACTGATGAGAGTACATATCCTGATATACCACATATACTCTTGATGTACCACAGTATTATATTTCTGCCATATCTCCACCGCTAATATAAATATGGTGTATATATTATTTATTTATTTATTTATTTATTTATTTTTAATGTATTTAGTTTCACAAAAACACTTTTATCTCTTTTTCTGCACAGTTCAAAAGCTCTAGTTTCCCTTTCAGTTTAGTGAATTATTCATGATGGACAAACCAATAGAACTGTTCCAAAAAACAATAAACCTTGTTATATCAGCCTCCACTGCAGGTTAAGAAAGCTGTTTTATGCAGCCCACCAGAAATAACACTTTTAGCACAACCACATTTTTTTGTATTTGCTAATTGTATGTTCAGCCTTATTCCCTGTTTCTCATGTGCTCCACTATCAGAGAAGAGGTTTTGTAAAAACGAGATACCGTTCCTGAGAGGAGTGAAGATATTTCTGAATAATTAAATACATTTTTTATATTGAATGCTGAAAAATATAAAAAATGAAGGTGGGTCCCGTTCCCAACCATCTACCACATCGACCCTCATCACCAAGCTGGGAGGATGAAGGCACATGAAGCCCCACTGCATCTTTTTGCACTGCTGCTTGTGAACATCACTGGATGAAATGACACAGTAAGGTCTATCTGTCCCCATAATCCTTTCACAAGACTGTCAATGCTTTGAAAGGGCGTGACCTGATTGGTTGCATTCTAATCAGCACAGATTCAATGCAGCCATAATAAAGCAGAGATAAAGCATNGGATGAAATGACACAGTAAGGTCTATCTGTCCCCATAATCCTTTCACAAGACTGTCAATGCTTTGAAAGGGCGTGACCTGATTGGTTGCATTCTAATCAGCACAGATTCAATGCAGCCATAATAAAGCAGAGATAAAGCATAATTCAGGTGCATGAATCTCGATACAGGGCAACCCACGTAGGCCTGTTACATAAAGCGTTTCTATTTCCATGCAGCAGGTGGTTCTTTGGTCTCCGTACTGGAACATGCTGGTGGGGGGTATGATAAACTATCCTCTGTTCATAATCATGCTGTACCAAAAGTCGATGACAATGAATGTACAAGCTGCTTCATGAAAGTCCTGCAAACAAATAAAAGGTACATGTACCTCTGTGCAGCTTTCAGCTCCTGTTTGATACGCATGGCCTCCAGTTTGACAGGGCTGGGGATGAAGCTGATATCAGCCCCCTCCTTCACCAGCCGCCCGATCCACCAGTCATTGTTGAACTTCTGCACAAAGAGGAAGCACTGCTCTTACACCTCAGCCCACCAACAGCACAGCTTAAACACATTTACAGCATTTAGCTGACACTCTTATCCAGAGCAACTTACAGGGTTAATCATAACAGTGTAGTGTTAGGAGTCTTGCCCAAGGACTCTTATTGGTGTAGCACAGCATAGTCACCCAGACTGGGATTCGAACCCCAGCCTCCCACATGTGGTGGTGGCTCGTGGTGTTATCCGCTGAGCTACACCAACCACGCATCGCAATGCAGAAGAGGACAGTTCTGCCTTCAACTGACTCTCCCTTTTGCACCTGTATTGACAGTTTTTGTTGTGGCCAGTTCCCGACTGTTTGCTAGGTCTACTCTTATCACCAAGCTAGGAGGGTGAAGGCACGTGAAGCACCACTGCATCATTCGTATAGCAGTTTATGCAGGTCATTGAACAGCCCAATGTGTAATACGTACATTAGCAAACAGCCATTTGTGTTAGCTAGCATGACACTGAGCAAAATGTGTACTGAGCAAAATTATGATGGGTCATACATTTTATTCTGCATCTGAAGGGATTAACAGACATTCCAACCACTTATATATTTCATATTGCTACCTGTGCACCTGCATCCATTGACTTCCATTCAGATTAAATTTAAAATAAAAATTCCATTCAAATTAAAATTACTCCTGTAAAGCTGCCATTTTGGAGATACTTGCTTTTCTTTGGACAGCAATGATATGGATATCTCAAAGGATGAAAGGCGAACTCTGAGAAGTCCATGGTTAGTAAAATCCTTTTATATTTTTATTTCTATTGTTTTGTTGTTTATATTCATATTTTTTACAGTTTTTAAAAACTGGCTAAAATACTAACAGCTTTATGTAGAGCAAAAAGATTGAGTCAGAGGTGATAAAGTAAGTGGTGTTATAACTTTACCAATGTTGTTCAATGTAACAGACTCATAGTTTTATTCTTAAATGGCAAATCAACCATAACAACCCCTTTGCCGTCCCAGTGGTAGGATGACCCAATTGAGTAAGCCGCAAACTTCAAACTATAAAAATGTGCTTCAGTTTAGCTTCGTCACCACTATAACTTTGACTCATTACCCACAAAACACCAGATCTCACCTCCTTTATGTGTAGAAAGTCTTTGGTTTCGAAGTTGATGGCGGCCCCCTGCACAGGACAGTCCTCGTCTAAGGCCCCACAGTAGCTGACATTGGTTTTCACTGCAAAAGCCACCGGTTTGGTCTGCACACAAGAGGAGCAAACGCACCCTATAAGTGGAGGGGGGGAGTGCAAGAGTACCCGAGTATGAAAGGCGAGCTCGGCTCACCTTGGCTCTCTCGAGCTGCAGCCGGGCCTGGCGCTCGGCTTCCCGCCGAGACGCCTCCTTATCCTCCTCCAGGGACAGGTCGGAATCCGAGGGTCTACTAGTGTAGGAATCAGCCGAACCCTGCCAGAGGGAGCGAGAGAGAAAGAGAAAAGATCTGAGTCGATTTTTCTAAAGGTTGATTCACTATCAGTTACTCACACTGAGTGTTTCAAGCTACACTACATGTCCAAAAGTTTGTAGACACCCACTGACCCAGCGTTTCTTCTCATTTCTCTCAGTTTGTCTCATCTGCTGCAGTAACAGATTACTCTACTGGGAATGGCTTTACACTAGATGTTGGAACCTTGCTGTGAGGACTTGATTGCATTCAGTTACAAGAGTATTAGTGAGGTCAGGTAGTGGTATTAGATAATCATTTCTGGGTCACTCCGACTCACGCCAAAGGTTTAGAATGGATCTCTATCACTCCAGCGAACCCAGTTCCACTGCTCCATAGCCCAGTATTGTGAGGGCTTTATATCCCTCTAGTCCACGGTTAGCACTGGGCATGGTGGTCCTAGACTCTTTGGGGGCCCTAAGCAGGATTGTCTTTTGGGTCTTGCAGTCTGGTTTAAGAGAGAAACTTGTTAGCGGCTTTACCACAGCTGTAGGCTTAGTGAGGCTGGAACCCTGTCAAGTTCTTTCCCAAGTATTTGGGTGACTATTGACTTCTAGTGTTAGCAGTAATAATAAGCTGAACAATCGAGGCGGTTGTGTTACAGAATATCAGAGCACCACCATGGCTAAAGCAGAGCGTTGGAGTATTAGCAACAAAAAGTTGCTGAAGTGCTTTATATAAGTGTGACGGAGTAGAAACACTAACCCGTCATGGAGGCTATGCACTCTATTGTAATGTATTATTGATGGCATGTGCCAAGCAGGAGGACAAAGTGGCCAGATAAGCACATTCTCTCTCTCTCTTTCTCGGCAGTGACGCAGCACATTTCTCCGTTTCTCCGTCTTCCTCACTCCTGCCTGTAGATACGGCCCTGCTCTGGGGGATGTTAATTGTGAATAGTCTTTTAAAAACAATGTGAGGTGGATGGGAAGTCTTTGCTGTGACAAATTCAAAAAGTTAGCAAAAGCTTAGCATGTGTGCGTAGATGCCTTTTACAATGAATTACAACAAGGCACAGTGCTGCAAAACACACACAACTTTCCCCATACCCCAAATGTATTTGTGCATTGACATGACACACACCTGCAAATTCAGTTATTTCAGAATTCAGGTGAGGCCAATCATTCTGTGAGTATAGAGTTTTGGAGCCATTTTGTGCCATTTGTGTTTGCACACAGACGAATTCCGCATTTAACCCAAGTGAACAGTGGTGGGCGAAGTACACAAACCATGTAGTTGAGTTAAAGTAGAGATCCCCAAGGTATAATATTCCTCCAGTAAAAGTAGAAGTTCCTCCATTTAGACCTCCACTTAAGTAAAAGTACTACAGTATATACCTTCAGATGTACTTAAGTATGGAGAGTAACAGGAGCATGATTTATTATGGCTCTAATGTCCTCTTATCATTTCTGGAACAAGACTCTTAATCAGCTCAGTTTAGGTGAAGAGACTCTAGTGTCTCTCAGTCCATGTCACGCTTCCGGGTTTCCCGGCTGCTTCTGATCTTCCGGACTCCATCTCCCAGAGTGCTCTCTCTGATGACGTCACAGTCATGTGCCCCGAAACACCCAATCACACTCCACTTCCTCGATCTAGGTCTCCAGAGTTCTGATTGCCCACCTGCACCTCATTTCCCCATCACTACATAAACCACACACACGTCCACCTTGTGAAGTATTTCCAAACCTTGTTTGTGTACTGAGCGGTCTCTCTTGCAGTTTTCTGATTGCGATTCCTGTTATTGACCCACCTTTGTTTCCTGACTCTCTCTTTCAGATTTCCCCTTCTGGTTTTGTTCGCTACTCTGTTTGCTTACTATGTTTTGACCTCTCCTTCTGCTCTCTGAATTTCTCTCTTGGATCCCCCTCTGGATCAGTTCGCTTGTAGACTGACTCTCTGGTTTTCAACCCTGGCCTGTCTCTCTCTCTCTCCCTCTCTCACAGCCTCGTCCTGTTTATGATTGTTTCGTACTTGTTGCTGATCTCGAATATCAATCTGTCAAATAAAGACCACTTGACTTTTAGCTTGGCGCGCATCGAAGTACGTTTGTTCCTGACAGTCCACCAGTCTTTAATAGAAGGTAATTAATTAATCTGACACTGATGTCAATTCGAATTATCATAAGCACAGAACACCGAAGGAGAACAGTTTCCATTAGCTAGAACCAACTTGCATACAAGCAAAGTTTCAGTCTAAGATTTATTTGCAACTTAGTAACAAGTTTAGATTTAATAAGAACTTGCTTTACATGTTCACAAATGAGTTTCCCTTACTATGCTGTATCTGTAGGTCCCTGTTCATAAACATAAACTAGCCCAAACAGATGTACTATAAAAGGAAACAGTGTTGGCATGAATGCAGAAATAGACACTCACCAGTCACGAGTGCATGTGTGCATATTTCTATATTGTGGTCTATTTACCCACAAAGTCAGGAACTATATGTTTACTAATGCTTTGATGTGTGATTGTCAGTCAGTGTCTGAATGAACCCCATCCTGCTTTACCTGCCTTCCTCCTGGTAGTCCAGGCCTGAAATGGACATTTCCATGGATGCCAAGAATCCATGAATAAGCTTGTTTAATTTTGACATGTTACGTTTTTATGCACACAGAAGAAGGAACGACAAATTTCTAATAACGTAGTGGAGTAACAGTAAGATATATGAGTTTGAAATGTAGAGTTAAAGTAAAAAGTCACCCATAATGGAAATACTTCAGTACAGATACACAAAGAAAACTCCCTAAGTACATTTACTTCCTTACTGTCCACCACTGGAAGTGAAACACCTACACACACACTAGGGGGCAGTGAGCACACTTGCCCAGATCAGTGGGCAGCCCTATCCACAGCGTCCGGGGAGCAGATGGGGGTTAGGGCACTTCAGTCGACCCTCCGATCACAAGGCTGCTTCTTCCAGCTCACGACTGCCCACCTTAAACACTATGGTCTTTGGCACGCCCGAATGTAGTCACTCCTTTTAGCCAATCATTAACATCTGCTTTGGAGCCATTTTCGACACACGGAACGAAACATTCACTGCACTGTACCACCTCTTCTCAATCTATGGATCCCGTCACTCACACCCCACAGGTGTTTATAGTCCCATCATCCTCGTGCAGTGCCATCTGCAGGAGTCTGAAGTTACTACACAAGGTGAGTCAATTTTGTACATTGAGTTACATACAGTATATATGTGTATGTGTGTGTATATATACACCCAATCGATGCATATTAAATAATTATATTAAATATTAAGTAAACTATGAAATATACATCAATAAATGGACTAAATGGATGTTGTCATCTTATAACTGGAAAGTTCTGTTCCGGAGGAACTGGAGGATGCTTGATTGAGGCTGCCTGGATCTGAAACAGTTTTGTTTTCTAGGAAGTCTTCTGATAAACTACTTCACTTAGAGGGAACTCTAACAAAGCCTCCACATTAGACAGTCTAGCACTAGAAAAGCACTGACCACACAAATTCAAACCCCCAGCGTTCTCTGTGGACATGGCTACCTCTAGCAGAGTAGCTATAACCGTCAAGGGAGTCGAACTGGACACAGCGTCTCTCATGGGTCCAGACAGAGCTTCATTTCTCATTAACCTTACAGCAGACAGATCCACTGGAGCACCCTGTCACAACTCCGTCACACCAAATCCTGCTTCACCTGTGTGTCCGGCAGAGTCACTCAGCCTGGCAGAGGCTTCCGAAAGGCCGCGCGGCCGCAGCAGGACACAGAAGTGGAACTCCTCTCAATCCACAAAGCAGAGCCTGCATTACTCCTCCTATAGTCCTGTACACACTGGAGCTTTACTGTACCTCTCCATTTCTCATCCTGTTCATTCTTCATCTCTCTCTGTCCTCACCCTTCCTTTCTCCTCTCCCCTTTTCTGTCCATCACGTTCTCTACTTTCTATTTCTTTTTTCTATCTCCCTCTCTGTCCTTCTCCCCCTCTCATTCTTTGTCTTTCACCACATTCTCTCTCCTTCTACATCCCTCTACTTTCTTTCTCTCTTCACCCTTGTTTCTTTCTCTCTCTCTTCTTCTTGCTCTTCATCTCTCTCTCTATCTTCTCCTTCCTTCTCTTCCCTTTCTTTCTATTTCTCTCACCCGCCACATTCTCTCTCCTTCTACCTCTCACTCTCTACTTTCTTTTTCCCCCTCAATTTCTGTCTCTCACTCTAACCTTCTTCCCTCTCCTCTTCTCTCTATTCTCTTCTTCTCCCCCTCTCTCCCTTTTCTCTCTATTTCTTTATCTTCTGCCACATTCTCTCTCCTTCTACCTCTCTCTCTCTACTTTCTTTTTCCCCCTCAATTTCTGTCTCTCACTCTAACCTTCTTCCCTCTCCTCTTCTCTCTATTCTCTTCTTCTCCCCCTCTCTCCCTTTTCTCTCTATTTCTTTATCTTCTGCCACATTCTCTCTCCTTCTACCTCTCTCTCTCTACTTTCTTTTTCCCCCTCAATTTCTGTCTCTCACTCTAACCTTCTTCCCTCTCCTCTTCTCTCTATTCTCTTCTTCTCCCCCTCTCTCCCTTTTCTCTCTATTTCTTTATCTTCTGCCACATTCTCTCTCCTTCTACCTCTCTCTCTCTACTTTCTTTTTCCCCCTCAATTTCTGTCTCTCACTCTAACCTTCTTCCCTCTCCTCTTCTCTCTATTCTCTTCTTCTCCCCCTCTCTCCCTTTTCTCTCTATTTCTTTATCTTCTGCCACATTCTCTCTCCTTCTACCTCTCTCTCTCTACTTTCTTTTTCCCCCTCAATTTCTGTCTCTCACTCTAACCTTCTTCCCTCTCCTCTTCTCTCTATTCTCTTCTTCTCCCCCTCTCTCCCTTTTCTCTCTATTTCTTTATCTTCTGCCACATTCTCTCTCCTTCTACCTCTCTCTCTCTACTTTCTTTTTCCCCCTCAATTTCTGTCTCTCACTCTAACCTTCTTCCCTCTCCTCTTCTCTCTATTCTCTTCTTCTCCCCCTCTCTCCCTTTTCTCTCTATTTCTTTATCTTCTGCCACATTCTCTCTCCTTCTACCTCTCTCTCTCTACTTTCTTTTTCCCCCTCAATTTCTGTCTCTCACTCTAACCTTCTTCCCTCTCCTCTTCTCTCTATTCTCTTCTTCTCCCCCTCTCTCCCTTTTCTCTCTATTTCTTTATCTTCTGCCACATTCTCTCTCCTTCTACCTCTCTCTCTCTACTTTCTTTTTCCCCCTCAATTTCTGTCTCTCACTCTAACCTTCTTCCCTCTCCTCTTCTCTCTATTCTCTTCTTCTCCCCCTCTCTCCCTTTTCTCTCTATTTCTTTATCTTCTGCCACATTCTCTCTCCTTCTACCTCTCTCTCTCTACTTTCTTTTTCCCCCTCAATTTCTGTCTCTCACTCTAACCTTCTTCCCTCTCCTCTTCTCTCTATTCTCTTCTTCTCCCCCTCTCTCCCTTTTCTCTCTATTTCTTTATCTTCTGCCACATTCTCTCTCCTTCTACCTCTCTCTCTCTACTTTCTTTTTCCCCCTCAATTTCTGTCTCTCACTCTAACCTTCTTCCCTCTCCTCTTCTCTCTATTCTCTTCTTCTCCCCCTCTCTCCCTTTTCTCTCTATTTCTTTATCTTCTGCCACATTCTCTCTCCTTCTACCTCTCTCTCTCTACTTTCTTTTTCCCCCTCAATTTCTGTCTCTCACTCTAACCTTCTTCCCTCTCCTCTTCTCTCTATTCTCTTCTTCTCCCCCTCTCTCCCTTTTCTCTCTATTTCTTTATCTTCTGCCACATTCTCTCTCCTTCTACCTCTCTCTCTCTACTTTCTTTTTCCCCCTCAATTTCTGTCTCTCACTCTAACCTTCTTCCCTCTCCTCTTCTCTCTATTCTCTTCTTCTCCCCCTCTCTCCCTTTTCTCTCTATTTCTTTATCTTCTGCCACATTCTCTCTCCTTCTACCTCTCTCTCTCTACTTTCTTTTTCCCCCTCAATTTCTGTCTCTCACTCTAACCTTCTTCCCTCTCCTCTTCTCTCTATTCTCTTCTTCTCCCCCTCTCTCCCTTTTCTCTCTATTTCTTTATCTTCTGCCACATTCTCTCTCCTTCTACCTCTCTCTCTCTACTTTCTTTTTCCCCCTCAATTTCTGTCTCTCACTCTAACCTTCTTCCCTCTCCTCTTCTCTCTATTCTCTTCTTCTCCCCCTCTCTCCCTTTTCTCTCTATTTCTTTATCTTCTGCCACATTCTCTCTCCTTCTACCTCTCTCTCTCTACTTTCTTTTTCCCCCTCAATTTCTGTCTCTCACTCTAACCTTCTTCCCTCTCCTCTTCTCTCTATTCTCTTCTTCTCCCCCTCTCTCCCTTTTCTCTCTATTTCTTTATCTTCTGCCACATTCTCTCTCCTTCTACCTCTCTCTCTCTACTTTCTTTTTCCCCCTCAATTTCTGTCTCTCACTCTAACCTTCTTCCCTCTCCTCTTCTCTCTATTCTCTTCTTCTCCCCCTCTCTCCCTTTTCTCTCTATTTCTTTATCTTCTGCCACATTCTCTCTCCTTCTACCTCTCTCTCTCTACTTTCTTTTTCCCCCTCAATTTCTGTCTCTCACTCTAACCTTCTTCCCTCTCCTCTTCTCTCTATTCTCTTCTTCTCCCCCTCTCTCCCTTTTCTCTCTATTTCTTTATCTTCTGCCACATTCTCTCTCCTTCTACCTCTCTCTCTCTACTTTCTTTTTCCCCCTCAATTTCTGTCTCTCACTCTAACCTTCTTCCCTCTCCTCTTCTCTCTATTCTCTTCTTCTCCCCCTCTCTCCCTTTTCTCTCTATTTCTTTATCTTCTGCCACATTCTCTCTCCTTCTACCTCTCTCTCTCTACTTTCTTTTTCCCCCTCAATTTCTGTCTCTCACTCTAACCTTCTTCCCTCTCCTCTTCTCTCTATTCTCTTCTTCTCCCCCTCTCTCCCTTTTCTCTCTATTTCTTTATCTTCTGCCACATTCTCTCTCCTTCTACCTCTCTCTCTCTACTTTCTTTTTCCCCCTCAATTTCTGTCTCTCACTCTAACCTTCTTCCCTCTCCTCTTCTCTCTATTCTCTTCTTCTCCCCCTCTCTCCCTTTTCTCTCTATTTCTTTATCTTCTGCCACATTCTCTCTCCTTCTACCTCTCTCTCTCTACTTTCTTTTTCCCCCTCAATTTCTGTCTCTCACTCTAACCTTCTTCCCTCTCCTCTTCTCTCTATTCTCTTCTTCTCCCCCTCTCTCCCTTTTCTCTCTATTTCTTTATCTTCTGCCACATTCTCTCTCCTTCTACCTCTCTCTCTCTACTTTCTTTTTCCCCCTCAATTTCTGTCTCTCACTCTAACCTTCTTCCCTCTCCTCTTCTCTCTATTCTCTTCTTCTCCCCCTCTCTCCCTTTTCTCTCTATTTCTTTATCTTCTGCCACATTCTCTCTCCTTCTACCTCTCTCTCTCTACTTTCTTTTTCCCCCTCAATTTCTGTCTCTCACTCTAACCTTCTTCCCTCTCCTCTTCTCTCTATTCTCTTCTTCTCCCCCTCTCTCCCTTTTCTCTCTATTTCTTTATCTTCTGCCACATTCTCTCTCCTTCTACCTCTCTCTCTCTACTTTCTTTTTCCCCCTCAATTTCTGTCTCTCACTCTAACCTTCTTCCCTCTCCTCTTCTCTCTATTCTCTTCTTCTCCCCCTCTCTCCCTTTTCTCTCTATTTCTTTATCTTCTGCCACATTCTCTCTCCTTCTACCTCTCTCTCTCTACTTTCTTTTTCCCCCTCAATTTCTGTCTCTCACTCTAACCTTCTTCCCTCTCCTCTTCTCTCTATTCTCTTCTTCTCCCCCTCTCTCCCTTTTCTCTCTATTTCTTTATCTTCTGCCACATTCTCTCTCCTTCTACCTCTCTCTCTCTACTTTCTTTTTCCCCCTCAATTTCTGTCTCTCACTCTAACCTTCTTCCCTCTCCTCTTCTCTCTATTCTCTTCTTCTCCCCCTCTCTCCCTTTTCTCTCTATTTCTTTATCTTCTGCCACATTCTCTCTCCTTCTACCTCTCTCTCTCTACTTTCTTTTTCCCCCTCAATTTCTGTCTCTCACTCTAACCTTCTTCCCTCTCCTCTTCTCTCTATTCTCTTCTTCTCCCCCTCTCTCCCTTTTCTCTCTATTTCTTTATCTTCTGCCACATTCTCTCTCCTTCTACCTCTCTCTCTCTACTTTCTTTTTCCCCCTCAATTTCTGTCTCTCACTCTAACCTTCTTCCCTCTCCTCTTCTCTCTATTCTCTTCTTCTCCCCCTCTCTCCCTTTTCTCTCTATTTCTTTATCTTCTGCCACATTCTCTCTCCTTCTACCTCTCTCTCTCTACTTTCTTTTTCCCCCTCAATTTCTGTCTCTCACTCTAACCTTCTTCCCTCTCCTCTTCTCTCTATTCTCTTCTTCTCCCCCTCTCTCCCTTTTCTCTCTATTTCTTTATCTTCTGCCACATTCTCTCTCCTTCTACCTCTCTCTCTCTACTTTCTTTTTCCCCCTCAATTTCTGTCTCTCACTCTAACCTTCTTCCCTCTCCTCTTCTCTCTATTCTCTTCTTCTCCCCCTCTCTCCCTTTTCTCTCTATTTCTTTATCTTCTGCCACATTCTCTCTCCTTCTACCTCTCTCTCTCTACTTTCTTTTTCCCCCTCAATTTCTGTCTCTCACTCTAACCTTCTTCCCTCTCCTCTTCTCTCTATTCTCTTCTTCTCCCCCTCTCTCCCTTTTCTCTCTATTTCTTTATCTTCTGCCACATTCTCTCTCCTTCTACCTCTCTCTCTCTACTTTCTTTTTCCCCCTCAATTTCTGTCTCTCACTCTAACCTTCTTCCCTCTCCTCTTCTCTCTATTCTCTTCTTCTCCCCCTCTCTCCCTTTTCTCTCTATTTCTTTATCTTCTGCCACATTCTCTCTCCTTCTACCTCTCTCTCTCTACTTTCTTTTTCCCCCTCAATTTCTGTCTCTCACTCTAACCTTCTTCCCTCTCCTCTTCTCTCTATTCTCTTCTTCTCCCCCTCTCTCCCTTTTCTCTCTATTTCTTTATCTTCTGCCACATTCTCTCTCCTTCTACCTCTCTCTCTCTACTTTCTTTTTCCCCCTCAATTTCTGTCTCTCACTCTAACCTTCTTCCCTCTCCTCTTCTCTCTATTCTCTTCTTCTCCCCCTCTCTCCCTTTTCTCTCTATTTCTTTATCTTCTGCCACATTCTCTCTCCTTCTACCTCTCTCTCTCTACTTTCTTTTTCCCCCTCAATTTCTGTCTCTCACTCTAACCTTCTTCCCTCTCCTCTTCTCTCTATTCTCTTCTTCTCCCCCTCTCTCCCTTTTCTCTCTATTTCTTTATCTTCTGCCACATTCTCTCTCCTTCTACCTCTCTCTCTCTACTTTCTTTTTCCCCCTCAATTTCTGTCTCTCACTCTAACCTTCTTCCCTCTCCTCTTCTCTCTATTCTCTTCTTCTCCCCCTCTCTCCCTTTTCTCTCTATTTCTTTATCTTCTGCCACATTCTCTCTCCTTCTACCTCTCTCTCTCTACTTTCTTTTTCCCCCTCAATTTCTGTCTCTCACTCTAACCTTCTTCCCTCTCCTCTTCTCTCTATTCTCTTCTTCTCCCCCTCTCTCCCTTTTCTCTCTATTTCTTTATCTTCTGCCACATTCTCTCTCCTTCTACCTCTCTCTCTCTACTTTCTTTTTCCCCCTCAATTTCTGTCTCTCACTCTAACCTTCTTCCCTCTCCTCTTCTCTCTATTCTCTTCTTCTCCCCCTCTCTCCCTTTTCTCTCTATTTCTTTATCTTCTGCCACATTCTCTCTCCTTCTACCTCTCTCTCTCTACTTTCTTTTTCCCCCTCAATTTCTGTCTCTCACTCTAACCTTCTTCCCTCTCCTCTTCTCTCTATTCTCTTCTTCTCCCCCTCTCTCCCTTTTCTCTCTATTTCTTTATCTTCTGCCACATTCTCTCTCCTTCTACCTCTCTCTCTCTACTTTCTTTTTCCCCCTCAATTTCTGTCTCTCACTCTAACCTTCTTCCCTCTCCTCTTCTCTCTATTCTCTTCTTCTCCCCCTCTCTCCCTTTTCTCTCTATTTCTTTATCTTCTGCCACATTCTCTCTCCTTCTACCTCTCTCTCTCTACTTTCTTTTTCCCCCTCAATTTCTGTCTCTCACTCTAACCTTCTTCCCTCTCCTCTTCTCTCTATTCTCTTCTTCTCCCCCTCTCTCCCTTTTCTCTCTATTTCTTTATCTTCTGCCACATTCTCTCTCCTTCTACCTCTCTCTCTCTACTTTCTTTTTCCCCCTCAATTTCTGTCTCTCACTCTAACCTTCTTCCCTCTCCTCTTCTCTCTATTCTCTTCTTCTCCCCCTCTCTCCCTTTTCTCTCTATTTCTTTATCTTCTGCCACATTCTCTCTCCTTCTACCTCTCTCTCTCTACTTTCTTTTTCCCCCTCAATTTCTGTCTCTCACTCTAACCTTCTTCCCTCTCCTCTTCTCTCTATTCTCTTCTTCTCCCCCTCTCTCCCTTTTCTCTCTATTTCTTTATCTTCTGCCACATTCTCTCTCCTTCTACCTCTCTCTCTCTACTTTCTTTTTCCCCCTCAATTTCTGTCTCTCACTCTAACCTTCTTCCCTCTCCTCTTCTCTCTATTCTCTTCTTCTCCCCCTCTCTCCCTTTTCTCTCTATTTCTTTATCTTCTGCCACATTCTCTCTCCTTCTACCTCTCTCTCTCTACTTTCTTTTTCCCCCTCAATTTCTGTCTCTCACTCTAACCTTCTTCCCTCTCCTCTTCTCTCTATTCTCTTCTTCTCCCCCTCTCTCCCTTTTCTCTCTATTTCTTTATCTTCTGCCACATTCTCTCTCCTTCTACCTCTCTCTCTCTACTTTCTTTTTCCCCCTCAATTTCTGTCTCTCACTCTAACCTTCTTCCCTCTCCTCTTCTCTCTATTCTCTTCTTCTCCCCCTCTCTCCCTTTTCTCTCTATTTCTTTATCTTCTGCCACATTCTCTCTCCTTCTACCTCTCTCTCTCTACTTTCTTTTTCCCCCTCAATTTCTGTCTCTCACTCTAACCTTCTTCCCTCTCCTCTTCTCTCTATTCTCTTCTTCTCCCCCTCTCTCCCTTTTCTCTCTATTTCTTTATCTTCTGCCACATTCTCTCTCCTTCTACCTCTCTCTCTCTACTTTCTTTTTCCCCCTCAATTTCTGTCTCTCACTCTAACCTTCTTCCCTCTCCTCTTCTCTCTATTCTCTTCTTCTCCCCCTCTCTCCCTTTTCTCTCTATTTCTTTATCTTCTGCCACATTCTCTCTCCTTCTACCTCTCTCTCTCTACTTTCTTTTTCCCCCTCAATTTCTGTCTCTCACTCTAACCTTCTTCCCTCTCCTCTTCTCTCTATTCTCTTCTTCTCCCCCTCTCTCCCTTTTCTCTCTATTTCTTTATCTTCTGCCACATTCTCTCTCCTTCTACCTCTCTCTCTCTACTTTCTTTTTCCCCCTCAATTTCTGTCTCTCACTCTAACCTTCTTCCCTCTCCTCTTCTCTCTATTCTCTTCTTCTCCCCCTCTCTCCCTTTTCTCTCTATTTCTTTATCTTCTGCCACATTCTCTCTCCTTCTACCTCTCTCTCTCTACTTTCTTTTTCCCCCTCAATTTCTGTCTCTCACTCTAACCTTCTTCCCTCTCCTCTTCTCTCTATTCTCTTCTTCTCCCCCTCTCTCCCTTTTCTCTCTATTTCTTTATCTTCTGCCACATTCTCTCTCCTTCTACCTCTCTCTCTCTACTTTCTTTTTCCCCCTCAATTTCTGTCTCTCACTCTAACCTTCTTCCCTCTCCTCTTCTCTCTATTCTCTTCTTCTCCCCCTCTCTCCCTTTTCTCTCTATTTCTTTATCTTCTGCCACATTCTCTCTCCTTCTACCTCTCTCTCTCTACTTTCTTTTTCCCCCTCAATTTCTGTCTCTCACTCTAACCTTCTTCCCTCTCCTCTTCTCTCTATTCTCTTCTTCTCCCCCTCTCTCCCTTTTCTCTCTATTTCTTTATCTTCTGCCACATTCTCTCTCCTTCTACCTCTCTCTCTCTACTTTCTTTTTCCCCCTCAATTTCTGTCTCTCACTCTAACCTTCTTCCCTCTCCTCTTCTCTCTATTCTCTTCTTCTCCCCCTCTCTCCCTTTTCTCTCTATTTCTTTATCTTCTGCCACATTCTCTCTCCTTCTACCTCTCTCTCTCTACTTTCTTTTTCCCCCTCAATTTCTGTCTCTCACTCTAACCTTCTTCCCTCTCCTCTTCTCTCTATTCTCTTCTTCTCCCCCTCTCTCCCTTTTCTCTCTATTTCTTTATCTTCTGCCACATTCTCTCTCCTTCTACCTCTCTCTCTCTACTTTCTTTTTCCCCCTCAATTTCTGTCTCTCACTCTAACCTTCTTCCCTCTCCTCTTCTCTCTATTCTCTTCTTCTCCCCCTCTCTCCCTTTTCTCTCTATTTCTTTATCTTCTGCCACATTCTCTCTCCTTCTACCTCTCTCTCTCTACTTTCTTTTTCCCCCTCAATTTCTGTCTCTCACTCTAACCTTCTTCCCTCTCCTCTTCTCTCTATTCTCTTCTTCTCCCCCTCTCTCCCTTTTCTCTCTATTTCTTTATCTTCTGCCACATTCTCTCTCCTTCTACCTCTCTCTCTCTACTTTCTTTTTCCCCCTCAATTTCTGTCTCTCACTCTAACCTTCTTCCCTCTCCTCTTCTCTCTATTCTCTTCTTCTCCCCCTCTCTCCCTTTTCTCTCTATTTCTTTATCTTCTGCCACATTCTCTCTCCTTCTACCTCTCTCTCTCTACTTTCTTTTTCCCCCTCAATTTCTGTCTCTCACTCTAACCTTCTTCCCTCTCCTCTTCTCTCTATTCTCTTCTTCTCCCCCTCTCTCCCTTTTCTCTCTATTTCTTTATCTTCTGCCACATTCTCTCTCCTTCTACCTCTCTCTCTCTACTTTCTTTTTCCCCCTCAATTTCTGTCTCTCACTCTAACCTTCTTCCCTCTCCTCTTCTCTCTATTCTCTTCTTCTCCCCCTCTCTCCCTTTTCTCTCTATTTCTTTATCTTCTGCCACATTCTCTCTCCTTCTACCTCTCTCTCTCTACTTTCTTTTTCCCCCTCAATTTCTGTCTCTCACTCTAACCTTCTTCCCTCTCCTCTTCTCTCTATTCTCTTCTTCTCCCCCTCTCTCCCTTTTCTCTCTATTTCTTTATCTTCTGCCACATTCTCTCTCCTTCTACCTCTCTCTCTCTACTTTCTTTTTCCCCCTCAATTTCTGTCTCTCACTCTAACCTTCTTCCCTCTCCTCTTCTCTCTATTCTCTTCTTCTCCCCCTCTCTCCCTTTTCTCTCTATTTCTTTATCTTCTGCCACATTCTCTCTCCTTCTACCTCTCTCTCTCTACTTTCTTTTTCCCCCTCAATTTCTGTCTCTCACTCTAACCTTCTTCCCTCTCCTCTTCTCTCTATTCTCTTCTTCTCCCCCTCTCTCCCTTTTCTCTCTATTTCTTTATCTTCTGCCACATTCTCTCTCCTTCTACCTCTCTCTCTCTACTTTCTTTTTCCCCCTCAATTTCTGTCTCTCACTCTAACCTTCTTCCCTCTCCTCTTCTCTCTATTCTCTTCTTCTCCCCCTCTCTCCCTTTTCTCTCTATTTCTTTATCTTCTGCCACATTCTCTCTCCTTCTACCTCTCTCTCTCTACTTTCTTTTTCCCCCTCAATTTCTGTCTCTCACTCTAACCTTCTTCCCTCTCCTCTTCTCTCTATTCTCTTCTTCTCCCCCTCTCTCCCTTTTCTCTCTATTTCTTTATCTTCTGCCACATTCTCTCTCCTTCTACCTCTCTCTCTCTACTTTCTTTTTCCCCCTCAATTTCTGTCTCTCACTCTAACCTTCTTCCCTCTCCTCTTCTCTCTATTCTCTTCTTCTCCCCCTCTCTCCCTTTTCTCTCTATTTCTTTATCTTCTGCCACATTCTCTCTCCTTCTACCTCTCTCTCTCTACTTTCTTTTTCCCCCTCAATTTCTGTCTCTCACTCTAACCTTCTTCCCTCTCCTCTTCTCTCTATTCTCTTCTTCTCCCCCTCTCTCCCTTTTCTCTCTATTTCTTTATCTTCTGCCACATTCTCTCTCCTTCTACCTCTCTCTCTCTACTTTCTTTTTCCCCCTCAATTTCTGTCTCTCACTCTAACCTTCTTCCCTCTCCTCTTCTCTCTATTCTCTTCTTCTCCCCCTCTCTCCCTTTTCTCTCTATTTCTTTATCTTCTGCCACATTCTCTCTCCTTCTACCTCTCTCTCTCTACTTTCTTTTTCCCCCTCAATTTCTGTCTCTCACTCTAACCTTCTTCCCTCTCCTCTTCTCTCTATTCTCTTCTTCTCCCCCTCTCTCCCTTTTCTCTCTATTTCTTTATCTTCTGCCACATTCTCTCTCCTTCTACCTCTCTCTCTCTACTTTCTTTTTCCCCCTCAATTTCTGTCTCTCACTCTAACCTTCTTCCCTCTCCTCTTCTCTCTATTCTCTTCTTCTCCCCCTCTCTCCCTTTTCTCTCTATTTCTTTATCTTCTGCCACATTCTCTCTCCTTCTACCTCTCTCTCTCTACTTTCTTTTTCCCCCTCAATTTCTGTCTCTCACTCTAACCTTCTTCCCTCTCCTCTTCTCTCTATTCTCTTCTTCTCCCCCTCTCTCCCTTTTCTCTCTATTTCTTTATCTTCTGCCACATTCTCTCTCCTTCTACCTCTCTCTCTCTACTTTCTTTTTCCCCCTCAATTTCTGTCTCTCACTCTAACCTTCTTCCCTCTCCTCTTCTCTCTATTCTCTTCTTCTCCCCCTCTCTCCCTTTTCTCTCTATTTCTTTATCTTCTGCCACATTCTCTCTCCTTCTACCTCTCTCTCTCTACTTTCTTTTTCCCCCTCAATTTCTGTCTCTCACTCTAACCTTCTTCCCTCTCCTCTTCTCTCTATTCTCTTCTTCTCCCCCTCTCTCCCTTTTCTCTCTATTTCTTTATCTTCTGCCACATTCTCTCTCCTTCTACCTCTCTCTCTCTACTTTCTTTTTCCCCCTCAATTTCTGTCTCTCACTCTAACCTTCTTCCCTCTCCTCTTCTCTCTATTCTCTTCTTCTCCCCCTCTCTCCCTTTTCTCTCTATTTCTTTATCTTCTGCCACATTCTCTCTCCTTCTACCTCTCTCTCTCTACTTTCTTTTTCCCCCTCAATTTCTGTCTCTCACTCTAACCTTCTTCCCTCTCCTCTTCTCTCTATTCTCTTCTTCTCCCCCTCTCTCCCTTTTCTCTCTATTTCTTTATCTTCTGCCACATTCTCTCTCCTTCTACCTCTCTCTCTCTACTTTCTTTTTCCCCCTCAATTTCTGTCTCTCACTCTAACCTTCTTCCCTCTCCTCTTCTCTCTATTCTCTTCTTCTCCCCCTCTCTCCCTTTTCTCTCTATTTCTTTATCTTCTGCCACATTCTCTCTCCTTCTACCTCTCTCTCTCTACTTTCTTTTTCCCCCTCAATTTCTGTCTCTCACTCTAACCTTCTTCCCTCTCCTCTTCTCTCTATTCTCTTCTTCTCCCCCTCTCTCCCTTTTCTCTCTATTTCTTTATCTTCTGCCACATTCTCTCTCCTTCTACCTCTCTCTCTCTACTTTCTTTTTCCCCCTCAATTTCTGTCTCTCACTCTAACCTTCTTCCCTCTCCTCTTCTCTCTATTCTCTTCTTCTCCCCCTCTCTCCCTTTTCTCTCTATTTCTTTATCTTCTGCCACATTCTCTCTCCTTCTACCTCTCTCTCTCTACTTTCTTTTTCCCCCTCAATTTCTGTCTCTCACTCTAACCTTCTTCCCTCTCCTCTTCTCTCTATTCTCTTCTTCTCCCCCTCTCTCCCTTTTCTCTCTATTTCTTTATCTTCTGCCACATTCTCTCTCCTTCTACCTCTCTCTCTCTACTTTCTTTTTCCCCCTCAATTTCTGTCTCTCACTCTAACCTTCTTCCCTCTCCTCTTCTCTCTATTCTCTTCTTCTCCCCCTCTCTCCCTTTTCTCTCTATTTCTTTATCTTCTGCCACATTCTCTCTCCTTCTACCTCTCTCTCTCTACTTTCTTTTTCCCCCTCAATTTCTGTCTCTCACTCTAACCTTCTTCCCTCTCCTCTTCTCTCTATTCTCTTCTTCTCCCCCTCTCTCCCTTTTCTCTCTATTTCTTTATCTTCTGCCACATTCTCTCTCCTTCTACCTCTCTCTCTCTACTTTCTTTTTCCCCCTCAATTTCTGTCTCTCACTCTAACCTTCTTCCCTCTCCTCTTCTCTCTATTCTCTTCTTCTCCCCCTCTCTCCCTTTTCTCTCTATTTCTTTATCTTCTGCCACATTCTCTCTCCTTCTACCTCTCTCTCTCTACTTTCTTTTTCCCCCTCAATTTCTGTCTCTCACTCTAACCTTCTTCCCTCTCCTCTTCTCTCTATTCTCTTCTTCTCCCCCTCTCTCCCTTTTCTCTCTATTTCTTTATCTTCTGCCACATTCTCTCTCCTTCTACCTCTCTCTCTCTACTTTCTTTTTCCCCCTCAATTTCTGTCTCTCACTCTAACCTTCTTCCCTCTCCTCTTCTCTCTATTCTCTTCTTCTCCCCCTCTCTCCCTTTTCTCTCTATTTCTTTATCTTCTGCCACATTCTCTCTCCTTCTACCTCTCTCTCTCTACTTTCTTTTTCCCCCTCAATTTCTGTCTCTCACTCTAACCTTCTTCCCTCTCCTCTTCTCTCTATTCTCTTCTTCTCCCCCTCTCTCCCTTTTCTCTCTATTTCTTTATCTTCTGCCACATTCTCTCTCCTTCTACCTCTCTCTCTCTACTTTCTTTTTCCCCCTCAATTTCTGTCTCTCACTCTAACCTTCTTCCCTCTCCTCTTCTCTCTATTCTCTTCTTCTCCCCCTCTCTCCCTTTTCTCTCTATTTCTTTATCTTCTGCCACATTCTCTCTCCTTCTACCTCTCTCTCTCTACTTTCTTTTTCCCCCTCAATTTCTGTCTCTCACTCTAACCTTCTTCCCTCTCCTCTTCTCTCTATTCTCTTCTTCTCCCCCTCTCTCCCTTTTCTCTCTATTTCTTTATCTTCTGCCACATTCTCTCTCCTTCTACCTCTCTCTCTCTACTTTCTTTTTCCCCCTCAATTTCTGTCTCTCACTCTAACCTTCTTCCCTCTCCTCTTCTCTCTATTCTCTTCTTCTCCCCCTCTCTCCCTTTTCTCTCTATTTCTTTATCTTCTGCCACATTCTCTCTCCTTCTACCTCTCTCTCTCTACTTTCTTTTTCCCCCTCAATTTCTGTCTCTCACTCTAACCTTCTTCCCTCTCCTCTTCTCTCTATTCTCTTCTTCTCCCCCTCTCTCCCTTTTCTCTCTATTTCTTTATCTTCTGCCACATTCTCTCTCCTTCTACCTCTCTCTCTCTACTTTCTTTTTCCCCCTCAATTTCTGTCTCTCACTCTAACCTTCTTCCCTCTCCTCTTCTCTCTATTCTCTTCTTCTCCCCCTCTCTCCCTTTTCTCTCTATTTCTTTATCTTCTGCCACATTCTCTCTCCTTCTACCTCTCTCTCTCTACTTTCTTTTTCCCCCTCAATTTCTGTCTCTCACTCTAACCTTCTTCCCTCTCCTCTTCTCTCTATTCTCTTCTTCTCCCCCTCTCTCCCTTTTCTCTCTATTTCTTTATCTTCTGCCACATTCTCTCTCCTTCTACCTCTCTCTCTCTACTTTCTTTTTCCCCCTCAATTTCTGTCTCTCACTCTAACCTTCTTCCCTCTCCTCTTCTCTCTATTCTCTTCTTCTCCCCCTCTCTCCCTTTTCTCTCTATTTCTTTATCTTCTGCCACATTCTCTCTCCTTCTACCTCTCTCTCTCTACTTTCTTTTTCCCCCTCAATTTCTGTCTCTCACTCTAACCTTCTTCCCTCTCCTCTTCTCTCTATTCTCTTCTTCTCCCCCTCTCTCCCTTTTCTCTCTATTTCTTTATCTTCTGCCACATTCTCTCTCCTTCTACCTCTCTCTCTCTACTTTCTTTTTCCCCCTCAATTTCTGTCTCTCACTCTAACCTTCTTCCCTCTCCTCTTCTCTCTATTCTCTTCTTCTCCCCCTCTCTCCCTTTTCTCTCTATTTCTTTATCTTCTGCCACATTCTCTCTCCTTCTACCTCTCTCTCTCTACTTTCTTTTTCCCCCTCAATTTCTGTCTCTCACTCTAACCTTCTTCCCTCTCCTCTTCTCTCTATTCTCTTCTTCTCCCCCTCTCTCCCTTTTCTCTCTATTTCTTTATCTTCTGCCACATTCTCTCTCCTTCTACCTCTCTCTCTCTACTTTCTTTTTCCCCCTCAATTTCTGTCTCTCACTCTAACCTTCTTCCCTCTCCTCTTCTCTCTATTCTCTTCTTCTCCCCCTCTCTCCCTTTTCTCTCTATTTCTTTATCTTCTGCCACATTCTCTCTCCTTCTACCTCTCTCTCTCTACTTTCTTTTTCCCCCTCAATTTCTGTCTCTCACTCTAACCTTCTTCCCTCTCCTCTTCTCTCTATTCTCTTCTTCTCCCCCTCTCTCCCTTTTCTCTCTATTTCTTTATCTTCTGCCACATTCTCTCTCCTTCTACCTCTCTCTCTCTACTTTCTTTTTCCCCCTCAATTTCTGTCTCTCACTCTAACCTTCTTCCCTCTCCTCTTCTCTCTATTCTCTTCTTCTCCCCCTCTCTCCCTTTTCTCTCTATTTCTTTATCTTCTGCCACATTCTCTCTCCTTCTACCTCTCTCTCTCTACTTTCTTTTTCCCCCTCAATTTCTGTCTCTCACTCTAACCTTCTTCCCTCTCCTCTTCTCTCTATTCTCTTCTTCTCCCCCTCTCTCCCTTTTCTCTCTATTTCTTTATCTTCTGCCACATTCTCTCTCCTTCTACCTCTCTCTCTCTACTTTCTTTTTCCCCCTCAATTTCTGTCTCTCACTCTAACCTTCTTCCCTCTCCTCTTCTCTCTATTCTCTTCTTCTCCCCCTCTCTCCCTTTTCTCTCTATTTCTTTATCTTCTGCCACATTCTCTCTCCTTCTACCTCTCTCTCTCTACTTTCTTTTTCCCCCTCAATTTCTGTCTCTCACTCTAACCTTCTTCCCTCTCCTCTTCTCTCTATTCTCTTCTTCTCCCCCTCTCTCCCTTTTCTCTCTATTTCTTTATCTTCTGCCACATTCTCTCTCCTTCTACCTCTCTCTCTCTACTTTCTTTTTCCCCCTCAATTTCTGTCTCTCACTCTAACCTTCTTCCCTCTCCTCTTCTCTCNCGTTTTTTGCACCATATATTCCATATGTGGACCGAGGTGTAAAGGGCAGGCATTTAAAATCCCACAATCCACACATACTACACCAAACTCTTCATTTTAGAAAAAATGCCGTTTTGTATGACATTGACATTTTTCATGAAATTGTGAGATTTGCTTCAAAGCATCCCGCTGTGTCTGGGGTTGCGGTTGATTGGACTGCAGAAATTCATAACGCTTCCAAATACAGAACGTCTGGAGCTGCTTTTTCAGTACAAACGTTCAAGGTATGCACTATTCCTGCTGCCTGGTTTCTAAAATAGCCTCGTTCCGCTCTTCAAACACCCACCAGAAGAGCTCAGAAGAAGCCATAGGTGATATCACATGACCGCGCGGTACACGTGAGGCTGAAGCCTGGAGATCTTTCTCCGAGGCGCTGAAAGCCAATCCAGCAGAAACATCATGTACTTCAATAACCTTCCATCTGGATTTGCAGAGCAGGTTCAGCTAGCCCCCGCTAGTCCCCGAGACAATCAATACAGCAGCAATACATGCACTGATAGCGCATCCTGTCCCAGAGAGCACTTCCTCTCCTCCTTTCCTCTTAAGTTACCTCACTGTTTGTCTTCCATAAGCAGCTAGCGCTACCTCTTCATTCTAAAATAAGCCCTCTGGTGTTAGCCTCCACCACGGTTATACAATACTTGGCATAGGCCAAGCAGGCTTCTAATGGTCTTGTCATTGGACACCAAGTCCCAGCAAAGACTCTGCGCCACTATTGTTTGCACAAAATGGTAAAAATAGGAGGAGCATCTCAGATTGCAGCCATGACTGATGAAGATGCAATGAGGACAATGGAATGATGTGAATCTTCCAAATTAGCTGACACTGATACGCTAGCGATGCCGCTAATGGCTTCATAACGACTCCCCAGCACTGAGTGCTGAATATAGCACGTCTTGTTCACTGAACATCTCAAAACTGTCTAAGTATATGGAGGTCACGATCAAGCTACAATGGCGCTCTTTGTCTCTCAGGTCATGGACCTCTGCAGACTCTCTGGGTGGTTGGTATCCGCTGTTTCAGCACTTTGTGGGCTGAACTGGATAAGACCATGTGCATAAATGAATAACTGTACGTGTTATTCACTGCCAGCATATCAAAACCCTTATTTCAATGGATGCCATTTGGTAACACTTAACATTAAGTGTTGACTAACTAACATGAAGTAATGCATTGATGATGGTTAACTAATGTTAAGTAAGATGTTCCAGTTGTTATCTTTACTTAATGTTAGGTAACCTTTGTTAATGTATTAGTTAGTCAACACTTAATGTAAAGTGTTACCCACCATTTGAAAACATCAGCTAATCTAACACTGTGTTCATGTTCCATGGTAAATGGACATTATCTATACTGTAGACTCCAATATATTTCCAGTGTTGGACTTTTACTTACAATATCAGAGCGACGTCTAACCTAGAGTGAGTTAATGACAGCGTCAGTTAAGGGCAGCAATTCACTCACAGTTTTGAAAAGATAAGACTGAAAAGTTTGGAAGGATAAAGGATAAAATTGCCTCAACATGTGCAAGTCAGCTCTCCACGAAGGCACAAACCTGAACAGAAAACATGACGGTGTTGCTTCTGAAAAGCAGAATGGTCAGTAAACAGTAGCTTTCTTTTTACGCTGGTTCTCTAAGCTATACTACTGAGTGATTTATCAGACTGAGCTAATGTTCCCCAATCAAACATCAGCAAAGCTCATCATGCTACATTACCAACGTTATTCTACCGTTATTCGGTTTCTTTTACTATTACCGCTCTTCACATGTACAGGCCACTATTAAGCCAAATAGTTGAATATTAGTCAATTAATTCACATACATAATCAAATTTCAAAAGATTTGCTGGAGTGGAGCAATAGAAATGCTCCAAAATTCTATCGCATATTCAATTAAATCTTGAACACACATGAACTTGTATTAAGAATGTTATTTCTTTCTCATATGAAGATACCTTTTTTTGCCTTTGTGGTGGATCTGCAGTTATTTAAATGCAAAAATACACATTTAGTTAAATGTTGTCTGCCAAAATTATGTTTGCTAATTATGTTGACATTTTCAGTGCAAGCTTAACCGAAACAGTAAAATGGCAGGGAAAAGAGTAACTGATTTAAAACCCAACAACTTACAGCGTCACTCTGAGACTTACAGCCGTGCTTAGTGTTCTGTCAGAGAATGTTTCCTAGCTACTACAAGAAGGTTAGAGTCTAAAACTAAACTCGCCTTAAACCCTTAAACTCAGATGCTGCCTGTTTCCTGTCTGTACATATATATATATTTCTATCATTTTGTACTTATTTGTGTTAAAATTCCATGATGAATGGACTAATAGAACAGGTCTAAACTGTTGTGGGGTACTGTCACATTAATTCCATTATTATTATTAATTTTATTATTATTATTTATTTCACTCCTGTATATTTATTAATCTGGAGATACAAGATTTTATTTCAAAAACAACAATACGCTCGAACAGTATAGTACCACATTCATAGGGATCGCAGGCTGAAGCACTGTCATACCACTGCTGTCGGTGTGTATGATAACGATACTTTACTTTTAATGTAAGTCAAGGTAACCAGATTTTCCTTTTCTATTACTTTCTGTTTTTCTATTCTTCTTTTCTCTTTCTTTCGGCCCGATCATCAAGAAATTCACACACAACATAAACGGCAACAGGAATTCTCAAATTACGGCAAAAACTGAAAAGCGGGAGATTTCCGTCCCGACAGCAGCGATATACAGATACGGTACAATGAGGCACAGCGTCTTTAGCGCGTCTCTATAAGGTGAAGAAAGCAGGAGCCTCCGTTTCACAAAAACTCTGCTGGTTCATCAAATTTAATCAAAGCCCTGTGCACTGATGCTTCGCTGCACACAGAGAGCACTCGGCTCCTCGCGGGACAGGCTTTTAGTGCTCTGTCTCATGCAGTATTTAATTGACCCCACACTCAGAAAGCCCAGCGGTTCCAAATGCACTTCTTCCCTCAGCAACACCAGAAAAGCCCTGAGAGCCACAGAGCCAGCCTGCTGCTGGTGTCACAAACACACACACACACTCATCCCCACACCATGCAGAATGTGCTGCTCTGAGGGCAGAATTACTCAAAACTGCACTGACAAAAGTGCAAAAAGTGCTGAATCTTAGTTTGCTTGATTGAAATCCTCTACGCATATCGTTTCCATCACAGTGGGGAGGCAAAATGATTATATGTAGCAGTATTATGATGAGTCATGTCTCATATGCTACTATGGTTAGATCGTGGATGTTGTCAGTACTTCTAGAACATTGAATTAGAACATACTCAGAGAGTACGATTGGTCCTCTGTGGTCGTGATTGTGTTCATATATGGCACCACTGCTACTTATTTATCCATTACATAATTTATAAAAATAATTAATTATTATATTGTCGCTGTCCAATGAAAAACATGTATCTCAATTTTTGTCGATTTTCGGTTTTATGCATCATTCAAACACAGCAGCTGCTGTTTACACTGTGTGAAATTTCATGATGAATGGACCAACAGAACTGGCCCCGAATGGCTTGGAAAAAAGTCTGGTTCCATTGACTTGCATTCAAATGAAATTAGGTTTTTGCCCTCTCCTGTAAAGTTGCCATTTTGGAGATTCTTGTTTTTCTTTGGACAGTGATGAAATACCGTGATGCATATAGTGTGAAATCATGACATGCCTTATTGTGTTATTGCATATCTGCCAGTGGGGGAAAAACATGCAGACAATACGGAGCAGGTCATAATATTCATATATATTATGACCTGCTCTGTCATATTTATAATATTCAGCCCTTCAGATTCTATTTAAAGCATGCACATTTTTATAAAGTGTTTATTAAAAAAAACACTCAAAAAAACTGAACCGTTATGTCACATATATCCTTCCACTCAAATGGAGCAAACTCCGGACATATTCCGGACATACACCCGGACATACAGACACATACAGACTTTGTAACCTCAACATGAAATGCAACTGCAATGAATATCAACATCCTGTATTCACACTCTCATAGTCGGTGTTCATATCAAATTAACACTGACACTATTACTATTAAACCACATCACACCATTCCGGCTACGCTCAAGCTTTAAAGTCATTCTACAGGATTCAACATTCCAAAAAGGATCCAAAGGGAAGCGTTTGGCGTCCTGAGCGCCTTTTCTTTGGTACGTTCCATTGAAAAATTTATTGTGATGAATATTTCATAGACTACTGAAATTATTTCAGAGCGCAGCAGCATTGAACACACAGTGCACGCCGTATGTTCACCAATACATTAAACAGCAGGTAATTCAGTACAGATGCCTTAAACTGCCTTAAAGCAGGAGGAAAGTGATGGATGTTAGGATACTCACTCATTGGGAGGTACGGAGAGCGCTCTGTCTCTCTCTCTCTCTCTCTGTTCCTCTGCTAGTCAGTCATGGTGCGCTCGCTCTCCTGGGTAGAAGTGAAGTGTACTGTAGCATGCATGCAGGATAAGTCTCTCTCTCGCTCTCTCTCTCTCTCTCGCTTCTTCACTCTCTCTCTACCTACTAAGCCTGTGGTATGCCATTAGCAGGCTCCCTGTCTGTGTACAGTCTCTCTCTCTCTCTCTCTCTCTGCCACTGCACTGTTTTTATCACATAATGTCTCACTCGCATTTGTTTTTATACAGTTTCAGGACGTGGGGTCATACGTCCTATTTGAACTATAAGATAATACGTCCTACATATACACCCATCATCAAAAGAATAGCTGCACAAATAGCCACACCCAGAAGGAATCAACCCACAGGAATGAAACTTAGTGGGTAGGTGTGACATTGTGAGACATGCTAATGATTCAAGCTTCACGCTCGGCCACACATGTAACGTAAGCAAGGACGGGCCTTATCACTGTACCTGACTGACCCAACAGACACGATTGCAGGCATTCAGCGAGCAGTGATGCCTCCATGAGTCATCCTGTTAGTGCCAGCACCATTGGCTGCACGACGCATGCACACAGACTGTTACGATGACTGCACTTAACACCACGTCAGCGTCACCAAAGACTGCAATGGTGTCGTGCCAGACTGTCATGGAGTGACTCAGAATGGCAGCAGGTCATCTTCAGTGACGAGTCCCGCTTTTGTCTTGGTGGAGACGACCAACAAATCCGTGTGTGGAGGCACCGTGGTCAGCACCAAGATGAATGGTTTGCTGTCACACATCACACGTCCAGAAGGCCTGGTGTCACTCCACCTTCACCCCTTCCGCACAGTCTGCAGGAACTGTGTGAGAATATTCAAGCTGCATGGGATGGATTATCACAGGACACCATTAGGAACCTCTACAACTCCATGCTGAGGCGTCTGGTAGTTTTGGCCTTTTACATTTCTATCATTGGTTCTATCATGTGAGCTATCACTGCTTAGTTGATCTTCTATATTAACGGAAGGTTTAATACACAGTGCCACTTAGAGAAGAAAGCTCAGCTCAGACCCCTAATGTATGTACAAAGCAAAAGCTTTAATCCACACTCACAACATCATCCTGCAGGACTTATGCACATCTGAAACGTGCAGGTATCAGCCCTGTACTGCACTCTCTATTCTCACACAATTCCTCAACAGCATCAAAGACGCCAGCAATGACTTTTTACGCTTTCATGTGCCAACTCGCCAGGCAGTAGTGGGTGAGCTGTATTGGCAGGGTTGTGGTTTGGGAGTCGCTGGGTTGCCAGGTGTGTCATTTTCGCAGACTTTGTGTCAGATATACGGAGGGGTCCCCTGTGTGTGTGTGCTGTCAGAACAGTCTGTGTACTCCTGCAGCACTGACAAAACCGAGCTGAACAGGAGAACACTCTGGACAGGCTCGTCACAGCACAAAGACTCTCAGCACACACAGCAACACAGCTGAATAAACTCTTACAGTGGTCCATGTGAGCTTCAGTAAAGAAGAGTGTGAGTGCCCATTTGGTCACTGTAGGTAGGGGTGTACCTCTGTGGGGTGTGTAGCTCTACCAATCTTTAGGACATCAGGAGCTGTCAGACTGGCCCTTAGGATAATTAGAAATTGACAGAGGGATCAACCCGACTGGGTTTATTCACACTCTAGACCTTCTAGGGTTCTGCCAGGGTTCTTTACTGAATAAAGGAAGTGTGGGATTGCAGTGCTTTTGGGAAGGAAGATAAAGCTTACCAGGATAAAGGATGATAAGTTTAGACTGATATGGGACTGATATTTGTTGAGCTGCACATACAGAGGTAGTGTCCCTCGGTATGGCATCGGGCCGCCATGTGTGCTAAGGCAATGCGCCAGACGTCTTGACATGCTGTTGTAGAGGTTCCTAATGGTGTCCTGCGATAATCCATCCCATGCAGCTTGAATATTCTCACACAGTTCCTGCAGATTGTGCGGTAGGGGTGGAGGTGGGGTGATACCAGGTCTTCTGGACATGTGGCTCGTAAAAACATACCATTTATCTTGGCGCTGACCACAGTGCCTCCTCACACAGATTCGTTGGTCGTCTCCACCAAGATAAAAGCAGGACTCATCACTGAAGATGACCCGCTTCCATTGACAGTCTGGCACGACACCATTGCAGTCTTTGGCAACGTTGACGTGGTGTTAAGGACAGTTGTTGTAACTTCAGTAAGTGCTGGGGTCTTTCCCAGCATTAGTGGGAGGAAGACAGGCCACCAGTCCATCACAGGGCAGACACCCAGGCATACACACTCACACCTAGGGGGCAATCTAGCATCTCCAGTTCATCTCCAGTTGTCTTTGGACTATGGGAGGAAACTAGACACAGAAAGGAGAACATGAACACTACAATCAGAACGGATTCCCGGACGCCCCACCTGGGAATCAAACCCAGGCTCTTCTTGCTGTGAGGCAATGGCACTACCCACTGTGCCACCCCACACCAGCCAAATTTCCTCAGACCATGCCAAATTGTTACATAAGCTCAAATAGTTCTAATAGGAATGCTCTCACCACGTAGGGGGTATTTAAATGATTAGCGTCAAAAACGCTGTGCACTAGTGACTGTTCTATGGAGAGAGCTCTGCTACTTCGCTTTGATGCTGCACTACTGCTGAGTGTGTGGTGTGTACCACTTGGTTTCACTGCTTCGCGGCTTCACTCAACCCTGCCAAAGCACAGCCAATGAGACAAACTGTTTCATATGACGTGGTAAAAGCGCCTCAGGCTGTACAAACATGGAGAAGAAACTGATTCTCACCGGATCCCGAGCTCAAAGTCCACCATGACACTAGTAGAAAGTATACAGCATGGAGACTTGTCAAATGTCAGGCACACAGTAGTTCTCTCACTGAGCCTCCACAGATCGTTAACAGGTTGGACTGCCATTTATGATTGGAGAGACAATAAAGGTTCATGAGTGCACTTTTGATCTTACCAAGTCGTTGTCCTCTTATGTCTTATCCGCATAATATCCACACAGCTTTTTTAAAACTCAGACGCATGTGGACAGATTCAAAGAGGATAAACAGGTCACTCTAAATCTTGGATGGTTTTCATATTTGCCGCTAATCTACAGTAAGCCCAATTTGATGGCATCCGTGTCTGTCGATTAAGCCCTATTCAGACAGCATTAATTCTACATGGGGAGGTGGTGTATCGTAAGCATTACCGGAGTTCCTCGGTGGTCTTAGCCCCGTCCGAACGCGCCTTGTCAGTCATTTTTACCAAAGACTCTGGTGTCTTCTACCTTGAGTCACATTTAAAATGAACCACTAAAATAACCTTAGGTAATATTTGTTACATACCGCACCCTCCTGTGCTCTGGCTCCACCCACTCTGACACACCCCTTTGTTTATACCCCTTTGTTTGCTAGTCTCTGTGTTTCTGACCTGAGTCGTGTTTCTCTGTGGTCCTTATCCGGGTATCTCACTGTGTTTCTTGGCTTTGACTCCTGCTTTTGTATCTTGGTTTTTGTGATTATGGATTTGTCTCTGATGCTGCTTGCCTGTGTTTTGACCCCATGCCTGTTTAGACCAGGATTCTTGGACAGCCCTCAATAAAACCACTCTGCCCTTGCAACCTGCCATAACCTCCCCAGTTCACAATATTACAATCTGCGAATCGATACGTGTGTAAATATTCTGTCATATCCACTAGACGTCATATCCACTTCTTTTTCCACAGTTCTTAATGCTCGAGGAGGCATTTGGTTTCATCATGCATGGCACAGATACCTCGGGTCATTCAAGTCTGTGGCAAACCTCGGCTACAGTACAACGTACAACACTCAAATCCAGAAGACGAACCAAAGGCCTCCTCAGAGGTGTGACGCTTCTGGCAGCTTTTGGTAACTTGTAGCGCAGTGTAGCCTGTAGCCTAAATACCCGGCTAGAAAGAAAAGAATATCCAATGTAATGTCCCATAAAGTTTTCAGCTGGAAGTTTTCTTTTGGTTCCCAGAATGTTCTTTCTTGTAGGAGAACGTTCGAACTGTACTCTAACGTACTCCTACTGTAGGAGAACGTTCACTCATTCTGCCATCTCAGGTCTCAGTGACATCCATAAATCATTTTCCGAATGTTTCGCTGAGAATGTTCTTCTTTTGTTATCAAGCTATATAATCTGTGGCCTTGACAACATTCTCAGAACGCTGGAGCTAAAGTGCTATGTCTTAGTGAACATTTAACATTGTAGGAACATTATCGGACATTGTAAACATCAAGTTTCTTTGAACATTAGATTAAAACATTTCCTTTAAAACTTTATTAGAACTTGTAGGTAACATTAGCCAGTCCTAGGAACGTTCCCTGCTATCTTGGTACCTGTTATGCTAATTTTCAAACTAATATTTCATTATTAATATAAGTGGGTTATAAGATACATCATCCTCTACTTGATCAGTGGTCACAGGCACAGTTTTGGTTGGTGGACTGGTTTGGTTGGTGAGCGCACGTTTTTTGGAGGTGATGGACGTCCGGAAATTGAGTCACTCCCGTCTCAGTCATTCATGCTGAGTTCTCTTCCCCCGTGTGAATCGCTCATGGATTTTACAGACGTTTGGTAGTAAAACTACATCACTCCACCTCCCCATGTAAAACTCACCCCATCCGAACAGGCCTTAAGTTTACATTGCTTGTTAGCTGAGTTAGCCTGGTAGCTTCAGTGCAACATTAAAGAAGCAAACTTTTGACACCAAACATGACTTGGCTGATCATTAGTAGTTGGGATACGAGGAAGGTTGCATGCATTTTGTTTGAGGTCAAACTATCACTTCAAACACCAGCACAGGCGTCTACTGCTTTACAGAGCTTACATTATAACACACAGCTATGCAAGCCGGAAAGGGCTCAAATGAAACAATGCATACTGCGGTAATGGACAGTAAGGGAGGTGTAATAGATAGAGCACACATAGCAGTTAGCATGGTCCATTTTCAATCTCCACTAAATCTAAGATCTATAATAGATGAGGATATGTTGCTGAGAAAAGTCAGGCAAGGAGACGAGCAGAGGGGCCCATCAATTCAGATTCCATGAGTGCACAGTGCACGTGAATAAAACATGAACAGAGGGGCTTGAAAGCTAAAAAATCCACAATGTTATCAGAGCAGAGAGAAAGAGAGAGAGAAAGAGAGACAGAGAGATGCTCCTCTTCTCTGAAGCATTCAGTACCAGTGTCCGTCAGTCTGTCCCCGGGTTCTGCTCACTGGGCCAACTCTTTCACATGCATTATGCAATAGAGTACAGTTTTGAGGAGTTCTGGAGTTAAAGGGAAGTGGGTGACACCTACTCGCTTGAAAGAGTCACAGTTCCGGTTCTGGAATGAAATTCTTTGGCACTACAGGGCCTTTATCAAACAGCGGTAGTCACGTCCTTAAACAGCGCTGGAGGAAGTAATCTAAGATCAAGAAAACATTTTTCTGGGGATGCCCACAGATGACATCACCTGCTGTATGCTAACTGTGTTTAAACTGAGAGTTTAGTATTGGGTTATTACTCTTAAGACTTATTATTCAGTGATAAATACAGATAAACATATATATTTGTTCACTTGATCATGCCTCTTCTAAACCACTTTGTCTTTCTGGGTCACGGGTGAGGAGGTGCTGGAGTGCTCAAAGGGCGGAGGGGAGGAGACACCTTGGACAGGCCGCCAAACCATCACTTGGCAGGTACATTTATTCATTCATTCACTCGTCTTCTAAACCGCTTATCCCAGAGCCTATCCCAGTGCTCAAAGGGCAGGAGGTCAGAAACACCCTGAACAGGCCAACTTTACAGACATACACATTCACTCACGCCTAGGGGGGCAATTTACCATCTCCAGTTCACCTGACTGCGTGTCTTTGGACTGTGAGAGGAAATCGGACGACCCCGAGGAAACCCATGCAGACATGAGGAGAACATGCAGACCCCACACAGAAAGGACCCCGGATGCCCTATCTGGGAATTAAACCCAAGGTCTTCTTGCTGTGAGGCAACAGCGCAATCCACTGTATCACCATGCCGCCTACATATTGATTATTAGAGCAAGGAACTGAACGTGTGGGTCTGCACAGTTTCAGTTAATATGTCTGCAGAATATAGCACATACAGTATATTAGCATATGTAAGTCATTCTTGCGATTTGGTTCAGAGCTGAAAGCACATTTATAACAATTAACTGATCTTGGACTTTACACTACAGTCTAGCTTTGGGTGACCCTATACTCAAAAACACTAAACTGCTTTATCCTTCTGGGTCGTGGGGGGTGCTGGAGCCTATCCCAGTGCTCGATGGGTGGAAGTCAGGAAGCACCCTGGACACTTTCCAGTCCATTGCAGGGGAGACACCTAGACATACACATTCTCACATAGACACACACACACATGCCTAGGGGGCAATTTAGCATCTCCAGTGGCACCCAGAGGAATCTCACACAGACGGAAGGAGAAAATGCACCCTCCACACAGAAAGGACCCTGGATGCCCTTCACAAGAATTGAAACCATGCCCTTCTTGCGTTACCTACTGCACCACCGTGCTGCCTATATACAGTATGTGTTACTGAAGTGTGGGTCAGCACAGTATCAGTTAATATGCCTGCAAAATATAGCATATACAGTATTTTAGTACACATAGATCATTCTTGCGATTTGGTTCAGAGCTGGAAGCACATTTACAACATTTAACTGATCTTGGACTTAAGACTATAGTCTTTGAGTCAGCTTTGAGTGACCCTGTACTTGATTCTGCTTATTCATAAAAAAACTAAAAAACATCTTAAAAAACAAATAACTGAACATTCAATTTTATCACTACCAAAACAATCATAACCCTTCTGAGGCTTCACCAAATGTTTTAGTAGTGTCTGTTTAGGTAGAGACAAAATCAGCTCTTTCTGAGCAGGACAAAGCAGACTTCTACCTATCCTCAGATAGCCTGATGCATTTCATAGTCAAGAACCACCTACTTTGACAGGAAAGGGCTTTTCCAGTTTCCTCCCTTTCCTTTAGCGTGTTGTATCTTTTGTGCATGTAAACATGCAAACATGCAAGTACATGCCAGAGGGAGAAGCTCTCTCCCACAGAAACCACATTTCTCAGCTGCCTGAAACGGCTCGTTGGAATTCCAGCCCTTTTCTCTGTTACATGGTGACATCATCTCATAACACAGTCCTGATTGCCCACCTACCGGCAAGCTTGGGACGTCCTTACACAACACACAGAGATCTGAAACGCTAAAAACCGACCACTCTGAAGCGTCTTGCTTGAGTCTAGCATGGAAGGTGGATCAACCAACCTCTTCTACCTGACTTTCAGGATGTGACTCTGTCTCAAACTGATAACTGCAGAACTGACACTTTTGTATGAACAGCCACAGCGGTGTGGGGCGGAACTAGTAGCAGAATGCTGCCCCAATGGTTCAATCAGAACAGAGTGGGCTAGCTGACCAATCAGAGCACACTGGTCTCATTGGGAGGAGTTTAAACACACAGGTGCTTTCAGACAGAGCATAAATACAGGTGCACAGGAGGAGACAAATACTGTGTTTTGGGAAAAATGAAGCATGTAAATCTATTCTAGTAGTACAATGAGCATGATAGGTCCCCTTGAAGCAGTGAAACCCACCAGACTCTTAAGGATAGGCATGTGAGTCGAGCGTGTGAGACTAATGCAAGTGTTCCTGTGCTGTCTGAAATCAACTGTCTTGCATGAAATTGAGGTCATAACATAGCGTGAGTCAGGTGCTGTGTAATGTGTGTTTGTTTTCTTCTACTGTCTCCCACAGGAGCACACACTGCGGAGGAGAGGAGGTAGAGGAACACACACAGCATGCATGAAACCCTTCACATCAAACGCTGTGCACAGCTGACTCCATACAGGAAGGTTCCATAAAGGAAGGAACACATACTGATCATGCTGGACAAAATACAGTTATGTTGTGATGGGGCGGTGTCAGCGACACACTGCCTGTTATAGCTGACGGTTTCATTGGACAGTGTTGATGAATTGTTGTGGAATGGATCATAGAACTGCATGCAATTACAGGCCCAGAATTGCTGCAAAACAGTTCAGCAACGTTGGCCAACAAATTGTAGCATAAAACCATCATTTAGTAGTTACAAACACATCACTACCCAAAAACATTCCATCGAGCAAGGATTATTTAAACAGTCCCAAGTAGGGCTGTACCCGACTCAGAATTTTGTCAGTCGAATCGGATTCGCCCGTCCTGGCCGACGATTCGACTATTCGTTCATGTTTTTTCTCCATATACATTATCTAGTAATCAGTAAAACAATCTGCATATGGTTCAGATCTGATGTCCTCATTCAGAAAGTCAGCAGAGTCACAGGAACATATTTTTGAACTAAAAGAGACGTGGCATATGATGAACGATCTGAATTGGAGCCTGATTTAATTACAGAATATAGCGT
>CM067492.1:27456948-27473349 GCA_034552555.1 Semaprochilodus insignis
AGTATTGTGTTGGTGGTCAGCTTACTTTTATATGCTGGATGCTAAATGCATGAAAAACAGACCAATCCAAAGAAAGTAAACAGTTATATCAATCATCACTGCTGTACAAAATTTATAAAATGGTCCACAATGACTTGGATAACTCCATTTCAAGTCAAGAATGCAGTGGTTTAGAACATTGGAGGTTTGATCTGACAGTGTTGGAATAAAGGAGTATATAAAGCTGTAGGTTGTGTTTTATGTCTAGCAGTGTATATACGGCACCTATTTTAGCTTTGGTTTGGTTTTGAAAGAGCTGTTATTTGCAGGTTATACACAGTCGTATGCAAAAGTTTGAAAACACCCCTGAAATGATATATCGTCGCTCTCTTTGGTGATTTTTACTTTTATGCATTATTTGAACACAGCAGCTGCTTTACACTGTGTGGGCCCAACAGAAATGGCCCAATATCGTTTGGGAAAATGTCTGTTTCCATTGACTTCCATTAACAGTAATGTAGGTTATTGCCCTCTCCTGTAAAGTTCCCATTTTATAGATACTTGTTCTTCTTTGGGCAGCGATGATATATATGTATATATAATATATCAAATGTGCCAGAAATCACAGGCCACCTTTTATGTTTAATTTCTCACCCCCGAGGTAAGACAAATTAACCCTGATTGTGTGTTATATGCGTAGGCATATGTTCTCTGTGGAGAGAATGTGTTTACTTACTTTCACTTACACAATTAAAAAACATGTCATATCAACTGTTTCCTTTCCTATAGATAAAAGTGTACAGATGTAGCAAGTATGAAATTACTTCATGAAGTAAAACCTATACAAAATGCTGTTTAAGCAAACATACTCGCATGTTACGATTCTGCGGTCCAGTTGTGCTATGTAATAAAGGTAATGTTTTCTTCATGTGGAAATGAAATTAACAAAGGCTAAAAAAAGGATTTGTTTAAAGTTTGTTTGCTATTTTGGCTCACAAGTAATAATAATAACAATAATAAGTTACCCAAAGATGCTTTACAAAAAATGGGAAAAAGGTTACACTTATATAGCGCCTTTCTCATAGAGAATGAAAGGATTCTGAGAAAAGATAAGTGTTTAACTGGGCTTTAAAGATGGAAAGAGAGGGAGAAGAGTGTGAAGAACAGAGATGAAGGTAAGGGCTTCTAGCGTGGGGGCAGCAACACTAAAGGACCTGCCCCCCTAAAGGAAAGCCTAAACCCAGGAACAGTAACTGTTGAGACAAATTAAACACATACACAGAAAATACCCAGATATAGTTTTACCTATTTCTGCCATCTAGTGGTAAATACAACAAAACGCAGGGAAAAGTACTTCAACATACTGTTTAACCTGAATAATAATAATAATAACAATAATGATAATAATAATAATAATAATAACAATAATAATAATAATAATAACAATAACAATAATAACAATAATAATAATGATAACAATAATAATAATAATAATAATAATAATAATAATAATTATTATTATTATTATTATTATTATTATTATTATTGTTATCATTATTATTATTGTTATTATTGTTATTGTTATTATTATTATTATTATTGTTATTATTATTATTATTATTATCATTATTGTTATTATTATTATTATTCAGGTTAAACAGTATGTTGAAGTACTTTTCCCTGCGTTTTGTTGTATTTACCACTAGATGGCAGAAATAGGTAAAACTATATCTGGGTATTTTCTGTGTATGTGTTTAATTTGTCTCAACAGTTACTGTTCCTGGGTTTAGGCTTTCCTTTAGGGGGGCAGGTCCTTTAGTGTTGCTGCCCCCACGCTAGAAGCCCTTACCTTCATCTCTGTTCTTCACACTCTTCTCCCTCTCTTTCCATCTTTAAAGCCCAGTTAAACACTTATCTTTTCTCAGAATCCTTTCATTCTCTATGAGAAAGGCGCTATATAAGTGTAACCTTTTTCCCATTTTTTGTAAAGCATCTTTGGGTAACTTATTATTGTTATTATTATTACTTGTGAGCCAAAATAGCAAACAAACTTTAAACAAATCCTTTTTTTAGCCTTTGTTAATTTCATTTCCACATGAAGAAAACATTACCTTTATTACATAGCACAACTGGACCGCAGAATCGTAACATGCGAGTATGTTTGCTTAAACAGCATTTTGTATAGGTTTTACTTCATGAAGTAATTTCATACTTGCTACATCTGTACACTTTTATCTATAGGAAAGGAAACAGTTGATATGACATGTTTTTTAATTGTGTAAGTGAAAGTAAGTAAACACATTCTCTCCACAGAGAACATATGCCTACGCATATAACACACAATCAGGGTTAATTTGTCTTACCTCGGGGGTGAGAAATTAAACATAAAAGGTGGCCTGTGATTTCTGGCACATTTGATATATGATATATACATATATATCATCGCTGCCCAAAGAAGAACAAGTATCTATAAAATGGGAACTTTACAGGAGAGGGCAATAACCTACATTACTGTTAATGGAAGTCAATGGAAACAGACATTTTCCCAAACGATATTGGGCCATTTCTGTTGGGCCCACACAGTGTAAAGCAGCTGCTGTGTTCAAATAATGCATAAAAGTAAAAATCACCAAAGAGAGCGACGATATATCATTTCAGGGGTGTTTTCAAACTTTTGCATACGACTGTGTATAACCTGCAAATAACAGCTCTTTCAAAACCAAACCAAAGCTAAAATAGGTGCCGTATATACACTGCTAGACATAAAACACAACCTACAGCTTTATATACTCCTTTATTCCAACACTGTCAGATCAAACCTCCAATGTTCTAAACCACTGCATTCTTGACTTGAAATGGAGTTATCCAAGTCATTGTGGACCATTTTATAAATTTTGTACAGCAGTGATGATTGATATAACTGTTTACTTTCTTTGGATTGGTCTGTTTTTCATGCATTTAGCATCCAGCATATAAAAGTAAGCTGACCACCAACACAATACTAGCAAACAGTGTACACAAGGCCTACAGCAACGTGTAGCTTCACAGCTAGACACCAAAGTGTTACGTAAGAGCCTTAGTTTGGGATACTGGATATTTTTGGCTTGTGTGGTTTCTTATCGTCCACGCAGGTACAAACACCGACTTCATCACTGCTTATCTTTCTCAGGAAACAGGGTCTCGCAGATCCATGAAATCATTACACTATTGTATTGCTTCATAATGTGACAATGATATGCCTTGCGGTATATCAAAACATTGTTTTGACCAAAATATACACTTGTTGGATTGCAGAAATGCTCTGATTGATAAAAACATGCACAGAATGTCGGAGGTTTGGCTCTAAAGGGTGATATCGCTATTAATGATTAGCAACCAACGTGTTGCATAGCCCTAGTATCTAGTAGTTAGCAAGCATTATCTCACTGAAGCAGTGAGCAACAGGCAACATCAGCAAGACACAACAGAGTTTAATAGTTTTGTATTCAGAAACTAGACAGACCTGGAGGCTGGAGCTCGGCACTGTGTTCAGAGGGCACTATCCGTACGCAAAGCAAACACAGGCCTATTTGCATGGTGGGGCCAGCAGCCTCACACACAGTGTTTACAGCAGTGGAAATTGGCAGAATCCTCAAAACAGGCCTCATAACACAAAACAGACGGGAGAAATCAGCCAAGGTTTTGAAGAATTGTTTGGATTGTTTGTCCACTCTTTTAGCCTGCAAGCACTCTGGGTTTTGTCATTTCATCATTTGTTTCTCAATACTTAAGATGCTCTTTACGGGAAGAACGCAAAGGCTCTGGGAAGCTTCTACACACCCCAGCTTGTCCGCAAGAACAGACACACTTGACCGTTTGGAGCAAGGAGGAGATTCATCTCCTAACGTTTTCACTTTGCTAAATTAATAATAACTCTTCTGCATTCTTTTCCATGTATTCACTCAATCATAAGATTTAGGATGTACATGTCTGTGGTGCTTAGAGGGTTAATTTCCTCCTTAGGCTTATGGAAACCATCTTTAGAGGGGAGCATGATAATAAGTTCCATCAGATCCAAGCTGCCATTCCTCACTCCCATTACTGAAAGGTCCAGCCCAGCGTTAGTGCTTCTTCCTTTGTGCTGTCCATGTTGGCTGTAGAATCTGAAGCTGGTACAACCTGCATATAACAAGAGTTTGCTTTATATTTTATGGGTTATAGTTTAGCTAAATGCTTGAACTTAAACCCTAACTCTGAGGAGCATTGGTCTTGTTTGCCCTTTCGGTTGTTAGCAGTCTAAATGGTTAAGCAAACTTTCACAGTCTTTCTTTAGTATGGTTTAAGCCTTTAATGTCAAAGATGAGTTCATCTGATAAACATACACTCATCGTCAAAAGAATAGCTGCACCCAAAAGGAAGTGTGGGATTGCAGTGCTATTGGGAAGGTTTACCAGGAACAGCAAATGATTATGAATTTAGATTGATATGGGCAATATTTATTGAGCTACACATACAGAAGTAGGGTCTCTCGGTATGGAGTCAGGCCGCTGTGTTTATGTCCCGGCATGGAGTTGTAGAGGTAGCTAACGGTGTCCTGTTGTCACGCTTCCAGGTGACAGCGCCCCCCCACCCACCAAACTCACACTCATTGCGAAGTATTGCCAACCCTGGTTGCATTACCGAGCGTTTGTGATCTGTTTACTTGCTTACTGGTTCTGACTTGGCTTCGTTCTCGATTATCCCTCTTTGGATTTGCCTTTGTCTTGGAAGCCTGTTTGTTTGTCTTGCTGGTTTTAGACCCTGTTTTCGTCCTCCTGACTATTCTCTGGTTGTCTCCCTCTAATTCTGTCTGCTGTTTGCCTGGCTCTCTGGTTCTCGACCTCCAGTTGCCTCCTATGACCTGGCATTATCCCTTTGCATTGCTTGCTCATCCTTTGCTGTTGTGTAAAACTTCCGGTCTGTTCAATAAAGCATCTCTGACTTTTAGTTCTACTTGCGTCGCGACAAGTTCTTTGCGCCTGACACCTGTGATAATCCATCTCATGCAGCTTGAATATTCTCACACAGTTCCTGCAGATTGTGTGGTAGGGGTGGAGGTGGAGCGACACCATGCCTTCTTGACATGTGACGCGTGACAACAAACCATTCGTCTTTGCGCTGACCACGGTGCCTCCACACACACATTCATGGGTCGTCTCCATGAAGACAAAAGCGGGACTCGTCACTGAAGGTGACCCGCTGCGGTTCTGAGTCACTCCATGACAGTCTGGCAGTCTTTGGTGACGCTGACGTAGTGTTACGAGCAGTCGTCGTAACGATATGTGTGCATGTAGTCCTGCGTTGTGCAGCTGTCTGCCAATGGTGCAGGCGTTAACAGACTCATGGAGGTGCATCTCTGCTCGGTGAATGTCCGCAATCGTGGCTGTTGGGTCAGTCAGGGACACAGATAAAGCCCGTCCTTGCTTATGTCACATGCATGGCCGAGTGTGAAACTTGAAGAGTTTGCATGTCTCATGATGTCAAACCTACCCACCAAGTTTCAAGTCAAATTTGAGAATGACTAGAAGGACGGAATCATAAAGCTTAAGATGGTATAAACACGAGTTCATAAGTGATTTACATTACATAAGCTGAGAATTTGGTGTATTCTAGCATACCGCTAAAGGCTAGTGCAAGGTCATGGATGTGGCCATGGCACGCAGCCCCCTGGGAGAACCCTGAACATGCAGTAAGGCTTAAATCTTGTAAATACCTTGTGTTGTTAGCATGAAGATGTGTGAATGTGCTATTTGGGTGATGTTGTGCTGGACTGTAGTGCAGGTTAGTTGGGTAGTGGTGTACTGTTAGCGCCTGCCATCAGGGAGAGTAGCATGTGTACTGATGACCTGCCTGCTGTCCCAGCTGCTCAGTAACCCCACAGTACTGAAGGTGTGTTAGATGGCTGTTTTGTCTCCTGACCCTTTCCCACAGATTTGCCTAGATATGCCTCCACACCCAGTGCCTCTGCCAGCACTACAGTCATCTAGCTCTATCACTTCATTCTGTAGACCCATTACCTAATGCATTCAACATTAAGTGCTCTTTACTTCGTTCATCTCCTGGTTCTGTTTCTCTTACTGAATTCTATTAAAGGACACATGGAATGAGGAAGAGAAAATGGGACTCCTAAAAACGAGACCTGATAGACCTGATAGACCAAAACTGTCCCCATCAGATAAACAGCACTTCAAAGCTTTCATCTTTGAGAGAAGAAGAACCAGCTCCACTCGTGCTTCAGATCTGAGAATGTCCACAGGTGTTTCTGCCCCTCCTTCCGCTGTGAGAAGACGCCTCAATGCTATGGGTCTGAAAGAATGTGCATCTGTCAGGAAAAGCAAGCAGACAAAACAGAAGACCGTCTGCAAATCAAACAAAGAAGCTTCTGGAGGAATGGACTGTCCACTCCAGAGCCCAGACCTCAACGTCACTGAATGTTGTAGTTGGGATTATTTTCATTCCTGCCTGTAGTGGCCAGTCACTCAGTGTCACGTGCTATGGTCATCTCTTTCATGGGATGAATGAACGAGTCCTATTCCTGTGTTGTATTTGTATCTGCCATCTACATGTGCAAGGATGTTGGTGCACATGTTACCTTACTCTATCACCTTGTCCCTGGATTACCAATTGAGGGGAAAAGTCACCTGTCTTCCAGGTAGCTCAGTGAGGATAACTCTGTACCAGTGATGGGCAGTAACTCCCGCCAATCAGGGTACAGTGGTCACCTGGTTTTGAGCTTGTTTTGACCCGTTGGACAGAGCTTGGTTCTAGCTAATGGAACCTGTTCTCCTTCAGTGTTTGTGCTTATGATCATTTGAATAGACATCAGTGTCAGACTAATTAATGAGCTTCTATTAAAGACTGGTGGACTGAGAGACACTAGAGTCTCTTCACCTAGAATGAGCTGATTAAGTAAGAGTCTTGTTCCAGAAATGATAATGCACTGCAAAAAAATTTCATATATCTAGTTGATATATCTCAAAATTGTCATTTAAGTTTTAAGTTCATTTTAAGATTATGTAAGATTATGTATTTCATATTTTACTGGTTTTAAGTGATTTTAGTAAGCCAGTCTTTCCTCACTCTACTGGTGGATAGTTGTTTCAAGCAGGTTTCTTAAAATAAGCATCATTATCTGCCAATAAGAAGAGCTGGCTTACTGAAATGACATAAAACAAGTGAAAACATCTGGAAAATTAGATAAATAATCTTCATAATAATAATTAGCTTCATACAATATCAAAGTAAGACTTTTAAGATCTATCAACTAGATATAAGATCATTTTACTTGCCAAGATCTGATTTTTTGCAGTCTAGGTCATGAGAGCCATAATAAAGCATGCTACGTTTACTCTCCATGCTTAAGTACATACTTTTACTCCAGTGGAGGTCTAAAGGGAGGAACTTCTACTGTTACTGGAGGAATATTTTTGAGGGGTCTCTACCTTAACACAACTACATGGTTTGTGTGCTTCGTCCACATCTGTTCTGCAACGCCTGCTTTTGGTTATTGAGATTCAACGCCGGTTTTGAAGGTTGACGGGACTTTGAGGTTCGAATCCACTTCCTGCCCTGTTCTGGAGGCTTTTTCACTGTTTGGCTCATTCCGCTGTCGTTAAGTATGCACTTAACACCACATTCCTAATGTGCTCTGAGAGGTTATGCTGTTTATTCATAGTCCTAGTAAATGAGTTATAATTTGCAATTCAAATAACCATGAATGCAATCAGGCTAGCAGGTGAACTACTAAATCAAGCTCCACTCTTGCTTCAGAACTGAAACAGTCCACAGGTGTTTCTGTCCATCCTTCCACTGTGAGACGACAACTCAGTGCCAGGGGTTTGATCGGATGTGCAGCTGTCAAGAAGCCCCTCACTGAGAAAAGCAAGCCATCTGCTTTCCCTGTTGCTCACTGAGAATCAATCTGCGGCGCCTGCTTTAGGTTATAGAGGTTTAAGGTGGGTTTTGGAGATTGATGTGACTTTGAGGACCAAATCCACTTCCTCTCCTCATATCCGGAGGCCTTTTTACTGTTCGCCTTATTCTTGCTGTCAGCGTATGAATTGTGACAAGTTATTACACGTCAAAAATAAGGCTGCCAGCTGTGGAAACACCTGCAATCACGCACCTAACACCACATTCCTAATGTGCAGTGAGAGGTTATAGTGTTTATTCATAGTCTTTTTTAATGAATTTTAATTCATCATTCAAATAACCATGAATGCAATCAGGCTAGCACTGTTACTTCAGACATGAAACAATCCACCACAGATGGCATGGAGTTGTAGAGGTTCCTAATGGTGTCCTGTGATAATCCATCCCATGCAGCTTGAATATTCTCACCCAGTTCCTGCAAATGGTGCGGTAGGGGTGGAGGTGGAGTGACACCAGCCTTCTGGACATGTGACGCGTGACAACAAACCGTTCATCTTGGTACTGACCACAGTGCCTCCACACACAAATTCGTTTGGTTGTCTTCACCAAGACAAAAGCGGGACTCATCACTGAAGATGACCCGCTGCCTTTCTGAGTTACTCCATGACAGTCTGGCACGACACCATTGCAGTCTTTGGCGATGTTGACGTGGTGTTAAGGGCAGTCGTCGTAAGGGTCCGCGTGCGTGTAGTCCTGTGTCATGCAGCCGTCTGCCAGTGGTGCTGGCACTAACAGGACGACTCATAGAGGCCCGTCCTTGCTTACGTCAGATGCACGGCTGAGCGTGAAACTTAGATATTACAAATGTAATAATCATTTACCTCAGTAGTACTTCAGTGTATACCTTAATGTAAGTATACTAAGTATATAAGTATACAAGTATACTAATTTGCATATTTTATTGTATAAGAAATGTAATTAAATGTACTTAAATGTACTTTAGTATATCTAAGTAAATCTTGGTAGTGTCTCAAAATAGTCCAGTTAAGTACAATTAGTTCTACAGTGTTTAAGTATATTGTTAATAGCACTAATGATATATATTTAGCATAGTAAGTATATAGTTAGTATATGAAAATAGCACAAGTGCATGGAAGTACACTAAGTATATTTAAATCAAGTGCACTTCAGTACACTGTTGTGGAGTGATGTCCTATGGACAGATGGGTTTGTAACTGGGATTTGTATTTGATATTACTTGCTTTGTGAAAAGCAGAAACGTCTAAGACTGAACGTTGTAGCTGTGGAAAGATGAGCCCTTCAGATTACTGTGAAAAACTGAAAGCGAGTCTCCTGAAAAGAATGGAATCTGTAATGAATCAAATGGCGGAGACAGGAATGGATTACTCTCTAGGTCAGTGGGGCCAGTGCCCAAGGCCCTCTGACTGCCAGGGGCCACAGGAGACCACAAGGCTCAAGGCTATTGCACGTTATTTAAGAATGAATCATTCTGGTTATATTACACTACATTTTATTTCTTAATATTTATTCAACACGTCCAACTCCAGTGCTGGAGGCCAAGATCCTGCTGCCAGAAGTGCTCTTTATCGAGGCACCAGCAAAAAGGCACCTACACAGCATCACGGAGGAGGCTTCACCGTCGCGTTGATCCTCCCCTCATCCACACCCCTGGACACAGAATAACACCATTAAGGGTGGTCTCCAGAGTTGGGTAGTAACTAGTTATAATTATTCAGGTACTCTCCTACTCTACTGTCATGAGATGCTGCCATTAGATATGTCACTCTGTGTCCATGACCCTTATATCCATTAAAACCATGAAAGGTTCACTGGAGGCATTGCTGCTTTCAGTCTGCGCTAAAAGGCAGACCCCCACTGTCCCAGCCCGAGGTCCACTTAGTCAAAGCTGCTAGTTGTAAGAAGACTGAAATTGACTTTTTTTTCGAGCTATGAGGCTCCTGCATATAACTGCTACTCCATTTAAGGTGGACTGAAAAAATCAGATAGGAAGGTCGTGGCCTGCAAACCGGCTGCAAAAGTGTTAGTCCGCTGCTTATTTCTTCATACTCAGTCGATCATTTTAGTCAATTTTGTAAAGTTTTACATGGAAAAAAATACATATTGCTCCTTTAATGCACTTTAGTATAAGATGCGACGTCATTTGGAGCATTTCTACTGCTCTGCTCATCTTGAAACGTGCACATAACGTAATGTAGTCATCAGAAACTCTGTAATAGAGATCGAGAAGTGAAACGGTGGTAACACGAAACACTGTCTTGTAGTGGCCCGTCATCATAGAGTCATGCAGCTTTCGGCCTGTAGGTGGCCTCCCGGCTCTTGTCCAGGCTTCAGAAAGAGAGAGGGAGAGAGAGAGAGTACAGGACGGTCGGGACTGCACACTGCAAAATCACAACCAGAGGATCTCTCTCTCTCTCTCTCTCTCTCTCTCTCTCTCTCTCTCTCCTGCGCGGAAGGCAGATACTGTGAATGTGTGTGATTAAGGCACGAAACACGCTGAGCTGCTGCCTCCAGGTGAGTGCTACTGTGTGTCTGTACGCTCGATCTGGCTCACTCCTTTAACGTAGGTGTCCGTGTGTCTGTGTGTATACAGTATGGGTAGGCTGTGTATGTGTGCTCGGTTTGCAGTAGTATCCGTGTTTGTTGGTCAGCAGCCGCAGCAGCACCATCTGAACCAACAGATCACATTTCGCTTATTAACATACTAACAAAAGGCTCAGCAGCGAGTGGAACAACACACGAGAAAGGCAGACAGGCAGGCGGGCAGGCAGGCAGGCTTGCTCTCCGAAGGAGACCGACGACCGCTGCGTTTCTCTCGGGGTGATTGACTTCAAGCCGGGGTGTCTCGATCTTGCAGGACACAGCAGCAGTGACCGCTGGGTTCTAGTAGTGCTGCTGCTGGTGGACTTAAACGCCAAGATGCGAATGTAGTAGGTGCATAAGTAGTTTAATCGCCGGTCTGTCTGTCTGTCTGTGAGCGAATTTGGAGTTATAGCTGCCTTTAGAAGTGTCACTCTGTGGCCATGAGAACTTATGTTTGTGCTGTTGGTTTCAGTCTGTGCTAAAATGTGATGTCCACTGATGTCCACGCTCCGATGTAGCGAGACTCAAGTTTATATTTTTCGAATTCTCCGTTCCACCTTAAATAGCTCCGCGCTCACTGTCTGGCGACGCTGCTGAATAGCACTTCTGCGCCTTTTAAGGTGGACCGGAAAATCCCACTATGCAGGCAACTTGAACTTGGATGTGGGCTTCAAATCAGCCGTAAAAGTGCTAGTGCCCCCTTTTCTCTCCTGCCTTCTCGCCCGGGCTCTGTGCTGGACTCTCTGCTGGCTCCTGTGTTATGGTGGCTTATGTAATCCGAGCTGCGTGTGTGCTTTGAAGTACTGAACACAGTACAGACAGACTATGCTACACTTCAGGAGCTACAGACTCAGTGCTCAGAATGGGAGGAATAGCCTGTTTTCAAGGAGATAGGTGTGTGGTGGGTGCATATCCTACATCAAGGCTCAGATGACTTGGGGCACACCAGCTTGGGGGGTGTAACTGGTTAGAAATGCAAGGAGAAGTGCCTTATTTTGAGTATGAATCTTTACTACATGACATACGCATGTGTTTAAAGGGGAGGTCCACCGATTTTCACAACTGTTCCACATAATTAAGTGGGTGGGATGTAAACAGGGGCATTGAGAGGTTGGAGGTGAAATGCTCTTTTTTAGAGAAGCATAGAGAGTCAGAATTGTTGACAGTAGTGGTGATAGGAACCAGACGTCTGAAGGGCTTAGTGTTAAACCTGCCTGATTATCTGACACATTGGGTTGTTATAGGTTGTTGATAAAGGTTTGGCTTTTTTAAAGTCTATTTTAAACCCTGTATTTGAATGGGAGTCACAGTGGAGGAGGGGTACATGCATGTAAGGCAAAATAGTCCCCAAAGACATGTATTGTTTTCAGATATGACTGTTTTACCATTATCAGCATTACAGTTAGAAACTCAGTAGGCACATGTAGGTTCACTGGTGGTCCTGGAAAATATAGCAGTATAGTTCTATCTGTGTTGTAGACTTCATGACATCTGGTTCCCATCGCCACCACTGTAAAGGAGTCTAAAAGTTTCTCTGCAAGTCTTTACAGTTTTGTGATTGCTATGGGAGGAATGAGGGAATAAGAGCCAGTATGGCTGTGGATTAGAGTTTGGGGATCTGCCCTGAGTGAGTACATGTAGTTTGGTGGCTGTAGGTTAGACACAATAGGGATCGAATCTATCAGACCGAATATCTTGGAGTTGGAAAATACTGTCGGATAACAAAACGTTATATATTACAAACCAAAGCACAACCGTAATAATAATAATAATAATAATAATAATAATAATAATGATAATAATAATAATAACAGGTGAATATGCACAACATCTTTGGCTTGCAGCAGTAGGTCAAGGCTACTAGACTAGTGGTCAGTGGTGTTATGACACCAAAATTTAACAACCTCAATAATGTGTGTTACCAACATGATAACCATGGAAAAAAAAGAAATAAAAATAGAAAAACTAATTATTATTGAAATAAAGTACTATAATATGCCCATATCCTTTGCCACGCCACTCTGTGGCCAGTGGGTCCAAAGGTATAATCGGCCTAACTCTTACAGTAGTTTGAACAAAATTAGAAAAATGAAGGATAATGATGACTATGGTTGCACAACGCTCTAATGACACTAATGCTGGAGAGATGCTGATTGGTGCTGTATGTTTACAGAGGCTGGTGTTTACCCAGTGCAGTTCCATTAGATGGCGTAATTAATAGCATGTCCATTCTCCACCATGCATGCTCACAGTTTTGCTTTGCGATATCAGGATTTCATGATGCATAGTTACAACCCTACTACAACAAAAGGTTTACTTTAGTGTTTAGTGGTTTTATATGTGTATATATACAGTCATACACAGAAGTTAGGGTGCACCTGCTCACATGAGAAATAATATAGATATAAAACAAACTTGACATGCCCTCTACAGACGACTAACGTCTGCACATTTTAATGCACAGTTACTGTTTATTTGGTGGATGTAACATTGTGGCCCGTGCAAAAGTTCTGATGCGGTTTATACTGTGTAATGTAATATGTTATATTTTGCAAATAAATAGAAATTGTCCATTAATATTTCCAATTGGCAAAAATGCCAGGTTGAGGAGGTGTGTGTTCAGCCCAACATTGAATATCATGCATTCGAGCAGAAGTACAGTAGATGGGTGTGCACTTTTTCCATCCCATTCATTCTTTATAGGAGAAAATTTTTTTTCTGAAAACAAGCAGACCATTCCTGATTAGACCAAACATTCCGGAATTGGAATGGTGTCGACATCTCAAAAACTGCGGGGCTAGTTAGTGGACTAAAAATCTCTCAACCAATAATAATAAGAAGAGTGCGGTCCCTGAACCAAAATGCGGAGTGATTGTGTCACTGATGCCAATCGCTAAGGTGTTGGGAGGAACGAGGGATGAATAAACACATAAAGGAGTGAAGGTCAGTATGGCTGTGGATTAGAGTTTGGGGATCTGCCCTGAGTGAGTACATGCAGTTTGGTGTCTGTAGGTTGAAGGAAACAATAGGGTTTGGGGATGGTCAAAACTGAATGGGAATCTATGGGAGGAACGAGTGATGAGGAGGTAAAAACACAAACAGGCAAGTGCGAGTTGAACTAACATTGAATATCATGCTTAGGGGTCAGCCCTGAAACGGTGTCTGCCGGTTAAGCAGAAGTACAGTAGATGAGCATGTATTTTTCCATCCTATTCATGCTTAGTGGGAAAATATTTGGAACCTTAGAAGCTGTATACGAGCACACCATTCCCGATCAGACCAAACATTCCGGAATGGGAATGGTGTTGATATCTCAAAAACTGCAGGACTAGTTAGTGGACTAAAAATCTCTTGACCAATAAGAAGAAGAAGAGTATAAATCGGAAAACGACAGTCTTGGGAATTGCGCACTAATTATCACTAATTCTAATACTGATGTTTATCTATCCACATCTGTATTAAATAGAGTTACCTCTACTTCATCTCAAAGGTCTTTGCCTCTCGTTCCAAGAAGACCTGCATAGACACTGAGGGCTTGGTTTTCCGTACTGGCTCCATATTCTGGAAGTTTTTTTTTGGGGGGGGGGGGGATCTCTGAGATGCTTTGAGATGCACTCAAACATGGTCAGGCCTTTGAAAGTCAAAGCAGCTGCAAGTGATCTGTGTCGTTTTGCTGACTGTATAATTGACTGATGTGTTAAAGCTCTGGGAGCTGTTTCCTGCTTCGTTCCAGCCTTGCAGTGACGGCGGCCTGCCATGTTTACTCATAACACCCGACATGTGCCGATCTCTTGTCCAGATCTAATCTGGTGTTCTTGTTCTCTCTTTCTGCTTGTACGAACAGATTCAGCGTGCTCAAAGATGCAGAGTTCTTGGTGCTCAGCAAGATCCTGTTATTGACCGTCTGCTTAAGTGGGTGTCTTGGACCTTTCAGTCACACCCAGTGTGTATTCTGAGCAAGTCGGTGCCATTAGCTCTTCACGCTGGTTTAAATGCTGGACCTGGCTGAGGAGAGCAACGCTGCAACTCCAGGAGGAAGGCACCCAGGTAACGTGACTTCTCAGAGAACGCATACGTTACAATGACAATAAGATGGTGCAGTTTCACACTGATCGTTTCTTGAAGATCAGTGGAACAAGTGGAGAAACTCCAGGAGAGTCTCAGCATTCAGTACCACATTACCTACATAAGTAGAAGAGAATATAATTTATTATGATTTAATTTGAATGGAAATTGGTTAATAACACACAGTCAGAGAACCTGGTAAAGATGGGGAGACTCTTCACTGGTTGAATAATGATAGGGATAGCTTGTAGTACTTATTGCTGCAGTGCTATTGGGAAGGAAGATTACCAGGATCAATAAATGATGATAAATTTAGACTGATATGATCAATATTTATTGAGCTACACATACAGAACCAGTGTCTCTCAGTATGGTGTCGGGCCACCATGTTTGCTAACGCAACATACCAGACGTCTCAGCATGGAGTTGTAGAGGTTCCTAATGGTGTCCTGTGATAATCCATCCCATGCAGCTTGAATATTCTCACACAGTTCCTGCAGATTGTGCGGTAGGGGTGGAGCTGGAGTGACACCAGCCCTTCTGGACGTGTGACACATGACAACAAACCGTTCATCTTGGCGCTGACCATGCTGCCTCCACACACGTATTCGTTGGTCGCCTCCACCAAGACTAAAGCGGGACTCGCTGCCTTTCAGTATCACTCCATGACAGTCTGGCATAACAGCATTGCAGTCTTTGCCAACGTTGACGTGGTGTTAAGGGCAGCCATCATAATGATCTGCATGCATGTAGTCCTGCGCCATGTAGCCGTCTGCCAATGGTGCTGGCACTAACCGGATGACTCATGGAGGCATCACTGCTCACTAAATGTCCACAGTTGTGGCTGTTGAGTCAGTCAGGTAGAGTGATAAGGCCGGTCCTTGCTTGCGTAACATGCACAGCTGAGCGTGAAACTTGAATCATTCGCATGTCTCACAATGTCAAACCTACCCACCAAGTTTCATTCCTTCTGGGTGCAACTATTCTTTTGAGGATGAGTGTATTTGCAGACAAATGCTGTATTTAAGTTCCCTGTAAAGGGATGTGTTGACTTGTTTTCATTTGTACACTAAAAACTTTATGAATGTTTATAGTACTCTGCACAGTTCACAAATTTCCTGGCTGTTTTTTAACCAGGCCTAATACTACAACTCCATCACAAGTCAGAAAGAAGTGCAGGGTAAACAAATTCACTGCGTGGTTTTATAAATACCAGAGTGGCCAATTTGGCTGTTTATCTGTTTGGATGAAGGACATTTGTAGAACCATCTTGCTGCACTGCTGCATAGCCCTAACCCTGTATGTATGAACGGACAGTGTGTATGAGCTGTATCAGTCACACTGCTATCAGCTTCGCTCACCAAGAAACAACACGTGTGAATCCGGCGCAAGAATAACCAACTCCAACCTCTACAGGATTGTAGGGTGTTTTTATTGTAGTTTGTGGGAAACCAGAGATAACCACGTCCAATACCTGATCTTTGAAGCGCTGTAGATCAGTGTGGGAATGTTGAAACCAAGCCAAACTGTACAGGTCACAGGTCACGATGTGCCTTCTCCGACAAACCCTGGATCACATTTCTAGCCTCCAGGGAAACTGAGATACAGAACATGAAATCACCAGGCTCCTCACCTGTTCTCCTCTTTTAGCCCTTTGCCACCAACATGGTGCCGGTGCCAAAATCTCGACCGCTCTGCACTTTTCCGCCGCAAAAAAGTTGGTTTGTGGCCGGAAAAATCTGTTCCATTCCAGCATTGTTAACTCTCTGGTCTGGAACCGTGGAACCCATGACGCAAGCAAAAAAAGGGGCGTGGCGCTGCACGATGAATTGCACTGAGCTGAAC
>CM067492.1:27488200-27580204 GCA_034552555.1 Semaprochilodus insignis
TATATATATATATATATATATATATGTGTGTGTGTGTGTGTGTGTGTGTGTGTGTGTGTGTGTTTACATAAATTTACATGTGTGTGTATTTACATTTACGCAGGTAGGTAGGTCAAGGTAATGTTGGGAGTCTTGCCCAAGGATATAGTGCAGGGTAGTTGCCCAGGTGGGGAATCGAACCCCGTACCAACCATATCTTGCACTTGTATTTGGCACACAAAATAATAATGTGCTAGAAATGTTCTTGCTGATATTATAGTACGTTTCTAGTATTTTAAAATATACTTAATTTTTGATGCTAGAACGGTGTGTTTCACCTCGAACCACTCTGACTGACCATGTTTTATTTTTCAGATGTATACTTCCAGTTAAGCAGTCTCTATAAACACAGGCATGTAGGTAAGAAACGATTAAAAACCCAAAAGGAAATGTTTATTTTCAGGCCAGTGGTTTATTACGATACCAGATAGTGATAAATCTGTGGGAGCTTCACGTGGCGCAGTTTTTGGACTTCAAGTATGATGTTAAAAAGCCCTCAGCGCTGATATCACGCAGGGTTATTGTTTCCTACAGTAACTGAAGGACGTTTAACTGACATACTCTCCACTACAGCTCTGCCCTTGATTCGTCTGTCCATTCAGCACTTGTTCTCAGAACTCCGGGGGATTATCTGGGGGGCTTTCTGGCAAACTTAAGATTTGATTCATGTTCTTCATAAACAATCCTGCTTTCTCCTAACTGTTCCGATGTCAGTTCCAGTTTTGTCCAGCATGTCTTTCGCCCAGATGATTCACTGTGGTCCCAAAATGTGTCCGTTAGGACAGCAGTGTTTTGACTGTGGTTTGTTGGAACAGTGGACCATGGAAACATCTTTCCATCCTGGAACCTGCAGAAGAAGGTCTCCAGATTTCTTTTAGGTAGAATTTAATACCTCGGAGAATGATTTGGATGGTAAGAGTGAACGCTAGACAAATTATAGTGTTCAAATTAGGCTTGACGGTATATGGGAAGATTCAGGTCAAAGCTGAGCATAAACATTGCTGGAAGTGACAGGCATGCTTCTCTTCTCTGGGATGTTTTGATCGAATACTTTTTGCTCAAAGCTTGAAAGACAGAGATAAACAGTGAAGTTCCTGCCTGTGTTATTAAGTTCTTACGCTTCAGACATCTGGTTCCCATCATCACCGCTGTGAGTAATTGTGACTCAGTAAGTTTCTCCAGAACTGAGCTTTTCACATCAAACCACTCTGAGACACTTAACCACCATCCTAGCGATTTAGCTAAATACATCCATGGAATTCCCCTCGTTTGTCTTGTTTCAGACTCTGAAACTAGAGATTTGTAAATACTGTCACGTCGCCAGGCATTGCATCTGTGATATGACAGTCAGGTGTCATGTGATGGACAAGTTAGTCATAGTTCTCCGAGCGTCCTCCTGTGTGAGTCAGAGCTAAATCAGCGAGCCCAGTGGGCACCATGTGATTGGGTACTAAAATACCTTCCTTCTTTTTTTTGTACTGAATGCTGGAGTGTGTATATATATATATATATATGCAGCTGAATTATTAACTGAATTCAACATAGGGAAAATACAGCACAAAATATGGCCCATATAAAAGTTATGGTGGGGTATATATGCTTTATATTTGCTTTATTTGCTTTTATAGTGCAGTCAATGTACTAAAGTGAACAGACAATCACATTCAAGTTTGTTCCCTGTAGAGGATGTATATCAATATCTACATATACAGAGTATGTGTGTGTGTGTGTATGTACATAGTATGTATACTGCCCAACATAATAACTATTATTCAGTAATAACTTTATTCACAGTTTACTGTATTTGGGGAACAAATGAAATGGTGATTAACATTAACAATCATAAACTAGTGTTAAGTAGACATGTAACTACTATTACATGCTTACTTGCTGTGTAAACATCTAGCTGACATCATGCTGACAAACATAAGAAGTCAATAGTCACCCAAATCACATCAGCAAAACTTGAAGTGCATCCGGCTGTTCATTAAGGTTGCACATCTTGTTGTTGTGGTTAAGAGAATAGTACGACTTAAGGGTTAGGCATACTGCCTTAATGTATGAAAATCCATATGGCTCTGTAAACTGTCATGGATGTTAAGGAGTACATCCATGAAAGGGCAGTGCATAGTCAGTGCATAGGTTTCAGACAGCAACAAACATGGCCACAGTGGAGGAGGGTGTAGTACTACGAGACCGATGAATCAGGCACTGTTGTGGATGGAGAATTCTGTTCACTTGTATTAGCAATGAGAGAAACTGGTATTGTCTCTCAATTGAGCTATTGGCTACACTGCCCCCAGTGGTACTGCTCCTCTTCGTCTGTGTCCGTGAGCTGTCGGATAATGTGCACAAATCCAGACACAATGAATGCGGACTACTGACATAGGGGGCCGTCCGTGTCCGTATCTGTATGTAGCACTGAGCATAAACGAACCATGTAGCTGGATGCTGGGGGCAGCTATTTCAGACTATAGGGTTGTTGTGCCAGATGCCGTCTCCCCTTCATGTGCTAGCACATCATGTGACCACCACAGATTACATTTGCCGTTTCTTTGTTTTATGCTTTTTTTAGTAAAGAACTTTGATCCTTCAGACTGGAAATATATATTAAGGAACATAAAAAAACAGAAATCATTAACATCCGTGGCATCCGTATACCTGTGTGGCGTGCATGCACGTGGAAGGGTGTTGAATTCTGTGGAGCACCTGAGTGTTCAGTTGGACTTTGAAGCTCTATTCATGCTGCATGAGGGTGATGGGGCTATAAATATCTGCAGGGTGAGTGAATTTGCAGGTGTATGGAAGCGTACAGTCATACGAGTCTACCAGCAGTGGCTAAAATCCCAGTCTGCGGGAAATTCTCTTCAGAACTGGGAATGCCAGGGAAGGCGTCTACCAAATCTGGCCCAACTGCACAATTCGTTGTTGCAAGAGTGTCTGAACATTGATGTGGCCTACATCCAGAAACCGGTCCAGTCCATGCCAAATCCAGTCACAGCTGTTATTGGTGCTTGTGGAGGTATTGCATGCTGTTAGGTATGTTTCAGCTACAGGTGACTCATGTTTTGACCAGTGATTTGGGTGACTATTGGCTTTCAATGTGAAATTCGCCTTGTAACTCCACATGTACTGGATGGTGGCGCAAATTGTGTAAAATCAGATTCTGTTTATCCGTTTCTTTAAAACACTGAAGAAGACCACTTGAGGTGATGGTGTGCACAGGAACTCACCTGGATACCTGCTCAGAAAGTTAACAGAACACTCTGTAATTTGTAAGAAGCCTTCTGTGACGTGAACACCGTAGATGTTTTTTGTGGCAGTATAGCGTCTTGTAAACAGTTGAAATGTGTAAGTGCTAATTAACCGTGTGGATTGTACACGAGCTGGTCCTGGAGGAAAAACCTGTTCCTGTCACTATAGGCTGTTATGAAGTCAGCCCAGTGCAGATGTACAGAGATGCCACTGATTTCATTCCACAGCAGACAGCAGCAGAGATAAGTGTTTAAGAACTGCATAGTCATGGGCTGGAGGTACATGTGGTGCACTTAGTCCAGAGGCATTCCTTACATGCTGTTCATTCAGGTGATCGCTCCTCACGCTGGTGTCACTCAGAGTTTAAATGGCAGGTGTTTAGGAGTGTTTATTGTCGGGCCTGCAGTAAAATTTAGATGTTCTGCAGAGTGACTGGAATTAAGTGGAGCGTGTCTGGTTGCATACACCGTGTGTGTGTGTGGTGAAAGGTTTTTGTTTTGAATGCAGTGAAAGTCTTACGCATGGCTGTAATGCAGGCCTCGTTATGAAGGAAGTGACTTGCTGACTCGTGTTTTTTATGCTCTTTTATTTTTAATCTTTTAGTTTTACTGTAAACTGCTTTTCTGTAAAGCTGATTTGAGACATTAGTTCTTAAAAGCTCTGTATCCATAAAGTGTGATTGATTGATTAATGAATTGATATTTAAAACAGACAATCATCAGACTCATTCCAAATCAGCTGTATTCATATTTATCATCACAGAAGAACAAATCTCTCCAAAATATATTAATATATATTTATATTTACAGTAAATAATATATCTCTATATATTTTTTTAACTTTAACTTTTTAATATCTATGTACATTTTTGTCATTTCATCTACCGTACTACTGTTTTAATAACATGATGTCTCATATTGCATTTACTTTGATATGTACAGAATATGATCTCACAAAGCTGAAACTATATTAAGATGAGTTAATTTTACAGTAAAACTATCCGTGTAAAATTTTATAGGGCTGGGGGAAAAATCGATACTGTGTAGCATCGCGACACTTTGCGTGCCAGCATTGTATTGATGCTTAGACGGCAAAAATCGGCAGTTTGTTACAGAAATGTAAAGGAAGGTTGTTACGACAGTGTTAGTCAGCCTACCTGCTCGACAAGCCCGTTTGGCTGCAATAAAAATGACTGAAGTGAGACAAATAGACCAAAACCTAATCTATTTGAATCTCATTATCATTTTATCACAATACTCAGCAAATGGCAGTGCTTTTAAAACGGCAGTGATGGAGTACCATGAAGTATCGTGATCATATTGTATTGTGGAGCGTTCCCAGCTCTAGTATTATATTGTGGAAATTTAGTGTCAAATGGTGTGAATTCTGGCAGTTAGGTAACAATGTGGCAGGAAGTGCCCCTGCATCTCTTCCAACCAACGCAACTTGGACAACTCAACACGCTAGCAGGAGAATACTAATTGCCAATACTGTTGTGCCAGCTAACAGACACTTGCGTTGGCTATCATTTCTATCCTACCCACCCAGAGCAAGCCCAGTTATGCAGTCTTGGCTGTGGCATCACCGGGGGTTCAAATGAGTGCTTGTCTTGGTGCTGTCAATGAAAAAACATGTATATCCAGTTTTGTTGATTTGTACTTTTCTGCATCATTTAATCACAGCAGCTGCTGTTTACACTGTGTGGAAATGTCATGATGAATGGACCAACAGAAATGACCCAAAACTGCTTGGAAAGAAGTCTGGTTCCATTGACTTACATTAAAGTTAAAAGAGGTTTTTGCCCTCCCCTGTAAAGTTGCCATTTGGAGATACTTGTTTTCCTTGGACAGTGACGACATGTTTGCACCACTCGGGCCTGGAAACAAGGACAACCCTTCTGTGAGTAGATGGGAGTGTGTGAGAGTGCACTATGAACGGTGCAAGCAAAACATCTGCTTAACCCTCTCCAGCAGCGATGTTGTATCAAAGAGAGTAAGTGACAGATTGGGTTCTGACAGAGCCATTAAGTGTGTCATTTATATAACTCGAACCTCAGCATGTGTTCCTGGCTGTAAGACTGATGACTGTAGCGATCGCACGATGCTCCTCAGCTTTTTCCTCTGCAAGTGAAACAATGATGACTGACTCAAATCAGGATTCTGTAGGTGGCAAGCAGCAGTGCAGCACACCACCGGAAAAAGCTTGCTTCAACGACCACCTGAGTGCTTTCAGCTTGAGGGCTGATCTAAAACCAGTATGCTGGACAGGGAACTGGCCCTAGACCAGCAGCCAGAGTAGTCTAGAGCGCAGCCTTCATGCTGCCTGGTGCAGTCTGGGTGATATAAACGTGGATTAATGATAAGTGGAATACTGCACTTGAAATAACTGCAGTGATAAGAGTAATAATAGCGTGTCTAATAATAGCAATTGAACAGAGGATCACACTAAAACCTCTAATAGCAGACTCTGCATGGTGTGCTAATGACCGGTGCTTTATCTCACAGTAAATACAGGGGTTTAGAGCGGAGCGTCAGGCCGGTCCCTGCCAACTGCTGCATATTAGGACTCCATTAATGGAGTGATGTGTTGATTTTCATGGCATGCAAGCCCTGGGGAATGTTCGCTCCTTCACCTCCAGCACCCTGCTCATCTCTCTCTCTCTCCCTCTCTCTCTCTCTCTCTCTCTCTCTCTGGGAATGTCCCAGTTTCTGTTTAGTTATGTATTACGCTAATAATGCTTCAGTAAGAACGAGCCTGATTTGTCTTATCTAGTGTTAGATTGGTGACGTCTCTGGTATAAATGGAGGGTAGATGCAGTTTGTGGTGAGTTAGCAGTTTGACGTTACAGCATTTGTGTATGCTAAACCATTATGTAAGACTTTGACCTACTGTAAAGTTGCTTGTAAGCATATGGGAGATAAGGGACCCACAGCCACCCGCACCTTGCAGCTACAGTAAAATAACCATACAGAGGAAATGAAGCCGATTGCACTCAGAAAGAATTGTCTTGCCTTGGGCTCCGTCTGTTACACTTGATTACGGCTATTTAATGCCATGCAGCTGATGTAATAGTTTTCTGAGAGTTATGTCATGTTTGTCTTAAAATGTTAGAAGGGGACGAGTCATATCTCGACAAGATATGATATCATACTGTTATATCATGCAAGCCAATTGAATTACGGCTTAGGAGCTGGAGATCATCCCGTGACATTTGTCTTGCCAACTTTGGTGCGATAAGATGTGTTTTTAAGGGTGGGCAGTATGAAGATCAATTACATCACTATACACTAGTATTTCATGGGTTTTCTCAGTACCTACAGAACACCGAAGAACTGCACGCTTCATAAAAAGACATTTGGCGTTTGGATATAAGCTTTGTCCGTGAACCTTAGAACTAACCCTGGTGCTGCCCTGCACATGTTGCTCCCAGTACACCTGATCCAAGTAATCGGCTCATTGCCGTGCCCTTCCGGAGTTCAAGTTGGTGCATTAGAGCAGGTAAAACACTAAAATGTGCAGGACAGAAGGTACGCCCGGAGCAGAGCTGGATACCTGTGCCTTGTAGTAGCTAAATATCAGGGATGGGCAAGATAGTTCAACTAGGATATTGCGAAGACATTTTCACAATGCACCATACGTATCCCAATGTTTATTTTTCTTCCCCGAGGTTTGTTCAGTTGGAACACAGAAAAAAGATTCAGAAAAAAAATAAACTATGATTGTTATTCAATGAATATCCATAATGTAATCAGAAATATGTATTGTGATACGACGTGAGGGTATGTAGAGTTAGAGTTTAGAACCATTTGCCAATTGTGTTTGCACACAGAGGAAATTGTCTACCACATTTAACCCCATCTGTGACGTGAAACACCCACCCTAGAAGGCAATGAGCACACTTGTCCAGAACAGTGGCTAGCCTTATTCGTGGCACCTGGGGTGCAAGTTGAGTTTGGTGCCTTGCTCAAGGGCACTTCAGTCATCTCCTGTCGGTTCAGGGAATTAACCCGGCGACCCTCTGGTCACGAGGCTGGTTCCCTATCCTCCAGCACATGACTAACCCCCTCCAGCCCATATCTGTCCTAGTCATGGGCAGTATTAAGGATGCACCAATTTGTCCCAATTTCTGTCCCAATGCTTGAGCTCAGGATAGTAGGCCAGTGCAGGGAACCAAACTAATACTTTTTTTCTTTTCAATAGAAATAATAATAAAAACAAATGTATCCCTGAAGAAATTTTGTGACTAATGATTTGTAGAGTCATTATTATAGTTGATGAGTTCAATAATAAAACGTCATTGGCAATGAATCTCGCCGTTGATTAGCTGTTGTGATGATGCTTTGCACCTCGAGAGCAGGGTGCTGGAGGTGAAGGAGTGAACATGCTTTGTTTTACTCAAAAAATTAAAAAAATCTGTGGTATGCCAACACTTCACTTCTACAATTTAAAAGAGGATTTCCTGGAAGGCGGTTGAAACTAAGCTCACCTTTGATAGCGGCTTGACTGTCGTGAATGAGGATCTAAAGAACTGCATTCAGAGAAGCTCAGAGTTGCGAGGCGGCCGCAGTAAAACTGTAGCTACAAGTTAAAAACTGCGCGTCAGTGTCTGCTTTTCAGTGAGCTCTGTTTCGGTTTAGTAAATCTGTTGGCTGAAGGAATTTGGTGATTCGGCTAAATTCTATGCATTTGTCGCTTGTGCGCTAAGGCAGACAGCTCGTCCACACGGGTACGGCTGTATTTTAAAAGTGGTACAGTCTTTTTGGCCTCCTACCTGCACGAAAACGGCGTCATAGATCACTGAAAACTGAGCTTTTGGAAAATGCTGTACAGGGTGATTTTAAAAAGTCAGTTTTTGTGTTTACACGTGGATGCATGTTTTTAAAAATGCTGACATCACGCCTGTGATCATTGCTGTTTGACGAATGGTGAACGTGCTTTATGGCCCTGCATGTCTGACATGTGTGATAACTTGGCTGTGTCTGTGTGCTCACTTCACTTTATCAGTAGATAAGGAAAAGTCGGAATAACAATGGGAAGTTATCGTTTTATGAAGTCGGTATCATTGCTAATATCAGTCTCTCTCTCTCTTTATATGTGTGTGGGTGTGGGGGTTGGGTATCTGGGTGGTTTGGGTGTGAGTGGTTGTACACTTTTGCATGCACAGTGGTCACATTGCAGCACATGCACTGTCAAGTAAGGCAAATTAAAGCAGTCTTTAATACTGCTCGATACTAGAGCTGAAACCGAGTTTTCGGGTATTTGGATATTCGTTTGTCGGGTAGGTATTCATTTTTACCTTTGGGATTTGTTTTTTCTTCCCCTTTTTCTTCAATAAATGCGACCTGCAAAATACACTGGCTTGCGCTCATTCACAACGTCATGCTTTAGTTGAGTTTGGCGGCAAAATAACAATCACAGAACCTGTAAACCTTTTCGCAGTCGCTTTCAGCACCACTGTGGGTTTAAAAAAGATTCAGTTTTTTAAGGATTCAGTCCTTTCACTCCAATCCGCTTGTTAACATGTACAGGTCCAAACTTCTACTGACTGGCTGAGGTCCGTCTGTTCACCATGCCGCAGTTATGTGTTCGTTGTTGTTTGAATTGAGCCCAGTAAACTACTCAGTTAGCATGCAGTTCACAAGGTGAGTTACAATTCTCACACCAGTGAAGAAAAACAAAGTTTTGTGGCAGTGGGTTCTAATGTTAGCTAGCTATAGCTAGCAACCTAGCTAACATTAGCTCCCACTGGCAAAACCGGCCCTTTGTGAAGACCTTTGACATAGCCCTTTGTGGAGACCCTAGCACAGCAGGTTTCTAGAGTGTTTCTTGCTATAAATCCACATCTTCATGTTCTGGTTGTTAGTTGTTTTATGAGCTGTCCAGCTAAAGAGAATATATCTAGCCTTAGCCTCGCCTTAGCTAGATAGCTAGCTATTTTCATCCTGACAAACTTGACAACCGAAATACAAAGATGTGGCTTCATAGCAAGAAACACCCTAAAAACCCATAGACTATATCAAGTATCTGCAAAGGGCCAGTTAGGCTTTGCCAGTGTGTTTACGTAGCTAGGTTAGCTAGCTAGCTAACATTGGAGCCCATTGGCACCAAACGTTGCTCTTCTTCATTAGTTTAAGAGCTGTGACTCACTTTATCGACTGCAGCCATTTCCACAAGGAAAGGTGCTACAATGATAACTGAGTAGTTTTAACTCAAATCTGTACAAGTAACGAGAGCCTCCGGTACAGACTACGACCTGGATGTGAAAGTCGATACCCCCCCCCGCAAAGCTTTGAATATTTGCTTCTGATCGGTGCCGAATCTCCAGAGCCCAAAAAATGGTATTTGGGCCAACCCTACTGGATACGAAAGGGAATTTAGGATGGTCCTCATTTACTATAATCTACAGGTGAAGTCTCTCTGCTATAACTTTGTTATCCACGATTTAAGGGATTTTCGATACATGAAAAGAGCAGTCACAGGGCCCACCTGCTTTTGAGTTTGGCGCATTGAAACCGGTTTATTTAGAGCTTAAAAAAAAGATGGTTCACACTTAAAAAAAAAAGTCTTAAAATTATTTTTTCAGCTTTTTAAAAAATAGTACTATGGTTATTTTCCATGTGGATGCATTCCCCTACAAAGTCACCCCAATAGTTTTTCAAATAATTCATAATTCGAATAATTCATTCCCTCCAAATAGAACTATTCAAGCTATCTGTTGAAAACCCCTGTTATTTTTTTCATAGCAGAATAAAAAATATGGCAATTGCAATTCTTTCCAATATTGGAGTTATGCAGTCATATGGCCCACCCCTAGTCATGATGCATGTTGTGTAACCTGGCTAGAATCACTAAAAGTATCATTATGTAATATTTTGGTTGTATTCTTGTGTGTACTGATGTCAGTGAGATTTTCATTTGCAGAGCTATAGCAGTTTCAGACTAGGGTGCCTGAATATGCCTCAGAGTATATTCACTCTGCCTTAGGCCTTATTAGATGACAGCCTCAGTCACTCACTATGCCAAGTTTTGAGACAGTTGAGAAGCAGAATTTCAGGCTGGTGCCCAGAACAGGCCTGTAATGCTAAAGCCACCAAGGCTGGGATGACCTCATCTCAGTGTCTAACAGGCGGATTCATCCTCAGATAAATAAAACTAAACTGCTTGTTCAATCTGAGGCTGTTTGTGTTGGTAACCTGAAGGACTCCAGCCTGATTCTCATGGCAGTTTAGCCCTCTTAGGTTCATTAGGATGAAAAAGTCCTTTTGATATTAGTCTTCTTATTGGCAGTGTACTCTGCAGCTTGTCCCAGGAACATGGCCCAGCTCCAGGTGTAGAGTCCTCTGTGGGAGACACAGCTCTGCGTGTTTGTGTAAACGATACATCATGTTCGGACTGTAGCCACGTGGACTGTCACATGCGTTGCCGTGCTTGACTGACCTTGCGCTTGTGACGGGCAGTCTGTGTTCAGGCTGAGAACACATTACAATCCGACTGCTCTGAATACAAATGAGGGAGGATGCACTGGATGGAAAGGGCTGTTGTGGAAGTGATGTAACTGTATCGATTGAGCCATTAGATGCCATTAGCTCAACGTTTTCTGTATCATTAGGTTTTATCTTAACAGGTGAGATGGATGCACCTACGGTATTAGTCTTTTATGGTGCCTGTGAGATTCTAATATCAGTGTCTTATCTTTTTTTTTTTTTTTTTGTTCATTTATCTGATGGGCACAGTAGAACACCAAAACTGTGAATGCACCTACAACAGTAGTCTTTTATAATGGTGCCCACAAGAAACCCCTCGTTAAAATATCATTTCTAATATTTTGTCCGTTTACCAACCATGACAATGGCCTCCTCAGAGAGAACTACCCCACCGATATATTGGTTCACCAATAACATCAGTCGATATCTAGGCACTGTGGATTTATTGGTATTAGGACTTGGTATCGAAATTTGACTTACTTACTTTAGTATCACCTTGTATGTCAGTACCTAAGTGGTCAGTCTTGTTCGGTTCAATGAAAAAGCTTTTTTTTCATAGACTGCCGATTGGCTGTTTAAATCACAACAAATGCAGGTACAAATACAAACTTTCATATCAGGCTGCTAATACCAGTTCTGATTTTTTGTTTATCAGCAGATAATATGTTAGCCAAAATCGTGATTTTTCCAAAACTGGAGTTCAAAAATGATGATGGGCACAGTTTTGGTGCTCTACCAGGACTTGCATGGCTCCTAACAAGACCTGGTAGGCCTCCAAAGCTGAGATTGCACCTATAATAGTAGTCTTTGTAATGGCGCCCACAAGAAAATCACTCATTCAAATATTTCTCAAATATTTTGTCCATTTCCATCAATGATAATTGGCCTCAGTAGGGACAAGGACCCCACCGACACATCAGTTTGCCAGTAACATTAGTCAATACCTAAGCCCTGTGAGTTTATCGGTGGTCTTGCATAGCTGCCAGTACTAGTATAGACCGGGTATACCACCAAAACTGGTGCAGGATAGTGGTGAATAGTACTTAATGCATTCAACTTGCTTCAGACTTTCCACTGTGAGAAGACTGTGCGCTTCCTCCAAGTCACACTAGGGCACCACCACACCATTCCAAACTCCTGTGCATGCAGCGACATTGGATGGTTGTGCACGCTTGGAGGAGAACACTAACTGCCATTTCTGCCCAGGTAACTGATGTTGGTTAGCATCGTTTTGAGCTATGTGGCGAGCGAGGACCAGCGCGCTTACCCAGAGAGAGAGGCCATGCTCTCCCGGACTCCGGGCCACATATAGCTATGGTGTCATTAGGAATCGCGCAGACTCCTTGTAATAGGGTCAGTGCTTGTCGGAATTGAATCCATGTCATTTGCAAATTATCATAATGGGTCTGCCCCTGTCCTCACATAGCATCAGCCCGGAACACTGTTTTGGAATGTGTCTGTCTGTTTTGATGTTCCCAGTATTAGTCTAATTATAGAGCCATAAGAAGAAATGCACCTTTTCTTGCGGTGCTGAAGGCTGTATTATAGTCTACAATCAGATGACTGAGTCCACGGCATATTTGTACATTTGCTCTTTCCCTCTAGATGACATGGTAATATATCAGCGGCCCTCCGGGCCCAAGCTCCTGTGAATGATGAAGAAATAAGCCTTTCTAGAGTGGAAAATACAGAAAGAGGAAAAAAGTTGAGATGAATGAAGAGGACCTTGATATTAAATGGCCCAGCAAAGTAGGTCTCTGTCATCGTAGAAGAACTTTCCCAAAGGAGTACGCCTCTTATCTCTCTGTTGAATGCTTTGACTTGTTCAGATGCATCAGCTGGCCTCTTTACGTTCCTCCTGGGGCAAAAACTGTGTTTTATTGGTCATAGACAGATGAACTTGCTGTCGGTATAAGATCAGACTTTTTGGAGAGCGCTGGAAATTTTGCGTCCGGTCCATCGAGTTGATTTCATCCCTGATTTAATGTCAGCAGTGAACGTGCTAAAGTCTCCTCTTACATGTGGGTGGAATGTTTTGTAAAGCGTAGGGGATTTCTTGCTTGTTAAGGGAAAATTGTTGGGTTTTGTGAGTGCACTGCTGAGCATATGTGAAGCTATAGAGCTTTGGCTGTGCTGCTACTTCTCTGGATGCATTTGAGTGAGTAGAGTGCTTAATCTCTTCTGTAAAAGAGCTGTGAAACAAGAGCTCTCTAACAACCCTGACTTCCCAGAACCCGACTCTCTGTTCTACTTATCTATTGATCTAGTTTATCCTCTCCTTCCCCTCTCAACTTTACCTCTACCTCTCTTCTTACCTGCTGTTTTCTTTCTTTTGCTTGGTACAGCTGGTGTTTTGTACAGTGAAGGTTTGAAATGTAGTGCAGGTTTGCACTCAACTCAACTTTCAACTTTACTTATACATATATGTATATACACTCATCATCAAAAGAATCAGCCAACAGGAATGAAACTTGGTGGGTTGATTTGACATCATGAGACATGCAAATGATTAAAGTTTCACGCTCAGCCACGCATGTGATATAAACAAGGACAGGCCTTATCACTGTACTTATCACTGACTCAACAGCCACGATTGCAGACATTCAGCGAGCAGTGATGCCCCTTCATGAGTCATCTTTTTTGCGCCAGCACCATTTGTAGACAGCTGCACGATGCAGGACTACATGCACACAGACCGTAACGACAGTTGCCCTCAACACCACATCAACATCGCCAAAGACTACAATGGTGTCGTGTCAGACTGTCATGTCACTCAGAATGGCAGTAGGCCCTCTTCAGTCCTGCTTTTGTCTTGGTGGAGGCGACCAACGAATCAGTGTGTGGAGGCCCTGTGGTCAGCGCCAAGATGAGCGGTTTGATCCCTCCTGCAACATCTGCAGGAACTGTGTGAGAATATTCAAGCTGCATGGGATGGATTATCACAGGACACCATTAGGAACCTGTATTTGCGATACATCTGGCATGTTGCATGCTGGGAGACACTACTCCTGTATGTGTAGCTCAAATAATATTGCCTAATATTGCCTAAATATCTACATTTATCATCATTTATTGTTCCTGGTAACCTTTATCTTCATTCCCAATAGCTCTGGAATCTGACACCTCCAACTCACAGGAACAAGTGGAGAAATTCTGTTAATAGTGCAGATTCTGAACCACGTTAGTGTTTGTAAGTGCAAGAGTAGATAATAATGTTGTCATGCTTCAAATTCACTTAGCAAGTACATGTCAGGTGGTACAGCCCTTACCCTGTAGCTTGCATTTTCCCTGATGGTAATATGATTACCATAATAAGAACTATATTTGGCACAGATGGTATGTAGCACAGTCAGCTTCCAAGGTATTCCACTTTCATTAAAGTATTGCCAAACTGGATAAGGCTGTCCAAACCGGACAGTAGATCTCTTGTACCAGAGTCTCTATGTTTATATTCCCCTGCAGGGTAAAAATCTACATTAAAATAGATGATGTTTGAAGTGTGATATATCTGTGGTTCATTAGTGATTTTCTACTTATAAATGCCTATAAATAAGTGCAGTTCTTTTTATTATATTGATTTCTTTTTATCTAATCTATAGATAAGCTTCAAAAATTTCATAGCTAAATCTGTAATGGCAGCATTTTGTGGAAAAAAATTGTGACTGTAAAATACCTAATACCTCCACGACCACAAATAACAGCTGTGATTCAGTTTGAACTGGACAAGTTTCTGGATGTAGGCCACACCAATGTTCAGAACCTCTTACATCGAAGAATTGTGCAGTTGGGCCAGATTTGGTGGATGCCTTCCCTGACACAATTCTGAGGAGAATTCCATGTAGACGGGGGTTTGTACTACGGCTGGTAGACCCTTATGATCGTACGCTTCCATACACCTGCAGATTCAGCTGCTTCCTTCACGCTATGGTCTTTGGCATGGCCAAATGCAGTCACTCATTAATATCTGGATCCATTTCTCATCTATGAATCTTCTCAATCTGTGCATCCCGTCACACACTCTGCAGGTATTATAACCCCATCATCCTCGTAGTGCGCCAAGTTACTACCACCTTAAACACACAAGGTGAGCTTATTCTAGAAGTAAGTAAATGGCATTCAGTCAAACTTAAAATGTGACCGTGTAAATATTAGAACTTGTAGGTTGGTTAGGTTAGATAGAGCTAGTATCGGTACTCAGTATTGGCCTATTGGAGTCATTTATCAGTATTGGAAGGAGAAAGTGATATTGGTGCATTGATCAGTTTTCACAACAGTATCACACATAATGTTCCCATATTTTTTATGGCATAACAATAAGGTGAAATCTCCCTAGTTTAACTCTGTGACAGCGATACAGGCTGAACCTGTGAATCTGATCGCGAAATATCACCATGCTTAATAAAAAGTCATACAGTTTTCATAAGCCTCTCTTTCTGCTTGGTACGAAACAACGAAGAACTAATTGCCCGTGTTAATTAACCCTGTGACCTTCTGCTCTTTGTTTGAGTTGATTTAATCATAACTTCTGGAGTGAATTAAAATATAAATAGATGATTATGTTGGCTGATATCACATTATATTCTTAGGCCCATAAAAATCAGCCATAAAACGTCCTTATCAGCCGGCTTGTAGAAACACTGAACAAGTATCCACTTTGCGAGAGAGAAAGAGCGAGAGAGAAAGCGCGAGAGAGCTGACTCTGGGACAGCTGACAGAAAGCAGACGAGAGCCTTTCTGCTATGTTTCATCCAAAAAGGGTAGAGTTTTGATCAGGTCTAACGTGTGGAATGAGCCAAATGGAGGGGATAGAGGGCGGACAAGAGGGGAGGGAAAGGGGGAGGATAGTGACAGCATGCTTAAAGCAAAACAGTCAAGTCCTGACCCCTGCTGGGAAACTGATCTGGTGCTGGTTTAGGTCCACGTTAGCTGTGCATTCCGTTTGTTGACACTTCGTAGAAGCGGATTTATTATTTGGGAGAATTTCAGAGCGAGAGGACAGTTGGTGAATGTGACCAGAGGCCATATTAGGGGTTGAATGGAGGGTGTTCAGCATGTCTTAGCTCAGAGCAGAACGGATTGAAGCCATGCTCTTTCCCATGGGGTCTTCTGGCAGGATTGCTGGACCGCTTGAGTAGGATTGCTGTGTATTCAGCAGTCACAGCTTATTGTTTCCTGGTATGACTGATAAGCGATTGATCAGGTCAACTCAATCACTTCATTGAACTTGATCATAAATTCAGATTGATTCTCTTGGTGCAGTTTGCATGATAGTAATGCATATTTTAAATTCTCCTGCTGTTTCCAATATGCCTGATGGACCCAATTAAAGACTTTGGAAGTGTCCGCATGGTTTCTTATTGCTTAATTAAGACCATTGTTATCTGTTGGCCTGTTTCAAGGCGTCATTCACACGTATCTGAGTTTCGCAAACTGCGTTAACGATCGTCACAGTTTAGTATCGTGAATATTTGCAATCGAGTTGACGCCCCGTTTTAGGAATCGAGTGCAGGACGTTGTGATGGCCAGCGCTACGGTTTGATGCAGGGGTAAAACTAGGTTGAGTCATAAACACATTGTCACTGCCAAATCACCCCAGATTGCCAAGGACACAGAAACAACCCAGACGTTAACCATGTACCGGAAAGAGTTCTGCATGCTTTCTAGATGATGTGCAAGTTACACCAGAGTTTTCCCAAACTCAGTAACACTTTCAGTGAATCAGGTATCCGTAATGCAGTATAAGTGCATTCATAAAGATTTATAAAGCCTTTATAATGCTTAATAATGCTGGACATAAGCATTTGAAACTGTGCATAAATATTCATAATCACACACACAAACTGTTATAAGATGACACTGTAAGGCTTCATAGCACGAAGTGACACAGAGCTTTATAATGTATATATTATTCCTGTTATTAACGCTACCTGTAAAACTGGCATCATAACGCCTAATAGCTCATGTTGTGTTCAGTTATGTAATGCTTTATAAAGATCCACAATGAGGCCTCTACTCTAACTCATATACTCTTACAATGTTCCTCAGTATCTTCAAAATGAAATGATTTTGTAAGTGCACATACCATGTAATCATCTAATGAACATCTAATGAACACTTATAAGCTCTTATTACAGACTTTAAGTAAAGTGGTGTTATTCAGCATTAGGATTTAAGGCACAATGTGAATGAATGTGTTGAGCTTTATGATATGAGGTCTCAACTATAATCTTAAGAACAGGAATAATTATACATTTTAACATAGGTCACTTTGTGCTAGGAAGCCTTATACTCTCGTTATGCCGGGTGTATGTGTGTGATTATGAACCTTAATGTACAGTTACAAAGGCTTATGTCAAGCATTATAAGCAATTATGAATTCCTCATAGATCATAAGATTATTAGTGCACTTAATATGCATTATGGATGTCTGATTCATAGAAAGTGTTACCCCAGAATCTTCACCCTGGAGAGCGTTTTCAGAGATCTCCTGTTCCAGTGACTTTTCAGTAAGAGGCCAAATATGTGGAAACGTGTGGACGTGTGCAGTAGACTATTCAATTACTACTGTGATCAGTAATCACAGCTAGTGCTGCGAAAAAAGAATATGTTGATATTTGATTATTCATTTATGATTACGAATTGGCTAACTGGCTGTAATGTAGCGTATGTATGATGTGGTAAGCTGTATTTTGACAGGGTGAGGTGCTGAATAACCACCACAGAAAATATATGGGCCTTTCTTTAAACCCCTCAGGTAATTTTGATCAACATTAAGTAATAAGCAAAGCTAAAATAAGTGATATAATCCTAAATATGTGGACTAGCTCTTATAGCTCTTCAGGCTGCAGCATCATTTACCCGGTTGATCATTTTAATAAGCTCTGTGTTGACTGTGTTGCATTTTAGGATAAGAAGCCAGTTCTTTATTAATGTAACTAATGTAACACTACGAGAGGATGAGCTGCTGAATGTTTATTAGCCTTTTAAAGAAGCTGCTGAGCACTTGTAATAGCCAAGTGTTATTCCAGTGTTATTCCAAATATTCCAGTGACTAATGCTAGTAGCATGATGAGCTTTAGGGATTTTTGTAGGGGACCGTTAGCTCATCCTGATAGGTCACTTACAGGGAGAAGTTCGGTTTGCCAGAACACTAGCATGGAGGGAAAGCTACTGTGTACTCTCAACGCTACAGTGTTTTATTTAGTCCAGGTGGTTGAAGATAACGTTGTGCTTTCATGGGAATGCTAAGTATATACACTCAGCGCAAAAAGAATAGCTGCACAAATATTTGCACTCAGAAGGAGTCAGCTGACACGAATGAAACCTGTTGGGTAGGTTTGACATTGTGAGACATGCGAATGATTCAACGATTGCGGACGTTCAGTGAGTAGTGATGAGTCATCCTGTTAGTGCCAGCACCATTGGCAGACGGCTGCACGACGCAGGACTGCAGGCACAAAGGCTATGAGGACTACCCATAACACCACGTCAACATCGCCAAAGACTGCAGTGGTGTCGTGTCAGACTGTCATGGAGTGACTCAGAATGGCAGCGGGTCATCTTCAGTGACGAGTCCCGTGTTTGTCTTGGTGGAGGCACCGTGAACGATTTGTTGTCAGGCATCACACGTCCAGAAGGCCTGGTGTCACTCCACCTCCACCCTTACCGCAACATCTGCAGGAACTGTGTCAGACTAGTCGAGCTGCATGGGATGGGTTATCGCAGGACACCATCATAGGAACCTCTACAACTCCATCCTGAGACGTCTGGCAACATGCGTTAGCAAACATGACGGCCCGACACCATACTGAGAGACACTACTTCTGTATGTGTAGCTCAATAAATATTGCCCATATCAGTTTAAATTTATCATCATTTATTGTTCCTGGTGACCTTTATCTTCCTTCCCAACAGCACTGCAATCCCACATCTCCTTCTGGGTGCAGCTATTCTTCTGATGATGAGTGTATAAACATGTATATTGTCGCTGTCAGGACAGAACCTTTCATCTCCAAAATGGTAACCTTACCGGAGAAGGAAAAAGGTTTTAAGATTTGATCCAAAACTGCATCATTTTCAAGTAATTTTGCATCATTTCTGTTGGTGTGTTCATCATGAAATTTGGACACAATGCAAAGGATAACTGGAGTTTACAAATAGTGTCAGAGTTTATAGAGATCAACAAACCTGGAGATATAAGGCTGTTTACGAAGTCTAAATGGTCCTTTTTCTTTTGCTATCTGCTCACATAGCTTTAACACTATAAGTGTATTGCTGCTTGCTCGCTCTCAGTAAGATATATTTGTTGATGATTTTTTATTGTTGACATTATTATTAATTTCAGCCCTACTGATATTTATAAGCGAAGGGCTGTTGGGACTTTGCTTTGACGATCCCTTGCTCGGGAGGTTTTCTGCTTGTTTGGAGAAAGCTTGCTTTTCTTCTGCAGCTCCAGTGACAGATGTACTGAGAGGTTGTGGTCCAAGTGTGCTGAGCCCTTGGAATTAGACACAGTTTTCCCAAAAGACTGTTCTGCTGCCTTACCACTCGGCTGAGACCCATTCTGGTTTGAGCCAAACCATGACTTAAACTTAGCTAAGCTTCCAGATGGCCCGTGTCCAGGCTGGACATCCTCACCCTCTCTCCCCTTCTCTCCCTCTCACACTCTACATAACAGACTAATACATGCATCCTGTACCGCACTCAGAGACTGTGCATTCATACTCAAGAGCTGTGCTGGACAAAGTGCCAGCTCTAAAAACGAATGCGGTATTTTATGCTTGCTACAGAAAAGTGTGGTGGTGCACGTAGTACAGTGAAATAAGTGGCGTATTTGAATTCACTTGATATGAATATGTGATATAATACAATTACATCAACCCAGTTCATGGCAAAAAATAAGTAGACTAAAGACCCAAACTGTGTTGATATATGTATTTAATTCGTGTAGCTTCAGTGCACTGCGGTTTTCAGTCTAGTACAGGCTTTCAGTCAGTGCAGAATTTGTCCATTTGGAGAGAAACATTTGCTTTCTATTTTGAGCCCTTTATCCCCCAAAATATCTCCCCTGTCTTCCTTGGCTCAGCTGTTTCTATATTTCAAAGTCAGTTTTGACCGCCTTATATGTCGATGTTTGGAATAACGTCCTGTCATTGATGCTCTGTTAAAAGTAAATAGCAGTCCAACATCACACAGAAGGACCAAAAAAAGTCTGGCCTGGACACAGCGCGGTTATAAACAAAGCTGTGGACCATTATCCCGCGGTGCTGTCTAATGAATTAGCTACACGCTACATCTATTTCTGCTCTCTCCTGTACAGATTTGCTTTGATGCAGCTAGGCTTGGGCAGCGGTATACTGACAATCTACAACCCTATTTCCAATAAAAACAAAGTTCTGCATTGGCAATATAAAAACAGAATGCAGTGATGTGCAAATCATGTACAATCCACATTTAATTGTAAGTAGTACCAAGATGACATATCGAATGTTCCTTGCCGTGGTGTTGATCAGCTCTTCTTTTAACATCACTCTGTTAGCGTTTGGGAGCTGAGGAGACTAAATTGCAGTCGTTTTTTAAAGTGAGATGATTTCCAGTCTTGCTTGTTCATAAGAGTTCAGCTACTCAATAATTCAGAGTCTCCTTTGTCCTGTTTCTCCATTCATAACGTGCCAAAAGTGGGTGACCGGTCTGGACATCAGGCAGGCCAATTTAGCACCGTCTTCTCTTTAGCCTGGAGGATCCATGATTTCCAAAAAGAGTTTCAGATTTTGATTCATTGGACCGCCGGACACTTTTCCACTTCACTTGAGTCCGTTTTTAAATGAGCTCAGGCCCAAAGAAAGCGGCGGCGTTTCTGGATCTGGTTTCTTTGCGTGGTGGAGTTTTAACCTGTAGTTGTGGATGTGGTGACAAACTGTGTTCACAGACTGTAGTTTTGGGAAGTGTTCTTGCAGTGATCCCTGCAGTGATGTCCAGTACAGAATCATGTCTGTTTTTAATGCAGTGCTGCCTGAGGGCCCGAAAATCACAGCCGTCCAGTATTAGATTTGAACCTTGACCCCTGCATGTAGAGATTTCTCCAGGCTCTCTGAATCTTTTACAGTGACGTCATGTACAGTGGGTGACGATAATCTCCACATTTCTTTGCTGACATGTTTCTGTGTGTTGTTGCACTCTTTGCAGTGCAGTCTTTATAGAGTGGTGACCACCTCCCCAGTTCTGAAAGACTCCGCCTCTCTAGGATGCTCTTTGTTACTGGCCTGTTGTTTGTGGTCCCTACTTTTTTTGAAACATGTGGCTGGCATCAAAAAGCAATCAGATTTCTCAGTTTCAACATTTGTTATGTTGCCTTGGTACCAATTTCAGTTAAAAACAGGGTTTAAATGATTTGCACATCATCGTTTTCTGTTTTCTACAGTGTCCCAACACGTTTTTGTATGATAAATTGTAGCATTATCAACATATCAGCCGGAGCGAAGGCGCCAAAATGTCTGTTTATAGTGTATGTGTATGTGTCTTTTTAATATAGTTTATGTTGATATGTCTTATGTCTTTTTCCAGAAATGGTAATAGGACGTTAGAGCCATAATAAATCATGCTACATTTACTCTCCATACTTAAGTACATTTGAAGGTAAATACGTAGTACTTCTAAGGGAGGAACTTCTACTTTTACTGGAGGGATATTTTACCTTGGGTGTCTCAATTTTAACTCAACTACAGGGTTCGTGTACTTCGTCCACCACTGGTTCTGCTGTATGTGCTTTTCACCATTTAGTTACTCTTTTTAGTTATTCTTGCATTTAAATATATATCTCAGTGATTACTCACCCAACTGTTTTTTTCTTCTGTGATTCACTGAGACGGCAGTAAATTAATTTGATCGTGTGTGTAACCGACGCCATCTTACACACCATGCAGTTTCTTCACAGCTGTTTTCAGAACTGAAGAAACTGAAAGAACTTTTCTGCAAAAGCTAAAAGGATCAGAACCTCCAAAAGCAGCTCTAACTAAGACACAAACATTGAGTTAAATATGGAAGGACTAAATGCGTCAGCTTCTAAACTAAGCGATGAAGCTGTTCATGCTACTCTGACTTTTCCATATTGAATAGTAGCCCAGAGTCACTGTTTGTCTGTTCTGCTGGCAGTAAACAATCAGCTCTTATTTGCTCTAACAGTCATTCAGCCTGCATGTTTTGTGCTTTGTTTGGTGCTGCTTCGTCTCCGAAATCAGCTCAAACTCGGCTGGGATCCCAGCTGCGAGCGAAAGCACTCGTGAAGCTTTATCCCTTGAAATGAGGCGGAGAAACTTTTCCAAAGTGAAAAGCATCCAGCACAACGTCCCATGCCTTTGCCTGTGTTGTAAGGAGTGAGGACCTTGTTAGATGTATTCCGTGTGCAGGCTGGTTATTGACTAGAAGTACAAATTGATAATAAACTCCAACAGGATATATGGTAAACGAAATAAAAGAACAATTAAGATTTAGTTAATAAAGGGAAATAAAATACAATCAATATAATAAATAAACCAGCATAACATGGTAATTAGGCAGACCTAAATTAAGACAGACAATAACAGGATTATAGAAGGCATAAATAAATTGTCGCCGTGTTGTCCCGTTTACCCCAGCATCGTTTACACAGCATCACTCACCAGCCGCTCGTTATTTCAGGACGTCTCGCCTTCCGAGAAAACGGAGGCAGTTTTGTTTCCAGGTCCAGGCTTTAGATGTGGTCTCTGGCTCGGTCCCAGTCAGCTCGGATCTGCGCAGAATGAAGTGGGAGTCTCGTTATGTTCTGATGAATATGAACACAAGCTCATCTGACACCATCCAGCTGACCGACCTGAATATGACACTGTGCTGCACAGAACAACACACTGAGCAAGTCAACAGTCTCTCTCAATCTGTCGCGCTCTGAAGTACCACAGTACTTCACACAAGAAGCCACGGAATACCGGCCATCTTCCAAGAGGAGAGTCTGTACTAGAGCCCGACTGATATAATTGGCTGATGATGATTTCCTTTTAGGAACTAAAAATTAATTAGCTATAATTCATCTAAAATGCTTGGAATCAGTGTTTACAAATGTAAATACACTCGTCGTCAAAACAACAGCTGCGCCCAGAAGGAAGTGTGGGATTGCAGTGCTGTTGGGAAGGAAGATAAAGGTTACCAGGAACAATAAATGATGATGAGTTTGGACTGATATGGACAATATTTATTGAGATACACATACAGAAGTAGTGTCTCTCAGTATGGCATCAGGCCGGACATGCCAGTTGTCTTGGCATGGAGTTGTAGAATGGTGTCCTGTGATAATCCATCTCATGCAGCTTGAATATTCTCACACAGTTCCTGCGGTAGGGGTGGAGCTGGAGTGACACCAGATCTTCTGGACATGTGACAACAAACTGTTCATCTTGGTGCTGACCACGGTGCCTCCACACACGGATTTGTTGGTCGTCTCCACCAAGACAAAAGCAGGACTCGTCACTGAAGATGATCTGCTGCCATTGTGATTCACTCCATGACTGTCTGGCGTGACACCATTGCAGTCTTTGGAGACGTTGACGTGGTGTTAAGGGCAGTCATCAGGACGTCCATAACAGGACGACTCATGGAGGACATCGCTGCTCGCTGAATGTCTGCAATCATGGCTGTTGGATCAGTCAGGTACAGCGATAAGACCCGTCCTTGCGTATGTCACATGCACGGCTGAGAGTGAAACTTGAATCATTTGCATGTCTCACAATGTCAAACCTACCCACCAAGTTTCATTCCTGTGGGTTGATTCCTTCGGGGTACAGCTATTTGTGCAGCTATTCTTTTGATGATGAGTGTATGTTTATATTGGCAACACCCTATCTAAAGCTGGGGAGGATGAACTCTGCGAAGAGCATATCTCAGATTAATTAGAGTCATGGCAGCTTTCTCGATCCAACATACAGAGTGATCCTTCATTCAGTTGTTCATCTTGTCCTCCATCCAACATCATCACTCCGTCAATGCAGTATTTTCACATCTCTTCCCAAGCAGTTTGAATCTTGGCTAATTTCTGCTTCCCTCGCCAGTTATGCGTGTTTACTTCTGTGAAGGTCCCTTGATTGAGAATTTCTCTTTTGGAAAAAGCCCAGAGAGAATCCAGATAACGCAAGCCGCAGTCATGATGGCATTCTGGAGGGCCAAATGCGTCATCGCGGCTAAATGGATGCCTGATGAGCTTTGCTCTGGTGGTTGCCTGAGAGGACTCTTAAGTCTGAAAATGTTTGTGCATCCGCTTTATTATTATCATTAGCCTTCCCAATGCAGGGCTTTCTGTCCAAACCCTGTGCTGTCTCATTAAAACTTAGGCTGCTTTTCCTAATGCTGCGTAAGGGCTGGATCTTTGCTGAGCTCCTATATTCAGCCTCCTTATTTCTCTTCTTTCATCATCGTGGACCTGCTGGTGTGGATTTCTAAGACGTGCGTATATAAAGCATAATTAATCCGGTTGTTCTTTGGTGGGGCACAAGAGAATGCTGTCATGAAATGAAGTCACAGGAAAGTCTCGCATGCGGTGCAAGTTCATGCAGGTTGGTACAGTTTGTGCCCGATATCCTACTGTGCAGGTACATTTTGGTACAAACATGGTGGGGAAAGGGACCGGGGGAACGGCACATAATTGCAGCACGGTTTATGCTGTAAGATAACTGGGTTTCAGTCTAACTTACAAGCTACACATGCTAAAATAACAACTTTCTTAACTTGCATGAAGGTTCTGGGAGACCTTCGCGAACCATGGAGAGAGAGAATGTGCCGAGTGACCCAACAGCCACAATTGCGGACATTCAACAAGCAGTGCTGCCCTCCATGCGTCATGGCAGTCGGCTGCACGATGCAGGACCACATGTACACAGATGGTTACGATGACTGCACTTGACACCACGTCAGTGTCGCCGAAGACTGCAATGCTGTCATGCCAGACGGTCATGGAGTGACTCAGAATGGCTCGTCTTCTTCAGTGACGATTCCCGCTTTTGTCTTGGTGGAGACGACCAACGAATCCGTGTGTGGAGGCACCGTGGTCAGCGCCAAGATGAACAGTTTGTTGTCATGCGTCACACGCCCAGAAGGCCTGGTGTCACTCCGTCTCCACCCCTACCGCATCATCTGCAGGAACTGTTTGAGAATATTCAAGATGCATGGGATGGATTATCACAGGACACCATTCGGAACCTCTACAGCTCTATGCCGAGACGTCTGGGATGTTGTGTTAGCAAACATGGCGGCCCGACACTATACTGAGAGACACTACTTCTGTATGTGTAGCTCCATAAATATTGCCCTTATCAGTCTAAATTCATCATCAGTTATTGTTCCTGGTAACCTTTATCTTCCTTCCGAGTAGCACTGCAATCCCACACCTCCTTCTGGGTGCAGCTATTCTTTTAATGATGAGTGTATATTAGAGGTGAGGAGATATGGCAAAAATATGATACTGTGATACATCAAGAGTATATTGGTATATCAGGATATGTACTGTTTCAGACTCTCATCAGCTGGAACTGTTAAGTGTAAGCCTGTAGAGTCTTTAAGATCACCAACAACATCCGTTTAGTATGGTGTGTCTAAACTTTTGACTGGTACCGTGCTTTATAAATAACATTGGCAGGGATCTACACTCTGTGGTTGGATGTTGTTTTCCTGTTAGTCTTGTATCCCTTTATCTCTTTCAGCTCTCCCAAATGACTAAAAGCCAGTTATAGATTTCCTTTTGTCCGGTTTCTTCCTCGATCACTCTTTGCAGCCACTGCTGTGATGTTAATACTGGGAATACCGAGCTACCATCTGCTTATAGCTAGCTGAAGACCTGTAGTTGTTGGTGTGTGATGTGGTGCAGTAAACCGGTTTGCAGTTTTTGCAAGAGGTTTAGTGCATGTTCCTCCCAAGTTACATAGCACTGTAGCAGACATTCTGGGTTCGGAATGGCAATGAAAGAGATGCCGTTCTCCGTATTATACGTCAATGTATAGAATCGTGGCACTGTACTTTGTACGTGAAGTAACTTCAAGGACGGACAAGAGGTTCTTCTGTGGCTTCACTCTAAGAACCCGTTTGGTACCTTTTATTTTTAGGAATGTTTAATGTTACTGATCTTCAGGCCTGTAAACACTCTGGATAGATGGCATATTCTGTCCAGCACTGACCATTAAGTCTGTGTAGTCAAACTAAAACTAAGTTCTGGCTCTTGGGCTAAAGTATATATAAGTTTCAAACAAGAACAGGGCACTTGGTTTGTTCTGTGTAAGCATAAAAAGTCTGAGCAAAGTGAGACTTTCAAGAGCACCAAGATCATAAGGAAAGGACATGGCTATAGGGGGCACCCCCAACCCTGGCGGTTCATACCCACTCAAAAAAAAACCACCCACCTTTCTGCAGTTAAAAGAGAAGAATACGTGTTGGCTTTGTCTCTGTATCTCTCAGAAAGGTCACCTGCAAGAGATTTTCTGCCTCAGTCTGAATAACGTGTGGATGTGTCATCACACAAAATGCTCAAACAGTGTAATGTATGTTTGTTTTTATGATATTAATCTTTGTGAAGACCACATTATTTCGTGAATAACAAGCCAATAATGTGTCTAATTACTAATAATACAGCTTGATTTAATATGTTGTAAGGGATCTGCAAATATAATCTCAATATGCAGCAATATAATCACATTATGAAATATGGAAGCTCCAACTTGGAGGACAAAGATACATTATTACATGGCTAATAGAATGATATTGGCTTTATTGGTTTTTGCTTCAGACTTAGCTATATGGTAAATTTTCTTTTATGTAGGCGTTTATGTCCAGTTATGGCCAATAGCCAGGCCTCCCCCCCATTATACAATGCTACCAAGTTGGGAAGACATGAGTTCTGCAACACGCTGCCACATCTTTTAATGCTACACTATTGGACAGCTCAACACGCTTGAAGGAGAACACTAACAAGCAGTTTTCTGCATCAGCTAACAGATGCACATGTTGACCAGCATCACACTGAGTGATGAGACCCACCCTGAGAGAGTTAGGACAATAATGCTCTTTTGGCTTTGACTGAGGATGGCTGTGAGATGGAACTTATGATCTCCTGAGGAAGGGCTTGACACTTAGATGCTTGTGCTACTCAGGAGCGCAAAAAAAGACATGCTAATCAATGCTTATGTTGGCGCGGCATAGTGTTTCTCCTCTATGGTTTCATCATTTATGGGGAAACTAGCAAGAGCTCCACCTTCTGGTTGTTTGCAGACATAAGCGATCTGTTTTCCATTTGTATTGGATTTGCATTTAAGGCACTCAGCTTGTAGTGCTTATCCAGAGCAACTTACAAAAACGTCCCTTCAGCAAGGACACTCCCAAAAGCAAGAGCAAGTGCTGATACCTAGATAGAAACATATGCATTATAGAAATAAGACTTGGAGTTAAAACATATTAATCTTATGTATTTCTTAGGAAGACATACAGGGGTTGGACAATGAAACTGAAACACCTGTCATTTTAGTGTGGGAGGTTTCATGGCTAAATTGGACCAGCCTGGTGGCTAATCTTCATTAACTGCACATTGCACCAGTAAGAGCAGAGTGTGAAGGTTCAATTAGCAGGTAAGAGCACAGTTTTGCTCAAAATATTGCAATGCACACAACATTATGGGTGACATACCAGAGTTCAAAAGAGGACAAATTGTTGGTGCACGTCTTGCTGGCGCATCTGTGACCAAGACAGCAAGTCTTTGTGATGTATCAAGAGCCACGATATCCAGGGTAATGTCAGCATACCACCAAGAAGGACGTTTTCCTTCACCAGCAAAAGGAGGCCCTACACCATACTAATAAATGATTGTGGTCTAAAACCAGGTGTTTCAGTTTCATTGTCCAACCCCTGTATGTGAATATAGGACTGGCCAGTATGACAATATACGGTATCTGTTATTGGGATAAATTGTGCCCCAGTACAGCACAATATAATATGCTTTCCTGGACACATTGTGAATATATATATATATATATCTTTGTTCTCTGTTCCAACTAAGCAGATGTCTGAATGAAATGAATATTGTGACGTTGTGTATTGTGAAGATGTCTTGAAGTCTGACCAATTTGCTGTTTGGCCTCCTCTGTCTGAAGAGTTATTTGGCTCAGAAGGAACTATAAAGTGGGTGGGTAGCACTGTCGCCTCACAGCAAGAAGGATCTGGATTTGATTCCTGGCTGGGACGTTCTGTGTGCAGTTTGCATGTTCCTCCTGTGTCCTCCCACAGTCCATAGACATGCAGTCAGGTGAACTGGAGATGCTAAATTTCCCCATAGGTGTAAGTGAATGTGTGTGTCTGTCTGTCTGCCCTGTGATGGACTGTCCGATGCTCGGAGGCAGCCAGTCTGATGCCCGACACCCAACATCATACATATCCCGCCTTATAAGAGAATTGGGCCCTTTTCTGGCAGTTGAAGCTGGCTGTGGGAGTTCGGAGGCAGCCAGTCTGATGCCCGAGACCCGACATCATACATACATACATATTGCGCCTTATAAGAGAATGGGGCCATGTTCATTGAAGCTGGCTATGAAACCTGGGAGGCAGCCAGCCTGATGCCTGAGGCCCGATATCATATATACATATCCCGTCTTATAAGAGAATGGGGCCCTGTTCTTTGAAGTTGGCTATGGGAGTTTTGAGCCAGCCAGGCTGTGGCCCGACTACCAACACGTTTTTCCCCCTGAGGTCCACTCGTAGTGTTTGTGTTCCTTGTTTTCATTTCTACGTGACCGTTTTCCAACCTCTTCTATATCCCTTACGATATCTCTTACCCCATTTAACTCTTATTTGTGAGGCCCGGACGCTGAGCAGATGCAATCAACCTCACAAGTTTGGCGGCATACCATCTCACTGCTCCAAATACTAGCAGTGATCTGAGATAAGCGGCTATGTGCAATGCAGGACGCAAAGGTGCTTTTCTTGTTACGTCACTTCTGTACTTTGAGTGGATATCGGTGACGTACGGTGGCACCGTGTACTATACGGTGTATATTTACAGATATATACACAGTAGTTTCATCATGTAAAGAGTAGAAATCATGACAGTTCCCATGTGTATTCAGTAATGTCATTCTTCCTCGGCCCGATAATGGTTTTGTGTTTTGCTCACGGTAGCCCGTAGCTCTTTCACGGGTAGCAGGAAATGCTACGGTGGAAACTGCAGTAATACACTTAAATGAAAGTTCTTTAGCAGTGGAGGAGATGCGCTGTTGGCTCTTTTTCTCTACTATATTCAGGATGACCTCATCCTGCTGCTATGCTTTCTACTTCTCTGTGTTTGTGTGCACGAAGCTGAAGGGCCTCCTTTCTGCCAGCTCTCAGTGGACGCACCGCGCCGGGTTTGAAGTTTATATGAAGTGCTAATTCCAATGGGGTCGGACACTGATGTGCTGAATAATGAATAGCACTGCAGAGGAAATGAAAGGAAGGAATAAACCTGAGAGTAGCCTGCACACTCTTCCCTCCTTGCATTCTTCAAACACGAGGAGACTCTTACACTCATTCCTTCCTGAAGGGGTTAATTGTGCACCTGAGTAAAGCCAGAATTGTCAGATGCAGACAGACAGTCAGATTTGGTGTGATAGAGGCCTTTCCTGCCTCTGGAGACTGAGACATGAAAGCGTTTGCTCTTCGCTCGGCCGCTCTTAAATTATATTGACAATGTAACTTTTATAGGAAACAGTTTTGTCTCCACTTGGAGGAAACAGTTTGTTCCCAGAAAGTGAGAGAGAGAGAAACAGAATTCCACTAATTCTGAACATTACTCGGTAGTTCAGTGTGGACTGATGTGAAATGCTTCGTTGTAGATGAACTTACCAACTCTGATTTCTTTAAACTGGTGGTGAATGGAGCCAGGGGTCGCCATATCCAAACACAGATAGAGCCATTTTATTTGCCCTCCAAAACCACCAGTGAACCTGCACGTGTCTAAGTGTCCGTAAGTGTATGTAGTTGCTCTTCTAGGCCCGAATCTTCTCTCAAAGCTGTTGTAAAACAACACCTAAAGTGTCAGGCTGCATACTTATAACCAGTTCTTGCAGACCCCGAGGGCTTTCTAGGCTTTCAGAGAAAGCATGTCTATTTTTGTTAAAAATAATAATTATGAATGATCTATTCATATTTAATAGATTCATCATGTTGTATTACAGCTCTGCAAGTATTATAGTAACTCTATAATCTCATTTCATTGGAGACAAAAGTGTTTAAGGATCTTGAAATGCTCGAAAAACGAAAAATGATCCAATCAGATTCTTTTTCTCTGGATAGATGCAATCAGACAAGCTGTCTCATTGGTTCGGCCTTCAGGAGCTGAACTGAAGGCCTAATATAGAGGTTTAAGCACTACGGTAATTGAGGAACTGACAGTGGAAGCAACCAATCATGGGTGGTTTTGCAATGGGTGGGACCAATTTTGTCCTCTTGGGCTTGGCCTGGATGTCCTAGAGGTGTGACTGATTGTGAATATGAGTTGTATCTCAGTCAGTTGTTAGAAATGGAAAACAGTGGTGGCAGCTCAATGCCAGAGCTCTTTGCTAAAACTGTAAAACTGCGATAAGGTAACGTATATGTTAATTAGGGGTATCTATTGGCAAGAACTGGGCAATATGGTAAGTATCATAATATAGGAGCTATGATTCTATATAATGCAGTATATTCCGATACTTTAAGTGGGTCAACATAATTGCAGTTTTTAATCTATTTAGTCTAAATCTAGGAGGTTGTCACTGCTATCTGTGGGGTAGCCACTGCTATCTAGGGGGAAGCCACTGCTATCTAGGGGGGAGCCACTGCTATCTGTGGGGTAGCCATTGACATCTGTGAGGTAGCCACTGCTATCTCGGGGGTAGCCACTGCTATTTGTGGGGTAGCCACTGCTATCTAGGGGGTTGCCACTGCTATTTGTGGGGTAGCCACTGTTGTGTAGTTGGGTAGCCACTGCTATCTGGGGGGTCGCTACTGCTATTTGTGGGGTAGCCACTGTTGTGTAGTTGGGTAGCCACTGCTATCTGGGGGGNGCTATCTAGGGGGGTGCCACTATGTAACTATGAAACACTATGTTTTGTCTGTGAACTATTGATTAAATATTGATACTAGATTTTTGAGAATTGATATAGTAGCATAAAATGGAACGTGCAATGTTTTTTACACCCCTAAAGTTAATATAACTGCTAAAGCTGCTGACAAAGCATGGACTGGTCTTTAAATGTTTAAATTAGAATGGCCAGCAAATGTTCATCATGTAAATCACAATTAGCTTAGCACCAACATGCTATCAGATTCTCATAGAGAGGCTGGGAGTAACCTTTTTGGTCTGAACTAAAGGCCTAGCGCTAATACTGTATATCATGTTAGCTTTAGAATCATTCAGTGTTTAGGGTGACTGGTTCCAGTAACTGCCACTGTGCACAGTTCTGGCTGTGCCATTTTCTTTAGAATGGTGCATTTCACATCAAAACACTGTGGGTGGCTTTCTTTACATCTTAAACATTTGATTATGCAGAGGGTTTGAGGAATCCATGGAATCTGACAGGCAGATAAAACATAGTTCTATTCACCAGGAATTTATTCTTTTATTTCCAGAACAGATATTTTAAATGCCCCCAGGTAGTTTTCAGCAGGCAGTGAGGAAGCATCTTCGACCCTGATCATCTTGGATGGCTCCTCATGAAGCTGCTTGAGAGAATGTTGGTAAAGCTGCCTGAGGGCTGCGATTTGAAAATGGAAGATAGTTTTGATGTAACACTTTTTAGCTGCTGCTGTTATTTTATACATTTAATGTGTTTACTTTTATTCTAAAATATGGAGAATGATGAGAATAGAGAAAACCCTTCCATGAGTAGGTGTGCAAACCTTTAGGTTGGTGCTATAAGCTTTGCATTGTCATTGTTCCCTTTTTTTTAACGGTTGTCCAGATTTGGAAACCAGCAAGTCATACTGTACGTTAGAACGAAGACATACATCTTACTATGAGTGTATCAAAATCACTATTGACCACCTGCCTGGTTACGGTCAGTGTGGACCTGTGTGATGACACACTTCTACGTGCTATAAGCAATCTTCTGCAATTAGAAGTGAACCTAAAGACTTATCTGCCTCTGGGGCAGTGCGTAGTAGCAGTCTTATCTAGCAGTGGGAAATGAGCTTTTTACTGAGTCATTCAGTGCTAACAGCTTATCCAGCATTCCTCTATTAGCCTCATGTTTCTTGGACCCTCCCTTCTCCGCAGCAAACCCCTAAAGCTGATAAGCATCAGCAGGTGCTGATCCGGGTCATAGAACCAGTGTAACAAGTTTTCTTTTTTCCTCCTGACTGACTCTGTATATGACTCTTGACTCTCAATCCAATGGGCGCACCATGTTTATAAGTGCTCTAGTGGATAACCAGGTCAGTACCTATTAGTATTGTGCACTGGGGTATGTATTCAAGCTCGGAAAGTGACTTTTCATCCTGACAGGCAGTGTGCACAGGCAATTTAACCTGCCTCTGTCAGTCACAGCTACACTGCCTGTCACACTTTGAGACGATTTCTCTTCCAGAACATTGTTAACAGCACACGAAAGTGAATATCTATGCTGTGTTCACAGTTTGACGTTGAAAATAACCTCATTCTGTGCCTCGTGAGGGCATGAAGCCTTGCTAACATTGATCAGTACAGTTAACTTCGTTCTGGTTATAGATCCCATCCACCCCAAGGAAGACAATCAGCATGTATGGGTGATCTACAAGGATCTGGAAAGAAGAAACATCTCACCTGAGACTGAGTGTTCGTCCACTCATTGAAAGGGTACAAGGATGGATTCGTACCCAGATCAGTTGAGAGTGCCTTCCACAAGGATGAGTGGCCCAGAGAATGCCATGAAAAATGTGACTTCCTCTATGAGCTGCGCGCTGCCACCTACAAAAGTAGGAAGTGGTCATAATAATTTGACTCGACTGTGTAGTACCATTCAGTGGAGAAACTATCTAACAAGGAGTTGAGATGAGAGTGAGATGAGCAGGCTACTGAATTTGTCTGGACTTCTACAAGAAGACATTGGCCATCTATAGAAAATCAACATCTGGTTTATTTCAGCACTGCTGTCGACTGCAGAATATGGGAAAATCGAACTCTTGATGGAACATTCCGGCTGCAATCCGTGAAATGCTGCAGACGGTATTGGTAGAATTTTCCATTGTGGAATTATTGGAAGTAACAGAATATCCAGTTTGCCATCATCAGTCTACAGCCTACATGTAAACACAGCATATCATCTCACCTGAGTGTTTGTCCACTCCTTAAAACCTACCTACAGAGTAGACAGTGCGCATGCAGCTCCAGCCTTCTGTGTGCTGCTGAGTTTCCTATCACTGTATAAAAGATGCTCCATGCTGTCTTTGTTGTTGGATGCGCTGCAATGGTGTCTGAGCGAGCGTGTGAACACATTCAGAATACAATTCACCTTATTATGGAAACAGTTATTATTAATTTGTTTAATTGGAGTAAGAATAAAATGTGACTGAAGTGTGGAATATATTCTGCTTCGTGTGTTTAAAGTGTTTTTACAAAAAAGGCACAAATATTGTTAAACTTTTATCAGTGAACGTACAGATAAAGCACAATAAATACAAAGAGCATGTTGCTTTATATTTACTGACTCTCCCTCTCTCTCTCTGTCTCTCCCCCTCTCTCTCTCTCTCTCTCTCTCTCTCTCTCACTGGTGGACTGCAGTTGTGTGCGAATGCACTGGTCTTTCTGTGCACGAACATGATTGGGATCTGCACACACTACCCAGCTGAGGTGTCTCAGAGACAGGCCTTCAAAGAGACCAGAGGATACATACAGGCCCGAATACACCTGCAGAGAGAGAACCAGCAGCAGGTACGGCACACACAGGAAATGGAGCCAGGCGGTTGTGTACATGTACATATGTACATGTATATGCAAGCATGTATATGGAATAGTAATACAGTACTGTGCCAAAGTGTAGAGACCACTCTTCAGTTATTTAAGTCAAATTATTAGAACAACGAGTACAGCCTGTTCATCTTCCTGGGGATATTGTTAAGAAGATATGATACAAGATAATCAGTCCTCCTGCATTAGGAAGGAGAAAGTCCAAGGAAAATTAGTGTAAACAAGAGTTTCCAAAACTGGAGTACAGAGAAAATGGAACTCCTGTTATTCACCTACATGACCTGGTAGACCACCAAGACTGCATCCTTTACATAAACAGCACTTAAAGCTTTCATCTTTGAGAGAGAGGAGAACATCAAGCAGCTTCAGATCTGAGAACATCCACAGGTGTTTCTGTCCATCCTTCCACTGTAAGAAGACCCCTCAACGCTATGGAGGTCTGAAAGGATGTGTAGCTGTTCAAGAAGCTCCTCACTGAGAAAAGGAGAGAGACAGATCAAACAAAGAAGCTGCTGGTGTTTTCAGAACAATGAACTGACCACCCCAGAGTCCAGACCTCAACATCACTCAATGTGTGAGAGGTTATTTGAACTGGGGGAAGCAGAAAATGCTAATCCAACTTCTAAGACTGAACTTCTGAGGTGTGGAAAAAAAACATCCCTGCAGATTTCTTTCAGTAACTTAAAAGCAAGAAAAGAAAGGATGCTTAAATACTTAAAATTAGAAATAGTATATTGTAGTTGCTGAGGTTTGTGTATAATAATGTTTTCTGCTTTTTTCCTGTGGCTGGCAAATAAACAACTTGTGACTGGAAATGAATTAAATGAAGGGTGTTCTCTGACTTTGGCACCATACTGTATATGCATTATTTATAGGAAAGTACACTACCAGTCAAAAGTTTAGACACACCCAACTAAATGGATGTTGTTGGTGATCTTAAAGACTCTACAGGCTTACACTTAACAGTTCCAACTGATGAGATGTCTGAAACAATACATATCCTGATATACCACATATACTCTTGATGTATCACAAAATTATATTTTTGCCATATCGCCAGTCAATATAGTGAATATTCATGAAGGACAGATCAGTAGTTGGAACTGGTTCAAAACTGCCTAGAAAAAAACCTTGTTATATATCAGCCTCCACTGCAAGGTGAGACAGCTGTTTTATCCTCCTGCAAAGTTCCATTTTGGAGGTTTTTAAGGTGGACTGCATAATTCCATGAGTGCTATTTTATAGTTTGATGTGTTCACTTGGAGCAGTCATGGATTGGGGAACCAGCCTTGTGGCCGGAGGGTCGTCGTTTCGATTTCCTGAACTAACACAAGACCACAATGCCCCTGAGCAAGGCACCTAACCCCCAACAGGTCCCCGGGCACCGTGGACAGGGCTGCCCACTGCTCCGGGCAGGTGTTCTCACTGCCCCCTAGTGTGTGTGCGTGTTCACTAGAGTTGCGTGTATGTGGTTGTTTCACTTCACGGATGGATTAAATGCGGTAGACAAATTCTTCTGTGTGCAAACACAAATGGGAAACGGTTCTAAATTCTAATTAAGCTAAAAATAAGGAGAACCTTCTTTGAGTAACTGTGTCTAAACTTTTGACCGGTGTTGTATCTATACGTTCTAAGCCTCACCCTAATATATATTAACTTCAGGAAACTAAATGAATGGTTTCAGTTTTGTTTCAGTCTTTCACATGTATCTTCAAATCTCAGTTTTACCTTGTGGGTTTATGATGTTGTTTATCTGCTCCTACACCGCTTGCCGATCAAAGTTTGCAGGTCAAGCTCTGAGTCTTAGTAATCGCTGACTCCGTATGCCATCACTTTCCCTCTGTATGTTCTAACAGGTGAAGAATTCAGACTTAACAGTGCACGAAAACAGTCTAAACTCCCGGACTCTCACCCAACTGCTCCCATATGCATAAGCACATGCTCGCTGAGTTTCCCTCTGTAAATCTTTCCAGGAGCGCCTGCTGCTTTCGGTGCTGCCGAGGCATGTTGCCATGGAGATGAAGGCGGATATCAATGCCAAGAAGGAAGATATGATGTTCCATAAGATCTACATCCAGAAACACGACAATGTCAGGTAAATACACTGAGCTGAACTTGGACGCAGCTTTGGAAAAGTCCCATCAATATCATTACGTCTGTGTGAGAAGTTACAGCGTGACGTTATTCAGTCTGTTGGCACGATGAAAGTGAGCATGGGCATAGGTGGAAACACGCTGGCTCGTAAACACCAATTCCATCCACTTTACAGAAGTAAATATTGCTGTATTCCTCACAAATCACTACTGGAGTCACTGGTTCTCATACGCCCAGTCGAGCTGTTTGAAATGCATCTGGTTTTTATGCTGGCATTAAGTCAGTAGTGTTGTAAATCGAGTGATTTGAGGCTTTGTACCTCAGACAGAAAGGCTAGTTGTATCCAGATGGCATGACCACAAGTGCTGAAATCGTCTGAAGGATGATTGAAACTGGTGGGACAGTGACCGTAACCCTATCTTACCTAACATCTCTCCAGCAATACGTTTGGAATCTTTGTCTCCTTTAAAGGAGCAATGTGTAAGATGACACAACCTGTTGAGTTCATACTCCAAATAAATAGGGGGCAGCATATATCACCAGAAGGTTGTGGTGTCCACCCCCAGGTCCTGAAATTGTCTGGAGGATGATGGAAACTAGTAGGAGAGTGACTGTGACCCTGTCTTACCTGACATCTCTCCACCAGTGCGTTCGGATTGTTTGGAAATGGAGCTTTCTATGTGCTACGATGTTTTGTATGACCATATATTGCTTAGAAAAAAATCAGCCTGCTGTCTTATCCTCCTGTAAAGTTCCATTTTGGAGGTTTTTTAAGGTGACAGCGTAATTCCATGAGTGCTATTTTATATACCCATCATCAAAATAATAGCTGCACCCAGAAGGAGGTGTGGGATTGCAGTGCTATTGGGAAGGAAGATAAAGGTTACCAGGAACAATAAATGATGATACATTTAGACTGATATGGGCAATATTCATTGAGCTACACATACAGAAGTAGTGACTCTCAGTATGGGGTCGGGCCGACATGTTTGCTAACTCAACATCCCAGGCGTCTCGGCATGGAGTTGTAGAGGTTCCCAATGGGGTCCTGTAATAATCCATCCCATGCAGCTTGAATATTCTCACAGATTGTGCGGTAGGGGTGGAGGTGGAGTGACACCAGGCCTTCTGGACATGTGACAACAAATCATTCATCTTGGTACTGACCACGGTGCCTCCACACATGGATTCATTGGTCGTCTCCACCAAGACAAAAGCGGGACTCGTCACTGAAGATGACCCACCGCCATTCTGAGTCATTCCATGACAGTCTGGCACGATACCACTGCAGTCTTTGCCGACATTGACATGGTTTTAAGGGCAGTTGTTGTAACAGTCTTGCGTTGTGCAGCCGTTTGCCAATGGTGCTGGCACTAACGGGATGACTCATGGAGGGCACCACTGCTCGCTGAATGTCTGCAAATGTGGCTGTTGGGTCAGTCAGGTACAGCGATGAGGCCCATTCTTACTTACATCACATGCGCAGCGGAGCATGAAACTTGAATCATTGGCATGTCTCACAATGTCAAACCTACCCACCAAGTTTCATTCCTGTGGGTTGATTCCTTCTGGGAGCAGCTATCTGTGCAAGTATTGTTTTGATGATGAGTATAACTCTCTTGAGTATCGCTAAAAATTGTACCTTTATTGTGAAGTGGTACTGAATGATACTGTACAAACCTGAATATCAGATTTGACCACTTTGCTATGGAAATGTTGATTATTTATTTGTTTAATCTGAGTAATATGGGCCAATCAGATGTGGCGTATATATTCCTGTTTATATGTGTTCTTGTCAAAAATGGTAGTTTGGGACATTAACAGATTTTCAGCTTTAGGTGTCAAAATCAGCTCAATAAATCACATTGTAAAAAGGAGGAATCGAATAAAGTCAGCTTTTAATTCCTGTTCCCCCGTGTGCCCTTTTTTCCTCTCCCTGTAGTTTGTTTTCTCATGTGGAGACAGAACGTAGGCTTCGGTACAGTTACGCGACTAATGTTCGGAGCAGAGTAAAGCAACAGTGTGAGTTTGCTGCTAGAAGCCTCAGGAACAGCTTGCTTTAACATCCAGCAGTTAGTTGTTAGAGAGTAAAGAGAGAAGCCCATATTATCCACTCCAGCTCGAAGCATCTGTGTCGCATTTACTCAGGAAGAGTCGAATGCGTAAAATTGGCCTGTTTTAGCAGGAGGGCAGGGACACTTCTCGCCAAATGGTTTAAATTTTCCCAGCGGCGGGCTGCGGGAAGGGAACAGTGCCATCTGTTGCCCCTCAGCATGCTGCGCTCTCGTTGGCTTCATTCTGTCACCTTTAAATTGTTGTTGATGAGCACCTCCAGGCTCGGCGGATATGAGCTTTTTAAAGAGCTCGGTTTTTTTCTTCCCCGCCCTGACTGACGAATGGGGTGCTTCATTGAGAGTGACCCGTCTCCGATCTGTACCACAACCGGAATGATGGTTCTCGAACCACCCCCTTCACACCAACCACCACCATGACCCAGACAAGGGACTTGCGTAATTATTGATCCCCTTTATCCCCCTGTCTGTCTGTCTGTTGTCCTTGCCTTTATCATGTTTCTCTCTTTTTTTTTTTTTTTGCAGCATCCTCTTCGCAGACATCGAAGGCTTCACGAGTTTGGCATCGCAGTGCACTGCCCAGGAGCTGGTGATGACGCTTAATGAACTTTTTGCTCGTTTCGACAAATTAGCCTGGGTAAGCAAACCGCCATCAGCTCCTAATTAAGCCCACAAGCCTGAGCTGAGCTCCTAACACTGCTGTATTTCTGTCCCTGTGGGTTTGACTCCATTAAATCCATCTTTTATTACGAATTCATGATTCATCATCCAAGGCTGATCGTTTTCCTTGATGCGGTATTGATAGCTGTTATGGCCCCAGTGCTTGAAATGCAATATGCTCGCCCCTGTGTTTTCATTTAGGGATCGCTTGAACCGGATGATCTAATTCCTTATTGAAGGCGTGCAATAAGAGGCTAAGTCTGCTGTTAAATAAACCAGGCTTTGTTTTTCACAGGAACCTCTGCTTTGTGTTAGAACTCGCTCGGCTGTTGATAACATAAGCTAAGCCTTCATTACGTGAAGCTATGAGCTGGTCACGCCGGCCTTTGCCGCCTTATCTGTGTGCTCACAGCCCCTTTGGTTGAAAATAAACAAACGGGTTTGTACGTGCTGCGCACAGCCGAGAAGCACAACTCTACCACGAGACTTGGGAAGGCTCCTGTAGAAGTATTGGTAACACTTGACAATAAGGGTAGATCTATTAACGACCCTTAAGAGAGTTTATAAGCATTACTAAATACTTAAGTGTAGTTGCACTTAATCATTAACTGATGATCAAAATAGGAACAAACATTATATTCCATTTTATTAAGTAGTTTATAATGCTTAAATAATGTTGCAATTAATCACTAATAATGTATGTAGACTTCTATTGTCTAAACTGCTCCTGAAGTATTCTTGTCCCGTGTGTTTGTGTGTGTGTGTGTGTGTGTGTGTATACACTCATCATCAAAACAATAGCTGTACAAATAGCTGCACCCAGAAGGAATCAACCGTCAGGAATGAAACTTGGTGGGTAGGTTTGACATCATGAGACATGCGAATGATTCAAGTTTCACGCTCAGCTGCGCATGTGACATAAGCAAGGATGGGCCTCATCGCTGTACCTAAATGACCCAACAGCCATGATTGCTTACATTCAGCGAGCAGTGATGCCCTCCATGAGTCATCCCGTTTGTGCCAGCACCATTGGCAGACAGCTGCAAGACGCAGGACTGCATGCACACAGACCGCTACGATGACTGCCCTTAACACCACGTCAACATCACCAAAGACTGAAATAGTGTTGTGCCAGACTGTCGTGGAGTGACTCAGAATGGCAGCGGGTCATCTTCAGTGACAAGCCCTGCTTTTGTCTTGGTGTAGACGACCGTGTGTGGAGGCACCGTGGTGAGCGCCAAGATGAACGGTTTGGTGTCACTCCACCTCCACTCCTACCGCACAGTCTGCGGGAACTGTGTGAGAATATTCAAGCTGCATGAGATGGATTACCACAGGACACCATTAGGAACCTCTACCACTTCATGCCGAGACATCTGGCGTGTTGTGTTAGCAAACATGGCGGCCCGACACCATACTGAGAGACACTACTTCTGTATGTGTAGCTCAATAAATATTGTCCATATCAGTCTAAATGTATCATCATTTATTGTTCCTGGTAAGCTTTATCTTCCTTCCCAATAGCACGGCAATCCCACACCTCCTTCTGGGTGCAGCTATTCTTTCTGATGATGAGTGTACATTCTTAGCATTTGTATTTGATGTATCATCCTTTATGGATGCAGTACTGAAGCATCACTAATAATTATTTCATGTTCTTTGTGACCCTATAAAGTTGTCTGCACACGTCTCTTAGGAACTGCTTTATAAGTGCACAGCAGTGTTTATTAAATATTATATAACCAGTATATACTTTATGTATGAATTTGATGTGCACTTGATAAACATTTATTTAAGTGTTTTAATGAAGGAATATATTTAAGACTTTCATTGGGATTTTATTTGAAATGATCGTAGACTTCAGTAAATTAGTGACTTCAGTGCTTACTTCTTGCTATTGCAGTTGTGGAGTCACACAGTTATCATTAGATTTATTATTTAATGATTACATGAGACATCACTTAGAGAGTGTTTAGTAAGGATTACTAGAGTTCTCTGACTGTACATCTACAAGTTGGACCAGCAAGGCAGGAGTGTTTAATAAAGTTGACAGTGAGTGGACACAGTGCAGCGCTGCTGTGTCTGACCCACTCATACCAGCGCAACACCTACTAACACATCCTCTATTTTGCCTCACGATGACCTGTATGCACCTCTCCATGAACTGCTTCCATTAAAACTATCATAAAACAGCATCTCAGGCATCAGACAGCATATGCCTGTCCGTTATGCAATAGTGGTTAAAATGAAATAAAATCATTTTGAGTGAGAAAGCTTTAGACAGTATTAAGCTCTTCAGACGTCTGGTTCGTATCACCGCCACTGTAAACAGTTCTGGCTCAGTAAGTGTCACTAGAAAGGAGCATTTCACACCAAACCACTCTGAATGATATTATTAACCATTTACTCATGCAGAATTATATAATTGGTAACATTTCCCTTTAAATGTTCTCTTCCATGTTTGTGTGTGTGTGTGTGGTTAGGAGAACCACTGTCTGAGGATAAAGATCCTGGGGGACTGTTACTACTGTGTATCAGGCTTGCCTGAGCCTAGGGCTGACCATGCACACTGCTGCGTGGAGATGGGAGTGGACATGATTGAGGCCATCTCGTGAGTTTGCTGCTTTTATCTTTCATTTTATTTCATTTGTTAATTAAAAAGAATAGCTGCACCCAGATCGAAGTGTGGGATTACAGTGGGAAGGAAGATAAAGGTTACCAGGAACAATAAATGATGATACATTTAGACTGATATGGACAATATTTATTGAGCTACACATACAGAAGTAGTGTCTCTCAGTATGGCGTCGGGCCACCATGTTTGCTAGTGTAACATGCTAGACATCTCAGCATGGAGTTGTTGGGGTTCCTAATGGTGTCCTGTGGTAATCCATCCCATGCAGCTTGAATATTCCCACACAGTTCCTGCAGATTGTGCGGTAGGGGTGAAGGTGGAGTGACACCAGGCCTTCTGAACATGTGACAACAAACCATTCATCTTGGCGCTGTGACCACAGTGCCTCCACACATGGATTCGTTGGTTGTCTCTACTAAGACAAAAGCGAAACTTGTCACTAAAGAGTACCTGCTAGCTTGCTGAGTCACATGACAGTCTGGCACAACTACATTGAAGTCTCTGGTGACGTTGATGTAGTGTTAAGAGCAGTAGTAATGGTCTGCGTGCATGTAGTCCTGCCTTTTGCAGCCGTCTGCCAACGGTTGAGTCATGGAGGGCATCACTGCTCGCTAAATGTCTGCAATCGTGGCTGTTGGCTCAGTCAGGTACAGCGATAAGACTCGTCCTTGCTTATGTCACATGTGCAAAACTTGAATCGTTTGTATGTCTCACAATGTCAAACCTACCCACCAAGTTTCCTTGTTGGTTGATTCCTTCTGGGTGCAGCTATTTGTGCAGCTATTCCTTTGGTGATGAGTGTATGTACTGCTCAAATGTGACAGGAGGAACTGTTTACATTGTCCACCCTTAAAAAGTACAGTATTTCTAAGTAAACAGTAGTAACACATAGAAGCTGATAGTTCAAACAAATGCTTCAATACTTCATTCCAACCCTCAATACATAGGAATAGAGCAGAAGTGTGGACTGTCTGGGGGTCCCTGAGGGCCGGTTTGAGAACCACTGCCATATAAAACCATTTCTGCTGGGAATATATTGGAATATACGCAATTGAGCATAACTCCAAGTTTGTGTGGGGTCAAAAAATGAACACAAACCATTTGTAATCAATTCCAATTAATTTTCTGAAATTACCAATTACTGAATTACTAAAGCTGAATTACCACCTACAGATCAAAGCATCATGACACTGTTAAAAAGATGTTCTATTTTCCTGACTTATAAATGAATTGTGTGTGTGTGTGTGTGTGTGTGTGTGTGTGTGTGTGTGTCTCTGTGTAGCTTGGTGAGAGAGGTCACAGGCGTGAATGTGAACATGCGGGTGGGCATCCACAGCGGGCGTGTGCACTGCGGGGTGCTGGGATTGCGTAAGTGGCAGTTTGATGTGTGGTCCAACGACGTCACATTGGCCAACCAGATGGAGGCTGGAGGCAAGGCAGGGTGAGCCTAAACACCATCCACCCAGAACAGACCCACTGACACCTTACAGCACTGTGATAGATTATACTGAACAGACTCACAATGGCAGACTGTTGACATATGTACAGCGTATACACATTTGGATCACTGTTTAATATACAGGGTAACTTGGGGAAGAAGCCCCCAGGGTAAGATGCCCCCGCCCCCATATCTTATCCTGATGGGCCCAAATCTTATTTCAACACTTTTACTGTGTTCGTCTGGATGATCTGGACTGTATTCCTGGGGTTTACTTCTCCACTCCATAAACCTTTTGGGTTTAATTAATGTGTTTTTTGTCATTGGAAAATTGTGATCTATAGATTTAGTTGGGTTTGTGAGATGTTCTCCCAAAGTTGCCCACAAACATATCAGTGAATTAGATTTAGTTGGTTAGATTTTTGCCATTAAAGCAAGTTATTTGTGGGCTTTCCACTGCCTAGTTGCATAAGTGATATATGCTAGCTGTAGCTGTTGGCTAGATTTGATTTGATTACATCTAATAATCATGTATACTCATCAGTTGAAATGTTAAAGGCTGTGGCTTGTTTTCAGTGGACTCTGTTGTTGTGGTTGCAATAATAATAATAATAATAATAATAATAATAATAATGAGTTAAATATAGGGGTGTAACAATGCACTCAGCCCATGATTTGATTTGATCCATGATACTCACGGTTCAGTGTTATTACACTATTTTGAACAAAATTTGATTGAAGGAAACATGAAAAGACTATGTTCATGTCGTTGCACAGCTTTCTAATGATACTACAGCTGGGAAGCAGGAGGAGTGCTGGGATGAGGTGCTGATATTGGTGTTTATCCAGTGCACTTGCATTAGATGGCATAATTTAATAGAAAGTTTGTTCTCCATGATGTATTGTCCCACCTCCACAATGCACATCGTCACAGTTCTGCATTGCAATATCACAAATTCATGGCACATTGTTACACCTATTATTTATTTCACCATAAAAACACAGTGAATGATTTAAATAAAGTGGACTCATTATGACGTACACCGATAGCGGCTCTACTTATATTTGAAAATATTTTCTAACACAAATAATAACAACTTTTGAAAAGTCCAAGTTCTGAAAGCTGCCAGTTTCCCTGCAGGGGCTTTGTATCCTAGGCCTGCATTTGAGGCAAGAGTTGTTTCCTGCTCCAGTTTATTTTTATAGGTGTATAAATCATCATCATAATCATAATCATCATTATCCAGCTGTACATGGTAACGTCACACACAGGCATGGTTTACCCTTTACAGTAAATGGGCATGATTAAGGGGTCATTTCCTCCGTGTTGCTCTAATATAAAACCCATCCTATATGATGCTAATACAGTTTCTGTTGAATAAAGTGACAGTTATTAACATGAAAGGTGTCCACAGGCGCATCCACATCACCAAAGCCACTCTGCAGTATCTGAATGGAGACTACGAGGTGGAGCCGGGTTTCGGAGGGGAAAGGAACGCGTACCTCAAAGACAACAACATAGAGACCTTCCTAGTGCTCGGCTGCAGCCAGAAACGGGTCAGTGATGCACAAAACACCTCAGCCATGAGCTCATTGTTGAGGCATTGATCTGTAGGTGGTGATTTAACTGCATCGATTTCAGAACAGTTGTTATTATGTCACAGGGTTTTGCATGGTACGTTGATTATACAGCCTGTTTCCAAAACTTTGTAAACAGTTCTTCCAGTCACACTGTGTACTAAAGAACCATGTTTGTTCCTTTGTTTGTTCCTTTGTTTGTTCCTTTGTTTGTTCCTGTGTGTGCGTGCGTGCTTGTGTGCGTGTGTGTGTGCATGGATCCTGCAGAAAGAGGAAAAAGCCATGATGGCTAAGATGCAGCGTGCCAGGGCCAACTCCTCTGATGGGTTAATGCCCCGCTGGGTGCCTGACCGATCATTTCCCAGGACCAAGGACTCTAAAGTCTTCAGGCAGATGGTAAACCCTACACACTACACTCGCACACCCAACCTTAGAACACACACAGAACACACACACACACACACACACACACACACAGTTGAATGATGTTTCCGCATTTTGTAATAACAGAAGTGAGGGCAACAAGTTGTAATTGCATCAGCTCTGAGGCTGTTCCTAAGTGTGAATTGCTTCTGCTGGATCCTGGCTTATATCAGCCCTGGGACTGCTCTCCAACAGTGTGCTGAAGCACAATGACAGAACAGATAAGTCAGTTTGACTCAGCCCTATTTATATAGTGCCTTTTGTGTCACGAGGCAGCTATGAGGCCAATATTACACTGTAAATAAACAGTGTAAAATCGATAGACAAGATAGAACAACACTGAAAAGCATATGGATCATTCTGTGGAGATGTAGCCTTTGTCGAGACGTAGCCTTTGCATGATCTTATACCTTATTTATATTTATTTTATTAATATTAATGATTACTCATTCCAATTTGCCTCTATTGCAGTAATCATATCACTACCAAACAATGTTTCAGTAGTGACAGTTTGAGCCAATCCTGAGCGTAACTCAGGAACAATGGCCAGTACATGACTAGTACAGCAAACATAGCTTTGAACAGCAGTACATACATATAATGATGATATATAATCATAAGTTTGCTTGATTGCAGAAAATATGTTTTGGTATTGATGGGTCTTTATGTTACACATAAGTCAGACTTTAAGGCACATTCACGTTCATAGAGCAATGGGATCTAACCATGTGACCCCAGATGGACAGGGGTGCAGTCAGACTTTCTGCTCTAAAACGCAGGGGGCGTGGCTAAAATAAGACTCCTGGTGGAACATTTTCTGGATCAAGGTTTTTTTTTTAAAATGAAAATTATCCTTATGACAGATAAATATCAATATTTCATCTTCACTGTCAATCAAATCAAAAAAGATAAAAAGCAATAGAAAGTGCCCTATAAAGTATGGTCTCCCATCCATTCACTGGCCAGGGATAGCTTCATAAACCAGTTCAGACCCATAGAACCATGGCTGTACCCTATAAATAATGATTATGTATATTTTTAGCTTATTAATATCTCAGGTTTAAATAAATCATAATCTAAATATCTGCACTACATGAAATATCTGAACTAATTCAGTGGCATTAAGCACAAAAGGACAAATATCTGAATTAAGATTATAGCTCCACTGTGTCAGTTCTGGGGATTTGGTGACCTCCCTGGTGGAAATGTGTAATTGCAATCACAAGATGCTGAACAAGATTTTGTGGGTTGTGTGGGTTGAGCTTTGGACTGATGATTGCGAGCAAGTTGAAAGAGGATTCTGAGAATGCGAGTGAATGATCTACTATTATCATCATATTTTCATCAGTTTATTGTTGATTCTGAGACCTAAACATAGAGCCGGATCTTCTTTGTGAAACTGTGTGTATAACTTTAGCCCTTATATGGTAATAGTCTGAAAAACTCCTGCAAAATCTGACCCAACGCCTCGGGCTTACTGTTGAATAGCTATTTTAGACTTTACAGGGCGACTTGCACCATAAAATATGGACACCATATTTTTCCGTATTTTCAGTCTTTCTGTATTTCAGTTTCAATTTAAAAATAAAAATATTTACTTTAAAATCTTCCTTTAAAACAACTACAAAAAAAGGTGCATGTCAAAGAGTGTGAACATTTTATTTAGTTTTATTCATTTCCCAGTCCATACAGTCCATATATGTAAATTAAACATTTTAAATTCAGTTTTTCTGTGATGTTTATTTTATGTCATAATAATGAGTGCATTTACATGTATACATATAGAGCCTATTCAGTCTACAGCAATTTAGCCCCGCCCATTCACACTGAAGCTACACTGTGTTTCAGCCTGGACTTCTTTCTGAATGAGCCACAACACAGGGCAGCCAATCAGAGCAGAAACAACAGTCATTAAGGCACACTAACAGAAATCTCCCATTTCGTTCTAAGTAATAAGAGAAGTGGGAAAATGATCACGTAAATGTATTATGACTTTTTTTTTGGTGCATAAAACCACACAAATGTGATGAAAGGACTTCTGGAGAAAGAACAGAACTGAAAGAGAAATTTAGGATATGGGCCCTTTAAAACGAGCTGTTTCAGCTGAAGCTATTTCAGGACAGTCTTGTTGCAGGGTTGGATTGGATTCATTCTTTTTTGTTTTTTTTTCCTCTCCAATGAAAATAACCCTTCCAGCATCCCATCGGCACCTGTACCCGGTATCCGATCAGTGTCATCTCTGATGGACACAGTTTGAGAATGACTGTTACTATTTCTTTTCATTCTGGGATTCTCTCTCTCTCGTTCTCTGTCTCTCCATCCCTCGGTTGCTGTCTTTTTGGGTTTAATCTGACTCCCGGAGTGCTAATTAACGCTGCAGGCTGGCTCTGTCTTCTTGGCTGCATAGCAGCCAATGCTGAAGTTCTGTATGTATCATTCGCTCTGTTTGCATTGGCCACTGTAACTAATCTCTGCGTCCTGTCTGCCCCCAGGGCATCGACGAAGCCTCCAGCAAAGACAAGTGAGTAGTGCTTTTATTAGTACGTCAATCCCCTCATGCACTCCGGCCTTGCTGTAGACGCTGGGTTAGATTTCTGTACCATTACTGTAAGGGGTCATCTCTCTATCCCACTGAGCCTGCATAATGTGAATATTCATGTCGGGAGTTAAGACCAATGTAGCCTTCCTTTGTGTTGCGTTGTGTAAAGCCGAGCTGACTGCTATTAATAGTTAAATAGCTTTAGCCATATGTCAGAGCAGTGATTTGGACCGGGCTGTGACAACACTGCCATGCAGAGGGGGATCATTATTTGATCCCCTTCCGCTGCGTATGTAGTGTTTCTGACAGCTCTCTTTAAACCCTACTCTGCAGCTGTGTGTGACCCAGTGCACTCTCTGAGGTGTCTGTGTGTGCTCTGATTTCTGTAGCCGCTGCGCTCAGGAGGCTCTGAATCCCGAGGATGAGGTGGATGAGTTTTTGGGACGTGCCATCGACGCCCGTAGCATCGACCAGCTACGCAAAGATCATGTCAAAAAGTTCCTGCTCACGTTTCAGACGCCGTTTCTGGAGAAAAAGGTTCATGTGAAGTCCATAGAACATCGTTAGAACATCATATCAAATGATGCATATGATTGTGCCGCTAATACTGAATCCCTTTTCGATACTATGCGGCATTTTTGCATTGAATTTACTTAAAGGGCAATTTCCCCAATTTTTCACATTTCTGCATTCTTAAAATCTACTATGTGAACAAATAAGCTCAACGGACAAACCGTTTGTCACCTGTGACTGAAATGTACCTAATAGCGTGTAACAAGGCCACAAGCACCAATAACAGCTGCGACTGGATTTGGCATTCACTGGACAAGTTTCTGGATGTAGGCCACATCAATGGCTAGGCACTCTTCCATCATAGAATTGCAAAGTTGCAACAGATTTAGTGGATGCCTTCCCGGGCATAATTCCGAGGACAGTTTCCTGTAGACTGGGATTTGTGCCACTGCTGGTAGACCTGTATGACCGTACCCTTCCATACACCTGCAGATTCAGCTACTTCCTTCACACTATGGTCTTTGGCATGCCCAAATACAATCACTCCTTTTAGCCAATCATTTAACATCTGCTTTGGAGCCATTTTCCACACGAGACATTCACTGCACTGTACCACCTCTTCTCAATCTATGAATCCCGTCACTCACACCCCACAGGTATTTATAGCCCCACCATCCTTGTGCAGCACCATCTGCAGGAGCCTGAAGTTACTACCACCTTAAACACACGCAAGGTCCGATGAGCTTACGTTCTTACATTTAAGCAGCATGAGAAGTTCGAACTCTGTACTGTCATAGAGCAGTGCAGAACCTGGTTTTGATCAGAGGTTCTAGTTGAGTTAGTTCAAAGAAGGAAACGGCCATCAGAAGGCTAAAACGCAGCAGGCAAGAAGCGTCATGTTGCTCATGATATATTTTATTCATGTGAATCGTGTGAATCAAGCGACCTTTTTCAGTGTAAACCCCAATTTGAGCTGTTTTTGGACTGTACAGTATGCAGTATCTTCACAAGTGCTTTCATTACAATCGATTTATGGATAATGTTTGTGCATTCAGCAGCTGAAATCTCACAACATTAAGATTTGCCCATACATCTTATACTCTTAGTGTTAAACATACAGGTGTGTCATATACAGCATTCCAGTATATAGCTCAACATGTCGTCTTCTTTCCTGCAGTATTCTAAAAAGGTGGACGATCGCTTCGGGGGATATGTGGCCTGTACCCTGCTGGTCTTTTTCTTCATTTGCTTCATTCAACTCACCGTCTTCCCACAGTACGTAAACCAAAGGGTTGCCAGTGTTCACCTACCAAGATCTTCTATATCATCACCATCCAATGAAAACCATCTCTATTTTTGTCAGATTTTTACTTTTATGCATCATTTGAACACAGCAGCTGCTGTTTACACTGTGAATATTTTATGATGAATGGACCAACAGAAATGGCCCACAACTGCTTGTGAAAACGTCTGGTTCCATTGACTTACATTAAAGTTAAATGAGGTTTTTGCCCTCTCCTGTAAAGTTTGGCGTTATGGAGATGCTTGCTTTTCTTTTACAGTGACGATGTAATTAATAGCTTAATATGTATTAATATGTAAAAGACATGATGTTGTCATACGTTGCTCTCTTGCAGCACAACACTAATGCTGGGCATCTTCATCAGCATCTTTATAGTTCTTGCCAACATCCTCTTCATATGTGCCATCTACTCCTGTGTTAAGGTCAGCACTGCACTGTGTCAGTTACGGTCCTCATTGGCATTGAAATTCATGTTTTATTCGGGTCACTGAAGTGTTCTCACTCTTCCTTACGCTCTCTTTCTCTCTCTCTCTCTTTTCTCTCAGCTCTTCCCTGTTGCCTTGCAGACCGTGTCCAAGAAGATAGTGGAGTCTCGTACCAACAGCACATTAGTGGGGGTCTTCGCTGTCCTACTTTTGTTCATCTCTGCCTTCGCAAACATGGTGGGCACCGCTGTCGTTCAGTCTTAGGATGGCTTTTGAATAGTGCTTGGCCCCTGTATTTGCCCTCTGTTAGATTTTTGCCGGCTTTCATGACTTTGACAAGTGTTATGGGACTGGCACGCCTGGACGGTCGTGTCCCAGCAACTGGAACTTTTAGGAAATCATCAAAAGCATTAATTTGTCCTCTGCTTTCTCATTGGGCATGTCACAGCAGCTCTAACTGGGCTACAGCTGTGTACGAAAGCGGTCACAAAGTTTAAGCTCCTCCTGATTGTGGAGTCAAGATGGAAAGTAGCTCATCCAGTCACCGTTTGGCTGTTTATGATATCTTGTTCATTTAATCACAGCACAAACAACACTAGCTTCTGAATGTTTTGCGCTTGTTTGTATTTGCGTCATGTTCAATGATGACCTTAAGGCAACTCGTTTTCGTCATAGTGTTGAACATTTGTCTAATATAACTATTCTGCTTTCTTTATTTCCTTTCTGTTTGCTGTCACCTTCGTTCACAAAACCAATAGAAATCATATCGCCCCTTCCCTGTAGTTTATTGCAGTTGTGTATGAATGACCATTAGGGGTGTAAGAAAATATTGATACACTTGTGTATCGCAATATTAGGTTACGTGATGCTGAATGGATACTCTAAAACAAATAGTTGATTTTAAATAATAGTTTAATGTGAAGTTTTATGGCTAACAGTGGTTCATTTTCTGTCATGTTTAAACCCTCAACTGGCTAGATAGCAGTGTTGTGATCGATCTTCATCCATTAGACTCTTCCACTCCAACACAAACAAGCTGCATAACGGCACATTGCTAACGTTAGCATTAGCAAACCTATGCACATAGTAGTTTGTTTTTATAGTGTGGCAGTTTTCCTGTATCACGATTTATCGCAGTATTGTGAATCATAACCCCTGTGTCATGGTACATATCATATAGCCAGGTTCTTGCCAATACGCAGCCCGGTAATATCATCACATTGCACTAATTTTCATATATTTACCTCCAACAAATTTGAAGATTCCAAACTTTGGAGCAGTAGTTTACATAAAATATTAGATTAGATTCGCTAATATTAACTCATTACCGAATTCAGTTTAGCTCCTTAAATTCAATATCCTTAGCTCCTTAAATTGAAAAGTCAAAACGGTTGTATCGATTGCGATCTTGTACAGGCTAATTAAAACAACTTTCTGAAAGACAGCTGGCATTCTGACCAATGCTTTTGAGTCTACAGTTAGCATAAAGGCACACCGCTAACATGGGCATTAGTTAATGCAAAGCAAACCCATGTATACTGTTTTATTTTTGCTAAAATTAGCAATGCTTCTTGTGTAATGGTATATATTTGAGTGCGACAAGTATTAAAAAATTAAATGTATTGACTTGCTCACAGTATCTCAATATATTGCAATATTTTAAGCACCAAGATACGTATTATATTGCCAGCTTCTTGCCAATACACAGCCCTGTTGTACAGTAATAGCATCACATTGCAATCATTTGTATCATATGTTTATCATATATTTACCTCCTAAAAAAGATTCTAAACCGCTCCTTAAATTGGTCAATTGTGGTTGTGTTGTCTACCTGGGCATACCAGTAAGGGGTCCTTGGGCAAGACTCCTAATGCTACCTTCACCTGTGAGATGTAAATCTAAATTCAGTACAAGTTAATAAAGTTGTATCAGCTGGGCTCATGTGTGGACTAATTAAAACAACTTTCTGGAAGACTGCTGGCATTCGAGGGATAGCATTAGCATATGCAAAGCACACCCATGCATATGGCATATTCTTTATACTGTGCTATTTTTCCTAAAGCCAGATAAAAGATTGTAGTGTATTGACTTGCTTATAGTATCGCAATATATTGCAATATTTTATGTACCATGATACGTATCATATGGCCAGTTTCTTGACAACACACAGCCCTAATGGCCATGTGCATCATTATATGACACACTCTATAGAGCTTGTCTTTTTTTTGCAAATAATAAATCAACATTTTTTTCCATTATTAACTTTATTGACTAGTAATCAGTCTAATTAGTTATCAACTAATCGTTGCAACCTTATAATAGATGCATATTTGCTGTGCTAAACGTACATCTTCAGTCTCGACTGGCCACTTTACAGTCTTCAGAACTGTAAACCGGTGTTTAGTAACTCATATTGCCAGAAAGTGATGCGTCCTGATGCAGTACGACAGTATAATGCTGTTAATGTTAGTGTAATGTGATGTTTCTTCCTGCATGCGGAATTAAATTCTATTAGCCCCTGATAAAGTGTGCTGGTTTATCTGTTGGCAGTTTACGTGCGAGAAGGAGGGTGTGATTGAATGCGTAGCTGAGGAGCTGAACGTCTCGGAGAGCGCAGTGACGCTGTGTGTGCTGCACAACCTCACACACACAGCAGGAGATACCCTATCACTCTGCCCGAGCCAGAAAACCCCATGTCCTTTCCCTGAGGTCAGTGTATGTGTGCATATGCAACTGAATGAGCATGTTGACGTGTAGCCCTCTGTTTTGCATTCATGTTCACGTGTCTATGTCTGGATGAGCCTCTCAGGGTCTGTGTGGTTGTGTTTTGTTCTCCAGTACTTCACCTACAGCGTGCTGCTGACTCTGCTGGCCTGCTCTGTGTTCCTGCACATCAGCAGTATAGGCAAGCTGGCCTTGATGCTGCTCATTCAGCTCACCTTCCTGCTGCTGCTCGAGTGGCCTCTGGTGGTCCTGTTCGATAACGCTGACCTGCTGGTCACCGCCAACGCTCTGTGAGTTCTCCATTAGATCGGTTACATTGGCTAGTTCTTCGTTGGACTTGTTAGAGAAATACACATTGCAGACACAGCACTGGCCTGATGATTCTAGACGAGCCTCAAATTCATATACAGGCATTACTATGGAATCGGCTGCCCTTCTTGAGGGAAGTCTAGCAATACTATGGCTTGAATGCAGAAGTTCTAGTAATAGTACGTCCTGATCTTTAATAAAGCCACTAGCACCAGCTAAGTAATCTCTTTTGTTTAGTCACTCAGTAAGCTCACCAGACAAAAAAGGAGTCACCTTGTGTGTTTAGAGTGGTAGTAACTTCAGGCTCCTGCAGATGGCGCTGCACAAGGATGATGGGTCTATAAATACCTGTGGAGTGTGAATGACGGGATCCATAGGCTGAGAAGAGGTGCTACAGTGCAGTGAATGTCTCGTTCCATGTGTGAAAAATGGCTCCAGAGCAGATGTTAATGATTGGCTAAAAGGAGTGTCTGCATTTGGGTGTGCCAAAGACCATAGTGTGAAGGAAGTAGCTGAATCTGTAGGTGTATGGAAGCGTACGGCCATACGGGTCTACCAGCAGTGGCTAAAATCCCAGTCTACAGGAAACTCTCCTCGGAATTGTGTCAGGGAAAGCATCTACCAAATCTGCAGAATTCTTTGATGCAAGAGTGTCTGAACATTGATGTTGCCTACATCCAGAAACTTGTCCAGTTCATGCCAAATCTAATCACAGCTGTTATTTGAGCTTGTGGAGGTATGATATGATATTAGGTATGTTTCAGTCACAAGTCCCTCTTTTTTTGTCCGGTGAGCTTAAATGGGAATACCTTCAGTCATATGCAAAATTTTGAATACACACAGTCATCTGACATGTTTGACATGTTTTCACTCAAATGTAGATCTCAGGAAAAGAAGAAAGAATAAAATAACATACAGGGAATGTAGGAAATGAACCCAGTTGAGCAATGAGAATCTCATTGGAGTCAATGGGAGTCCCAATCAGATCCACTCTATTCAGTTCTGGAGTTAAACTGTTCTGTCAGGTTATTGCAGGACCGTGTCTGGTACGGAGACGAGCTCTCCACTAGATTGGTTAAAGGAAGGCACACACTACAAACAAACTTGTCGGCTCTGTACTGAACCTGATGGAGAAGGATGTATTGTAGATACAGTGATGTGTCCTTCATTGTAGACACAAATGAATTTTCATGTTTATACGAAGTAGCTTTATTTCCTTTCAGTTCCCTCTATGAAAGAAAGGAGCCCGTGCTGTGTTCTTAGCTGTGTGCGTGTGACTGTGTGTTCTTTGTGGGTCACGTGGGCCACTAATGGGAATATTTCTATTTTTGTATACAGGTCCAGTTTCAATGGAACTCATTGGTAAGTTCACGACACTAGCGTTGATTGTGCGCTCTTGTAAAAAATGGTTCAAAGTCAAAGCGATAGAAAGATAGAAAGGGTCTATGTCGTTCCAGCTAACCTTGAATCTAATTTTGTCTGGGCTCTACATTGTCTTCAGCCAGAATACAAGTTTGCACATTTGTACAAACCCATAAAACTGCATCCTGACACTTAAGGACAAGAGCAGAAGTGACTGATTAAGATGTGACTGGGGTGACTAGAAAGGCTAATACAACAGTACTTCTGCCAGTGTATTCACTCTGAGTCCATGCATTCCTTTTCTTCATATAGCCATGAAAGGATGAGTAAGGTGTCCTTGAAGGTGATGACTCCAGTAATCCTCACGGTGTTTGTATTGGCGCTGTACCTGCACGCCCAGCAGGTGGAGTCCACTGCGCGCCTGGACTTCCTGTGGAAACTCCAGGTACTCAATACTCATGTTACTGGGAATTATATTGTCTTGTATCTGTGTAAGAATAGACGTGGCATGGTACCACTTTCTCTTTTCCAGTACCAGTGCCAGTAGTGAGACTAGTGTTGGGCATTTCACTCATATGATATGTTAACTCATAAGGAACAATTCTACTCACAATTCTACTACAATTGAATAGATTCTACTAGTATACAACCTTAAACCCGAACTAGACCGCAATGACATAGCAGACTGAAGTCTATACAGAGAACAGCACCCAGTCTGAAGTGTTTAAGATGCGTTCTTCTTCTTCTTCTTCTTCTTGGTACACAGTTTTTGTCCACTAACTAGTCCCGCAGTTTTTGACATATCAACTCTATTTCAACTCCAACATGTTCGGTCTGATTGGGAATCGGATGCATGGTTTCTGCATAGCAACTGATTGTTCCAGAATCTTTTCCCATTAAGAATTAATGGGTTTGAAAAGTGCACACCACGTCTACTGTACTTCTCTTCAACCCAGAGACACTGTTTCACATACACTGTCTCAGGGCAGACCCCCAAGCACAAATTCAATGTTGGCCTGACTCGTCTGTTTGTCTTTTTTTCTCTATCCCTCTTTCCTCCCAAAGAGTTCCATTCATTTTTGGTCCTACCCAAACCCTATTGTTTCCTTTAACCTACAGCCGTCAAGCTGCATGTACTCACTCAGTACACTCAGTACACAGATGCCCAAACTCTAATCCACAGACATACTGACCTGCACTCCTCTTTGTGTCGTTTACTCATCCCTCGTTCCTCCCATATGCTCTTATTCATTTTTAGCAACACCTTAACAGCTGGTTAGCAATGAGCGCCAGCGGCACAATCACTCTGAATTATCATCAGGAAATGCACTTTTCTGCATTTAATCTATTTTAATGTTTAAATATCTTTTAGCTTTCTATCTTTCTTGTTTCTCCTGGTTATGTAAAGCATGTTGATGCAACACCAACAAACCTGTCTTATGTTGACAGTGAGTTACTACTAAGTGGGCACTGTTATCACGTGACCTATTTTACTTTCCTGTAATATGTCCAATTTTCTTTCTCTGATATCTAGTGCAGCATTTTCTCCTGGTATCAGCCCAGTACAAAGGATTGCATAACTATGTGTTATGAATCCAAGGCTTTGTTTATGCTTCAGTTTGTTCAGTCGTGTTCCTGTCATTTCTGTCCCGAAGCTGTCATTTCAAGAAACTTAGTGACTGAGAGGGAAGGAAGGGTACAAACACAGAGCGGTCAGTTAGCCTTTACTTTCCTTGATAATCCACACATAAATATACATGTATTTGAGAATTTGAGCAAAGTATGAAGCATATGAGGGAGCAACCTCCATGTGTGAAAGTGGACAGATAAGCTACATAGCTTAGGCAGATACCTACTTGGGTCAAGGGTATGAATAAGGAGTTTATCCCGTTGGCTGCAGGTTGTGTAGCTAAAAAAAATCAGCTAAATGCCATAAATATAAATGTAAATGTACTTCTGTTGGAATACTTTACACTAGATGCTGGAACATTGCTGTGAGGAGTTGATTGCATTCAGCCACAACAGCATTAGTGAGGTCAGGTACTGCTGTTGGTTGATTAGTTCTAGATCACTCCAGCTCACCCCAATAGAGTAGGATGGAGGTCCATCACTCCAGAGAACACAGGTCCAGTACTTTTCCATCCACTCATATTTGACTGATGGCAGACTCCATGCTACAGTGACACACTATGTAATCTGTCACCTCTTGAGGTATAAAGTGGTGCTACGAGACAGGACAACATGGTGCATGGATGTCTTGTACCGTCAGCATGCTAGTTTCTTCATATTCTGTTGCTAGTTTTAGGTAATTCTGGAATGTTTTAAAGTAATAATCTTACATATTGCTCCTTTAAAGAGGTTCACTAATCAGGACTGTTGCAAACGTTTAGACTTATAATGTAGCTTAAAACTGTGCTTAAAACAGCTCAGCTTTAAAAAACTAAATACTATACTATACTATACACTGTAAATACTATAACAGACAAGCAACTGGAATAAAACCAGTGGAATTAAAAAAAAGTGTTTTCAGTAGTTTGTAACACAATGATAAACATGCCTTTTAGTGTTCTTGCAGTTCTTGCAGGGTCTGGGAGTCCTCACTAATGCTTGTGTTCTGCTGGCTAGGCTACTGAAGAGAAAGAGGAGATGGAGGAGCTGCAGGCCTACAACCGTCGTCTCCTTCACAACATCCTGCCTAAAGACGTGGCTGCCCACTTCCTGGCCCGAGAGCGACGCAACGACGAGCTTTACTACCAGTCATGTGAGTGTGTGGCTGTGATGTTTGCCTCCATCAGTAACTTCTCTGAGTTCTACACAGAGCTGGAGGCTAATAACGAGGGCGTGGAGTGCCTGAGACTGCTCAACGAAATCATCGCTGACTTTGATGAGGTAAGCTGGTGAAATGAGGACACGAGAGGTTAGCTGTGTCAACTAAAGTGATGGTGACACTGTGGTGCAAGAGAGAAAGTGTGTTGGCATCAGTGGTGTCTTTTTTTTCATGGACTCTGTTTCTGCTGTTGTGACACTGTTTTTTGTTTTTTTTGTTTTTTTTTATTTAAATATTTTAAACATAAAAATTAGAATTAGAATAAAATGTTTGTAATATAGAAAATATGACAATAATAAACTAATCATTAAAGTTAATATTTTGTAATTACTGCTTAAACAGCTGGTTTGGACTTGTTTGGAATTGTTTGTTGTGATGTCACAAAAACCAACACTTTTACATATATCTACCTATTCAGCCCTATTCAGCCTGCAGTAGGTGATAGCTCTGCACCTTATAGTCTTAAGTCATAAGGACTGTTTCAGTGTTTTCAGTGCTTTTTGAACAAGGCAAGAAATGGGGGAACCAATCAGAACAAAGATTGTTTACATATATTAGTCTTAAAGGCACAGTAACAAAACCAGCCTGTTCTGTTCTAAGGGACAAAAGCAGATTGTTTTTTTTTTAGTTTTTTTTTTTATAGTGGATCTCACATAATCAAATACAGGAACAAGTGTAGGAACAGTTCATTTTCCTCATGCATAAATGCAGTGAATCAGCCAGATCTTTAATGTCCAAAGCAGTGATGCCATCAAGGAGGGGCCAGAAGGGACCACACTGACCCTCCATTGGGTCCCCTGGCAAGTTCCTTATGCATAATATGGTGCAGAAACTGGCAGAAACTGTGGAACCTCAAGCAACCTGAAGGCACATCTCAAAAATGCATCTGATTCAGTTCCTCCTGAAATTCACATTCCCTCTGATACACCATGGTTGACCATATGTTTGAATGGTTCGTTTTTTTACAGCCCTACTGCACATCACATAATTAGTAGCATGGTCAAAGTAATAGAGTTTCAAGTAGCTTATATAAGTTTACCGGACAACAAATGAGTCACCTGTGAATGAAACATACCTAATAGCGTGTCATCCCTCCACAAGCATGAATAACAATTGTGATTGGATTTAACATGTACTGGACAAGTTTCTGGATGTAGGCCACATCAATGTTCAGACACTCTTGCATCAAAGAATCAATATCAGTCAATATTTATTTGTATAGCGCTTTTTACAACTAATGTTGTCTCAAAGCAGCTTCACAGAGAAGCAGTTAATATAAAGGAAAAGAAAAACACGGAGTCCAGGTACAGACATAGGGAAGAGAAATCCGGGTCCAAGCCCCCCGTGAGCAAGCCAAGGAAAAACTCCCTTAGAGTAAGGAAGAAACCTCGAGAGGAACCAGGCTCAAGGGGGGAACCCATCCTCCTCAGGTCCATCCCGGTTGAAGAGAGAAAGACAGAGCTAACAGAAAAAGGAGTTTGGAATGTTAATTAGATACATTCTGATTCATCCAGGAGGCAGTAGTTGCAAGAGTAGAGCCAACCCATAGGTTCTCTGTTCAAGTGAGAGAGTTCATGATCAGTGCCAGATGCTGGCAGCTCTATTGTGGTCATTGTAGTCATGCCGGCTGACGGACAGGAGAAAACAGGACAGGAGGCCCACATTGGAGATGATGCTCTGGTGACTCTAGCAGCTCTGGGGGCTCCCATGCGATCACTCGGGGAAACGTCAAACAATTGTGCAGTTGGGTCAGATTTGGTGGACGCCTTCCCTGGCGCTTTACTGGTTGTTCCAGGTAGTCCCACGGATTTTCAAGAGGATTCAAATCTGGGGATTTTGCAGGCCAGTCCAGATGTGTGAATGTTCCTGAATGTTCAGCATGCCAAACAATCAAATTTGCAGTCCTGTGAATGCNTGGCGCTTTACTGGTTGTTCCAGGTAGTCCCACGGATTTTCAAGAGGATTCAAATCTGGGGATTTTGCAGGCCAGTCCAGATGTGTGAATGTTCCTGAATGTTCAGCATGCCAAACAATCAAATTTGCAGTCCTGTGAATGCAAGCCATCTTGGAATACAGGGATAGAAATGTTCTGTTCCTCGGTAAGATGATGAGCAAACCTAGTTGTCCAGCAGCTTAATGTAGGCTTGGTTCACTGGTTCAACCGAAGGACCCATTTTGGCATAATTAAAACACGCCCAGAGCATCACAGAGGGGACTCATTTTTGTGTGGGGAGCTTACTACAACAGTACAATAGAATTCCCAAAATTCACTTAACGGCTTTCAGTTCTGGCCACCCCTTTCAAAACTGTCTGGTCTCGCCGCTGGTCCAGATTAATCTTTTTTAGTTTTACTGTTGATGGAGAACAAGCTTGCAATATTTGTTAGCAAACATGTCTGGGCTGTTATTATTATTTTCCTCTGTGTTTACAGATCATCAGCGAGGATCAGTTCAAGCAGCTGGAGAAGATCAAAACAATCGGCAGCACTTACATGGCAGCATCAGGCCTCAATGACTCCACGTATGACAGAGAGGGCCGCTCACACATCCTAGCACTGGCTGACTACGCAATGAGACTCCGCGAGCAGATGAAGTACATCAACGAGCACTCCTTCAACAACTTCCAGATGAAGATCGGTCAGTAGCTCTAAACAGCTGAGAAGTGTCCAGACAGCACTTTGCAATTTCAGCCTGCAGTTGTGTTCAGGAGTTGGAACAGTCCCTGTCAAATGTTGTCCAGTAAGATAATAACATATCCTCCACTCAGGGCAAAAATATGGCAATATGGCAGATTTAATATATATATATTATATCTATAATATATATATTTTATAAATATATATACACACACACAAGCCAATAATACTGCAAATAAAGAGAACATTGGTAATACAATGTGCAGATGTTTGTTCTCCATAGAGGATGTGTTCACTTACTTCATGCACAAAACGTGACCAGAGGCACCCAAACGTTTACATACGACGGTACACTGCAGAAGCAACAATATCTTGGACGATATGACACGATATTTAGTTTGATTATTCAATATTTTACATATTGCACTAGACTGATTTTGAATGAACAGCACAAATTATGCAGTCTTTGCAGTGTAGTTGCAATACTATTGATATCCATCATATGTTCAGAACAGCATATTGTGATGTAATTTATCTTCAAAAAAATCACCATATTGACCACTTATGCATACACTATATCCAATTTTACTATTCAGATATTTGCACTTCTAAACATTTACTATGTGAATATTTCAATTTATCACATATTTAAATAGTATTTGTTATGTGAAGACATCAAACTATGAAATATCAGTCACGGAATTATGCAGTCGACGTAAAAAAAATCCAAACTGAACTTTACACAAGGATAAAACAGCTTTCCTAACCTGCAGTGGAGGCTGATATATAACAAGATGTTTTTCGAAGCAGTTTTGGACCAATTCTGTTGGTCTGTCCATCATGACTATTCATTAAATTGAAAGGGGAACTAGGGGAGCTGTGCTAGAAAGAGTTTTTTGCGCAACAGAATGTATATTAGAGGTAGAGATATGGCAGAAATATGATAAGAGTATATGTGGTATATCAGGCTTTGTATTGTTTCAGACATCTCATTAGTTGGAGCTGTTAAGTGTAAGCCTGTAGAGTCTTTAAGATAGGGTGTGTCTAAACTTTTCTTCTTTTGACTGGTACTGCACATATATATATATATATATATAGACCATTATATATAGTTTTTTGCTTAATGTAAAACAGAATAACTTTGGTCCTGATGAATATTCAAGTAATGATGATAATGAATTTTCTTGCTGACGTTATCATTATAATAGGTCATCTGTGGTATTGCATTACAATAGCTGTCAGTGATCATGTATGTACTCTACAGGTCTGAATATTGGGCCTGTGGTTGCTGGGGTCATCGGAGCTAGAAAGCCTCAGTACGACATTTGGGGGAACACAGTGAATGTGGCCAGTCGTATGGACAGCACAGGGATGCCTGACCACATCCAGGTACCATTTCTATTAGAAGCTCGGAATCGGAATACTGTACAAAACCATGAGCTACTAGAGCTACTAACTTTACTTCTGATCATAGCATTCTGTAATGAAACACAGAAAGACGATACACACGTTACAGGAAGTGATATTCATACAGGATACACCGCCACCTGCTGTCCTCTGCATGCAATTACAATCTTGGATTCTTTCAGGAAGCCTCCGATTAACAAGGGTTGTTACTTACTATTCAGATATTCTAATCACATATAATTACCTAGTGATAAATGGTGAGTTAAGCATTAATTCATCCAATATATAAGATTAGTAAACTAATATTATTATTAATGATTAATACATTAATAACGCATTTACGTTCATATAACTTTTTAACATTTTTTTAGAGCATTTTAACCTCTTTTTTAGCCTTTTCCACAGCATGCCAGTGTTTATTAGGTTTAAAAATATCATACAACTGCCCCCTTTCCCTCCCCACAGGTGGCCCCATACACCCCAATATACCAGTTACAGAAGTTAGAGATGAATAATCATATATTAGGTCTACTCACTTCAGGGTATTGAAGTATTGCAGTTAGGACATTGCCAGGATCTTTAGCCCTGAAAAACTGCCTCAAGTCTAGCAGTCAACCAAGGTTAGTTCAGCCAAGACCCTCCCTCAGTAACACACTCGCCCAATAACATGGCAGCCCAACGCCATACTGAGGGACACAGCTTCTGTATGTGTAGCTCAATAAATATTGTCCATATCAGTCTAAATTTATCATCATTTATTGTTCCTGGTAACCTTTATCTTCCTTCCTTCCTTCCCACACCTCCTTCTGGGCGCAGCTATTCTTTCGATGATGAGTGTATAAGCATTCAAATCCAACAAGCTCACTTTTAGTGTGTACTGATGACGATCCTGCGTTCTCACAGGTGACCACTGATCTGTACCACGTTCTGGCCAACAAGGGCTACCAGCTGGAGTGCCGTGGCCTCGTCAAAGTGAAGGGGAAAGGAGAGATGACCACTTACTTTCTCAACAGTGGCCCTTCCAGCAGTTAACACTGACCAAATGCCTCCGACTGCACTGAAACGAAGGGGAGGAGAGTATGCTCCGAAGCGCGGAGTAAAAACCACTGAGAGACTCCCAGATACGAGTGGCCTGACGGTGGTACTGTATTTAATATATGCACACATTGAGAATATGTTCTCGTTCTTAGCTGCTCTCATAGACCGTCTGAAAGAGCGAGCCGCCTGAGCGTGCTCGGATGGAAACGAATGGAAAAGAGGACGCTGCGTTTTCCTGTATTTTGTTCCCGACACCAAAACGTGGATCCTTTTATTTATTTTCTTTTAGACTGATTTTTTTGTTTGTTTGTTTTTTGTTTTTTTAAACACACTATAAGAATATATGCAAGGATGAAGATATGAGAATGCAAATGACCAAAGAACCAGGATGTTTGATATAGGAACACTACGTGCGTGTCTGCAGTTGAGTTTTTCTTTTTTCTATGATTGTTGAAGATGTACTTTCTTTTGATGGGCACTTAAACCCTTTTTTCTTTTCTTGTTTCTTCCCGCCGCTTACAATTGAGAGAGCAGAGAGGGGCTGTATTGACTTCCCTTCATACGGCTTATCGATGCTTTTTGTTGTTTTTGAAGTGTTTTGGGGAAGTGAAGAAACCATGAAGGACGAGCATTAGCATTGGACACGAGAAATGTATTTTACTGTTTATGTTCTCATTGAACTTGTAAGTAAATTAAGCGTGTGCGTGTGTGTGTGTGTATGTGTGTGCGTGCCTGTGTGTGCTTGCGTGCGTGCGCGAGTGTGTGTGTGTGTATGTGTGTCCGTGGGCGCGCACACGCGAGAGCGTGGGCCGATGCGTGTGAGAGAATATACTGTCTTCTTTAAAGGGCATAACTGCTCACTGTGAGATTTCTATAACCTACGTGCAATCACTTTCTTGCCAAATTGACTGCTCCCAGGCATGTCGGACTTTTGTTATCAATATTTCTATATATGATTTTGTGTTCATTCCTATTAAGTGGTTTGATTAACGCCCCTCTCACCAAAGTTTATGGTTGTATTCCAGTTCCTTGCTCCATTCCAAAAGAAATCTCTAGTAGGGACGGACCGGAAGTATTGCTTTAATAGATACAGCTTTAACGCCGAACACCCTCACGATGTTTGTAGCTGTGTTCAGATGGTCGCTGGTGAAAGTGTTTTAATGTAAACTAAGCAATGTTCAGATATTAGGCACGAGTAAAGCCATTTAGAAGAGTCATTCAACGTTTCTGCCTAATTAAATCATTAAGATGTAAACAAAGTCGTTCAAAGTGGTTCGCTGGGAAGCTAGAATTGCTTGTATGAGCGTGTGTCAGAATTGTTTACAGTGGTGGTGATAGGAACCAGACATATGAAGCGTTTAAAGGAGCAATATGCAAAATGACGCAACCTGTTAAATGCATACTTAAAACAAATACAGGGCAGCATGCCACCCTAACAAGGAAATGCACAGTCCGCCCTCCTCCCTCTTCATGCCTTACCAGAAACCTTGTGATTTCAGCATCAAACTTCATCCCTTAACTCAACAAGAGCATCTCCAGTGGTGGAAAGCAGCGCCAATATTAACTCTTGTTTTGCTTCTGTTGATATCACTTATTTTCTTAGCTGTCGAATTCTGCAAGGAATTCTTCAGATTCTTCAGGCGGTTTCATTTCTTGTTCCTTTAATTGGCTGTCTGCTCTTAAATAATCTAACCAGGAGCAAAACCTTCTACATAATTAATAAGAGGTTAGAATACACTGTCTGGGCAGCAGTGCAACTTTTCCATCATCTCATATTTGACTGATGGCAGATTACACTACGATGTAGTACCTTGGTACCCTCAAGTGGTATCACAAGACAGGTGGGGCTGGGGATAGCCAATTAGCATGCTAAATTCAGTAGCTAACTCTGTAATATGATCCATGGCCGTCTTTGACACACCATCATAATTGTTATTTCTTCACATTCTGTTGATCATTTTAGTTAATTTGGGAAAGCTGTATACTAAATATTTTACATATTGCACCTTTAATGCCCTTGAAAGCTCAAACAGAAAGTTATTCTATGAGCTACTTATGAATGCACTGGCTGATACCTGAAATGTTGGTTTGTGTATGTTTTACAGTGCGATTTTGGCCTAAAACATATTTTGAAAACCTTTTTTTCCCCCAGTTTGCTGCTGTTTAACCATCCTCAGCATATAAAACCTCAGATGACGTGTAGGTTCACTGGTCATTCTAAATGACTGTATACGACTGGTTCTCATTACCATAATTATATAGAAATCTGTCTATTTCTCTACAGTGAAGCAGTTGAAGTCATGCCGAAACTCCTTGTTTACATCTCAGTGACTGAATTATACAGAAATTTTGAAGCAAAACAACAACAAAAACAACAACAACAACAGCAACAAAAATAAATAATAACGACAGAAATGATTTTTCAGCAGCTTTGGTTTTAGAGTGTTTCGAAATGTAACAGTGGTAAAATCACAGGTATGTTTATCGTTTCTGCATAGTGTTGTCATCAGGACAGAATATACATGATTCGCCATTACCACATAGTAGGGCTGCTGCAGTTACGGCTGTGTCTTTGTAATAGTGCTATTAAACAGCGACTCATGATCCAGATTCTCATCATGTTAAACTGGTTTCCCTGTATATGTATGTGTTATGTTCTTTTCCTCCACCTTTTCTAAAGCACATGGTTCTTTTTCAGTTGAAACATGGTGTTATTGCATTCAGGACATTTTCCACAGAGACAGATCAATAAACTTGAGTGCTTTATTCCAGGTTGTTTATTCCAAACGGGCTCTGTGTAGTTATTGTATTGCGTACTCAGTTATTTATGCATGCGTTTATTTATTCATGTGCTTGTTGATGAAAGTCGTTTTATTACAGATGGACAAAAACACATTAGCTTTTGACCGCAGTGGGTGGATGCGCTCTGTGATGTCTGCTATGGATTAAACATCAACACAGTGATTAACAAACGCGAGTAGACTGTAAGACAAATCTGTATTGATGGAAAAAAGTGGCTCCAAAATGGTAGATTGACGGCAATTTTGGAGCATTTTTATTGGCCCGTTTATCATGAACTTTTCACGTGGTGTACAGGACAGCTGCTCAGATGATGCATAGAACTAAAAAATGCAACAAACAAAATGGAGATACGCATCAGCAATATTAGCACCTCATGTTTTCTTGTGTTTCAGCCACTTAAAGAAGAATAAAGGCTATACATTGTCTCATGATTATGACTTAGCATCTCATAATTATGATGAACTATTTCGTAATTATGACGTATTATCTCATAATTATGACTTAGCATATCATAATTATGACTTACTATCTCATAATTGGCTTAGTATCTCCTAATTATGACTTACTGTCTCCTAATTATGACTTACTGTCTCATAATTATGACTTACTATCTCATAATTATGGGTTACTTTCTCATAATTATGGGTTACTTTCTCATATTTATGACTTACTATCTCCTAATTATGACTTACTATCTCATAATTATGGGTTACTTTCTCATAATTATGACTTGGCATATCATAAATATGACTTACTATCTCATACTTGGCTTAGAATCTCCTAATTATGACTTGGCATATCATAAATATGACTTACTATCTCATACTTGGCTTAGAATCTCCTAATTATGACTTACTGTCTCATAATTATGACTTACTATCTCCAAATTATGACTTGCTATCTCCTAATTATGACTTACTATCTCCTAATTATGACTTGGCATATCATAAATATGACTTACTATCTCATACTTGGCTTAGAGTCTCCTAATTATGACTTACTATCTCGTAATTATGACTTACTATCTTTTAATTATGACTTACTATCTCATAATTATGACTTACTATGTGGTGGAAATGTGCTTCCATATTATTTACATACTGTACGTGCAGCATTTAGCATTTTTTTCCCCAGGGCTCATTGACGTTCCTTTTTCTCTATTGACCTTTCTGTCTTTCTTTGATATTGAGATCTGATATCGTGTGTGCATGTTGAGCATTTTAAGAACAACGTTAAAGCTGCAAGATTTTTGGTTAAAGCTGATTTAGTGTTACTTTCCGGAGTAAACAAGACACACCATAACATGGTGTGCATCCATCACTTTGAATCACCCCATAAAGCCCAAAGTAACCATATAAACCTCTTCAGAGGCATTAGGTTGGAGCACGTCACACTTCTAAACATATTAGCATCGCTCACAAAGTCAGCCTCGATATGTAGGTCTCGAAGCACTCTCAGTTATTCGATTCATCTGCTCAGGAACGGTGTCCTAAGCAAGACAGGCCTTAGAAAACATTTTCTACCTGTTGCATGCAATTACACATGTCCACCAGAGAGGTGGAGACCTCTCTGGTGGACATGTGTAATTGCATGCAACAGGTAGAAAATGTTTTCTAAGGCCTGAAATGTAGTGGAGTTAAAGTAAAAAGTAAAATCCCCAAAACACTCACAGCCTACAAGATGCCTCCCTCATGCAGCCCTAGTAGAACACCTGGTCCTCCTCTTCTGTAATCATTTACTTCACGTGTGTCCCAAATGGATCTGAGCTCTGGGTAAAATTACAGGTGACAGTTACAGGTGATACTTGCCAACACTGTTCACTGATGTGCTGAAATTGCTCATTTGAAAGTATGTTGTGCGATGTGATCATGTGATGCACAGTGATGGACAGTAACTCAGTGAGTGTAATGTGTTACTGTACTTCATCAGTTTTGGCGTGTACCAGTATGGAAGTGTTTCCGTTCTGGGGGTCTTTTTACTTTAACTCCACTACATTTCAAACTCTAATCATAGAATATCTCACTGTTTACTCCACTACATATGGCCAAATCTGTCCTTCCTTTTGGCTCATGTGAGCATAAAAACATAACATGTCCAAACAAGAGAAGCGTGAAGTGAGCCCACCAATCAGGGTACAGGATGCACTTTGTTACGAGCTTGTTTTGACCTGTTGGACAGAGCTTGGTTCTAGCTAATGGAACCTGTTCTCCTTCAGTGTTTAGTGCTTATGATCATTCACATCAGTGTCAGAGTAACTAATGACCTTCTATTAAAGACTGGTGGACTGAGAGACACTAGAGTCTCTTCACCTAAACTGAGCTGATTAAGAGTCTTGTTCCAGAAATGATAACAGGACATTAGAGCCATAATAAACCATGCTCCTGTTACTCTCCATACTTAAGTACATTTGAAGGTACTTATATTAGTATTTTTCTATTTAGTACTTTTATACTTTAGAAACTTATTCTACAAAGTTCAGACACTTCCCGCAGTTTCGGTGTGCGTTTCAAGTGAGTTGCAGGCGTCTATACTATGCATGATGCACCTCGGGTGCAGTTTAGTTTAATGAAGTTTGCTGTGTATTGCCAGCCTAAAACGTTTCTTGTGATGATGCACTATAACAGACACTGTTTCACTGGGTATTACAGTCTACCTCTTCAGAGAATTCTGATTTAGGGTAGATTTGGTATATACTAACAGGAGGAAAATCCAACAGCTTAAAAACAGGTAACTTATCTGACAGTAGGAGGCGCTCTAAGACCAAACAATGTCTTACCCTTAAGTCCGTGTTCTAAAAGCGATAATAAAAATCCTAATTAATAAATAAAGATGATAAAGGAATAAATAATGGCAATAACAGAAAGAGGAGTTTAATGATGAATAATGACTGCAACCAATGCAAAGGAACTTTAGGGTTTAAAAGGCTACAGATAAACAGATAAGACAATATTAATAACAAGAAATAATAGTAGTAATACAGTGTTCAAATAATCCGTTATTAATACTGTTGTATATTGTAATATTATTGTTTATGGTATTGATTAAACAATTTATTTATTTATTTATTTATTTATTTATCCTTCCTAAGCTGCTCATGCTTAATTTGGACAGTATCTCTACACATCTTATTAGAGGCAGTCTTTTAGATTGTGTTGCAGTTAAAACACTTGATTATTAATATTGTTATATATTGTAATAATATTGTTTACCTTGTTGATTAAACAATATAATGATGAATTATTTTTATTTATTTATTTATTTATTTATTTATTTATTAGCTGTGAATACTGAATTTGGACATTATCTCTACACATTTTATTAGAGCCAATCTTTTAGATTGAGTTGCAGTTACTAGCAGTTAAAACGCCTGGTTGCTGTGAACTAGGTCCGCACGGTATTGGAAAAAAATTATTTTTTCCCCATATATATATATATAAAGCGATATGAAATACTATGGAGGAATATCCACCATATGACTCAAGCAGCGTTATTTAAAATTATTATTTAAAATTATTATATAAATACAATTATTATTTAAAATATTATTCACTGTAAAATGATAATAAAACGTTGAGAAATGATTGTTTAACACTGTGTGAGTGTGAACCAGGTTTCCCGGAGCTTTAATGCTCTATAATCGGTTTCAGTGCACCAAACACAAATGCAGGTGAGCGCTGTGAGTACTCTCTGTGTACCCGAGAAGCCTTAAATCAGAGTCCAGCGAGCGTGCAAGCTTTTCTTCTGTATCAAGCAAAAAAAAAGTAGCATGATCTTTCATTTCATTTGTCTTACTTAACACTGCATGTCCTGCGACGTGAGTATTGCGCATGTGCACGTTGCGATGATGATGCTAAAAATGATATGTCGCCCAGCTCTACTCTCAACTGACCAATAGTTGCACCCATGTAAACTTATCAGTGGTCATCAGTGCGCCGCTGCAGGACCGTTTAGTGCATGACTGGCCCTGTGCGCCCAGTGGGTCCTCAGTGCCACCACCACCTGCACCACACTGCGCTGCCTGGGAGGGCTTGCTCAATAATGCATGAGCGTCATTAGAAACCAGAGAGGGCCCGTTAGTTCACTGTTATTTCCTGGGAAATGCGAGTCAGGGCGAGGTGATGACAGCCCTGTGCTTGGTGCACCTCACGTTACACACAGCAATCTTTGGAGATTGAGGGAGTCGAGCACAGATGAGATGGGCGAGATAGAGTAGATGATTCCGCACTCATTCATGCCTTGCTAACTCATAAGACATATTTGGCCTAGTTAAGGACAATACGTTAGGACAGGTGAGAAGTGCTAAACGTTCTACCCTGTCATGCCCTACGAGTGGCTTTTAGCCCCGAGCAGAGGCGTCACCGGTGTCACTTCTACTTGACCCAGAAGTCAGAGCCTCATCTTTTATTTAGGTGGGGATTTGCGGCCTGCGCAGCACTGGCACTGCTGATCCACCGATACGGGTGGTTAATAACAGCTCAAACAAACTATGCCCCTATTCTCAAACAAGTGGGCTTTGAATCTCATCTGATCACGGCCGTGTGCGGTGTTTTGTAAACAGGGGCCAGAACATTTGGGTCAGTTTAGCAGCGCGGCTCGCAGTCAGCCAGAGGACAGCCACTGTGGTCACTGCAGCGGCCACTGGGCCTGTTTTTTAATAAGCAGCCTGTAGGGGACTAAATGACTTGTAGGTTCCTTGTGGGCTTAGTTAATAAGAAACATCTCTGCGTTAAACTCACATTTCACTCGCGCATGAATCACGAACGGCATCTTAATAGCAATAAACCATAATCTCCTGATGGTTTAATATGTAAGCTTCAGTGTTCTTTTAGGTCCAGGGGATGTCACAGGCAGGTTCAGACATGCATTGGTCAACATGCCAGATGATCGCTAGACATGGCCAGCCGCAATGGTCAGACGCTAATGAGTGACTGCTTCACAGAGAATTCCAATGACTAATTAAATCGTTGAGATGTAAAACAGTGTGGCTTGATGTGAAATGCTCCAAAACATGGCATCTGTCATGGACCACAAGACTCAAACAAGGGCTCCTAAATGGCTCTTAGTTTGGACGTATGGTTCTAGGAAAAATCTTCAAAGGGGATATTCCAGTGATTTTTCAGAACTGCTGAATTATTCAGTAGTTTTGGTGTAAACAAAGTCACTGGAGTGTTAGGAACCAGACGTCTGAAGAGTTTACTGTTCTCAAACTTTACCCCACAGAAAGCTATTGCATGAACTGGTTACGAATACACTGGAGTGCTTTGTCATTCGCGAATGAGCCAGCTCTTTTAAGTGAATGTGGGGAACCAAATCTCGTTGAAGAGCAATCAGCTGAAGGACTCCTGGATCTGCTACAACATTCCAACTATGGTCCCTCATTATCTCTAACACCTGCTGCTGGTTTTGTTAGTTTGTCTCTGGCTTTGTTCTTGCGGTTTTCATGTAATTTCTTAGTTGTGTTTCCAACTGCGACTTGCTAGTTCTTCTGATTCTTAACTTTGAACTGCTTTTGTCTTTTGATGACTGGCTGATTGAGTTGTTTGCATTTGGTCCATTTGCTCACCCAACGAAACTACTTATCAACATCTGACTTAATGAGATTATTAAACCACAAACAGAATGCAATTTTGGTCCATTAAATAGTTAGAAGGTAGACTAAGCTTTTGATGATAAAGTAGTGATAGGTATAATCAGAGACAGTCAATTTAAGGGACAAAAGTAATACAGAACGAAGCCAAAAGAACCGAGTCCTATTTGTGAGCTTAGCCAATTGATGCACTCATCGAGAAAAGAAAGAGAATAGTTGCACAAATAGATGCACCCAGAAGGAATCAACCGGCAGGAATGAAACATGGTGGGCAGGTTTGACATAATGAGACATGCGAATGATTCAAGTTTCACGCTCGGCCGCACATGTGATGTGAGCAAGGACAGGCTTTATTGCTGTACCTGACTGACTCAAGAGCCATACTGAGAGACACTACTTCTGTGCGTGTAGCTCAATAAATTTTACCCATATCAGTCTAAATGTATCATAATTTATTGTACTTGGTAACCTTTATCTTCCTTCCCAATAGCACTGCAATCCAACACTTCCTTCTGAGTTCAACTATTCTTTTGATAAGAATGGAATGTGGAGTGGAATGCCCATCACTAATACACTGCCCAGTGCTGGGTTCCGAAATAGTTCCTTGTTTTTCAAATTGACCTCCATTTTACCATCATCAGCATTACCTATAATGGTTCAGAAGGTATTGTTCAGGTTTGGTATAAATAAGATGTTTATATGTGCACTCTGAAGAACATTTGTAATAAAATTTGGGCTTAAATATGCTTATGGCAGAGAGGCATGTAGATGATGTTATAAGGCCAATATTTTCTTGGTTTTTTTTTTTCATTATTACCATATAAAAACTCAAAAGGCATGTGTGGTTCACTGGTGATTTAGGATAGTAAATAAAATGGCTAGTTTGTGGCTAGATGTGGTGAGACCTGGTTCCTATCACCAGATCCTGTAAAGAAATGTCTGGGCTGCTAAGTTTCTTTACAGTGAACCACTTCACATCAAACCATTCTGAATGACTTTGGAGATTTCGACAACTGAATCAGGTAGGAATTTAGAAAACAGTCAGTGGATTTCCTCTTTGNGTCTCGTTGAAGAGCAATCAGCTGAAGGACTCCTGGATCTGCTACAACATTCCAACTATGGTCCCTCATTATCTCTAACACCTGCTGCTGGTTTTGTTAGTTTGTCTCTGGCTTTGTTCTTGCGGTTTTCATGTAATTTCTTAGTTGTGTTTCCAACTGCGACTTGCTAGTTCTTCTGATTCTTAACTTTGAACTGCTTTTGTCTTTTGATGACTGGCTGATTGAGTTGTTTGCATTTGGTCCATTTGCTCACCCAACGAAACTACTTATCAACATCTGACTTAATGAGATTATTAAACCACAAACAGAATGCAATTTTGGTCCATTAAATAGTTAGAAGGTAGACTAAGCTTTTGATGATAAAGTAGTGATAGGTATAATCAGAGATAGTCAATTTAAGGGACAAAAGTAATACAGAACGAAGCCAAAAGAACCGAGTCCTATTTGTGAGCTTAGCCAATTGATGCACTCATCGAGAAAAGAAAGAGAATAGTTGCACAAATAGATGCACCCAGAAGGAATCAACCGGCAGGAATGAAACATGGTGGGCAGGTTTGACATCATGAGACATGCGAATGATTCAAGTTTCACGCTCGGCCGCACATGTGATGTGAGCAAGGACAGGCTTTATTGCTGTACCTGACTGACTCAAGAGCCATACTGAGAGACACTACTTCTGTGCGTGTAGCTCAATAAATTTTGCCCATATCAGTCTAAATGTATCATCATTTATTGTACTTGGTAACCTTTATCTTCCTCCCCAATAGCACTGCAATCCAACACTTCCTTCTGAGTTCAACTATTCTTTTGATAAAAATGGAATGTGGAGTGGAATGCCCATCACTAATACACTGCCCAGTGCTGGGTTCCGAAATAGTTCCTTGTTTTTCAAATTGACCTCCATTTTACCATCATCAGCATTACCTATAATGGTTCAGAAGGTATTGTTCAGGTTTGGTATAAATAAGATGTTTATATGTGCACTCTGAAGAACATTTGTAATAAGATTTGGGCCTAAACAGCATTATTGTAAACATGCTTATGGTGAAGAGGCATGTAGATGATGTTATAAGGCCAATATGTTCTTGTTTTTTTTTTCATTATTACCATATAAAACCTCAAAAGGCATGTGTGGTTCACTGGTGATTTAGGATAGTAAATAAAATGGCTAGTTTGTGGCTAGATGTGGTGAGACCTGGTTCCTATCACCAGATCCTGTAAAGAAATGTCTGGGCTGCTAAGTTTCTTTACAGTGAACCACTTCACATCAAACCATTCTGAATGACTTTGGAGATTTCGACAACTGAATCAGGTAGGAATTTAGAAAACAGTCAGTGGATTTCCTCTTTGATCCTTCACTGACGGGTGAATTTAGATTTGTTTAAAACCAGGCATTTAGATCATGCTTGTGAGGAGAAATCCCCATAGAAAGCTCCCTATATATTCAAAATACATTCAATTCAATTTGTATTTTGGCCTATTAATAATCTAGTTCAATTTCATAGAACCTGCTTTGGAAAACATGTGTAGTCTGGCGTAAAATATGCAAATGAGAAACTTTATTTGGGTTTCCTTTGCTATTTAAGTGACTGACTGTAAAAGTAATTGTCTACTGCTTTGCTTCTGGTCAGTGTTGTCCATTTTAGGATTAATGGGATTAAGGATTGGATTAAGATTCATTAGAATGTAGAAAGTGGCTGAGAACATTGTTCAACATTGATTGTTGATGCGTCTGTGATAACAGCATAGACTGGACATTTAGAGTGTGTTCCATAAACTTTAGGATTCTGTTTTTAAGATTCATAAATGTGAATTTCAAATATGTGTTTTCTTAATGTTAGCTGCTTTACACAATACTACACAGCTGTTGTGTAGGTTTGTGGGTTTGTATCAGTGCTCTATGCTCTACAGTACAGGCTCTTGGAAATCAGGGCTATTGGAGAAAAAGGGTTTGGGGTTTGTTTTATTGTAATGCACTGGTGGTGCTTCATCACTGAGCTCCTGATTAAAGTAGACCCCTTTTCTGCTTTCCTCTGTTGAGATCTTTCTTCTGCTCTAATGTTACTTGTCTCTCATATCCTCCTTTGGCGTGCCCCCCTGTGTTTAATTAAACACAGAGATCAACGGGATAGCTCGGAGTTAATGACCGGCACCTCGTCCATCGCTCAGCTATTGCACATGTACAGTGACTCAGCAGTTAGCCACTTTACATTTATGCTCACAATGCTTATTTCCACAGGTGCTAAGATTGTCATATATGGATCATTCTACCAAACTGGTTTAAACTTTTAGACTGTTAACTGACTCAAATACCTCAGCTTTGGGTGACTGTATACCTCAAACATGCTCATTTTATTAAATATTTTATTCTATTTTGTCTCTACTAAAACAATCAAAACGGTACCCAAACCTTACCAGATGTTTCAGTAGTTCAATTTAAGCTCATTCTGAGCAGTACACAGATACAGTAGCCAGTAGATGACTAACAAACGCAGCTTTGAAAAAGTGTATGTGCATAAAATCATCATTTCAAAACATAAAATCAGTCGAAACACAAACAGTTTACTTAATTGCAGAATGTATGTGTATTGGAGGTGACAATTCTTAACGTTACACCTTGATTTACAGGCTTTCTAAAACAATGGGATTTAACTGTTTACCTTGTGCCATGAAGGCCAAGGATGCAGTCTCACTTCCTGCTGTAAAATGCAGGGGTGTGGCTAAAGTAAAGACTATGACTGTGTCTCAGTTGTGTACTACACACTAATACTACACAGTATATGCTATGTAAAGGAAAACAGGTCTCTCCAAAATGGCAACTTCACAGGAGAGGGCAAAACTCATTTCATTTTAATGTAAGTCAATGGAACCAGACTTTTTTTCCCCAAGCAATTTTGGGTCATTTCTGTTTGTCCATTCATCATGAAATTTTCACACAGTGTAAACAGCAGCTCCTGTGTTCAAATGATGCATAAAAGTAAAAACTGAAAGTGGAGATACATGTTTTTCTTTGGACAGCAAGGATATGCTATGTAGTAGAAGGCTGCTTCGGGGGAGGTCGATTTCTAGTCTTGGCATCACCATCTGAATTTTTCAGATGTGAGAAGCTCCTCTCTTTCCATTTCCCATTGCATTGTGGGACAAGAGTGTCCATCATTACCACACTTGAAAATCCACTGCTTCTAAGTGTGCACTATGGATGTTTGAGTATATAAATCAAAGTCTTTCAACTGCACTTTGAAAGGAATCGAAAAGAATAAAAAAAATATAAAAATAAGAATAACACTGGAAAATGAGGGTTTGGCACAGTTTTAAAGCACTGGCTGGTGTGACCAATGCCCTCTACAAAATGTGATTGATTGGCCACTCCCAAATTTCTGCTACGTCATTTACTTCCACCGCCACACTTCTTCTGCCCAGTTCAAACAAACTACTATAGTAGTTTTTGAGTTAGAGGAACTTTCAACTTATTGAGTTCAGTCACCACCTTACTATTTCCAGTATAGACAACTAATTCTTAAGGTCAATTTTTTACAGTGTATTGGATGACCTGAAGTAAAGTGAAGAAGTGAAGAAACATGTCAGAAACCGCCAGTTGACATTTTGGTTTAAAGCTGCAGGTGGCCACTCGTAGGCAGAGCCTTTCGGACCATTTCATTTTACAACAATCTGTTCAATCTATCTGGTCACACAGTTTACCATACAACAATGTCCAGACGTTATATGAGACTAATATTTTTGCCATAGTTTATTATACTAAATACAGGCACTTTACCTACACCAATCAGTCATAACATTAAAACCACCTCCTTTATCTACACTCACTGTCCATTTTATCAGCTCCACTTACCATATAGGAGCACTTAGTAGTTCTACTATTACTGACTGTAGTCCATCTGTTTCTCTGCATACTTAACCTGTTCTTCAGTGGTCAGGACCCCCACAGGACCACCACAGAGCAGGTATTATGTGGGTGGTGGATGATTCTCAGCACTGCAGTGACACTGATGTGTTAGTGTGTGTTGTGCTGGTGTAAGTGGATCAGACACAGCAGTGCTGCTGGAGTTTTTGAAGACTGATTGTCTGAGAATAATCCACCAACCAAAACTCTTGTCTCTGACTTTACATCTATAAGGTGGACCATCAAGTATATGAGTATAGATACAAGTAGGGGGTTTTAATGTTATGGCTGATTGGTGTATAGAGGTTGACTCATGGAGGGCATCTGCAGTCGTGGCTGTTGGGTCAGTCAGGTACAGTAATAATGCCCATCCTTGCTTATGTCACATGCTTGGCTGAAAGTAAAACATTTGCATGTCTCACGATGTCATACCTACCCACCAAGGTTCATTCCTGTTCAGGTGATTCCTTCTGTGTGCAACTATTCTCTTGATGATGAGTGTATTTATGAAACACCCAGCATATTACTGATACTATACTACAAACATTGAAAATATACTTATATAATGATAAAAAGCCCTTCGCCCAGAAAATGTGGTTCAGGTTGTGACATGTATTATACATGCTAGGTATATATTGTTTCCTAAAGTCTCTGATTGTACCTTCAGTACTGGGTTTAAGTAGAGTTTCTTCCAGAGTTACCTGCTCAGAATAGCAGAACAGCAAGAACAGACACCAATATCTCAGCCAGTCTTACTCAGTCTGTCTCCTTCAGCACACACACACACACTCTCATACATGTGCCAGGCCCACTCAGCACAGTATCGAGTGGCACAACACACTTTCAATTATTTATCAGCTTCTCATAGGCTGAAAAGAGGGAAAGATTCCTTTACCCGTCTATTATTCACAATGGAGTACTATGAGCTGATGTGTAATGCCCATTACAAAACACACGCACACACTTGCACGCTCACACGCGCTGACACCAGCAAGGCACAAACGTCACATATATTCTAATGTACTAAGGAAATGAGTACAGCCTCAATAAAGTAAAGTACTGATGTTTTAATCATAACTGTGATGTACTTAGAAAAGATCTAGAAAATGGTTAAAATGAGCCTAATCAGTAGACTAGGGGTGTGTCCCAACTGTGCACTCAGTACTAATACTAATTAGTTAGTGTGTAGTATATGGTACAGATACGAAAGTCAAAGTTGAGCATACTCATAAATCTACCATGCATACTAGAACCAGTCAACTTTTGAATATGGTGATAATGGACACTATTGTCTCACAATGTAATGGGAAACGGAAAGGGACGAGCTTCTCAGGTCTGGAAAATTCTGCAAAATAGCGGACGCTGATGCGATGGTGGCTGCAGTGGTGGCAGAACCAGAAATGGTGTGCAAATGTGAATTCAACCCAAATCTGTCACAACAGCCTGTAAAAATAAATGTATTCTAGTTAATAATGTGTTTATTTGTTTGTGTTTTGTAAAAAAAAATCCTGGTATGAAATTTCATCACTTCCTGTTAGTAATAAATTATGCAGTGTGCTAATATTTTGTGTTGTAGTCTGCATAACTCATACTATTAACATTACTACATAGCATATCAGCGCTGTCCAATGAAAAACATGTATCTCCATTTTTGTTGATTTTTACTTTTATTCATCGTTTGAACACAGCAGCTGCTGTTTACACTGTGTGTAAATTTCATGATGAATGGACCAACAGAAATGACCCAAACTTGCTTGGAAAGTTTACAGTAGGTTAAAGTAGGGTTTCGCCCTCTCCTGTAAAGTTGCATTTTGGTGATACTTGTTTTAGTGTATTTGTAGTTTTTAGTATTAGAGTGTAGTGAACAATTGAGATGCAGCCATTACCATTTTGATCCTATATCACTATAGAGTTGTGCATGTTTTGCAGGCCATTATGTAAGCCAGAAGGTAGCACACACTTAATGGGATTTTTGTTCGATACACATTAAGACTGGTTTGGTGTAAAATGCTTACAGAGCAATAGCTCACAGTGGTGGTGATGGGAACCAGACACCTAAAAAGTTTAATGGCTCTAAAAGTTGTTACAGAAAATGGTTATGAATGCGCTGACTGATAACTATGACATTTGTGCAGGTGTTGAGAAGGTTTTTGGCCTAAAAGTTTTTTTTTTTTTTATCCTTTTACTTCACACTTCTTAACCATCATTAGGCTTATATACCTTCTCTGCCCAGAGTAAAACATGTATATCCAGTTTTGTTTTTTACTTTTATGTATCAATTGAACACAGCAGCTGCTGTTTACACTATGTGAAAATTTCATGATGAATGGACAGAAATGGCCTGAAATTGAATGAAAAGAAAAGTCTGATTTCATTGACTTACATTATTGTCCTACATTATCACATTTTTGTCCTCTCCTGTAAAGTTACCATTTTTGGAGATCCTTGTTTTTCTTTGGACAGCGATGATATAAGAACTCACATAAAAAAGGTACATGCTGTTTCACTGGCAGGTTTCGATATGAAATAAAACGTCTAGATTTGTGTTGCACACATCGCCATTACTGGTTCCTATCACCACCACAGTAAAGAATTCTGAGCCAGTCAAGTTTTTCTAGAATGGATCATTTCACATCAAACCACTCTGAGGGAGCCTGTTTACATCTCAATGAGTGTATCATACAGGATATATTTCAGAAATTGTTGTTATTCCCCTTATACCACTGGTGGATGAAAGTCTCACTCCATGCATTGTTCGCTCTTTTTTTTGTCATAAGCTCACCAGCCAAAAACGTAATCACATGTGACTGAAAAGTACCTAATAGCGTGTAATACCTCCACAAGCACCAATAACAGCTGTGATTCGATTTGGCATGAACTGGACAAGTTTCTGGATGTAGGCCACATCAATGTTCAGACACTCTTTCATCACAGAATTGGTCAGTTGGGCCAGATTTGGTGGATGCCTTCCCTGGCACAATTCCGAGGAGAATTTCCGGTAGACTGGGATTTAGCCACTGCTGGTAGACCCATATGACCATACACTTCAATACCATGCAGATTCAGCTACTTCCTTCACACTATGGTCTCTGGCACGCCTAAATGCACTCACTCCTTTTAGCCAATCATTAACATCTGCTTTCGAGCCATTTACCCCACATGGAACGAGACATTCACTGCACTGTACAACCTCTTCTCAATCTATGGATCCTGTCACTCACACCCCACAGGGATTTATAGCCCAATCATTCTTGTGCAGCACCATCTGCAGGAGCCTGAAGTTACTGTTGAAGCGTACACTCATACGGGTCTACCAGCAGTGGTAAAAACCCCACTCTACAGGGAAGGCATCCACCAAATCTGGCCCAATTCTTTCGTGTCAGGGTGTCTGAACATTGACGTGGCCTACATCCAGAAACTTGTCCAGTCTATGCCAAATCCAGTCACAGCTGTTGTTTGTGCTTGTAAAGGTATTACACGCTACAGTTTAACCTTTACCTTTAATCTGTATACATTTTGTGTATTTTTTCTTGCAGCAAAACTCAGCTTGGCATTTTAGTAATGCATAATTAATACATAAGCAAACAAGCCGTAAGGCCATTGTGTTCTGAAAGAAGCGCTGGCTCGCTGAACTCTGCCCTAGCTTTGGGTGTTCAATGAATACCCAAGCACTCAATGGCATAATCTTGTTTATTATCCAACTTCATGGAATAACAATTGGAACGTCACCCTTTGGCACTGACTGGCACAGCTGATTGATGCCATTCAGCGACGTTCATTCATAAACAGCAACATGATACAAGCTTAAGAAAACAATGGGCATCAGTCAGACCCTGAGCAGATAATAAAGAAGCTCAAGTACAATTAAATTGGCTTAAGAGTAAATGGTCAGAGGGGAGAGAGAAGGAGAAGGGGAGGAGGGATATGTTAAGAGCTATTAATTGCTTGTCTAGATAACCTTCGTGGAACAAAAGGGCTCATGTCCTGTCCTCAGTGGATGTTCTTAATGGGTTGGGTTTCTTTTGTCTTTGGTGTATGTGCTTTCATGGTGAGTTTGGTTAATTATGTCATTGCACCTACACTCAAATTTCTAACGTCCAGTAAAACTGACCGTGATCATCCAGGGGAGATTCTTCTGATGCAGTATAATATCTCATCTACAATATCCCATCAAGCTCAAAAAGCTGAATCAACTCATGACAGGTCTGATAGATGAGCTGATGAGCTGAATCAGGTGCAGTACACTCTTAAAAATAAAGGTCACATGGTTCTTGGTTTAGACATACAGTTCTAGGAAAAAATGGAATAGAACCATTTGTCTTTCTGTAGCACCCTCTGTACTCCCCAAGGCAGTCAAAGAGTGGGCCGCTTAGGAGGCTCTTGAGACCAGCTTCCAGACTTGTGGGAACTGTATTTTTCATGTGCATTTTGGTGGATGCTGAAACATAAAAATACATCTAAAATCTGAAAGTTGGGACTAGATCCACATACACATAAAAATTCCAGAGATATATATATACGCTTGTTTCTGGAGTAACCTTAATAGACATTTTAGCATATTAGCATAGCATCAACTAAACATTCTGCTGGGGTACGAACAATCAGTTTAGTATCTGCTGTTACCTACATGTCTCTAGTACCATCATCACTAGTATTACTCCTTTCTTTGGCACCTGTATTTTTAAGAGTGTAGCACAGTCATGTGTTGAATAGGGATGCATGTATACCATTTCTATTCAGACCAAGTACAAATATGAGCATAAGTACTTAATGATAAGTAAAGCAGGAATTACATCCTAGTGAATCCGTAATGTATCTGAGGAGCTTACGTTTTGAGTTGTTAAAATCTTTTCTGCTGGTTGAGCTATAGTTGAATGTCTTCTTAAAGTCAGACATATACTGTATGTAAACACTCTGTTTATCATGCTACATAAAACGCAGCCCCTACAGACAGCTTTGTCCATGGACACTGTCAAATAAAGCTGTTTCATTCTAGATAATACGCTGCGTGCCCGAGTACTGAGCAGCTCGGCTAACCGCACTGTACACTGTAGGGCAGTATGGTCTTTCAACAGCCTATTTCACAAACACAGATTTAAAAAAAAAAATCACCACATGGTACATGGTGTTCACCATTTATACATTGCTATTATATTAATATTCAGCATATGAAAAGGAGTGAAAATATAGATGTTTATCGATGTTTTATTAGGTAAGGTGTTGTGGTTGTAATTGTGTACTGTGTGAGTTTAAAAAGGAGGTAAATCACACAGTGTGTTGCTGACAGAATATAAAAAAGATGTAATGCTTGAAGTTATCTTTGTGTCCGACCTCCACAACATCCAACCTCCTTTACTGGTAGCTCAATTCGTCTGCTCATTAGAGTGGCAGCGTACACTAACCTGGATATGGGAAGGCTGGTATGGGTGAATGTTTATGATTACGAGTACGAGTGAATGAGCGTGGTATTGGCCTAATATCAGTAACGGTATTGATATATCCTTAGTGTTGAAGACATGATTTTTTCTCATAGGGGAACCAATAAACTTCCTGATCCTGGAAAATGCATATTGATAAATTTGTCACCAGAATTGAAATCTGTGAATTAACAAGATCTCCCTCCCCTGGTCTTTCCCTCTCTCTCTATCCCTCCGTCAACCAAAGTCCATCCTGAGTATTTCCGTTTTCTTGTCAGCCTTGCTGTGGAACGTGGAGGGGAGCATGGGCAGGTTTAAGTCTGTGTCTCTGCGCTGGATGAACGTCCGTAACTGCACAGAGTTCCTTTTTGCTGTGTTCCCGGGGACACTAATTGCCGCTCCTCCTACGTTCCTCTTTTCTTTTGCATGTCTCAGGGTCTTGATGACCAGAGCCTGCTGTCTTTGGGATGGGAACACTGGTGGCTTTGAACCATTGACCAGAAAGGGGGAGGAGCCTGTGCCTGTCCCAGCTTGATGTTTAAGCCCAACCCAAGTCACTTTCCTGGGTGACACAGTTCCATGGCGTAGTCGTGGTAGTGGAGAGGTTTGCGCCAGGGTTTCTGTGGCGCTTAGGTGACGGGCAGGGTGTGTCTTTTCCTCTATGGCCAACAGGAGGTCCTTAAACCGCTGCCCCGCTCTGCTCTCCAAGTGCGTTCTGGGTGACACCCCTTTTTCCGAGTAGAACGTCTGTAACTTCTCCAGCTTGTCGTCATGCGGATGTGCTACTTCTTCCCCCGAATAGTTTTCGGAGTGTGCGGCTCTCAGGTCATAAGGTTTTGGTGGTGGTTTGGTGGACTGGGAGTCCTTTTTAGATTCCATACTCACTGGGACATCACAAGGGGTGGAATCACACAGCTTTGAGCCACTCCCTTCCCCACAGGAGCATTTGGGAGGCGAAACATGGACAAGCTCCCTGTCACCAAACACAGAAACTGAAACCCACACAAAGACATAAATAGTAAATAGTTAATAATTACATATATATACGACTAAGAGAATAATTTGACTGTAAAAAGGTTAAGATGCATAATTCCTGTTCCAACACTGCAGTCTTTTGTCTGCAATCTATTTTCAGCGTCTTGTTTGCTGTATATTTAATCTAATTATTGGCAATATTGTAAACGGACCTTTATAAAATGTACAATAATAAAAGTGTCTATGAAAGAGTGAAAACATCCAAACAATGAAAAAACACATATGGACTCATGCAATGAAAAAAGTCTTCTATTTTAGATTCACCTTGCAGACGCAAAGATTAGCAATATAACAGCACCAGTCGACCGTTTAGACACACCCGGCTAATTGGATGTTGTTGGTGATGTTAAAGACTCTACAGGATTACACTTAACAGTTCCAACTGATGAGAGCCTGAAACAGTAGATATCCTGATATATCACATATACTCTTGATGTATCACAATATTATATTTTTGCCACATCACCACCTCTAATATATACACTCATCATCAAAAGAATAGCTGCACAAATAGCTACACCCAGAAGGAATCAACCGACAGGAATGAAACTGGTGGGTAGGTTTGACATTGTTTACACCACGTCAACTTTAACCAAAGACTGCAATGGTGTCGTGCCAGACTGTCATAGAGTAACATTCAGTAACGAGTCCTGCTTTTGTCTTGGTGGAGACGACCGACGAATCCATGTGTGGAGGCACCGTGGTCAGCACCAAGATGAATGGCTGGTTGTCATGTGTCACATGTCCAGAAGGCCTGGTGTCACTCCACCTCTACCCCTACGACAAAATCTACAGGAACTGTGTGATAACATTCAAGCTGTATGGGATGGATTATCACAGGATATCATCAGGAACCTCTGCAACTCCATGCCGAGACGTATGGCATGTTGGGTTAGCAAACATGGCGGCCCGACGCCATACTGAGAGACACTACTTCTGTATGTGTAGCTCAATAAATATTGCCCATATCAGTCTAAACGTATGATCATTTATTGCTCCTGGTAACCTTTATCTTCCTTCCCAATAGCACTTCAATACCACACTTCCTCCTGGGTGCAGCTATTCTTTTAACTGTGAGTGTTTATTTTATTGCGCAAAAAACGTTTGTCTCCTTTTTCTGCACAGTTTAAAAACTCTAGCTCTAAACTTTCAGTTTAGTGAATATTCATCATGGACAGACCAATAAAATTGGTCCTCAAATGCTTAGAAAGATTGATTGTTATACTGACCTCCATTACAGGATAAGAAAACTGTTTTATCCTCCTGTAAAGTTCCATTTTGGAGGTTTTTAAGATGGACTGCATAATTCCAGGAGTGCTTTGTTATAGTTTGATGTCTTCACTTTGATTCTAAAGTAAAGCATTAAGCTAAACATAAGGACCTTCAGTGAGTAGCCGTGTCTATTGGTAGTGTACCTTCAGGAAATAGTCCCTCTCTTGTCTCAATGGTGATTGCAAAGCCATTGTCATCAAATGCGTCTGCTAGCGGAGTGGATGGGGAAACTGCTCTGTGCTCTGAACTCGGCTGCTTCTGTCCGATGGCCTCCTCGGGTCTCCTCCTGCCACTGAGGGAGTCTCTGTCTTGTGAGTGGATCCGGTGAGCTTTACTAGACTGGCTCTGGCTCTGGCAGTCATTGGTGGTTTCACGCTGTGGGACAAAGAAACTGCGTATGAATATAAATCCAAGATGCATTAAAGTCATCATCATCATCCGGAGGAGGTGCTTACTTCTGATAGTCTAGTTTCTCTTTCATATATCACCTAGGCCTGTGTGATTCCATGATGAGCTTAATTTGTTATGTTTTTGTAACAAAGATTAAACTCTTCAGCATGCAGTGAAATTGTCTCTACATTTTTATTCCTTCATTCGTCTTCTGCTTATCCTGCTGGGCTGGGGTGAGGATTGGGGGTGTGGTCATTACTGGAGCCTATAAACTGGAGCTTACTGGGCGGACAGGCCACCAGCCCAGGACAAAGACACAGACATATACATTCACAGCCAGGGGCACTTTGGCATCTCCAATTCACCTGACTGCATGTCTTTGGACTGTGGGAGGAAACCCACACAGACACAGGGAGATGAAGCAAACTCCACATAGAAAGGACCATGGACACTACGGCTGGGAATTGAACCCAGTCCCTTCTTGCTGTGAGTCGACAGCACTACCCACTGTATCACTGTGATACCCCAAAGCTATCTAGCAAAACTCAAATCAAGCCATTAAAGATGCCATAGAATGTATGATTTCGTTATTGTAAATTGTCCTCTGATGTTCTACATAGAAGGTATGTGACCTTGGTTGGGAAGAAAAATGCCCAGATGAGGATCTGCATTCTCATTTACACCCTATGATTTGGTCCTAGAATGAAACGAACTGTTGTCCCTTTTTTTGGTGAGCTAATGAATAATCTGATGAGCTCTGCTCTGATTGGCTGGTTTACAGTGAGACACCACAATGATCACACAGAAGCAATACGTCCTGTGTAAATAGGCTTGGTCCTCATACTATTTGTACTCCTCAAACTGACGCTAGTTACTTGGAGCTTACTAGCAGCTAACATTACCAATACTAGCCACTCGCTTTCCATCTGGACATCAACACACATAAGATTAAAGTTGTTCCTCACTATGATACTCTCAGTTTAAGATGATCTGCATCAACCAGCAAACACTGACACAATCACACAGCATGTCTGCTACTTACAGGCTGCTGTTGGGGTTGGGATGCTAATAAAAGTGGAGCTGCTCCTCTCCAGTCTCTTCAGTGCTAAATGCTGAGCAAAGCTGCTCCGTATTGTCCAAGAGTTTGAGAAACTGTCTGTAGTGAAATGTGCAGAGCGAACTAACAGCACTAAATTAAAGTTGTCCAGGATCTTATTAAAGATGTGAGAGCAGAAGTTGTACATCCTATCCGCCATCTTGTTTCATGAACTTCCGTTCCACCTTAAATGGTGCCACAGTTACATTTCGGCACCTATACATGGTGCAGCCTTTAAGGTGGAACTAAGCAATTAATTAAGGAAGCCAACTTCAATCATGTTTGAAGAGGAACATCAGCCATGCCCACCGAGTGTTTGGTTCCTTGTAGATGGAATGAAAATTCCCCTATACAGGCTGGAAGAAGAGATTCCTCCACATAGGCCACCGTTGCTGTTGCTCCGCTGTCATATATTCATTTTGAGCTAAGACTGTTACATAATAATCTTGGATTTTGCAATTGGCTTTTTACTGCCCTCTTTTGCAAATGTGGGATTTGGATTTGGAGTAAGAGCAACAGTGTTTGAGGTTGATGGTATGTCAGTTCTATGCAATTTTCCTGCAATTCTATGGCACCTTTAAGACTTGGCTATACATATAACTTTTGCAGCTAACCTCAAAATGCATCCCAGCAGGGTTGCTAGATTACCTGTTGCTGACTCCTTGCTGGTGTGTTGTTCCTCTCGTTCCACACGGGCTTATTTTGGTTCCACTCACTGGTTTCCACTCTCTGGAAGAATCATAATGGATCATATTACCTCCATATTGCTGGTGTTGGAATATGTTTGGTTTTGTGCTTTGGTATGTATTACTTTCATGGTCTTGGCTCCTTTCTGGTGCCTGATCAGTTTCTTCAGCAGTAGTTGGTAGGTGGCTAAGATGGCAGAGGGTTTGTTGTTGATCACAGTGTGGATGAGGTCTGAGAGACCATAGCCGAGAGACTCGGTCATGTAGTTTAGTACCGATGAGTTGAGATCTTCAGGACGCAATCTAAGCAAATACATGCATGTGCCATGATATTATACTGCGTGCATAATGATGCTTTTTAAGGTATATAATATATATTATAATAACATATAACACAGACCTGTTCTTATAAATCACAGTGTGAAGTGGCCTCTTGGCATAGCCCTCATTAAGCCATTTCTCCTCCATAGCTGCTTTCACTGTTGGCCTTTTCACTGGGTCTGGCTCCAACAGGGACAAAACAAACTGTACAGCACCTACAGATAAAGAAGATCAGATTGTGTTATGACTTTAGAAATGATCATTTTACACAATCTTTCACAGAATTTCATGGCATGGAAAGGTTAGGGTTTATATTTTTCATGTTAAGCTGCAATTACACGCTGGCCACTGGGGCCCAGGCGATATATTGGTTTATATTGCTGTGTGCTTACGATGGTAGTAACGTCAGGCTCCTCCAGATGGTGCTACACCGAGATGATGGGGTTATAAACAGACACGGGGTATAAGTGAGGGGATTCATAGACTGAGAAGAGGTGCTACAGTGCAGTGAATGTCTCGTTCCATATGTGGAAAATGGCTCCAAAGCAGATGTTAATGATTGGCCAAAAGGAGTGACTGCATTTGGGCGTGCCAAAGACCATAGTGTGAAGGAAGTAGCTGAATCTGCAGGTGTATGGAAGCCTACGGTCATACGGGTCTACCAGCAGTGGCAGAAATCCCAGCCTACAGGAAATTGTCCCCAGAATTGTGCCCCCAAATAATTAGTGGTTGAACTGGGTGGTCGCTCCAATATGAGGCACTCTCTGTTTATGTTAACAATACAGACCAAACTGGAGAATCTGAACAATGCACCAAGCTTGACCTTCAGTGTGAGAAAAACACATGCTAGAGCATGTTAGAGCAAAGCATTGCCCAGCACTCTAGCATGTCATTTATGTATGGTCCACCACAAATACAGTGGTGGTCCCACGTTTGGCATTTATTTTGATGGTGGGAGCCACAGTCAGGATTTGAGGTGCACCTACATAGTAGTGGCTCCGGATAAATTAGCCGATGATTGTAGACACAAGGCGGGTGTACTAAACTGCAACTCCCGAAGCTCAGACATGCCCATGAGCATATACTTTTTGTATTCCTCATTTGACCTCTGTCTCTTTTTTATCTCTCTCTGAGGTCTACTGGGTTTAGCCTTCTTGCATCATGGCAGATCAGATTAAGGTGGCGCAATGCTCTCTCTTACCACCCTCACCAGCCCAGGGATGACCCAGGATCAGTGTGTCAGCTTGGCACTGCACATGCTGTCTCTCTCTCTCTCTTTCTCTCTCTCTCTCTCTCGTGTATGTGTGTGTGTGTGTGGCTGGCTGGGTGAAGGTGTCGTTAGTGTCGGCAGACAGTGACGATCACATTTACTCATTCACTTAGGGTGCTACACACTCTCTGGGTGCAAGCTGCAAGTCTGGGCCCTTAAAGACACAGTCTTAACTGTTTACATACATGTATATGCAGGAAATACATCACAAATATGATTAATACTAATATCCCAATAAACACAGTGTCCTTTTCAGTGCTGTATTCTCAATAAGGCTTTATCCTGAAGGCCTGCTATCTGCTCATTAGTTCCTGCTGATTGTAGCACCACCATAAATATTTCATGATCTTCAACACAGTTCTGGAAAGAAGCTCCTCATGGGCCGTTATGTAAACAGAGGGGTGTGGGAGGGCGTGTCTGCGTGATTGTGATTGCTAAATCTCCACTGTGGCTTTATCAATATTTAATGAGCAGTATCAGATGATCAGATAATCACTGTGAAGAAGAACAGTTTGTATTGTCTTATCTCAGCCATCACCTCTCTGCATCTCTCCCTCCCTCCCTCCCTCCCTCTCTCCCTCTCTCTCTCCCTCTCTCTCTCTCTCTCTCTCTCTCTGTCTTTGTATCTGAAGGTCTATTTAAAATTAAATCTATAAATTTAAATTTAAGGTAAGTCAATGGAACCAGACATTTTCCCAAGCAATTTTGGGCCATTTCTGTTGGTCCATTCATCATGAAATTTTCACTTGGCATAAACAGCAGCTGCTGTGTTCAAATGATGCATAAAAGTAAAAATCAACAACAAATTGAGGTACATGACAATATATAGCATCTGGGACCATTTTTCATGAAGATGAGATATTTCTATACTTCGGTAACAAGCACCTATGAATTATGTATGAGAGCAAGTTAGTAAATCCAGACCCATACTGTATATCACATCTGTTACACTTTACAAGTCATTAACATCTATATCTAAATTGAAAGGCAAGTTCTGCCATATGGAGAATTTGTATGTCCTCACATGTCTAGCTGAAACATTACCGGTTGAGTGGAATGGTATTTACCTTTGCTGATGTCAGATGGAATAGTGCTGATTTCTCCATTGACCATTTTTTGATAAAGCTGTTTTATGTTGAAGGGCTCCACTGTGAAGGGCAGTGTACCGGTCAGCATGGCAAACATGCTCACGCCCCTACACACACACACACACACACACACACACACACACACATATATGTGCAAACACAATTAATACAGTACAGTACATGATTATAATTCTCCACAATACACAGAGGTGGATGAATGACATAGATCAAGCAACTCATTTTAGGTGAGAGACTCTAGTGTAATGACCTAAGGTCATTAATTAGTCTGACACTGATGTCTTCTTTTGTTTGGACATGTTACGTTTTTATGCTCACAAAGGAATCAACAGGAAGGACAGATACGCCGACACACTACTTACAGTACACTAACACATGACACTTACTGAGTTACTGTACACCAACACACTACTTACAGTACACTAACACATTTAACTTACTGAGTTACTGTGCACCAACACACTACTTACCGTGCACTAACACATTATACTTACTGAGTTACTGTGCACCAACACACTACTTACCGTACACTAACACATTACACTTACTGAGTTACTATACACCAACGCACTACTTACCGTACACTAACACATTGCACTTACTGAGTTACTGTACACCAACACATTACTTACAGTACACTAACACAATACACTTACTGAGTTACTATACACCAACGCACTACTTACTGTACACTAACACATCGCACTTACTGAGTTACTGTACACCAACACACTACTTACTGTACACTAACACATTGCACTTACTGAGTTACTGTACACCAACACATTACTTACAGTACACTAACACATTACACTTACTGAGTTACTATACACCAACACACTACTTACAGTACACTAACACATTACACTTACTGAGTTACTGTACACCAACACATTACTTACTGTACACTAACACATTACACTTACTGAGTTACTGATCCCACCTGCAGCCTTCACCCACACAAACATATGACGCATACTCACACAGACCATACGTCCACTTTAGGACCGTACTTTCTGTGCGCCAGCAGCTCAGGGGCAGCATATGCTGGGCTTCCACACTGAGTGTTTAGCAGCTCCGGAGAGAGTGAATCCACCTTCAGAGTGTTACTCAGACCAAAGTCTAATACAAACACACACACACACACACACACACACATGAAGATGATGACTGTTCTGCTTTCTTTATTATAGAAGCTCCCTGCTTAGATATTGCTGCTGCTGAACCACTGGAAAATATTAGTCTACTACTTTCAAATAGATCTGCTCATCACATATCCTTTGCTGTTCTACAATTATCGACTGAATACTTTATATTTTAATGATCAGAACCCCACAGGAACACCACAGAGCAGGTATTATGTGGGTGGTGAATCATTCTCAGCACTGTAGTGACACTGACATGGTGGTGGTGTGTTAGTGTGTGTTGTGCTGGCATGAGTGGATTAGACACAGCAGTGCAGCCAACAGTGCAGCCAACAACCAGCAGCGTTTTGTTTTTTCATGGTGAAGGTTTCTATGCTTTATTATTACTACCCCAAACAAACGAACAAACAAAAGAAAATCAGTTTCTTTTTTCATGGTGAGGACATTAAAGGATTATAAACTCCAACAGCTATCACAATGATGGCGAGAATGACGAACCACCCAAATGACACTTGCTCTGTGGTAGTCCTGTAGGGGTCTTGGGCTCCTTATAGGATGACCATGTTGATACCCACACCTTCCAGAAACAGAGTCTATTTGCAGCTATTTGCAGATATCATGCCTCTCATCACAGCTTAATACACTCACCAACAATCTTAATGTTGTTGTGCTCATCCAGAAGGAAGTTCTCAATCTTCAGGTCCCTGCACACTCAGTGAAAAAAGAGCATAGTTAAAGACCCTCTCTATATGGCAAAAACATATTACAATACTTTATTGTTTTATGATGTATGGAATGCATCACAGTATTCAGTTATTCTGAGGTTTGTTGAAGCTGAAAGTATTCCCACTCTGGCACCCCATGAGAAGCGTTCTGCGAAAGCCAGCAGCCCTATGCCCACACACACAGCTTTACTCCTAAAGCATGCATTCGCTTTCATCACACAGCACTCCGGTCTCATTTCTACAGCTACACAGCTCCCCTACTCTGCCTATCTGTATGCAGTCACCTGCCTACCTTCCTTCCTTCCTACCTACCTACCTTCCTTCCTACCCCGTCTCATTTCTGCAGCGCTAAGGTCAAATTTCTACAGCTCAGCAGCTCCCCTACTCTGCCTATCTGTATGCAGGCACCTGCCTACCTACCTACCTACCTAAATACCTTCTATCCTACCCACCTACCTTTCTTCCTACCCTCCTACCTACCTACCTTTCTTCCTACCCTCCTACCTACCTACCTACCTTTCTTCCTGCCCTCCTACCTACCTTTCTTCCTACCCTCCTACCTACCTACGTACCTTTCTTCCTGCCCTCCTACCTACCTACCTTTCTTCTTACTCTCCTTCCTACCTACCTTTCGTTCTACCCTCCTACCTACCTACCTTCCTATCTACTTGCCTACTTCTTTCCTACCTACCTATCTACCTACCTCCCTTCCCTCCTACCTATATGCCTACCTACTTACTGATCTACCTACCTTCTTTCTTACCTACCGTCTTGCCACCTACATACCTTCCTTCCTTCCTACCTTCCTGCCTACCTACCTACTTACCTTCTATCTTACCTACATACCTTTCCTCCTACCCTCCTACCTACCTACCTTCCTATCTATCTGCCTACTTCTTTCCTACCTACCTACCTACCTACCTACCTTCAATGTGGGCTTACCTTCCTTCTTTCCTTCCTTTCTTCCTACCTACCTACCTTCAGTGGGTGCCTATGGGTTTCCCTCCTCTGTAAATGGCTTGCAAAATTATAAGGTCAAAGTACATGGCAGGGGGAGAATCCCCTACATGAACCAACTTGTTCTAATCAAAGAAATAGTTGCTCAAATAGTTGCAACCTGAGGACTCAAATGACTGGAATGAAACTTGGTGGGTAGGTTTGACATTGTGAGACATGTGAATGAATCAAGTTTCAGCCTCGGGTGTGCATATGATGTAAGACCTTATCTCTGTACCTGACTGACCTAACAGCCACGATTGCGGACATTCAGCCATGAGTCATCCTGTTTGCGCCACTGACATGCAGGACTACATGAACACGCCCTTAACAGCACATCGTTGTCACCAAAGACTACAATGGTGTGGTGCCAGACCCTCATGGGGAGACTCAGAATGGCAGCGGGTCATCTTCAGTGATGAGGGCTTTTGTCTTGGTAGTTTACCATAGCTTCACTCACCTTTGTGACTACTGTATGATTTTCGGACACAGTTTTATCCCTCAGCCTGTATCATAGTTTATTATAGTATTATATAGTATATAAACTGATATTGTATCACCAAAACAGATGGAATTGCAATCAGACACTTCCCTCTGGGTGCAACTATTCTTTTGATGATGAGTATATAACATAGGTGTATCTGATAGAAAGGAGAATAAATGTTGCTACCTGTTTGACATACCTGACAACAACATCCATCTTTATCTATTCCAGTTATCTAGGCTGTGTGCATGATGCTCAGTGTGCATGATGATCCTTATATGTGTTTGCACTCCACTTTATCATTACCTGTGCACTATGCCATGTGTGTGTAGATGGTCCACAGCAGACAATATCTGGCGTGTGTATCTGCGGACCTCTCTCTCCTCCAGACGTTTGCGTTCGCAGATTCTGTCCATCAGATCCCCCCCAGAGCACAGCTCCATGGCCATATAGTAACAGTTCTCAGTCTCCAGCGTCTCCAGCAGCAGGACAATGTTGGGGTGACGGATCATCTGGTGGATTCTCGGCTCACGCTTCATGTTCTTCAACACGTACGAGTCCTGCCGTGCTTTCTTCTTATCGATCACTTTAATCGCTACCTGAAACACCAAGAGACAGCAAAATGAAAATCTGTTGAACAATCCAGACAAACACTGGCCATCGAAAGTTTGGGGTCATCTTGTCTTTAATAGAGTTTTCCAATTATTGGTTCATTTTTTTTTACTTCTATTTTCCAATAAATAAGAGAAGAAAGAATTGTGAGAACTAGAAAAGTGCATTTCCTGCAGGAAACGTGGAATAGTTGTGCTGCTTAAATGGTTCCCACTTCCTGATGGACTGTGGTTGCTATAGGAGGAATGTGGGATGAATAAACAACACATAGAGGAGCGCAGGTCAGTATGGCTATGGATTAGAGTTTGGGGATCTGCCCTGAGTGAGAACATGCAGTTTGGTGACTGTAGGTTAAAGGAGACAGTAGGGTTTGAATAGGGGGGG
>CM067492.1:27594986-27634597 GCA_034552555.1 Semaprochilodus insignis
CTATTTCTTTATTAGGCACTTCCATATCTACTTTGCAGTGAATGTCTTTCAGGATGCTAATTGATAAGCAGGTGTGCTGCATACCTATAGCACGTATAAACTGAAGCTTGAATATATGCTGATTTGAGTGTATATGAGAGAGAGAGAGCAGAGACACAGAGAGAAAGGAAGGGGATGGAGGTGTTGACAGGCGGGAAGTGAACCACATCAGACGTTTTTTAGGAGAGCGAGACTCAGCTCTTTGCTGGTCACACCCCTTCTCCTATCTTTAATGTTTGTTACTTTTATTGTCTTTATTATCCCCTTAAAACCCATTAGAAGTGGCGCGCGCACAAACACACATGCACAGATGGTTTCACTCACTCCACTTGCATATGGGGAAACTCCCAGAATTCCCTGGCATCCCCAGCCTTCCCTGTGGTGGCATTCTGAACCATCAAAGCCGACCAGGGGACAGAAGTGTACATGTGGTGACCAGAGAGTGGCACTAAAATGGATGGTAATTGACTTTTTATACTGATCTGAAACCCATTCTGTGTGTTTTGCAGTGATTTAGGCAGTGGTGGATCGAGTACTGGAACTCTATTTAAGTGAGACTGCTGACTGAAGCTTCAAATAATTGTTTTTAAGTTGTTTATTATTTCTTCACCTTTACTTTAGGTTAGTGATGGCTTTATGGAGAGAAAGACGAAAGGGCCTCTCTGGGGTGATTCTATGTCCAGTCCTGAGTCTCTGGGGAGTGAATCCAAATCTATTCTTGAGTCTCTGGGAAGTGAATCCAAGTCGAGTCTTGAGTCTCTGGGGTATCAGTCCAAGTCCAGTCTTGAGTCCCTGGGGTTTGAGTCCAAGTCCAGTCTTGAGTCCCTGGGGTGTGAGTCCAAGTCCAGTCTTGAGTCCCTGGGGTGTGAGTCCAAATCTAGTTTTGAGTCTAGACTTGAGTCTCTGGGGAGTGAATCCAAGTCTAGTCTTGAGTAGCTGGGGTGTCAGTCCAAGTCCAGTCTTGAGTACCTGGGGTGTCAGTCCAAGTCCAGTCTTGAGTCCCTGGGGTGTGAGTCCAGGTTTAGTTATGAGTCTAGACTTGAGTCTCTGGGGAGTGAATCCAAGTCTAATCTTAAGTCTCTGAGGTTTGAGTCTCAGTTCAGTCTTGAGTCTCTGAGGCATGATTCTCTGGGACCTAAGTCCAACTCCAGCGTCACGGTTCTGAGGTGTGAGTAAGACTGCTGACTGAAGCTTTCAAATAACTGTTATTAAGTTTCATATTCTTTGCTTGTTTTATATTCTTACTTTAAATTGGTAACGTCTATATGGACAGAAAGATGAACGCTCAACTCACTGTCTCAGCTCAGCTCACTGTCTTTATTGGCATGTTTGATTGCTCATCAGCCAACTGGATGGTTAACTGGAAATGAAAACTTCACTTTGTTCTTAGAAGATGTGTCAAATATGTCAGAAGATAAGTCAATAATGCAAATAAATAAAGCATGGCGGTGTGAAGATCACTGTATTTCTTTATCTTTTCGCTTTACATCTCTGGGGTGTCATTCCAAGTCCAGTCTTGAGTGCCTGGGGTATCAGTCCAAGTCCAGTCTTGAGTCCCTGGGGTGTCAGTCCAAGTCCAGTCTTGAGTCCCTGAGGTGTCAGTCCAAATCTAGTTTCGAGTCTAGACTTGAGGCACATAGATCACCTAGAAGTGCAACAGGTTATTTTTCACATTTACCACCAACTTCACCATTTGAGTGGAAAAGAAACAAGGTCATGCTGTACATTACATAGTATATCGTCTAGAACTAGTATATATTGTCTAGAATCCTGTTTTCCACTTGGAAAAATGACATTATTCGTCAATCAAGTGCAAGTTACAAGTTAAAAAACTTGTTTTTTCAGTTCACCTAGGGCATTAACTAACATTAACTAAATTAGCTAGCTAACACACAAATAAAAACATACAAGCATTCCTAAATAGCAGGAATGCTTTTATATGAAAAAAATCATAATAAAAAACAACAACAGTATCAGTGAAATGCCTCAGTGTTAGCCAGCTAGCCATTCCTTACTATGGTCGCAAAGCAAAAGTTTTTTTTTGAACTGTTAATTATTGAAAAATAAAAATAGCTAAAATAGCTCATTTGAAGAGTTCATTATAGTTCATTATAAACATATTTACAATTACTGTGATTTATTTATACTCAAGGAAAACAACAATTACTCAAGAGCTGAGACTGGACTTGGACTTGTAATGAACTGTAGAGCTTGGCACAAGAATTGCTTATTGAGATTACTGATATCTAGTTCTTGTCCAACAGTTACATTTTAAAAAGTGGAAAAAGTGCCAATGAATCTTTGTTTTGATTAATCTAAAGTGATAACACTTTGTGCTCTCACACCCTGGATCAAATGCTAACAGTACTCATTTGATTTTTCTTGGCAATAAATTTTCACATTTTTATTCACAATCAAATTTTCTAGTGCTTTGTAATAATCTTGTGACTAACCTGTATAATCACGTCCGAAGTGCTCTGAAAAGGTTATAGGCTGTTATAGATGTTTTATAGAACACTATAGTAATCTTATATAGCTTCTTATTGTATTATTATATGTAACACGTATTCAAGTATTTGTACGAGAGTAGTTGTGTAATATGTGTAATTGCAATGTGTTCTTTTCCACCTCGGAATTGAGGGACTTCGCTAGTGAAAGGAAACCTGTTCTTTAGCCAGCAGAAAACCGTAGCATGTACCCGGACTATCAGACAGAGGCCTGGGGTCTAAAGGCCAGTTCATTCATCAACACTAGTAGAGAATCTCCAATGCCAAAGCAGATTCATATAGCTGCGATTTACGGTCATTATCATCAGAGAGAACTTGCTGTGAAGGAGCAAATGAGCAGGAGGGTCTTCGGTCTGAAAGCACGAGCCTTCAGACGAACCTCAGTCAAAGTGCTCCTCATTAGAGGCTTTTCAGCTCCACATTCTTGGGAAACAAATCAAAATAAGGAGTCGTCCCGTCTCCGTAGGAAACTCTCTTCAAAAGGGGGAGAGGAATAAAACTGCAGTGGCCGCAGAACCGTGTCCTGTACTTCGCCCATGGTTTTGATGAATTGGAGCAGCGCTGAGGCCCTACATGCTTGGGAGTGTTTCTTTAATTTATTTAACGGCCGTTCTGTCCCTGATTAGCAGCAAGCTGGGAATAAAGCATTCTTCGGCCTAACGACTTTCTCCAAAAACATTATCAAAAACGAATAAAAGCTCCACCTCCCTCCTCTCTCCTCTCTCCATGGACACAATTACTGTAAATTCACAATTATATGATTCTAATTCGCCCCCAACTCCCACCACCAGCACCAGCACCAGCACCCCCTCCCTTTTGAACACACATACTTTTTTTGACCACAGCACCAGCGATTTCCTGCTCATATGGCTGTCCATACACCCAAAGTCAACAGCCGAAACATCACAGGACAGAATAGATGTGTTTTATGGAAAGGGTGTTATATTAAGTTTAATAGCACTGCGCGGTGGGCTAATGGCTGCCTTTGGCTTCCCTCCTTGAAGCAGATTTGGAGGGGTGGGTTTGGAGGGATGCCCCTGCCTGTGTGTGTGTGTATATGTGTGTGTATGTGTGCATGAGAAGGAGAGTATGATGTAGATGAAGAGAGACAGACAAGGAAGCTGGAAGCAGAGAATGGAAGCGAGTGGATGATGGGTCAGCAATTTCATTCTTAAAAAATAATAAGATAAATAAAACCACCCATTTTTCTAACCACTAAATGATTAATTATCCCATATTCATTATTTTGGTAGTTTGAAAGACTTAAAACATACCAGAAAAGAGCATTATATTTGGCTTTCCCACAAAAGCTCATAAGAAGTGGAAGGCCAACAGTTCCATCTAGCTAGCTAGTCAGCTTGATAAATATAGATCAAAGATGGGAAGAATGATATTGTATGTATTGATCTTGCTGGTTAATTGGATGACCAAAGCCGTATTAATTCAAGGGAAATTGAAGAGCTCCAACAGCAACAAGTAGAACTGTCCAAAAGCACTAATGATGCTAAGCTTGATAGCTAGCTAGCCTCAAGCCATAAGCAGGTACACATTGATACACACCGATCCTTGCTCCCCTCTAAGCTGTGCGACTGTGGTCATCTACGCTCATCGTCAAAAAAGAATAGTTGCACCCAGAAGGAAGCGTCAGATTGCAATGCTATTGGGAAGGAAGATAAAGGTTACCAGGAACAATAAATGATAGATGATGAATTTAGACTAATATGGGCTATATTTATTGAGTAGTCTCTCTCAGTATAGCGTCGGGCGCTGTGTTTGCTAATGGTGTCCTGTGATAATCCATCCCATGCTGCTTGAATATTCTCACACAGTTCCTGCAGATGTTGTGGTAGGGGTGGAGGTGGAGTGACACCGGACCTTGTGGACGTGTGACACGTGACAACAAACCGTTCACCTTGGTGCTGACCACGGTGCCTCCTCACACGGCTTTGTTGGTTGTCTCCATCAAGACAAAAGCGTGACTTGTCACTGAAGATGACCCGCTGCCATTTGGAGTTACTCCATGACAGTCTGGCATGATACCATTGTACCGTTTGGTGACGTTAACGTGGTGTTAAGTGCAGTCATCGTGGCGGTCTGCGTGCATGTAGTTCTGTGTTGTGCAGCCGTCTGCCAATGGTGCTGGTGATGACTCACGGAGGGCATCACTGCTCGCTGAATGTCGGCAACCATGGTTGTTGGGTCATTCAGGTAGAGCGTTAAGGCCCGTCCTTGCTTACGTCACATGCACGGCTGAGCATGAAACTTGAATCATTTGCATGTCTCACAAAGTCAAACCTACCCACCAAGTTTCATTGCAGTCAGTAAGTGTATTTCCTTATGTGCAATCCAAATACTAAGCACTCTTCCTGGTCAGTAAAACACAGGCCCAAGACAGGTCAGATCAGAGCTAACTCCAAGCTTACAGACTCTCTTTTCCTCCGTTTCTTCCAGCAGTTTATTAATGACTGCGTTTATCCATCTCGTGACCTCTGACCACCAGTTTACGCGCCCCGGGCTTTGGGGCCCGTGTGTGTGAATGGCCGATAATGGGCTATAATATATTGCACCATAGCTTGCTCTTAATTGAGAGGCCATTTTAAAGGAGCATTAAGGCATGGCAATAAAATATTCCCCTTTACCATGCCAAGCACGTCCCTTTAAGGGCCTCTCTCACCCTCGCTCCTTCATTTATGGAGAATTTATAAATTATTTAAAAAGGGAAAAAAAAAAAAAAACTAAACTAAAATGCTGTGCCTAATGCCTGGCTTCTGTTCTCCATCTCTCTCTCTCTCTCTCTCACTTACTCTCTGTCTCTCTCTCTCTCACTTACTCTCTGTCTCTCTGTCTCTCTCCCCTCCTTTTTTTAACTAACCTGCATAATCATGTCAGAAGTGCTCTGAAATGAAGTGCTAAGTGTTGGGTTTTATTGAAAGGAAACAGACTGGAACAACATGTGTGTTTTGCTAGGCCTGTTAAGGGCTGCGCTCGCTGCTCCTCAGGCCAAATTCTTTCTTATGAATTACTACCTGCTTTCTGATGACTCCTCACTAACACACCGATGCCCGCTGAGCGGGAGCGAGAGGAAATGTGCGCGCGTCCGCCCGAGAAGACGTGTGTCGGGGAGAAGGTTTATTAAAATCACTAATGCATCTCAGTGTGAACAGAAAATCTGGTCTCAATATCTGCAATATTTTTGCTCCTTTCATTTGGATATTAAATCAGTTGCCAGGCTTTACAGCAGTGATGCGAGAGGGCCTCCGCGCCAGCAAACAAAAGAATTTATATTGATCATATAAAAAAAAACCCAACACAATATTTTCACTTATTTTACAGTTTAGGGGCGTTGTTTGGACTCGGAGGGTCCCACCGAAACCCACAATAAAGGGGTAATTCGATCATTACAATGTAAACCAAGTCACTGATGTGGTTTGATGTAAAATGCATCACTCTAGAGACCCTTAAACAAGCAATTTGTAAGATGACGCAACCTAACAAATTCATTGTCCAAACAATAGGGGGCAACATATGACCAGAAGCCCTGTGGTGTTCACCCCTATCATAAGAAACAAGGAAATGCACAGTCCCTCCTCCTCAGTGTTAGCATTAACAGCTGTTTACTTCCCAGTCTAAGTGAAACGTTACATAACATTAGTTCAGTATCAAACTTCATCCTTTTACTCGCCAAGAGCATCTCTATCTTGTTTGGGTGGGCGGTGGTGGTCATAATGGTTGCATCCCAAGAGCTTCAGCCATTGTTATGTTTACTGATCCTTTGTTTAGCTGCCTGTCCTTAAAGGGTCTACCCAGGAGTAGGACCTTCAACATGACTCACAAGAGGTTAGTATACGCTCAGGGCGGTGATACTTCATCCTCTCATGTTGGAATGATAGCAGATTCAACTCTACAGTGACTCACTATCACCTCTTCTGGCAGAGACCTTGTTTTATAGAATTGTTTTCAGATAAGGTTTTGGCCTAAAACATAATTTTTTCAAATTCAGGTTGCTGTAAGACAATATAGTCTAGTAGCAAAAGAAAACTTTCATATTTACCCCTATTTTACTATTGTCAGTGTAAAATCCCAGAGAATATGTGTAGGTTCACTGGTGGTTTTAGTACATAATTTTGGCTATATCTGTGTTGTAGATATGGTGATCCCATCACCGCCACTGTAAAGAAGTCAGTCTCTACAATCAACCATTTCACATGAAACCCACTCTAAATGACTCTGTTTATATCCCAATGACAGAATAATAAATATTTCATTAGTTCGTGTGTCTATCCTTTTGTGTCCACATTTTTCCATAACTCCAAAATTCAGTCTTAGAAGTTTAGCATTTAGCTTAGCATTTTCTGCTTCCCCCAGACCAACCACTTCCGAACACATTGATTGTTCAATGATGTTGAGGTCCGGATTCTAAGGTGGGATTTAGAGACCATTGTTCTGAGACCACCAGCAGCTTCCTTTTTTGATTTCATAATTATTATTACATTTTATACATATTACAGTATGAGCATGGGCTGATGTAATATATTTATGCATGTGGAATTAGCATGTACACATTTGAATCAAGTAAATGTTTTATGTTAAAGGTGTAGTATTATGCTATTCTGTCTTTTCCCTTTCCTTTGGTGTATGATGATTTTTGTGCATGTAAACTGGCCGCAAAGTTATAAAGTCCAAAGTACTCGCCAGAGGGAGAAACTCTCTCCCACAGAAACCACTTTTCTCAGCTGCCTCAAATGATTACATTTTAGCCCTTTTCTCTGTTACGAAGTGACATCATCTTGTAACACAATCCTCATTTGCCCACCTATCGGCAGGTTTGCCATGCCCCTAAACTATGCACAGAGTGCTAAAACAGTCAAAACTGACCACTCTGAATACTTGAGGTGAGCTGGTTGAGGTGGATTGGGATAATCAACTTGTTCTACCTGACTTTCAGGGTGGGACTCCGGCTTGAACTGATACAGCAGAACTGACTCTATTGTAAGAACAGCCACAGTGGTGTGGGGGAGGAACTTGTAACGGGATGATGCTGACCAATCAGAACAGACCGGGTAAGCTGACCAATTGGAGCACATTGGCCTCGCTTGGAGACGAGACTTAAAGACACAGGATGTGCTTTTACACCACAAAAAATGTTTTATGGCTGGCAAAATCGGAGCTGTTCCAGCCCCTTGAACTTGTCTGGAACCGTGGAACTTGTGATGCTGTCACCATGAAAGTTGCTCACGCTGCCATTTTCCAAAAAAATCAGGGGAATGAATTACAATAATGAAAGCAGCAGCAAAATGACTCATTAGTTGTCTGCTAAAGGAAGAACAAGTTCCTCCAACTTGGTTTTATGCGCCTACTGACTTCTGCTTCTGGACTAGAGACCACCCATATCCAGATACGAAATCACTCGGCTCTCAAACCAGTGGAAAAGGTGCCTGTTCTTAACGGGTTCGATAAATCCTGGGAACCAGCAATCCTGGGAGCCAAGCTCTGGCACGCGCACTGACACTTTGTTGGTGGAATAGAGGTATTACAGCCCTTCACTCAGAAGATGAATACAGATGTACAGTATGAGAAAAATACTGTTTCGGTTAAACTGAAGCATGTAAATCTATTCTAGTGGACCCCAAAAATACAATGATGAACACTGAAAATTAGCATAATAGATCCCCATTAATGCATCAGGTTTAGAGTGCGGGCTGGAAGAGTATAAGGGGTTAATGAACGTGATGAAAAAGTGATGAAACCACAACTCAGTGTGAAGGTTCATGGGAAAGGACGGACACAATAGCCACCACTCCCCCACCCACCGCAAACATCCGCATTCTCCCTCTCTCTGTGAATGGGCACGGTGCTGTGGGATCAAAACAGAACCAGATGGGCAGAGTGATGGCAGCGCCGTATGAGAAAGCAAGGGGAATAAAAGCTAAGTCTGTGGGTTAGCCAGCTGGCTAATCTGTATTTAGAGTTACAGAGCACAGTGTCTATTTCTTTTCTTACTGCTTTTAGTGGTGTGTCTAAGTTTGTACGTGTGTGAGTGTATGTGTGTGTGAGTGTGTTCACTCGTTTTTTTTTTTCCCTCTCATTTTTTTCTGTGCGCTATGTCGTTAATGGCACACCTCGTTCGCCAGCCAGAATTAGCCAATTAAAAGAGATGTGTGTTTAACTGGGTCCATTTTCAGTGGCCTGCTTCCAGCTCCCACAAAGACAATCCAGTGTTTGTGAGAGTGTTCGCGTGCGTGTGTGTATGTACGTGTGTGTACGGAATGGGGATTTGCACCCCACTAATGATGTGTGAGTTTAATACAAGTCGCTGTTTTCAGCATCACATGCAGCAGGTTAACGCCTTCTCCACCATAGCAGGCCATAATATGGCTTTGTTTACGAGGAGGAAGTGGAGGATATTAAAGAGACTTTTTCAAACGGTGCAGTGCACCCACCCAGACCCAAACCTGTGCACACATAGGAAGAGCTAGGTTTTTATATAAAGCGTTGAGGAGCAGGACCTTAAGGTCTTAGTTAATTGGAACATAAAGTGAAGTATAGGGAACTACTGTAGGCCTGTTTTTCCACTCTTCAGTGCTTGTATATACAGTATAAGGATGGTGAACACACTACAGTATATACAGACATACATACACTCATCATCAAAAGAATAGTTGCACTCAGGAACAATAAATGATAATACATTTAGACTGATATGAGCAATATTTATTGAGCTACACATACAGAAGTAGTGTCTCTCAGTATGGTGTCGGGCTGCCATGTTTGCTAATGCAACATGCCAGACGTCTCAGCATGGAGTTGTAGAGGTTCCTAATGATGTCCTGTGATTTGTTGGTCGTCTCTATCAAGACAAAAGCTGGGCTCATCACTCTATGACAGTCTGGTACGACACCATTGCAGTCTTTGGCGATCTCTAATATATATGTTAGATTTGAGGTTGAGGCTTCTGAGTAAGTTTCTGGTAATTGTTAAATATTTGCTTTCTCTTTTTTGGGGTTGAGGCTGAATAATGAAAGATTTGGACTGGAAATTAAATAAATGAAAAGTGCTCACTGGCTGTTGGACTTTACTGTGCATGGGCAGGTTCTACTATATTTTATTTTAGGAAAGCTAAAAACAACAAAAAGGTACATTGAGTGCTACAGTAAGGTCCAATTGGGTACCATAAATTCATTTTAAACATATGCTACCCTCACTTTAACAGTGGAAAGCATATATTCACACACACACACACACACACACACACACACACACACACACACACACATATGAATATATATATATATATATTCATTCATGTACACTACCAGTCAAAAGCTTAGACACACCCAACTAAATAGATGTGTTCAGTTATCTTGAGGACTCCAGCTAATGAGATGTCTGAAACAATACATATCCTGATATATCACATATACTCTTGATGTACCACAGTATTATATTTCTGTCATATCTCCACCTCTAATATATAATTAGTTGCACAAAAAAAAACCCCAGAAAAAAACAAAAACAAAAAAAACTTTTATCTCTTTTTCTGCACAGTTTAATAGCTCTAGTTCCACTTTCAGTTTAGTGAATATTCATGATGGACAGAACAATAGAATTGGTCCAAAACTGCTTAGAAATAACCCTTGTTATATCAGCCTCCACAGCAGGTTAAGAAAGCTGTTTTATCCTCCTGTAAAGCTCCATTTTGGTGTTTGTTAAGGTGGACTCTATTATATAGTTTAATGTCTGCTCTATTATTCTAAAGTGAAGCATTAAAATAAACATAAGAACCTTCTATGAGTAGCCGTGTCTAAACTTTTGACATACTTTTGTGTGTCATTCATTCATTTATGTATAAAATGAATCTACAATGAATTTAGTTTCTTAAAAGTTTTAAACACTTTGTAGGAACAGGTAAAAATGAAGATAAACTGAGGTATAAGTGATTTTAGGATACCTGAGAAATCTGTACAGTATTGAGAATAAATGTCTAAAGAAAGTGTGATCCACAGTGTCTCATATTTGAAAACCGATAACCAAATCTTGTTAATCAAGCAGATATTCATAGTATTACATGATAATGACTGAATTATGCAGAATTCCCCCTTTAAGAAATGTTGTGAACGCGTAGTGTGTGGCTTTCACCCCACTGAGTTTGCACCCATAACAAGTACAGATTAGTACCTCATTTTAGGAGCACATATTTCACATTTTCAAATACTGTGAAAACAGGGAAAAGTAAATGTTCCCAGAGCAGCACACTGGAAGGAAAGGGAAAATGGATTTGGTGGAGTTTGGGAAAATCCACAGTTGCTTGTTAAGAGTTCAGTGTGGGGTTGACTACATCATTGATGATGAAGGTAAGGTTAGACTGCAGTTCAGCTAACGCGAGTTAGGCTGTATGATCCATCATTAGTTTAGGCATGAGCGTTGTCAGTAACGAGGAGGCGTGGCTTAACTCCGCCAATCACCTGCTCCATCCTGCTGCCTCCAGCTGATTTATAATGTGCAGCCTGTGATGTGGCTGTTTTAGCAGGCTATAACTTGCTCCAGACACGCATATGCATTCTCTCTCTCTCTCTCTCTCTCTCTCCCTCTCTCTCTCATTCGTCCCCTCTCTCTTTCTCCCAGCCCCACCTGGCTGCTTTGTTGCTTTGTAGTTTCTCACTCTTCCTGTGCAGGGTGCGGAACAGGAGTGAAAATGAAGGCCAGTTTAGCATCATGCTGTTGTAATGAACACCTGGTATTCAGAGGGGTGCAGAGTCCGCACGTGTCTGTTTGAGCATGTGCTACACCCACACTAATGCTAACAACAAAGGGAACCTAACTGGTCTACTGAGGGGCCTAATTACGTTAGGACTAAGGGTGGGCTATATGACTATATTTATCATCATCATGATAGATGACATTACGATGAATATGTCACCATAAGCTTTCCTGTATTCCATCAGTAAATAACAATGATCGACTGGATGTTTCATTAGGAGGAATGCATAATTAGTCTTGTTTGAGTGGATTTTCTGCAGAGCAGCATTTAAAATGTTCATAAAGAATATTGTAATTAGATCTACACAGTATGCATTTACCTTATATTCTGTATTATCAGACTTTTTCTGTTTGTTCTGTTCTGACTGGCACGACAGTGTTTTTAATGATCCCCTTTGTATGTGTGTGTGTGTTAGGAATGTGTGTGTTGGACTGTGTAAAATGTTGTCACTCTGTGTGGTGTGCACTAATTAAAAAAAAACAAAAAACAAAAACAAAAAAAAAAAAAAAATATATATATATATATATATATATTACTGCAATGCATATTTAATGGTAGCTCAGTGCATAAAACTCTGAATTGAAGTAACAATAAAAAATAGTGGTGTCCACTGGTCCACCGGTTAATACATTTTATGGAGTTAATCATAATAATAGCCTGTGATTAATCATGATTAATCGACAGTTTGAAATACTGGGGTTTACTTGTATTTTGTCGGGAAACAAAACAGATACATATCTGGTGCTGGAATAAACCAATGCATGAAAACTGGTTCTGAGGAATCAATTTTTACTTACTTTTCTTAGCTTTCTTTTGATGATTTCTGAATTAATATCCTTCAATTTGCTGAGTAACATATCTCAGGGTGTGCTCTGTGACTTTTGACATTGTTTAGGTGAGGATCTTGATAATGCTGTGAAGTCCCTGGTTTTCAACAGTGTTGATGGGCCTGCAGTCGATGGCGATGCATATAGCGATGGCATTGGTTAGCTTATTTCTGTTGCTTTGTTGACAGATTAGCCCTGGCTACACTCTGCCAATGTAGATTGGTGCTAGCATCTTTGCTAATGTCAGCATAGATGTGTTTAGCCTGAAGAAGCTTCGGTGTAAATGTCCATCTGGAAGCCTTTTAAAAAAATGTATTTGTCATTCAGCAATACATAACTTAAATGCTGGCTTTAATAATTTTAAGCTGTACTATCGATATGAGAATGCTAGGATGGTTTGATGCGTGGAATAAATAGCTAGAAACCCTCGTGCTGGATAACTATTTTTGTGTTTTTAAGTAAGTCTGAGAACCCAAATTGGGACCCATATTTGAGATAAAGAAGAAATCGAGCTGTTCTGTTTGATTAATCGCATTAATTAAATTAGATATTTCTGAACACGTGTACATTCCCATAATTACAGAATACAGATACCTGCGGGTTCTTTTGGTAGTTGATGTTGTCAGTTAGGAGGCCATGCTAAACAGTATTGGAGAAGGAGTGACAGGGACAACAGAGGCAACTCAACAGACAGGAAAAGAGTTCAGGACTGTACACTGAACAAGCTATGGCTGTGTTAATGTGCTAAGCTGTTATTTAGTTGCTCCAGATGTAGCAGGGTGGGCATTACGGCCCGCTAAGATCAGGAGAAGGTGGAGGACTACTACCAACTAAACACTCCCTTGCACTGAGGAACTATGTGTTCCTTATGTGTCCCTGCTAATCTCTCCCCACTCCCCGTGTTGGCATCTGTATCTTGATGCAAATACATCCAAAGCATGAAGCATGAACTCTGAGTATTTTAAAACCAAGCAAACCAACTTTGTTATTTTACAGTATATTGAATTTATAGTACATTATTAACTCTTATTAATCAGTAGCTACAAGGATTAAAATGCAGACTGAGTTATTCTTACATTCCTGGAAATTTCAGGGGTTATATCATATCAAAGAAATGAAGGATATTAATCGGGAGTTTGTCCCTCCTGTACTGCAGTACCAGCCTCTACTCTTCTGAGAAGAGTACTACTGCTAGATATAGATGTTGGAACATTGCTGTGAGGGTTATGAACCAAAACCTTGACTCTTCAGAAGTTCCTAATGGTGTCCTGCAATAATCCATCCCATGCAGCTTGAATATTCTCACACAGTCCCTGCAGATTTTGCAGCAGGAGTGGAGGTGGAGTGACACCAGGCCTTCTGGACGTGTGACGCGTGACAACACATCGTTCATCTTGGTGCTGACCATGGTGTTTCCACACGGTGCCTCATTGGTCGCCTCCATCAAGACTCGACACTGAAGATCACCTGCTGCTATTCTGAGTCACTCTGTGACAGTCTGCCACAACACCATTGCAGTCTTTGGTGACGCTGATATGGTGTTAAAGGCAGTTGTCGTAACAGTCTGTGTGCATGTAGACCTGCGTCATGCAGCCATCTGCCAATGGTGCTGGCACCAACAAGATGACTCATAGAGGGCATCAGTGCTCGCTGAATGTCTGCAATTGTGGCTGTTGGGTCAGCCAGGTACAGTGATAAGGCCTGTCCTAGCTTATGTCACATGCTGACTATTCTCATTTGATGATGAGAGTCTCCAAATCCCCGAATCTTACATAAGGCAGCTTTGTTGATGTTTCTGGATTTGTATGACTCTATTGATGATGAAGTTGGTATGTAGCCTCAGGCCGCAGATCTATGTGGTTCCTACCCCCACGTCTTACTCACCCTTAGAGTGTGCAAGGCAACATCAGAGCACCCCCACTGTCTTCTACTTTCTTTGAAGTGCAGCCTCCATCTCTTTTGTCCTCCATCCCTCGCTCCCTCTCTCCGTTTTTCTCTTTTTTCTCTGCATTCTGCCTCGCGGTTCTGTCATTTCATGGAGCTGATTTTAATTTGGAACTTCCTCCACAGGGAGAAGACAGCGCAGAGAGAAAAACACAGAGAATGTCTGTCTGGAGAGAGGGAGAGGGAGCGAGAGGGAGAGGGAGAGAAAGGGAGGGTGAAAGAGAGAGAGAGAGAGTGACAGAGAGAGAGAGAGAGAGAGAGAGAGAGAGTTAGTTATCTAAATAAACCCCAGGGTGCAAAGGCTTAACTCTGCAGGTGTAGAGGCCAAGGAGCATGGACCACACACACACACACATACACATACACATACACACACATCACACACTGTACTGGCATTTATTGCACTGTATGCGAATATTCAATTTTAACATAATGATCTTCATATGCCAAATGGCTAAAACATCTCTCTCGCTCGCTCTCTCACACACACACCCTCGCCCCACAGCCCCCCTCCTTCTCTGTGAAGTTCAGACCATCATGCATGAGTGGTCAGAACAAGGCCAGGTCGAGTTGAGGGGGTGTGGGGTGGGGGGAATCCCACTGGAGAGCAAATTAGAATCGACTGCTTCAAGAGCTGCTTAAACGTCTTATGTTTTATTGCTCCTCTCTTTTACAGAGCTGTTGACAAAAAAAAAGAAAGGGAGGGAGAAGTGCAAAGCTGAAGGCCAGAAGTAATTCCGCACAGCCGTTTTATGACACAAAAACTTCAGCGAAATGTCTTTTCAAAGCTCAGTCAGTGTGGAATATGACCACTCATGCATACGTATTTATTTGCTCCAGCTAAAAAGGGCTTATCATGTTACACATCATAGTCTTTTGATGTCGTTCCTGTGTTCCTATCCTCTGCCACCTATTTAATTAACCGGCAGGAATGAAACTTGGTGGGTGGGTTTGAGATTGTGAGACATGCAAATGATTCAAGTTTCACGCTCAGCTGCACATGTGACGCAAGCAAGGATGGGGCTGTACCTGAGTGACCCAACAGACACGACTGCAAACATTCAGCGAGCAGTGATGCCCTCCATGAGTCATCCTGTTAGTGCCAGCACCATTGGCAAACGGCAGAACGCAGGACTACACGCACACAGACCGTTATGATGACTGCTTTTAACTGTCATGGAATGACTCAGAATGGCGGCGGGTCATCTTAGGAACCTCTACAACTCCATGCTGAGACGTCTGGCATGTTGCATTAGCAAACATGGCGGCCCGATGCCATACCGAGAGACACTACTTCTGTAATAAATATTGCCCCTATTAGTCTAAATGTATCATCATTTATTGTTCCTGGTAACCTTTATCTTCCTTCCCAATAGCACGGCAATCCCACACTTCCTTCTGGGTGCAGCTATTTTTTTGATGATGACAGTATATTTCCTTATGCATAAAACCTTTATCTCTTTATGATTGTGGCACAGTTTAAAAGCTCTAATTACCCTTTCAATGTTGTGAATATTCATGATGGACAGACCAAAAGAATAGGTCCAAAATTGCTTAGAAATAAACCTTGTTCTATCAGCCTCCACTGCAGGTTAAGAAAGTTGTTTTATGCTCCTGTAAAGTTCCATTCTGGAGGTTTTTAAGGTGGACTGCATAATTTCATGGGTGCTATTTTATAGTTTAATGTCTTCACTTTTATTCTATGTAAGGCATAAACACTACCAAATGTAAAACTTCCCCAGTAAGTGTAAGCTTTGTCCTAAAAGCATGTGTTCAAGCCAAGTCCATTTTAGAACCTGTACTTTTGGCCATGAGGTACCAGCTAGCTTGGCGCATGCATGGCACAGTTACAAATATAAAGATCAGAGGAACCTCATAGAGGCTCATTGTAGCTTCCTCAGAAAAAAGAAATGTCACAGAAGTGAGGGAGGAAAAAGAAGAAGGGAGGTTGAATGGAGCAGTTGATGAAAATGTAACATAATAAGCATCTCAAACGGAGAACAAACGGACACAGTTTTCCACAGTAAGGTCTTCATTCATGGGTAGGCTCGAGTATTTAACCTTTAAAAGCTGCAGTTATCACCATTCCCCACTTGCTGCTTACTGAACGAGCAGAGATATTTTGAGAGTACAGGTACTAAACGTTGAATCTATATATAATCTATACCATATTTTGAGTTTTTAAGTAGAAGAGGAGATATTTTATTATGACTTATAATTTGATGTAACAAGGTTCCTGTTTTGTGGAAAGAATAAACACATAAACATCCTTTAACTTGACATTTCTTGACTTTGAAATAAACTGAAAAAAGCAGGAAGTGTAAAGTCATACACTAACAGTCAAAAGTACTAATAAAAGGTTCTCCTTATGTTTATTTTAAAGCTTTAATTTAGAATAAAAGTGAAGACATCAAACTATAAAATAACACTCATGGAATTATCCAGTCCACCTTAAAAACCTCAAGAATGGAACTTTACAGGAGAATACAGGAAAACAGCTTTCTTAACCTGCAATGGATTCTGATATAGCAAGGTTTATTTCTAAGCAGTTTTGGAGTAATTATATTGGTCTGTGGTCTGTCCATCATGAATATTCACTAAACTGAAAATGGAATTAGAGCTTTTACACTGTGCAGAAAAAGAGATAAAAGTTTTTTTTTTTGTGCGACTAAATATATATTAGAGGTTTATATGTGGTGTATCAGGATTTGTATTGGTTCGGGATATCTCATCCGTGGGAACTGTTAACCGTAACCCTGTAGAGTCTTTAAGATAAGCAACAACATCCATTTAATTGAGTGTGTCTAAACTTTTGACTGGTAGTGTACCTGTTGATATAGAACAAAAATGAAACGTAATGTAATTCATGCAAAATGGAAGCGTAATTATGCAACAGCATTTAAAGCAACACTATATAGGATTTGTGGATGTGGAGACGTCTCTAGTGGAAGTATGTACTTGGACGCAATATGCAGAACAACATTTTGTTCAAGTGGATGAATCTAAGTTTTGCAAATATGTTGAAACAGTATTTGAAGGAAAGAAAAACTTGGCAGCGCACGTGTCTTTTAAAGATGTAAGTGAACCATCTACTATGTCATACCTTCATCAGAATAATCTTGATTTTGCATTTGAGAGAGAGAGAGAGAGAGAGAGAGAGAGAGAGAGAGAGAGAGAAAGAAAGAGAGAAAGAAATTCAGTCGTGCAGTTGTGGGCTGGAGGGTTGTTGGTTTGATTCCCTGAGGAAGTGCCCTTGAGCAAGGCACCTAACCCCTAACACCTGGGCACTGTGGATAGGGCTACTCAATGCTCTGGGCAAGTGTGCTTACTGCCCCCTATTGTGTGTGCTTACTAGTGTGGGTGTTTCACTTTATGGATGGATTAAACGCGGAAGACAAATTCCTGTATGTGTAGGCACAGATGGCAAACAATGACCATAAACTCTTTGCGATTGACCTCACTAAGATGATGCATGCTGTGTTCCAAAATACATCTGCCACATCTGTCCCAGTACCCGTGACTTTTAAATGATTGTTTAGGCATACAGGTCGACTCACTGTGGACCATGCACGCCATCTTTAGCAAGTTCCTTTTTCTTTATACTCAATAATGCCACTAAAGTAATGATTTCGCAAATTGCAACCTTTCTAAAATGCTTGTTGATCAGACAAGTCTGATTCTGCACTGGAGCTGTAAGGCTAATGTAGCTAACAAGTCATAAAAAAACATAATCAACTATCACTGCATAAACTGTAAGGTTAAATTGTCGCACACTGACCTCAAACTGCAGCCCGCTGTTAAGTAATATCAAATAGACTTGCTAATGTGGCTTCCGTCATGGTATGGATACTACTACCTTTAAAATGAACAATAAACAGACAAAGTCCTGCCACGATCCAATGGCTGCTTCTATTGTTGCTACATAAGGCTTTTTTTAAAAAGAGAACAGTATGTCATACAGTGTCCGAAACCTCATAAGCAGCCTATCTGAGATTACTGAGAAACATGGCTTGGTTTAAGGTAGGCTACATTGAAGTCTAGGTCCCAAGTAAGAAGGAAAACCTCAGACGTCAAACATGCCTTGTGGAAGTACTGGAAGTAAGAGGGAAACTGTAAATTAGATCTTTCAGAGACCCATTTCTGTAACCTGTGTAGACAGACAGATCAGAGGAGACAGATACATGTTCATTGTGGCCTTAACAGATCAAATACCCCACCAGAATAAAACCCTGAATGTAAGGACATGAGCGGCCGAGTCTATGCGTGTGTCATAACGAATGGTCAGGAACATCTGCGCTCTGAACAGTGGACATTAAAGATCAAAGATTCCAGCGTATGACATGATTCACGGCTCTAGTAAAACTGAGGGACAGCTGATGATGCAATCGTGTGATTTCATAGCTCCATTAAAATCCGTCTGTTTTCGCTGCCTGAGTCTGGGTTCTAACGCCTGGGACTCGACCGCATCTGGATTCTTGAAACTTGCTCGTCGTTACTGGAAGATTGACGAGAGGTGACAGATTCTGACAGTGAAGTTTCAATTATTGGCTTGAAGTTCTGGGTTGCTTTTTGATATGGAACATTTTATTGCTTAATCTTTTTACTGAGCAAGGGGGGATTGAATGTGGTCGTTTGATTGCTCTGACAGAGGGTTCCAGAAATGTATTTGGTCTGCACAGTGCTCTAGACCTGTGTAATATTCTAGTGTGGTAAACAGTGCGGTTGACTGTGGAGATATGCTCTAATGCAATCATTCCAAAACCTGGTATTGCAGTAGATGTTCACAATACACATGACCCAACTAATCACCCAATGAGGACCACCATGCTGTAGACTGGTGTAGATGAAAACCTCTGTGGTTTTATGTTTTTACTGGGTTGAATGAGACTGTTCTGTAAAGATTTTTCAATCACAACAGTTGCTTTGATAGAATTCAGAGGTGTTGAATTCAGAGTATGGATAGGTCAATTGTGTGTAAAGCTGGCTATACATGGTGAAACTTTCACACAACTTTAGCTTTAGCAGCAAAAGTACCTCCTGCAACTCACTTGAAACTCGTTTTAAACTGAGCTGTGACATCCGTTGTTGCGATGTAAAGTCCCGGATCCACAGCCTAGTCCAAGTCCCCTGCTCGTGATCTAGTCAAACTTTACTGTCATGGTAAAAACTCTCTGGCTCATGGCTCAGTCAAACTCTGCTATCACAGGGAAAAGTTTTAGCAACATAAGGTACCTCCTGCAACTCACTTGAAACTCATTTTAAACTGAACTGTAACATCTGTTGTCTCTGTAAAGTCCCCAGTTCACAGCCTAGTCAAACCTCAGTGTCATGGTGCAAAGTCTCTGACCCTCAGCCTGGTTAAACTCTGCTATCACAATGCAAAGTCCACAGCTTGTGGCCTAGTCAAACTGTCCAATCATGGTGTAAATCTCTTGCTCAATGTATAGTCAGACTTTAATGTCAGTGTGTAAAGTGCATGGTTTACAGGCTAGTTAAATTGTGCTATCATGGTACCATAAAGTCTCTGCTGTTACGACATAAAGTCCCCAGCTTATGGCCTAGTCAGACTCTACTATCACGAGGTAAAGTCCCCAACTTGTGGCCTAGTCCAACTCTGCTGTCACAGCGTAAAGTCCCTGCCTCATGACCTAGTCGAACTTTACTGTCATGGTATAAAGTCTCTGGCTCATGGTCCAGTCAAACTCTGCTAGCATCGTATAAAGTGCCCAAATCATGAGCTAGTCGCTAAATCCCTGGCTCATGACTTAGTCAAACTCTTCCATCATAGTGTAAAGTTCCCAACTCATGACCTAGTCCAACTTTGCAGTCATTTTGCAAAGTTTCTGACTTGGCACGTCAAACTTACTACTATGACGGTGTAAAGTCTCTGGCTTGAGGCCTAGTCAAACTCTGCAATAATGGTGTAAACTCCCCAACGTGTGAGTTATTCTAACTCTGCTATGATAGTGTAAAATCCTCTGCTTGTGACCAAGTTAAACTTTGCTATTATGGTGTAAAGTCTTCAGCTCATGGCCTAGTCAAACTTTGCTATTATGGTATAAAGTCTCTGGATCATGGGCTAGTCCAACTTGGCTATCATGGTGTAAAGTCCCTAGCCTGTGGCCTAGTCCAAATCTGCTATCATGATGTAAAGTTTCCGGCTTACAGCCTAGTACAACTCTACTATCATGATGTAAAGTCCCTGACTAATGACCTAGGCAAACTCTACCGTCATGGCCTAGTCAAACTTTGCTATTATGATAAAGTCTCTGGATCATGCCCTAGTCCAACTCGGCTATCCTGGTGTAAAGCCCCTGGCTTGAGGCCTAGTCAAACTCCGCTATTGCAATGCAAAGTTCTTGACTTACAGTCATAGAGCAAGCAAAACACCAAAATGTTTAGGGTGGGGTTTAAGGCAGGTAATGGAGGTCTTCAGGAGCATCTGAACATTACAGCCTGTATTCAATCTGACCTCCCCAGGGTGGTAGATCTGCAGGACCAGGATGAGGAACCCCTTCACTAAACACCAAACACATTTACTGCCTGCTGCTTGACATATAGCAAAACCACTTGGCTTACTGTTAACTGTAGATCGCCACAGTCACGGACCTAGAGTAATAGGAATAACCATGTTTTTAGCTTTTCTCCATCCTGTGAACTTTTCTGAATGTTATGCTCCTGTGTATGGTTATGAATAAGAATCTAGCCATCTGCCTTGCAAACAACTCATATTGGTTTATACAAGACTGGCTGAAAATGAGAGAGAGCATGAATGAATTCACTGATTCTTGCTTTTCGCTGCTATTCAGTAAACTAAATAGTTCTCCTCTATAGCACAGCACGACTGAAGAAATACAGATCCATTTCAGACACAACCCAGGTCTCCAGAGTTGGGAACCCCTTTCAGGCTATGCCTCCTGACATACCCTGTGCTGTCTGACGATGGCGCCATGATTCTCTCTTGCTCTTTTTTTCAGGATAGGTATTGGGAATCTGTGTGTTCTGGATGTTAAACCGATCATTTCCTCTCAGTGAAGCAACAACTCAGCTGAAACATGACTCACTGCGCAAACAAATCTCACACCCGCTCAGCACGCCGTCAGATGGGAAGACACAGATGGACCGGGCTCAACGCATGTGGAGATAAACAACAACAGACACGTCAACAAAAACACTGGAAACAGATTGAATCAAGCTCAAACTAATGGTGAGAATAGAGGGTGTTAGCTAAAACTCCAGATGGCAACACAACCACGTCCAGCAACACACGCTCACAGGCTCAGACGCACCGGACGCGTCCAGCAGCTCATTTGTTCTGTTAATCACCCCAAAGCAGCATTTCCCACCTCTGCATGCTCACTGATTGCCCATATAACGTTACCTTTCAGCATAGATTTATTCTGTCCTGCAGGGCCACCGTAGGCTTCCTGCAGCCCGCTAGGCCCTGACCACAGGCTGATATGAACATGAGGAGTGGACAGAACCGCAGCGTTTCTCTTAGACTGCAGCTCTGAGCCGGGTTCTTCACCACAGAGACATGTGACTGGGAAACTGCACTGTTTTTACTCTGCGGCCGCACTTTTCCAACAGCTTGATTTATGAAATAATCAGAGGAATAAAAATATCCCCCTTCCTGCTGCGTGTCTGTCCACAGGTTCTATAGAGAATGAATTACGTCTAGAGCAGAAATCACAGCAAAGAGCTCTGCGACACAAGCATGAGCAGGAAAATGGATAGTTTCGCAGAAGGTGCATTAATCAGGCTTTATAGGTATCAAACCCGACGATAAGGTCAATAAAAAAAGGCTTTTAAGAGGTTGAGTCCTGGTAACCCTGACACTGTGAAAGGTCCAACTGTCCAAGGCCCTGATTCCAAGTTGGGATTCAGATTAAGACTGTGGGCACATAATTTGGCAAGCTCTTGCTGGGCAAACACAAAGCCCATCTGAGGACACTACAAGACACTGATTGATCCTGACACTTCCAAACATACAGTTTGAAACCTAATCCCAATGTTTTAACCTTTGGCATTTGTGAAATCCATAAAGCTAACATTCATATTTCAAAGCTGTATTTCTAGCATCCACGCTGCCACACCGCGCGCAGCGATGAAATCTGACCATCTTTCTAATGTCATATCACGTTTCACCTGCTTCCATGCCAAAACGAAAGTGTCCTAACTATCCCCCCGTCCCACTGGTGTAGACTTGACGGGTATTTTCCCCTTGTAACAGTGTCAGCTCAAGGCGTATGGAGATTTGGCTCAAACAGCCACAGCGGTGGAAAAAGCCTGCTTTGTGTTTTTAACACAAGAGATAAATTAGTTTAGACAAGCAACATGCCAACAGTTCCCGGTTTAATGCTGGTGGATTTTTTTTTGGACCAAAGCTCGTCATCAATTTGTTGACAAAAATATGTATTTGGCCGGCTCTATGTAAATTGCAAACAGAAGAGGCAATTTTTCCAGCTTTGAGAATGTCTGGATTGTTTTTTTTTAAGCTAATGTGATTCTTGACTAGAGTTGGATTTATAAAGTGAGAAATGAAAGAACATTTATTATGAAGGCCTCTCTATGTTATAACCATGTAATTACCAAATTGCAACATGTAATAGCCATTTCATTACCTTGTGTCTTGGTGGTTTCATCATGGACACAGATGTGCAAATGGCGATCAGCTTGTTTATGAGAATTTCAAGCACTGTAGCTTAAAAAGCTCATTAGTCAGATGTCAAGATGGCCAATTACAGATGAATACATGAGGCACAGAAATGCACCAAAAAATTAGTTTATACATGAACACTTATTATCTTATTTGCACACACACACACATGCGCATACAAACACACACACAGACACTCACACACAATTTTAGTCATTTTCCATCACATCCAGCTGTGAGTTTGGGAAAACATCCTAGTCTGGGGCTGTAAAAACACTGATCACCTCAGATGGTCAGAATATGGCAAAGATGAAAGAGTTTCAACACACACACACACACACACACACACATATACACACACACATTTTCCTCTCTGGAGGTGAAATTACTTACTATATGTAGTGTATTATCTATCTATCTAACTATCTATCTATCTATCTATATAGATATATATACAAGTTCTTTACTTTAATAAAAGTCAATTTTTCCAAGTAGATAGAACAAAATCTATATGTCCATTAGTCATAAAATTGTGACACAACATAAAGGGCAACTGGCTTTCTCAAAGTATGGAGATATGAGGATTTGTCCCAACAGCAACAACTGAAAAAGTCAGTTGATCTTTACATTGGGTGTAAACGTCATGATGAATAAACCACAAGAAATGGCCAAAAAAGGAAAAAAACATCTGGTTACTTTGACTTACATTAAAAGTAAAGTATATTTTTTCATCACTTTGCTGATACAAGCTTTGTTCTGACAGCAACATATATATATATATATATATATATATATAAACTGGTTCATTAATATTAATTTGGTTCATTCACTGGTTTATCAGTCTGCTCAGACTTCAGCGGGAACTTCATTGTTTGTAAAGAAGCCATTAATTGAGGTCCTCTTCAGAATGTGTATAATGAGCATGGTTGCTACGTGCTGTGCACCGATTCTAATATAGTTCATAAACAAGCATTGATGGTGTTTCTTATGAATATTGTATTTTATTTATTGAACACTGTATATTGTTTTTATTTAGTGAGCAAGTTTTCTAAAAGTATTCTTTTAATAATTAGCAACAATAATTAGTAACTATATTCTGAATAAAGCTCACACAGTTTTCAGGAAACTAATGTTCAACTCTGTCAAAGAAATCTGTAGGGATATCTTTCAGTCTCAGAAGTTGGTTTAGCATTTTCTGCTTCTCACAATTCAAGTCATCTCAAACATGTTCAGTGATGTTGAGCTCTGAAGGCTTTAAATGCTGTGTACCTGATGAGGACAGTTTGGATGGTCTACCAGGTCTTGCATGGTTGTCAGGAGGTCCATTTTCTCTGTAGCTTTTGATGATTGTTTTGGATCTCTTAAAAATTAATAACTTGTACTTAATGACTGGAATTTAAATAAACGAAAGGTTGTATCAGACTTTAGCACCGCACTGCATATCATCGCTGTCAGAACAAACCCCACATCTCAAGTTTTAACATTGCAAAGTCTAATATCTTACTGTTTACTCCACTACATTATGGCCAAATCTGTCCTTCCTTCTGGCTTATATGGGCATAAAAACGTAATATGTCCAAACGAAAGAAGTGTGAAGCGAGCCCACCAATCAGGGTACATCAGTCACTTTGTTTTGGGCTTGTTTTGACCTGTTGGACAGAGCTTGGTTCTAGCTAATGGAACCTGTTCTCCTTCAGTGTTCTGTGCTTATGATCATTTGAATAGACATCAGTGTCAGACTAATTAATGAGCTTCTATTAAAGACTGGTGGTCTGAGAGACACTAGAGTCTCTTCACCTACAATGAGTTAAGAGTCTTGTTCCAGAAATGATAATGGGACACTAGAAACGTAATAAATCATGCTCCTGTTACTCTCCATACTTAAGTACATTTGAAGGTAAATACTTTAGTACTTTTACTCAAGTGGAGGTCTAAAGGGAGGAACTTCTACTGTTACTGGAGGAATATTTTACCTTGGGGACTCTACTTTAACTCAACTACATGGGTTGTGTACTTCGTCCATCACTGACCGAAAGAAAGGACCCAAAATCACTTTCTAAAAAAATCTGGTTCCATTGACTTACATTAAAGGTAAAGCTTGGTTTTTCCTTCTCCTGTAAAATTATCATTTTAGAGAAGCTTTTGTTCCAGCAGCACCGTTAGGTAAGTACCAATGTGATGTAAGGATTTAGAACCCTACATTTTGAGAAGATGGAGCTTTTGTGAAAAGCACTTATCAGTACCACTGCTCTTCACAGATATATGCGATACTAGAAGTAAATATCTTTATATTATCCACCTTATCTTCTGAGTTTTAACATTTCACCGCATATTTCTTACAGAATCAAGAGAATATTCAAATGATTGACCAATTGTTTCCACACTATATCCTCCATCCCTCCTTCCCTCAAACACTCAAACAGAAATAAAGAATCCTGACACTTCCAGCTCGGCTTGCTTGTCTTTGTTTTTCCCTCAAACTCATTAAAAGAGGGAATGTTAGGTTTAGCTCACATGAAGAGAAGCCTTTGTATTCCACCACATGTGGAGAACAATGCGTTTGAACTGATGCATTGTGGGTGATTAAGCGATGGCATCACTGAGCCGAAGAGATTTATTGGACTGACCATACGGAATTATACGTTGGTCCTACGTGTGTGAGTATGTGTGCATAGGAGAAGTGAAGATGTTATGAGACCAAAGGGACAACGCCTGACCGTACACACATTGAACGCTTAAAATGACCCTGCAGGAATCTGCTGTTTAATACCGATGACCAACACACAAACACCACCCCCCGTGAATCATGCCAGTCCAGCTGGACTTTATGATGCTGCTCCATTCTACAATGTTCCAAACAGCCAACAAACAAGGCCCAATAAACGATAAAATCCCACAATGTGACTGCACGTTTCGTATTTAATCTCACACGAACGGAACGAGCCCCAAGAGACACGACACCCTTCAACAACGACGTATTTGTAAGAGAAGTGTTCTTAAAGCGATAGCTCTTTCAAAAACCCCATGCGGCTCAGTGAAACACGCTCAACGATAGGAAGGTTTTCAAAATTAGCATTTATATCTAAGTGCACTTTTTATCTTAAATATAATTAGTGCTATCAAAGCTTTTAATTGCCTATCTTGGTTATTAAAACTGGCCTGATTGCACCATAAAACTTACTGGTTGTGCCATATGACAATTCAGACTAGTTTCAAATCAAGCAGGTATCTACTTAGACACCTGTAAAAACTGTCCTTAGACTTGAGTTTATACTTATAAATAAACATTAATAAACATTAATATAACAACAACATGTTCTTCCAGGTCTTCCTGAGGTCATAAAATATGACACAGCAAATTGAATGATACTAAATACCTAAAAAAAAAAATCATATTTGTCTTCTAAATTTGTGAAAGGGGCTGCTGACCTTGGCATTGCATCATGAAGCTCAGGTGGGGTCTTTTTTATGATGCAATACCCTGGCCTCTCTTTTGTAAAAGCATGTCAAAATAAAAGTCATTTGTTTTTGGTTGTACTGCCTGACATTAAAGTTTTTCAGTGAGTACTTTTGAAGTTGCCTTATTAAACACATTAACATATTAAACATATAAAATCAAACATTAGATCATGTCAAATTATTGTTTTTGCTATTCTACTTATACAATGTAATTACCTTGTTTGGATTTAATCAACATATATGGTTGGATGGTTGTACCAGCTGATATTTTTACACTTTTAGAGGCCAAAAAGAAACTAAAATGAATTTTATAAGGATGCACTGGAAGTTGTTTCACCTTAAAAATGGTATTGCTGAATAATTTCATACCTGATATGTAATTATGCATTGGGAAAACAATAGACTTGAACATAAAAGATGCATGTCATGCCAATGATCCTTATATACCCCACCTGTTTTGTATCATGTGTACTGCACGCCTAAATCATCACACACTGGTCTCAAACAATGTAATTTTGTTAAGTAATCTCATATAGACTTAATGACTTAGACTTGTTGCTAATATCGGCCTATTTTTTATTTTTAGATTTTTTTTATTTTCCATTTTTATAGATCACGTTATCTGATAAAGTTAATTTCACATTGCTTAACATCTCAACATGGTTTGAGGTGCATGTGCTATGACTTAAAAGTGCGGTTGATGATGCTAGCCTGGTGACTATAAGCTTGTACTACATTTTTAGTTACATTACATTAGACAGCAACCAAGCCGACAGAATGGCAAGCACGGTTGTAAGTCTCTCTGGATAAGAGCATCTGCTAAATGCCATAAATGTAAATGTAAATGTAAGCCGTGGCCAAACAGCTACATGGGATGCATAAAATAGGAAATGCATATGTAATTTTTTGTCCAAACTCTAAAGAGTGTTTGGTGCAACCATGAAACATGCTTTCCATCACTGTTAGCCTATAATGTTTTATATAAGTATATTTTCCCATTGAGACCAAACAGGACAGCAGTGATTAGATTGATGCAGAGCTGGTATAAATGATAAAGTTCCAGGTTCATTTTCTATATAAAGGAAATAAGGTAAAAGGGTTTCCCAGGTTTAATATCCTGTCACTTAGTGCCTGGAGCAGAACAGACAATAAAAGGTGTTACCCTTCGTGAACAAGCTGAAAAACTGTAAGACTTGAACTGAGAAATGATTATTACGTGACTGAGCCAGACTGAGTGGTTGTGATTGGCAATGATGTGTGCTGAGTGGCACAGATTGGAAACAGGCCGAAGGTGGCAGAGTTTGCGTCCTGCCAGCACTGCGCCAACCTCAGCTAGTTAAAGGCTCTAATGTGGCAGTGGTTTCATGGTGGTTGGCTTTGAGCAGCAGGAAAGGGAATAAAAGGGGTGTATAAAACAGGAAGAGAGAGAGAGAGAGAGAGAGAATAAGAAAGAGAGAAAGGGAGAGTGAGCAGGGACAAATCATGGTCTTTCAAGACCCTGAGCACAAAAGTCTTTGAGAGCCCACCAACCTCCAGTTACAAGGCATTCTAAAAATACAAATAAAATTGTAAAGCCAACAATAATAATAACAACACTTGTAATAAATAACTAAAAATAATGTAGTAATAATAATATGATACAATGTAACTAATGACCCTGCAGAGAAGTATAATAAAATAATATTTAATGGAAGTCAATGCAAAAACATTTTCCATGTGAATTATTATTTATATTGCTGGTGTCAAAACAAAATGTTGTATCTTCTTTTTTGGCTTAAATTTGAAAAAAATGCCTGTTGTCATTTACATTGTGTGTAAATTCAATAATGAATGGACCAAAAGAAATGATCCAAAATGACTTAGGAAAACAAGGTCTGGCTCCATTGACATTATTAATATTATATTACATTATTATATTAAATATTACATTATTAAGTGAAGTATGTTATATATAGTGACTCAGAGAGTCTTCATTTTCATGCAGCTTGTATAAAAAAATCACAATCGTTTGGTTTATAGAGTTATAGGTAGGTTGGTTAGTAGAAGGCAGTTAGAAGACCACATGTTTGAAGAGCAGCATGACACACACACACACACACACATACACGCACACACACACACACACACACACACACGCACACATACACTCACACACACACACACATACACACACACACACACACACACACACACACACTCACTCACGCACTCACACACTCATACACACACACACACACACTTACACACACATACACACACAGAGCAGAAGCCATCACACCACTTTCATCTACACCCCTCTATTTTCCCTTCAAATTTTTAGAGAAAGAAAAGTAGGAATGAAAGAGAGGAGGAAAAAGTGCTGATCCTTCCTCCCTCCTCATCTTTTCATAATCAGACCTTCCTGAACCCCTTAAAGCCAGTAAAACGAAAGGCAGAGAAAAGAAAGAACCCAACTCAAATAACCAAAAGCTGCGGTGCTGAATGCTAGTTTATCATATCTGATCCATATCAGTAATCTTGCTCTAAGACTGTTTTATTATGCAAGAAAGGTTTATGCTTTTAGAACTGCAAGATTAGACTGACGTGGTGCTGGCCAACTATCCTGCCACCACTCTAAATCACCTCCATGTAGTTCAGAAAGCAGCAGCTGTCGTATGTAAACCTGGAAAACAATGTTGGAGCATGTTTCTCCAGTGTTCCAGTTTAGACTGGCTTAAAGGAGCAATATGTAAGATTTACACTTGTAAAAATCCCTAAATTAACTCAAATTGTCAACAGAATACAAAGGAATAACAGTTTTGATGGTATGTCAAAGACATCTATATCATGACACCAAATCATCAAAGTGAATCAGTACCACTGGAGACTATAGTGAGTCATTGTAGCATTAAGCCTGGCATCAGGCCAACATGAGAGGATAAAGAAGTAGTGCAGCTCTGTCTGTCTGCTGCTGCTCTCAAGCAAAAGAACTGATATAAATAGAAAAGTTCGCATTGGCTCTGCTTTGCACATGAAGTTTGATACTAAACTTACAATGTTTCTACTAGACTGGTAAGAAGTGAAGAGGGGGGAAGCGGGACTGGGCATTTACTGGTAGCATGTTGCCCCCTATTGCTCGGAGTATGAATTCGATAGGTTACTTCACTGCGTCATAATTAATTTGCGTAATTAATTAAGTTGAGAAAATCTCAACTCAGTTTTAACACTTGTCGCTCTGTCGCCATGTCACTATATCGCAGCTACAAATTACACATATCGAGGTGGGCGGTCCTTAGTCCATAAGAAGAAATCGGCCAGAAACGCATTAAAACAACATGGCTGAACATGTTTTTCCAGTGCAAACTTTACTTCCTGCTTTGAGGGCATATATCTTACCACCCAGAATCAACTGTTTCAGCATCTGTGTGTAGCCCAGAGGGATTGTCAAAGACAGCGATTACGCATGAGACGGCTCCATTATGCAGGTGTACTATTAAGCAGCATGTTAAGTTTCGTAGCTATCTGTAGTGTGTCTCACATTACAGCTCTCCTGCACGTATTAAACCGCAAATGTTTTCAATGCTTGACAGTGTAGCTCATTAGAAGACGGATGCCTCCTGTTGAATGCGGTTAGCCATGAGCACATCACTGTGGGATACAATTGTTCCCGAGTTCAGCTCAGTGCAGACCATCATGCAGCGCCACACCCCTTTGCCGCTTGTGTCACGAGTTCCACAGTTCCAGACCACAGAGTTTGTACAAAAGCCCATCTTTATTCCGTAGCCACTTTGGTGGTTTTTCGAGACTTTTAGTCAGGCAGATAATTGGCCATCAAAACCCAGTGGAGCCCCCTTGTGGACCCCTTCTTTCTTAGTTCTCATTGCAGCAGCAATGATTCATGCTAGCTATTATTTGCATGCTAAAATTAATCTTGCTTCATTGTTTCTTTAGCCTATGCTTGTTCATGCTAAGTTTGGCTTATGTAGTAGTTTGTGATCACTGTTGTTAACCTGAAGATTAGCTGTGTGTATGGTGTATCTCAGAGAGGTCATTCATATGTGTGATAAGCGACAGCTAAGCTAACTATATGCTTTGGAGAAAGTGTTAGTTCATTGAAGGACACTAGCCAATTGTCTTTACTTCTCTTTATTCTGTATAGAACCACATCAACATTGCTGTATCTACGTCCTGGCACATTAATGCATATCTTGTTGACTGCATTAATGGACAAACTGCTAGCCACATATCTTCTAGCTATCTCTGTGTTGTGGGTGTGAAGTTAATAAACCTTCCTCCGAGTACTACCTTGTTCTGTGTTCTGATCGGACACTCTGTGGAGGTTGCCACCGGAAATTAAGAAACAGCACCCTAGAATTCCCTCATTCCCTTTTCAGTCCTTTTCAGAGTTAATGGCGGAATTTTCCGGCCGCGAACCAGTTTTTTCTGCAGTGGAAAAACGCAGAACGGTTCGAGATTTTGGCACCGGCACCGTGTTGGTGGAAAAGGGCTATCTGTGGCCGGCTAGTGTGAACGTAGGGTTACTGATGTAGTAGTGAGCAGCCAGTTAAGCAGTAGTTATTATCTTCATAAGTTAATTCCCAGCTATTGGAGTGAAAAGGCTTTAGGGCTTTATTATTGTGGCCCTCTAATAGAAGTATGACCAGATTTATTATTTATTGTTATTATTAATGATCAATTTCCACCAATTCGGCCCAAGACACACACACGCACACACACACACAGATTAGAAATAATACTAACACATCGTTACTCAACACGGACCATGAGCAAAGCCAATTAAAGCCTGAGAAGCATGCACACTGCCTGCAGGCCATTTGGGGTTGAGATGTAATCGGTCAGATTCCTTAAAGTGTTTCATATCTGAGCGCTCAGTGTGCTCGGTGTGTGAGAGACTATCTGATGACAACCTTAAGGGAGAGAAAACACTGTGTGTGTGTGTGTGTGTGTGTGCGTGTGTGTGCGGGTGCGCGTATGTGTGTGTGCACGTCTTTCCCTCTGTCTCTCATTCTCATCTTTTCCCCCATTCATAAAATATCAAACAGGCCGTGTCCCGGAGCGGGGCTGCCCCGTGGCTGCCTGACAGTGCGGATATTTTCAGTAGGACCCTGCGGTGTTATTGCAGGTGTCCAGGCAGGATGCCCGCATGTGTTTGGACAGCAGATCAGTCGCAGTGTAATTCTATTAGGCCCGTACACTGATATGAATATTAGAACCACATCCAGCCGGAGGCAGCCTCCATACTGAAGGAGCATGGGACAGGGCAAACACAGCCTGGACGTCAAATTAGGAGTGTGTGTGTGTGTGTGTGTGTGTGTGTGTGTCTGTTTGTTTTTGTACATTTTCAGGAGAAAAATATCCTGACTTTGTAGGGAAAGCAGAGATAAACATACATATAGGTTACTGGCTACAGGAAGAAACAGTCTTGACTTGCCTGTAGACCTTTATAAACATTATACACTCATCATCAAAAAATATTTGCACCCAGAAGAAATCAAATGACAGGAATGAAACTTGGTGGGCAGGTTTGACATTGTGAGACTTACAAATGATTCAAGTTTCATGCTTGGCTGCACGTGTGACATAAGCAAGGACGGGTCTCATCACTGTACCTGACTGACTATATAAAGTCGTCCTGTTGTGCGTGCTTTCCATTCATGGCTTGTGCTGTTGTGTTGGTAGCATCCTTTGCAAGTGAAGTATGCCTGAGAGAAGAGTTTGAAAGCAGTTTGAGCAGTTGGAAGAGTTGGAGAGGGGTCACATCGTAGAGCTTCAGGAAGTGGGATGGTGTGTTATAAATGTATGGTGTGCCATACCGGTTGTGTGGATATTACCATAGCACACCCCATTGTAGCCAATGGATAGAAGAAGGTACGCACCAGTGACATGAAGGATCTGGAAAAGCTACATAAACCATGGAGAGAGAGAACCGACGGATTGTCAGGCATGCCCAACAGCCACCACTGCGTACTTTGAGCGAGCAGTGATGCCCTCCATGAGTCATCCTGTTAGTGCCAGCACCGTTGGCAGAGGGCTGCACGGCACAGGACTACATGCACACAGACTGTTACAACGACTGTCCCTAACACCACATCAACGTAACCAATGACTGCAATGGTGTCGTGCCAGACTGTCAAGGAGTGGCAGGCAGGTCATCTTCAGTGATGAGTCCCGCTTTTGTCTTGGTGGAGACGACTAACGAATCTGTGTGTGAAGGCACTGTGGTCAGCAAAATGAACGATTTGCTGTCATGCGCCCAGAAGGCCTGGTGTCACTCCACTTCCAACCCTACTGCAACATCAGCAGGAACTGTGTGAGAATATTCAAGTTGCATGGGATGGAATATCACAGGACACCATTAGACAACTCCATGCTGAGACGTCCGGCATGTTGCATTAGCAAACATGGCGGCTCGATGCCATACTGAGAGACACTACTTCTGTATGTGTAGCTCAATAAATATTGATCATATCAGTCTAAATGTATCATCATTTATTGTTCCTGGTAACCTTTATCTTCCTTCCCAATAGCACTGCAATCCCACACTTCCTTCCGGGTGCAGCTATTATTTTGATGATGAGTGTATACGCATGTATAGGTATAGGACATATGAATGAACTTGCAAAGTGACATCACATAAAAACACTGTTTGTGTGTTTGCATGTGTGTGTGTGTGTGTGTGTATGTGTGTGTGTGTGTGTTCGTGGTTTCTGTGCACCGTTTCTGTAACTCTGTGCTCTTTGGTCTTAATATGAACAGCTTTTCTCCTGGCCAGTGGTATATCATTACATTCAATTACACACTGTAAAACATCTGAAATAGCCGAGCTGCGTGTGCTGTGTGTGCATGAGTGCGTGTGTGTTAACTTTAATTGAGCTTCAAATGTCAAAGCAGTTCTAGGTCTTGGAAACAGCATGCAATGCCTTCCCACTAGCGTGATGCGTACTTAAACGTTACGGAGCAGTGAATGAAGTGATGAGCGATGAAAGTAAGCCCCGCTTTCACTGACCTCAGGTCATGTAGGAGTCACGCACTGAAAACAATAATGTCCTGAAATACACTTGTAAACGTGTACATCATTTCCATGTGAATAAAATACATCACACCTACGCAATCATGGCCAAATGTGAGCAAACCGAATGACCAAACTGCACTGATGTAGTGTGTGTTTATTCATGAGGAGATGATGTGCACATCTGAGTCAGTTCTGTACATCACTCAGTTCACAGGGGAAGGCATTGTTAGATCCTCTGGCTTAAAGGGGAAATCCAGCCTAAATTAAACTAGAGTTTAATATGCTTATTTGCTGTGTTGTGCAGTATTCTGTGTGCAGCATTATATCCTTCAGCTTCATTGGTTTCGGTTCATCAGTAAACATAACCAAACTGAGGTAAGCATTTAAATAGACAGGTAGCATTGTTAGCTTTAGCTATTAGCTTGATGCTTCTGTTTTCCGAGTAATCCATTATCTCCATTGTATTGACAATTTGAAGACCATGGTTATACGGCTGCAATAAGCAGTTCTAGCAATAATATTAAAGGTTCAGTAAGTGTTCTTAATCCAATACCATTTTTTGTCAAATTCAGCAAATATCCGTTCACCATATTCCACTAACTGTCATGTGTGCACTGGGAAAAAAAACAAGCTGGATACACAGCCCTGAGATGCCATTGTAATAATTATTTGAAGACTGTAGTTATACAGCTACAGTAAGCTGTTCTAGTCATAACATTAAAGGTGCAGTAAGTGATGTTAGTCTCTATTTTGTCAAATTGAACTGTCATATGTGCAATCTGAAAAAAAAAATCCGGAGTTCATACACAGCCCTGGATTTGTAAATCGGAAATAGACAACGTGCCTGAGTAAGGCATCACAAAACTATTACAGCCAATCAGTAACAGGGGTGTTTGTGCTCATGCACAGGATATGAGAAAGGGGAGGGGCCATATCTTGACTGTGAAACAGCCAGAGCCAGAACTGACTGAGGAACAGCCAGAGAGGAAAAGAGGAAAGACTGACAGAGAAGTTCTCAGATCACGCAAGGCCAAAGACTCATCCGTAAGGAGTTTCAACCATGGAGAGACCAATTAGAGCTGGTGTGGCAGATGTGAGCTTCCTTTTCGCCAGCTTCTTATTTGAATTTTCCCGTTTCTCCTTAAGTGGTGCTGCACACTGTAACCACTGCACAATTTAAGGTGGAATGAGTAAACTCAAACAACAAGCTGAGACGAAAGAATGTAACTGTTGCACCGCTTGAAGTGGAACAAGAAAACTCAAACAACAAGCTGTGACAAAAGAATATAACTGCTGCACCTTTTAAGGTAGAAAGAGAAGACTCAACCAAAAAGCTGAGACACTAGAGTGTAACTGTTGCACCAATTACGGTGGAACAAGTAAACTCGAACATCAAGCTGAGATGCCAGAATGTAACCACTGCACCATTTAAGGTGGAACAAGTAAACTCGAATAACAAGCTGAGATGCCAGAATGTAACCACTGCACTATTTAAGGTGGAACAAGTAAACTCAAACAATAAGCTGAGTCGAAAGAATGTAACTGCTGCACCATTTAAGTAGGAACGAGTACACTTAAACAACAAGCTGAAATGCCAGAATGTAACCTCAGCTTATTTTAAGGAGGTGGTGAAAAGGAGGTTGGAGAGTTGAAAAGCATCTAAAGGGATGAGAAGGTTGCTCTGCTTTAGCTTGCCAGGTGGGTAACGTTTGTTTGGCGTATAAGGTGTACCCATGAATTTTGTGGGGCGGAGCTTCTGAAGGAGCACTGAAAGGAGGCGTGTATATTTGCACTGTCCAAAGATCTTCATTTTTGTTGATATGTACTTTTATGCATCATTTGAACACAGCAGCTGCTGTTTACACTGTGTGACAATTTCATGATGAATGGACCAACAGAAATGGCCCCAAACAGCTAGGGAAGAAGTCTGGTCCCATTGACTTACATTAAAGTTATATGAGGTTTTTGCCCTCTCCTGTAAAGTTGCCATTTTGGAGATACAGTGACGATATGAGTTTAAATATCAACAATCGTTCTCCAAAATCACCAGCTGCCCTTTTAACTACCTTGGGAAACCAAACAGCCTCTTTCAAAACTCCACACCAGTGCAGTTGTAGTTTCTTCCAGGTTCCTCCCACCTTCAAGATGTCATCAGAAGGGTGTATTCAAGTCTTTAAACCAGAGAATCTCACTCTAGTGACTACTGATGTGCGGCAACATGCTTACAACCCATGAGTGCATCTGTAAGCTGAACAGAATTCAGTATTCTTTACACAGTATTTTGAACAGACTCCTGAAACCTTGAGCGCATAGCTAGGACTTGAGTTTTGCTTTGTATTATTGTATGTCACAAAAGTAAACTCAAATTTAACACACGGTCACACCAGTAAGAATGACGTTGTGCAATGAATGAATGACTTACATGGTGAATGACTTAAATACCCAAGTAGCACATTAGAAAGTATTTAAGGATTAAGCCATTAGCTGCTATTGGACTACTTATTTAACACTTAGTGCACTAAGATGCCAGAGTTAATCTAAGATCTGGGTACAGTGCACTATCTAAGATCTGGGTACAGTGCACTATGTAGGGAGTAGGGAGCCATTTGAAATACACACTAGTTCTTGAGGGCTGTTGATGGTTCTGACAAAGAGGCAGAGTGCTATTCCCCCACTATATCGCCCTCTAGAGACCACATCCCGCCGCTACAACTCTCTCCTCTCTGTTCTCCCACCCTCTCTCTCTCTCTCTCTCTCTCACTCTCTAACATTATCATATTGTTGGTCTTCACAGAGGGCCCCTTTGCATATGACCTCATCATCGAGGCACCTCCAGGGACTACAGTCGTCATCCTGTCGCCTTAAAAAAAATCATGGAAAAATTTGCCCTGAGTTTATCAGCGCAGCACGGTTCAAGAACGCTGAAATGAGGTCAGTTATCAATGATCCTCTCCAGACACCTTGTCCCTGTGAGCATTCGAAATACATGCTGATAATAAATGCTAACATGCGGGGAAAGCAATAGTAACATGCCATTTTTGCCTTTTATGCAGTCAGTTCAACACTAGATCAGCTTCTGGAGAGTCAAGCTTTTCACTCTCGTTTAATTAAACTACATTAAAGAGTATTATACTGTTTCAGTGAGTGACAAAAACAAAAACATCATTTTCCATTTTTCGCGTCCATTTTCTTTTATTCCCTGATATTTCTCCGTTTCAGGTTCTAGTTTTATTCTGCTCCCTTGGTTCAGATTTGGGACGGATTGTTTGTTGTTCATCTCTCACTTTAGAGGTTTCTCATTTTATCTGAGACTAAAAGGATCCAACAGAGAAGAACATCGAACCTAGCGTCAGCTTCCATGTGGATATAATAAGAAGTTCCACTGCAGTTCCAAAAGAGTTGCACCCAGAGGGAATCAACCGACAGCAATGAAACTTGGAGTAGGTTTGTCATCATGAGACAGTTTCAAGCTCAGCCATACATGTGCTGTAAGCAAGGACGGGCCTTATCACTGTACCTGATTGACTAAATAAGGTCCTGTTGTGTATGCTTTCCATTCTGACCCGTACTGTGTTGGTAGCATCCTTTGCAAGCGAAGTATACCTCAAAGAAGAAGTCAAAAGCAATTTGAGCAGTTGGAAGAATTCAAGAGGGATCGCATCATGGTGCAACGTATTGCATGCCATACTGCTCGTGCGGATACTACCACACCATGCTGTTGGTGGCAGTGAATAGAAGAAGTCAAGCACCAGCGACATGAAGGATCTGGGAGACCTACACGAACCATGGAGAAAAGAGAACTGACAAATTGTCCGACATGCATGACTGACCCAACAGGTACAACTGCAGAAATTCAGCGAGCAGTGATGTTAGTGCCAGCACCATCGGCAGACGGCTGTATGACGCAGGACTACCTGCATGCAGACTGTTACGATGACTGCCCTTACCACCACATCAACATCACCAAAGACTGCAATGGTGTCGTGCCAGACTGTCATGGAGTGACTGAGAACGGCAGTGGGTCATAGAGTCAGTGGGTAACGAGTCCCGCTTTTGTCTTGGTGAAGACAACCACTGAATCTGTGTGTGGAGGCACCGTGGTCAGCACCAAGATGAGCAACTTGTTGTCACACGTCCAGAAGGCCTGGTGTCACTCCACCTCCACCCACACCTCACAATCTGCAGGAACTGTGTGAGGATATTCAAGCTGCATGGGATGGATTATCACAGGACGCCATTAGGAACCTCTACAGCTCCACGCCGAGACGTCTGGAAGGCTGCGTTAGCAAACATGGTGGCACGACACAATACTGAGAGACACTACTTCTGTATGTGTAGCTCAATAAATATTGCCCATATCAGTCTAAATGTATCATCATTTATTGTTCCTGGTGACCTTTATCTTCCTTCCCAATTGTGTTGCCATCCAACACTTCTTTCTGGGTGCAACTATTCTTTTGGTGATGAGTGTAGATATTAAATATGTTAAATAACATATCAACATTCTTAGAACAAGCTCATAAATCAGGTATGTTGGTAGTTCTATTGGACAAACCCAGGTGATGGCTGGAGGCATGAAAGAGAAGTCCTGTGTTCTTCTAACCAGTTCCAAAGTATAAAGCACTTTTTTATAAACAATACATCTTCTTATTTTACTGTATTTATTACCTGTATTTATAATCATATACATTCTGATGCATATTGTTGTACAGAGGAGGAAATTCCAGGAAGCAATGTAACTGTAAATTATATACAACAAGTGTGTTGTACAATATAAACATAAATACTTCAAATAGACATGCTTTCATTATTGTTTGTAGCCCCCGGGTTGCCCAGCTATATTTCCTCACTTGTGTGTTAACGCTCGACCCCCTCAGTGTCCCTTCAGAGGAATTTCTAACACTAATCATTTCAGTGTTCACACTCACCCAGGTTTCACCCCACTGGACCTTCCGTGAACTGCTTTGATTTGGAAGTTAATGCTGTTTTAAACGCTTACAAGGAGCTGTGGATGCTAACTTCACATTATCAGATATGAAATCTGTCTGAATTGTGTGGCCCTTCCACGGCTGATGTCGTATTTGCTGTAGTTTCCAACTGCTGAGGGATTGTATGTAGCTCAACAAAAAGCAGCAGCAGTGCACAGACAGAAACAGCTCCCATCTAAAGAGGAGACTCACAGGCTACACTGCCTCTATCAGCAGTCTTGAAAGGAGAACCTTGTGGATTTGCTTTATGAAGGATACATGAGTCATCTCAGGGATATATATGATCACAGTGATGAAGCTAGGTAGGCTATGTAGACAGCTTGCCAGCTAGGTCTTTTGAGATGTTTACTATAGTGCCTTTTTACTGGACAGTGGCTTTAATGCTCCTGACTTTGCTTTTTTGAGCTACAGACTTCAGGATTCAAGCTTCTGACATCAGGCTTACACTTCAGACAACAGACTTCAGATCTCAGACTACAGGCTTCAGACTTCAGCCTTCGGATTACAGGTTTCAGCCTTTAAACCACAGACCTCAGAGTACAGACCTCAGACTTTCGACTCCAGGCTTCAGTCTTTGGGTTTAGGCTACAGACTACAAGCATCAGTTTTTGGACGACAGTCTTCAAACTACAGACTTCAGACTTCAGTCTTCAATCTTCAGACTACAAACTTTAGCCTTCCGGGTTTAGACTTCAAACATCAGACTACAAGTTTTAGACCTCAGACTACAAGCTTCAGCCTTCAGGGCTCAGACTACAGACTTCAGCCTTCAGGGCTCAGACTACAAACTTCAGCCTTCCGGGCTCAGACTACAAACATCAGCCTTCAGGGCTCAGACTACAAACATCAGCCTTCAGGGCTCAGACTACAAATTTTAGCCTTCCGGGTTCAGGCTTCAAACATCAGACTACAATTTTTAGACCTCAGACTACAAGCGTCAGCCTTCAGGGCTCAGACTACAAACTTCACAGTACAAGCTTTAGACTTAAATCTTCAGGCAGCTCTGCCCACCGGTGCAGTGCACCGTTGACCACTGGATCCGCGGTCTTGTGCTCTCTCTCGTTCAAAGAACAAGTGCTGTTGCTGTTGTTTTTCATCCTTTTTTTCTTTCTCTCTCTCCTCCACATCTCCACGTTCCTCGCGCTGCCACTTCCGCTATAAAGCTGTTGGCGGGCTGCCACGCGGCCATTAGCGCGCGCAAGAGCGCCGTTAACAAATGTGGAGCCCAGACGGGCAGCGCGCGCACACAGGGCCCGTTTCACAAGCGTGTTTCAATGTTTCAGTGTCTTATTGTTCTCAATAAATATCTGTCCAAATACATTATTATTATTATTATTATTATTATTATTATTATTATTATTATTCACTATATTAATATTATTCATTATATTAATATTATTCATTATATTAATATTATT
>CM067492.1:27639337-27674865 GCA_034552555.1 Semaprochilodus insignis
TATATATATATATATATATATATATATATATGAACGCTACACGATAAATACGCATTCAGATTACATACGCATGTATATAAATATGTACATATGTGGATTGAAAAATGTGTACATCATTTCCAGGTTAAATAATTAGGCCTGCACGACATCAGCATATTATTACTGGCGTACGGCTAATATAACAGGAGCTATTCGTGTGAAAATTCTGTAGACATTTAAATCAAGCCAATTATATATTACATCATGTATTTTCAGTGATATATAAGGAGACTGTATGAAGTGGGATGATGGAAGGTCACTGTGTTGGTCAGTAGGTGAACATGGACAGGTCAGTGCCTTTTATTCTTGTTGTATGTCCGTGAGCTTCGAGTTCCAGTGCTGCTCTGGTACTCTGGTCCAGTCTCATTCACTGTGTTTCAGGGTTTATTGAGGAACTGTAAACTCCTCCGTGCCGCCTTCAGGCTGATCGTGTCTCGTCGCCTCGCGCTGATGCGGGTGCAGATTTGGTAATTACACTCTGCGTTTGGCTCGCGGGAGGCATGTGCAGTCGCGGTGCGAAAATGATCAGCACGCGGCGACCGAAGCTCAGCGCTGGGGGCGCGTGATCCACCTCGCTCGCCCACAAAAAAAACAGATAGAAAAACAGCGGGGAGGGGCGAGGGGCGGTTTTCCTGCGCTCCTATTGGTCGCCCGCGAGGCTGACTGGCAAGCGGCCCCCCTTTGCCCTTCCAGGCCCTGATCTGCGGCGCTTTAACGGGTCTCGGACACTCGGTGCCTGCGCGCGCTCACGGATCAGCAGGGACGTTACGAAAGGGCTCGCGGCTCTGTCCGATGGTAATTACACACCGACACGGATTACGCCTCACTAGAACAGAGCGGCTGGCGTTGCCGTGGATGCGCGCGCGCTGAAAACTTTTCCTACTCTGCGTTTGAAACCTCCCAGCACACGTCGGCATGGCCGAGAAACGGCGCTCTGCGTGCACCATGAGCCTGAAGGCGCACGCGTTCTCGGTGGAAGCGCTGATCGGCGCGGAGAAACGGAGGAAGCTCGAGGAGGAGGTGGTGGAGCAGGAGGAGGAGGAGGAAGAAGAGGAAGAAGAAGGCCAAGGAGAAGAAGAAGGAGAAGGGGAGGAGGAGGAAGAGGAGGACGGAAGCTGCTTCGAGGAGGCGAGCGGGTGCTCGAGCCCGCGGGCGCGCGCGGAGAGAGCGGGCGGCGGGGACGGAGCTGGTGAGTGCGGTAATCTTCAAACTCGCGTCCGGACAGTCCAGTATGGCCTTCATACAGCCATAAACAGCTCCTCTCTGTGATGTATATGCTGCGTGTATATATGTATAGAACAGTGGTTCTGTTATTATACACACCAGATGTTATAGAACCTGCTTTATACTACATAGAAAGTGGTTTTTTTTGGCTCGCGACTCAAACTACAGCTGGATAATCATAACAACAGTCTACACAGCAAAATAATGTCCAACATGTATTAATAAAATACGTCTATCTGTTCATCTGTTATTTATTAACATGATATGTTTAAAATTAGCATATAATATAACATATTAAAATATGTTTTAATATATTAAATATCTGTTTTTTTATTAGTAACTGAGATCAACGTTTAGTGGGATGAATGCATAATAAGGACAATAATGGTAATAATAATAACAATAATAATAATAGAATGAGCATTTCATATTATGCAGCTAAAATTATAGAATTACTGCTGCTAGAAATAAATCAATAAATATATATGTAAATAATAATAATAATAACAGGAATATGGATAGTTATATTACCACCACTATTAATAATAATAGCAACGTCACTAGTTAAATTACTACTACTACTACTACTACTACTACTAATAATAATAATAATAATAACATTCACAGAGATCATATTACTACTAGTACTACTACTACTGCTATTGGTCCTCTTTCAACTCTATACTACCGATAATAGTGCTAAAGGTATTAATAATTATCTCTCTGCGTGCATTAAGCCACTTGTGCATTTTGTAGCCTATTAATTGCTCTGTTGCATAGGGGACCCCACTCCCCCCCACCCCACCCGCTGGTGTTTGTGTGTTTATGTGAGAGCAGTGAGTGCCGTTATTACACTGCAGAAATGAGTAATAATCTACACTTATGAGCGTCATAAATACAGCGGTCGGGGCGGGGGGACTGAAACTGAGCTGTGTTTACGAGCTCAGAAACACTGCGGAGCTGGACACAGGAAGGAGAGACAGACGGACAGACAGACAGACACTGCGCCGGGTAAAGAGGTGTATAAGCAGCTCAGCAGCGCAGTGTAATGGCATGTGGGCTACAGCTCACGCAGGCTGAGCAGCCCGGTGCTGGTAAAGCCTAATATCAGGCGTGTGAACGGGACGAATCGCGCGGCCTGTTTCCTGCTGCCAGCAGAATTTATCTCCGCTCTTATTGCGCTTCCATAGGCAGTAAATCCTGCTAATGACTTAATCAGGGGAGAGAGGCGCTCAGCATCACTGAGGCCTGAACAATATCAACATATCAGACAGCGCAGCAATACAGCGGACATGGCACTGTAGAGTTCACTATTAGTTTAATGCACGTGCGCACTTTTATTACTATTATTACTATTATTATTGCTATTGTTAGGTTACATCGCACGCGACCAATGAGTCCTTTAAACTAGCCTATATTATTATAATCTTTAAATCTAAACCACAGAAACGGTATCAAGAGCGGCTTACCTGCATGAACAAACACTTGCATACAATAACAGCCTTAAATGTGTAGTAATAATAATAATAATAATAATAATAATAATAATAATTAAAAATACGTTAGCAGTAGATGTTGACGCTAGTGTCTGTGCTCTTGTATACCCTATTGTTTAGTGTTAAAGACATTGTGAACAGTCGCGTGCGGCTCCGCGCTTCACTTTGCAGTAATATTTGTTATTACTATATAATTACAATGTATTAAGGTATTTGCTTGTTTGTTTCGGTATTTAAATGTTTTGACCCGGTTTGTGTTCGGTAGAGTGTGAGCCGGTGGTGCAACAGAGCCCCCGCTCCGCCCACAGCGCTCCTCTGCACGCGGCTCCCGGACAGGAGGCGCGCGTGGAGCTGCAGGGCGCTGACCTGTGGAAGCGCTTTCACGAGATCGGCACGGAGATGATCATCACCAAGGCGGGCAGGTATGCAAACAAGAAAGCAAACAAACAAACTCAACTCAAAAATCAAACACACAAAAACAAATTCAATAACAATGCGCAATAATAATGAGCGATAGTTCACAAAACGCTAAGCCTATATATACCAAAGCAAAAGCATATGAACATATCTTGCATACCTTGTTCTGTAGTATTAGGCATTGAAACACACCTCCTTTCTGGATAAGACAATATGCCCTGTCTGTAGCTTATATTACAGGGTTTAATGTAATAATAATGATTATTATTAATATTAATATTGGTATTGCAGGCGAATGTTTCCTGCAATGCGCGTGAAAATCACTGGTCTGGATCCGCATCAGCAGTATTACATCGCCATGGACATCATCCCCGTAGACAACAAACGATACAGGTAAACAAGCCCAGCAGAATGTGTACGAATGCACAGTGTAGTTAATATCTCCGGCTATGAAGCCAATCAGAGTAAAGCACTATGGTCAGTTGCATGTTAGCGCAAACGGCTCTCCAGCAGGCCTGCGGCCTTTTGTACCTCCTCCTTTTGAAAGCCTCCTTTTGCTTTACCTTGTCCTTTTGGGCCTCTTTCCTTTTGGGGCTGACCTTTTGCAATGACCTTTTGGGAGGGTGACCTCTAGGATCAGGCCACAAACGCAGCCCAAACAAAGCCCTGCGGCTTCTCACACGCGCTCCGTCCTCCTCTCTCCCGTGCAGGTACGTGTACCACAGCTCCAAGTGGATGGTGGCCGGGAACGCGGACTCTCCGGTGCCGCCGCGCGTGTACATCCACCCGGACTCTCCGGCCTCGGGGGAGACGTGGATGAGGCAGGTCATCAGCTTCGACAAACTCAAACTGACCAACAATGAGCTGGACGACCAGGGCCATGTAAGAGAAGCAAACCTCATATACATATTATAGCATCTCTATATGTGTGATATACGCAACTAACAAACACGTATTCAAAATAGTGCGCAAAAAATTGCGCACCAATGAGAAATAATTCACAACATGAAATGCTATGGGCGACATCCAGCTGAGCCAGTAAACAAAACAGCGCCATGTATAAAAAGCAACCGGCATATAAATGATATAATCTCTATATGTGTAATATATGTAACAAACAAACATATATTAATAAAATAGCGCATCATTGAGCAATAGTTTACGAAATGCCATGCGCTACATCCACCTGTGCATGCAAGAAAAACAGGGCCATTTAAGAAAACTAAACCTCCTACAAATAATATATAGGCCTAATCTCTACATACACTACCAGTCAAAAGTTTAGACACGGCTCCTCATAGAAGGTTCTCTGTATGTTTATCTTAATGCTTTACTGTAGAACAAAAGTGAAGACATCAAACTATAAAATAGCACTCATGGAATTATACAGTCCACCTTAAAAACTTCCAAAATGGAACTTTACAGGAGAATAAAACAGCTTTCTTAACCTGCAGTGGAGGCTGATATAGCAAGGTTTATTTCTAAGCAGTTCTGGAGTAATTCTATTGGTGTGTCCATCATGAATATTCACTAAACTGAAAGGGGAACTAGACCAGAAAAAGAGATAAAAGGTTTTATATATATAATCTATATTATATATATATATTTAGTGCAACTAAATGTATATTAGAGGTGGAGATACGGCAGAAATGTAATACTGTGATACGTCAATACGTCGAGTATATGTGATGTAGGATATGTACTGTTTCAGACTCTCAACAGTCGGAACTGTTAAGTGTAAGCCTGTAGAGTCTTTAAGAAAAATAACCACCAACATCCATTCAGTTGTGTATGTATAGGTATGCAACTATACAACTATATATATATATATATATATATATATATATATATATATATATATATATATATATATAGTTAGACAAGCATTGACAGGGGGTACCCAAACATTTGCCTAGGACTCTTATAGGACATATAAATTGTTTGTTGCATAAATGCAAGTGAGTTAAACACAGTTTTGAGTTAAATAAGCTACACATACCACTACACACAACAACAAACAACAAAATAATAATAATAATAATAATAATAATAATAGTAAGCAGTTCTCTTAGTTCTCTGACTCTTTCTTAGAGAAGACTACAGGCCTATCCATGAGAACTCTCCACTCTGATCTTTAACAAGGTTAAGCGGTATAAATAGAGCAGCCTGCTCCTCTTTATATACCTGGTAAAGACACATGTGCTAGTGATTGTCGCCCGGTGTGCGTTTTGTTTTGCTGAATTATTTTAAAGGCCTAAACATGCTGTAATGTGGAAGGTTGTAAACAAACTCAATTGAAAGCATCCCCCCAGGGCGAGGCGGTTGAAGGCCTGGTTTGGGCCTTTGAAAATGTGAGCATGTGTGTGTGTGTGTGTGTGTGTGTGTGTGTGTGTGTGTGTGTGTGTGCGAGCATGTGTCTGTGTGTGTTTTTATTGAAGTAGAAAAGTGCTTTTGGTAATTCCTGCGTTTCCTCACTCTAAACATGGATGCGCGGGATAATGTTTTCCAGATCATTCTGCACTCTATGCACAAGTACCAGCCACGGGTCCACGTCATCCGTAAAGAGTGCGGCGAGGAGCTTTCTCCGGTCAAAGCCGTTCCCACCGGGGATGGAGTCAAAGCCTTCTGCTTCCCTGAAACAGTGTTCACCACGGTCACAGCCTACCAGAACCAACAGGTAACCCCCCCGCCGCACCCATCCATACATACAGTGTAATTAATTCACTTGTACACATGGGACCCAGTGTAATACACTGTATTTACCTGACTCATCACTAGTTTATCATGTATCTCCATTTTTGTTGATTTTCACTTTTATGCATCATTTGAACACAGCGGCTGCTCTTTACACTGTGTGAAGGGACCAACAGAAATGGACCAAAATTGATTGGGAAAATGCCTGGTTCCATTGACCTACACTAAAGTTAAATGAGATTTTTGCCCTCTCCTGTAAAGTTGGCGTTTTGGAGATTGTTTTTCTTTTGACTGCAACCATTGTAATATTGCTGTGTAACATTGTTTACCAAATAACACTCATTTGTCAATCTTATTTTATTCACCGTGATGATATCAGTGCATTACATTCTTTAGTCTATAACTGTTTTCATGATGAATGGACCATTTGAATGACCCAAAATGACTTGGACAAAAGTCTGATTGCATTGACTTACACTGAAAGTAAAGTAGGTTTTTTTTCCTCTCCTGTAAAGTTACCATTTTTGGAGATACAAGGTTTTGTTGGTCTACAGAGAATGCACATTTTAAAACCGCATTACTGCTTATTAGCCATGTTTAGCATATTGCAGAAAATTAAAAGATTAAAACATAAAATGTGGCCTCTGCCAAAGTTATGGCGCATTTCCTAAAAGTTGCACATTTAAGTTTCCTGCAGAGGAAACTGTGTTTATTTCGAAATCAGCAAAACATGTCATGTGACGATTGGCATTCAAACCTTTGCAGACCACTGTACACATGCCTCCTACTACGGCCTCAGGCAAGGCTCTCGTTCCCAGCAGCTTTCCGATTTAAAGGCGGTTTCTACTGAGATGCTTCATTTCAGTGTTGTTAGTTTTATAAGCGTAAGGAACATTTAGGAGGACCCCGGTTCCCTTCACGATAATTCCATCAGATGAGACAAGATCAAAGACTATTGAGGCCTGTGAGCAATACAAACAGTATAAAACACCCCATAAAGAGCAACTTAGCCATAAACAGTAAGGTATTTTAAGTGTTTATTCAGTGTGTTGCTTATGGAGTTTCCTTGCAAGAGAGACGGGAACACAACGCCTGACGACGGTTCTGCCGTTTTTGCTTTTCAATGCATGCATTCAGGCCCGGCCTTTTAGTCTCCATGATGTATAGTGACTCGCATTGTAGCTGAGGTTTCTGTTGGACGGCCTTCACCGTTAAGTGTGTGCACTTTTCCAGTGCCGTGTGCCACAGTAAGCAGTTTGGAGTCTTTGTTTAACGTTGTACAGTTTGTTGAAACAGATGAGCATGCTTTGGTACATCATGCATATCTCGTCGTATCTGATGTCTGTTTTGGTAGAGATATGCTTCTTTTTTGTCGGGGCATATAAAACCCCCTTTGTTCGCTCTGGCATCCGTGGTTACATGCTCACGGATACACGTTCGGGAACGCGACTTATAAAACAACCCACACATGGTGCCTTACGGGCTAGGGGTCACTTGGAGAGGGTCAGAGAACTTGGCATAACAGGCTGCGGGTCAGTGAACGAAAACCTAAGCAAGTGTTTTTGTGTGTGTGTGTGGATTTCCAGATCACAAGACTGAAAATCGACAGAAATCCATTCGCCAAAGGATTCCGAGATTCCGGAAGGAACAGGTAAAGGTTTCTCTGTTATGCTTTTCAGCTATAGCACTGCAAAGAGCCAGTATATGTGCATGTATATGTGCTTTGCATTAGTCAGTGTAGTAAATGTTGTTGTGTGCTACTGCAAGTTTGCTTGTGTTGAGAATCATTATTATTATTATTATTATTATTATTATTATTATTATTATTATTATGGATTGTTTCATAAGCTCAACCTAAAAGCTGCATTTGCTGGTTGTGTTGGTTTTCTTCCTCTCCCTGTCTCTTCTGACGTCAGCGTGAAGTTATTCGAGAACCAGCAGGCCATATTAACGGATTATCCGATAATTATTTTTGCGAGACACAAGTCCTTCCGCAGCCAAAGCCAGAATTCCGGCCAACATTCCGAAGAGGCCCAGACAAAATAAATATATTAATAATAAAAAAGAAATAAAAACAGCGTCACAATAAAAGCCATTATTCCACCTACAAAAAAAGGGAAAAAATATGCATAAACACAAAAATAAAACCTACGAGACAATAAAAATAATCTCCGTCCTCATGTAAAAAAAGCTGGGAAAAATATATAATAAAAGCATCAACAGGAAATGGAGGTTGCCCAGTAATAAGGCGGTTGTGGTGCTGGCATGGAGTCTCATTTTGGGGCTAGATTTAGGGGGAGGAACTGGGGGAGAGGGGGAGGCTTTTACTCTGCTCATTAGTTTTAAACGAGAGAGATTTTAACACCCTACTGAATCGCACCAGACCACATATGCACCCCTCCTCCGTGCACTCCTCTCTCCTTCCCCAGCTCCGATTCTTAGGGCATTCGTGCTGAGTCCTCTCCTCTCGTCAGCACTACAGGAGAGCTTAAACGGTTGGCTAAACAAACTGGGCCACTTGGGTAGCTGGAGTGGAGAAGGAGCGGCCGATTAAAAAGTGGGGTCCAAACAACGAGTTGGGACATCTTGTGCGAGTTATCGCCTGAGTGGCAGTGAGGCGGCGGGACAGCCATGCTAACGAGGAGCACTGAAAACCACCATTACCTCCACACCTCTCTCTCTCCCTCTCTCTCTCCTTCTCCTCATAAAGCTTTAACTGTGGCTTCCTGCACTCTGCGTCTGATCCTACCGTTAAGGCCGTGTGAAAATAATTACAGCCATGCAGAAATATCTGCTAACACACACACACACACACACACACACACTTTATGTTCCTCATTACCTGAGTCCTGCCAAAAGCGTGGTGATAAGAAATGGGGCCCAGGCTAAGATGGCTGCCGGTGCTGGACACTCAGTAATGGCAGCCAGTCACTTCGGCCAGCAAAACAGAGAGTTTCGTTCAGATGTCTTCATCTACCCAGTAATAGCGTAGCTGCATTGTGTGCCGTATCCATTGGCTGTATTTGGTGTGCTGTTTTATGCATTACTGTACTTATATAAGGGTTTTCTCTTGCAGGATGGGCCTGGAGGCTCTGGTGGAGTCCTATGCTTTCTGGAGGCCTTCACTGAGAACTCTAACGTTTGAGGACATACCAGGAATGACCAAGCAAGGTATAGAGTTATTCACCACCTTTAAGTGTTTCTGTACATTTTCAGGGCTTCTAACATTGTAGGAAAACCATAGAAAAACAGGGCTACATGAAAAGGCCAACAAAAGTGGATGGTGTGGATTTTAGAAAATAAAGTGCTTTGGCATTGTGTGTACATTTCATGTTGAATGGAGTGAAAGAAATGGTCCAAAGTGACTTGGAAAGACGTCTGCTTCCATTGACTTACATTAAAAGTAAAGGATGTCTATTTAACAAAGAGTTACAGAGGTGTCTCTACACTTAAATATATCCTCATTTTCTAAGAAATTCTGATTTTACATCTGTAGACATACCTCCAAAAGTTCAGTCTTAGAAGTTGGTTTGCATTTTCTCCAATCCCACATTTGCCCACATAAATTCTAAATATTATATACATATTAAAAGTAGTTGTTATTTGTGATTGTACTAATTATGTTCGGTAATGTCAATGCAGTCCCAGCCCCCTTTGAGAAAGTAACAAAACTCACTGTATTGGCAGAAAAGCTCACCGGACAAAAAATGAGTCACCTGTGACTGAAACGTACCTAATAGCATGTAATACCTCCACAAGCACCAATAACAGCTGTGACTGGATTTGGCATGTACTGGACAAGTTTCTGGATGTAGGCCACATCAATGTTCAGACACTCTTGCACCAAAGAATTGCACAGTTGGGCCAGATTTGGTAGATGCTTTCCCTGGCAAAATTCCAAGGACAATTTCCGTAGACTGGGATTTTAGCCACTGCTGGTAGACCCGTATGACCGTACGCTTCCATACACCTGCAGATTCAGCCACTTCCTTCACACTATGGTCTTTGGCACACCCAAATGCAGTCACTCCTTTTAGCCAATCATTAACATCTGCTTTGGAGCCATTTTCCACACATGGAACGAGACATTCACTGCACTGTACCACCTCTTCTCAATCTATGGATCCCGTCCCTCACACCCCGCAGGTATTTATAGCCCCATCATCCTCGTGCAGCACCATCTGCAGGAGCCTGAAGTAACTACTAGGTGACTCATTTTTTGTCCAGAGCACATTTCTTAAAACATGGTGAGGTCATTTTATTTTATAAAACTTTGGAAGTAAAAGAAAGTCCAGTAATAAATTAAATAGCCTTATTACATTAGTTATTTGCTAGGATATTATTTTTTGCAGTGTAGATGGTTGTACCACTCAGGGGCCAGTGGGACCTCCATTCCTGTCTTTTGCCTAGAACCCCAGAATCACTAAATCCACCACTGCGCATTGCCAAGATCTTGTAGTAATTGTATGATTCCAGTTTACTCTTACTTTTTCCTTCCTACTGTGATAGCGGGCAAAAGTAAAAAGAATAGAGAATAAATTGAATACACATATATTTGGAAATATACTTAATATTGGAAGCTTCACTTTAATTTACCTGAAAATCGTATCATTGTACTTAATAACCAGTAGTCACTAAGTTTGCACATTACTATATATATATATATATATATATATATATATATATATATATATATATATATTTATACTTAGTAGTAAATATATATATATACATCATATGTATGACCCTATATAGAGACCCTGTCTTGGGTCAAATATCTCTGCAGATACTCTGGCTACTTTAAATGGCTATTACATTTAAACTGCAATATTTGTGTCATTGTGCAGGTGCAGCCGGTACCCATGGAGTGGTTGGGTCTTCCACTCACACGCATTTACTCTCCACCTCGCCCTGCTCCTCGCCAGCATTTCACCTGGCCTCTGGGGCGGGGCCCGTTTGTGATTACTCTGCATGCAGTCGAACGAGCCACCCTCTTCATCGGTTTGCCACACCCCTCACCGCAGACTCCTACAGCCGACTGACCAGCCCTGCCGCCGATGCTTTTTCCTCCACCAGAAACCCCACCTATGTGGGCGGGCCAGACGGTGAGGCTTTCTCCTGCACACAGACTGGTCTACCTATCCAAATCCCTGGTATGCCTGGCCACGCCCCCCAGCTCCAATATTTCATGCCCAGCCCCGCCCACAACGCCTTTTCCACCAATCAAAGCACACAGAGCTCGTATAACGGTTTCCGGCTCCATAGCCCCTATGGTCTCTATGGATACAACTTCTCCACCTCTCCACGACTGGCTGCCAGTCCTGAAAAGATGGCTGCCACGCAGAGCTCGGTGCTCGGCTCCTCCCCCAGCGGTACGTTGACAGACAGGCAGGTTCTGTCCCCCATGGACAGTCTGCACATGCTCAGTGGTGCTCAGCAATCTCTATTTGACTCACGGACATTAGGGCTAACAAGTTCTGCCTCTCAGGTTACTGCCCACATGGCTTGACCTATGCACACGACCTCTGACCCCGACCACGCCATGAAAAGCAAACAGGTGGACAGAGCTGTGTGGTGGTCAGTCTCTTTCATCAGACTTGATTGGACAATACTGACAGATGACTGGTGCAGCTGCGGAGCAATGAGATATTTCATCCTGATGAAACATCCTGTCCTTGCCCTCTGTGAGAAATAAGGAAGCCAAGAGAGGAGGAACCGCAGAGGAACCAAAGAGACTGTGCAACGTTAGTTATTTGTGGCGCTAACGTCAGCTGGAGGTCACAGCAAGCCCTTGGCTGGTTCTTAATAGAGTTTTCTCTCTATTAAATAGTTCGGAATCTCCTACGAGGTTCTCCACATCATTAGAAGCTCCTGAAGCGGCAAGATGTCAACAAGGGAGCCAGGGCACCCTACTGCAGCTAGAAAACAAGCGTATCTTTTCAAATTGGACTATAATTCTTTTTTTAAAAGCTTCTGCCAACAAATAGGACTGAACTGGACACATGCAGAGCAAGAGCGGACACTGAGTCTACCCTAAGACGTGCTTTGGAAGCTCTGGGAGCACTCGCACTCCCAAGGCCTGATGCCAGAATTCGAGTTCTCTGTACCGAAGACCACAGCGAACAGCAGAAATTCATCTGATTTTATGGCTGGGAGAGGCTCCTGGTAGGCCTGACCTAGAATCAGGATTAGCTTCAATACAAGCCGAGCAGCTGACAGCTCAGGAGTCCAAAAAGAAGTCGGGGGGAGGTGGCCAATGTCACAGCACAGCCAAAGCTAAAAGGCCTTTATTTAGGGGCGAAATAAAAATGCGTACTTTCACTGTAGCCAGCTTTGGCTCTGAGTGCAATTGGTGCATGGTGGTATTAGCGTAGATTGCAAGCAGGAAATCAGCAGCAGACCATGTTGGTTTAGAGCCGGATGCACAGATTTAGCTCTCTCCAGTGTTTACGACCTCAATATTGTTCAGCTAGCAAGCTAGCATCCATTCCTGAGCATGGTTTATGGGGTTTAGGGTTTAAGTCGAAGTCGGAAAGGTAAAGTAGTGAGGGAAAACGAAACATTGGAATGTGTTTACAGGGTCACAAGGTGTGGGTTTATTTTTTCGGATTCGGTTTGGATCTCTGACATGGTATCTTTGACCGCCATAGACAGGTGGAAATTTGATCATAGATCAGCACTTCTCTGCTGGGTTGGTTTGTAAATGCAGGTCCTGGCATCGTTAAACATGCATACAGGCACAATGCAGGCTCTGGCAACAACCGCCAGGCTCCTGAGCTGATCCCGAGTCAGCTTTTAGTGCCGCTTTCACTGAACTGTAGCAGAATAGTCAAGCTTCAGTGATTGAAAAACACAGTCGTTTTTTCTTCCCGAGCAGACATACTGTATAGCTTTGATATGTCTGTCTATTTTTTTTGTAAACAACTCTATATAAATTAGGCAAAGATGGATACTAATGTTATTGTTGGACGATTTCACTCATGCACTTATGTCAAAGTTACTTTTTTTTAAATGCTCAATCTTTGAAATCTCTTTTTTTTTTGGCCTGGGAATGACAAGAAAAGCCTTTGAGCCAAATAAAATGTATACATACTGTAAAAACCCATGAGACTATGAGATGTTTCAGTTTTAATCAATGTGCGTATGTGTAAAGAGTGAGGTGCGGGCGTGTGTATGTATGTGTGTGTATGACTGCTGTATATTCATGATGTAATTATTAACTTATGTAAGCTCATGTCACTTGTTTAAGTTCCATTAAAATGAAAGCAAACTTTTACTGATGTGGCTGTTTAACACAGCATGGCACTTGACAACGTTAGCTATGCAAAAGACCACCCTTTGTTTATTTACCTTCCAGTCAGGACAGCCATTAAATACAAGTTATTCAGTTTTTCAGGAGATTCGGTTAGATGTGAGATATCCCACTGGCATAAGGGAAAAGCCAAAATACAACTGTAGAGCAAATGGGACTCCTAATCATACAAGACCGGGCAGACCGCATAAAACCTGACCCATCAGATAGTGTACATTGAGCTTTCATTTTTCGGGGAGGGAGGAGAGCACTGCTAGAAGATGCTATGGGTCTGAAAGAATGTGTAGCCGATAAGAAGGTCTTAATAAGAAAGTAGAACATATCAAACAAAGAAGCTGCTGGTGTCCATAGAACAATGGACTGACCGCCACAGAGTCCAGTCCAGGAGTCTCAGACTCCTCAACATCACTGAAGGTATTTAGGATTATGTGAATCGTGAGAAGCAGAAAAAGCAAACTTCTAACTCTGGGTTCACACTAGCATGCGACAAGACGCTTACATTGCCCCAAGTTTGTGTCTTGTGGGTGTGTACAAAGCTGCTTGTGTTGTTGCGTGTGGGCGTGTACAGGGTTCAGGAAAGCTAGCTAGTTTTGAAAGCATGTGTTATTATTGATGAACAAATTTGTATGGACAGCTAACTGCTTGTATTCATGGCTAGCTTTATTGGCTGGTTAGCATGCTGGCTAACCTAGCTAGCTATCAAGTGACACCAACAATATCCTCTACTTTCTTCCATGCTTCATTTTTCTTTAAATGTATATACACAAAGATGCATTATATAAACTGGGAGAAGAGGAACCACCACACTGCTGAGAACTGGTACCAATGCTGGTAGGAACAAAAAGTTCAGAGAGCAGAAGGTCGGGGGACCTTGGACACCCATGCCTACGATTGGTCCCAAAAAGCTAAAAGCCAGTCATTTACAATATCGCTTCATGTCTCATCATAATTCATTTGCATAAAGTTGAGAAAATCTCATCATTATGTTGCGTGTTGATCCGTTTGCTTGGCGCTTGTTGCCAAATTGTGGCTACAAATCATGCACTTCCATAGGAAATGACTGGTCGGTTGTTGCTTTGTCGCCTACTAGTGTGAATGTAGGGCAAGGCTGAACTTGTAGAGCTTCTTCTTGAAGAATATTATATATATATTAAGAGTATTTATATTATATTTAATTCTTGGTGTCTATGTGTAAGCCTCAACAACTATGTGTAACAGTAATTGTTTTAAATAAAGCTAGTAAATAGGTAAAATAGTAGCAATAACTAAATGTAAAAGTTGCATATACCTCAAACACACTTTAGAACCTTAACAACACAGTGTTTGCCCTCTTTCTTCAAAAGCCTAAACCAAATATCAACATATTTGGTGTTCTTGTGCAAATCCAAAGATGTTTGTCTAGTGATTGATAACCGGAGTATAACAGAACTGTATATTGAAAGAGTACAGTGTGGTTATACCAGTATAGCAGAGGGATAATCATAGCATGACACTGTCTAATTCAAGCATTCCCCTGCAGTTAGTAGTTTTTCACCACCCAAAACTCCACAAAAGTCTTCTGTTGGCTGATAGTGGATGAAGAAACATGTTATAGGCTGATCATTCGTCCCTCCAGAGTTCAGGCAGTAATAAAATCAGCTGTCATCAGTGTGTTACTGTTTGGGTGAAAACTGTAAACCAGTGTGAAATTACAGGAGTCGTCAACATGGTTCCTGTGGGTGTGTGTGGGAGGCGGGGGCGGTACTCGTCTTGCTATGCTTCTGAGGACTACATGTCCTCACAATGATAGAAAAATACATAGGTTTTTTTTGGTAAAACTAAAATAGCACAAAAATGTCTTTTCAATACTGAGGTTGAGATTAGGGTTAGGGTTAGGTGTAGCACACACAGAATTTTCTACAACTAAATGAAGAAAAAATGAAAAGCTAAAACTCAGAGAACAATGCATTATGACAGACTCAGTCCGTTAGCTACTAATATCACACCTGAAGTAGAAAACCTGGGTGTGATCTTAGACTCTGAGCTCTGTTTTATCCCACATGTCACCACAGCCACTATAGTAGCTTTTTAAAGTTCGGCCATTTCTGTCTCAAAGCTACACAGAGAAACCTGTTCATGCATTTGTTACAAGTAGAGTTGATCACTGTTCATATCACACCTGTTTTAGAGAAACTGCACGGGCTACCTGTATTTATTAGAACAGAGTTTAAAGTTCTGTTATTAGTCTATAAGGTTCTAAATAATCTAGCACCTGCCTACATCAGAGAACGTCTCTCTGAACTTCTGATCTTAGATCTACAGATCCTGACTGACTGTACATACCTTCAGTAAAATGCAGGAAACATAGAGAGACCTATTATTATTATAAATATATATAATATTATATTATTATTATTATGTAGAAATCAATGGAAGTCCTCACAGGGTAATATATATGAGGATTTGTGTAAGTATGTGCACAGGTGTGAAAACATTACCGTGCTGGCCTCTTCAGCTCTTCTGATTCCAAGTGTTTTGTAGTTTTGGAGAGAACATTTCTAAACCTGTGGAAGAAAACAAAGCATTCAAACTTAATATTACTTAATACTAGCAGTAGCTAATAACTTTTAATATTGCAATATTGCTAATTTATTTAATTGCAGGATCAGAAAAAAACAATAATGCATATTAAAGTGATGTATTAGCATTCAGATCGCATTCAAATTTGTACTCTGAATCAGAATCACTCGTATGTGTGAATTTAAAGAACTATGTATCTGGGCTGTGATGTTTATTAGTTCAGAAAAATGCTAATATTAGATTGCATGTAAATAAAAAGGAGGTTCTCCGAAGAAACTCAGTTTTAGTTCAGCCTAAAGATACAGGGCCTTGCAGGGAACAACAGCAGTCCTACGCTTAGCTTAGCAGCTACTACCCAGACTGAGCCTAGTCTTGCCTTAGAGGTCCAGTCCAGTTTAGCCATCTAAACCTTTTAGAACAGGATATATAAGTTCTTGGAACTAAAGCAAAACCCAGGTATACGCTGATGCCACAATATGCTAAACCCTAGTCTCCTATTTGCCAGCTTCTTAATGGAATGCTCCATTCCACCTTAAATGCTACAGCTTTCACAGCATCTGAACACTCCAGACAATTTCTTAAACTCTTGGATAATATGGAGCAGCTTCACTCAGCGTTTGACCCTGAAGAGATTGAAGAGAGGAGCAGTTCCACCTTATTAGCATCACAATCCCAACAGCAGCCTGTAAGTAGCAGCCATGCTGTGTGATTGTATCAGTGTCTGCCAGTTGAAGCAGATCATCTTAAACTGAGAGTTTCATAATGAGGAACAACTTTACTGTGTGTTGATGTCCAGATGGAAAGCAAGTAGTATAGTATAGGTATAGTAACATTTGGTACTAGCAAGCCTCAAGCTAGCATTAGCATAGCTAGCTAAATAGTATGAGGACCAAGCTTTATTTGGTTTATTTCCACATGTGATCATCGTGGTGTCGCACTGTAAACCAGCCAATCAGGGCAGAGCTTATCAGATTATTCATGAGCTCACCAAAAAAGGGGAAACAGCTTGTTTCATTCTAGGCCCAAATCACAGGGTGTAAATGATCTTGAGAAACCACATCTGGCTAATTTTTGTCCTAACCAGTGTCACATATCTTCTATGTAGAACATCAGAGATCTATTAATCACAAAACTAAAATAAATTAAATTTTGAAATACTGAATAAATGCATTATATTGCACCTTTAATTAAGTTGAATTGAGTGAGCTGCAGTTTGAATAAAGAAAATACATGCAATGGGTGGGATCTTAGAGGAGCTAAGATCTGTTCTTTTCTGAAGATCTGGTTATTTTTATTGCATTTATGTGTTTTCACATAATAAATAAACACGAATAAACAGAATAAACGGAATGAACACGAAGTGTGTCAACAAAACAGAAAACACACGGAATTTACCTGCAAAACCACAAAATATACAGATGTATAGTGTGTGTATATATGTACAGTAAATGCACCATATATAAACAGTATAGATCATACATCAGGTCTACACTGTACTGCATTTACACTACTTCTGTGCTGTCTGCACTTTGACAGCCTGGGAGTCACTTCTTATAAACTGAAGGCTGAAGGTGAGCAGGGTGACAGACAAACAGCATATGCAGAGAAAGAGAGAGAGAGAGAGAGAGAGTTGGAGGCCAGGGTTTGTGCTTTATTTTAGAACAGAGGAATGATTGGCTTGCTGAATCTGACAGACAGGTGACAGCCCTCCTGCCTGGCAAAATCCGACCACACACACACACACACACACACACACACACACACACACATACACATACACATACTCACACAACTAATGACGCACAAGCATACACACTATATTGCATAGCAAATTGATGTGGGGCTCATTATCAGTACATCTGATGACATTAACACTCAGGCTGGCAGGTGCTCCGGAAGAGCTGGCGGAGAGATGGTGTACGTGTGCACATTTATCTACGGCAATGCAACAATAGAGCATAGCTTCATACTTACATAGCAGCATAAGGATCACATTGCATTGCTGAGGAGCGATTTGCCATTAATTATAGAGGTGTTATAATCTATCATCGCATTGTGGCATTATAATGGAAAAACATAAGCATATACATCATGGAGAACTGGGATTCTATTAATTACGCCATCTTACAGCACAGCTGGATTGCTTGAACACCAAAGCAAACTACCGGCACCAGAGAGCAACCCACCCTAGCATGTTCATGTTGTGCGAGTCACTCCTTCCAGTCGTCATTAGTAGGTTATGCAACAACAAGGAGCCGTTTTCTCATTCAGACTTTGTTTAAAATATCCACTGTCCAGAACCTTGAAGCCAGTATGGAGGATCAAATAGAACCCTGCACATACAGTTACACCCTTAATTATAAATAACTACACTCTTCCGTTATGTCGTTACGTTGTTGTTAGATTGCCTTTGGTTTATTAGTTCACTCAGAAACACCCTGTGCCATTTGCTACATGAACCTTCTGCACCTGGTACCTCTGCCTGGACACAGCCAAGTCCACATATAATCTGTCCCACCCTGTCTCACTCCCACAGCCCAGTCTACATCTCATGCCCAAACTACTCCTTACACATCCCTTTTTCCCCCTTCTCTTATCCTCTTTCTTAATCATCTGAAAATGCCAGCTGTCTTTTACAGTGTGTGAAGCTTTCATGATGACTGGACCCAAAGAAATGATCCCGAATTACTCGATACTCAAGGAATGTTTTCCTTCTCCTGCAAAGTGTCAGATGACAGGAATGACTTTATGCATTTGTTATTACGTTTGGATCACCATAATAAAACACTTTAGAACATGACTACCCTTAGAAAAGCCTTTATGAACTGTTTAGAATGAGTTGATTACTGGTGATTATTAGGTAGGTCATATACACTTCAAAATGAACTAATAAGCATTCATAACACTCATCATCAAAAGACTAACTGTACCCAGAAGGAAGTGTGGGATTGCAATGCTATTGGGAAGGAAGATAAAGGTTACCAGGAACAATAAATGATGATAAATTTAGACTGATATGGGCAATATTTATTGAGATACACATACAGAAGTAGTGTGTCTCAGTATTACGTCGGGCCATCATGATTGCTATGGAGTTGTAGAGGTTCCTGATGGTGTCCTGTGATAATCCATCCCATGCAGCTTGAATATTCTCACACAGATCCTGCAGATCTTGTGATAGGGGTGGAGGTGGAGTCACACCAGGCCTTCTGGACATGTGACGCGTGACAACCCATCGTCTTGGTGCTGACCACGGTGCCTCCACACACAGGTTTGTTGGTCGTCTCCACCAAGGTAAAAGTCTTTGGCAATGTTGACGTGGTGTCAAGGGTAGTTGTCATAACAGTCTGCATGCATGCAGTCCTGCGTTGTGCAACTGTCTGCCAATGGTGCTGGCACTAACAGGATGACTCATGAAGGGCATCAATGCTCGGTGAATGGCCGCAATCGTGGCTGTTGGGACAGTCAGGTACAGCAATAAGGCCCGTCCTTGCTTACGTAAAACGGCACGGCCGAGCTGACAGGTTTAATGCTGACTAATGAAGAAGACAAACTATCAGTAAACATCAAAATCTGAGCATCTTAAACCATCCATGAACACTTTACAAGGGTAGCTTTAATGTAAAGTGGTACCAAAATCTGATGGCATATTTGCCCACAGATGTTGCAGCTGAGCCTATAGATCCTGCACACTTGTAGGTTGCTGAAGCCCTAGCTGGTCTCATAAATGCACAACTGGCAATAAATCTGGCGACCGGGCCGGCCAAGGAAGTGTTGTAATGTGGCGGAGATATTCCTTGCCGTATATGGGCGAGCATGATCCTGCTGAAAAATGCCAGCTGGAAGACCTGCCATGAGAGGCAACACATATGGCTGGAGGATGTTCTGCACATATAGCTGAGTTGTTAGTGTCCCTTGTATAATTTCTATCATGACTGTCGTATACGATGGCTCCCTAGATCCTCACACTGGCAGTTGGGGCAGTTTGTCGCCCCACAGCAAAAGCAGGATTGAAACGTTCACCAGAAGGCCTCTATACTCAAACCCAACCATCATCAGAGCCAAAACAGAACCTGGATTTGTCACTGAAGACGATACGGTTCCAGTCGTAGCAGTCCAGGTTTCTCGTTCACGACACCACTGCAAACAAAGGCGAGGGTAGCTGGCTGTCACTGACACATAATGAACCTGTGACACCAAATTTCCATCTGCTATGCGCCTGGAAATGGTCTGGGCAGAGACAGGAGTGTGTAATGAAGGTGCAACCTCTTGATGGGACAAGGAAACTGTGGGAGCTGCTTGTGCTTGTCTACTGATCAAATGATCCTCTTTACTGGTGGTGTCTCTGGGCTATCCGGAGCCTGTTTGCCGTGTGTGCGTGCCCTCACGTAATGAGACCACACCTGTAATCATTTCCATATCAGGCTGAGACATAACTGCATGCTGAGTTTAACAGATATTTCTATCTGGGTGTGATATTTTGGGAAGCATCAACGAGCAAATTGAGCCGCTTCACACCAAGCCACTATGAATTCAACAGTCAAATAATGTGGTATTGTTTAAATACAGTTGGAATTCCCCTTTCATGGAACAACTATGTTTCTTGGCAATGCTAGCCCACTGTTAAAGCGAGGCTTTGTGTTGCCTAACAACAGCACTTAGCCATGATAAAAATCACTGTAACATATGGCAGTGTAACACTAGTAGAACATCCAAAAGAAGTTCATCTGCTGAGTTTTATAGTGGTGGCAGAAAAGAAAAACAGGTTGAAAGTGCCTTATGGACAAACGTTCGCAAAAATCATAAATAATTCATATTTATTTAATGGCGGCATATCCATCCATCATGGGTTTTAAATAAGAGTGCCTTATTTACGTCAGTGTACACTTCAGACCACATCATATAGAGCCGTGCATACATTGATATTTTCATTCATGTGTCTCCTGGTGCATGACATCATGCAACCGATTTGCTATTCATCTGTGAACAGCTCTCGGAGAGCATGGTCAGGGTTCACTTCAGCAGCCTGTCTGGCACCTCCCTCTTTAACGTATGACTAATGCAAAGCCGCTACAGTGCAGCTTGTGTTCTGCGCTTTCTGCTGCTGGATGCTGTGGCCCAGGCATTCATGACTGAGCATAAAGCCTGAGGAATAAAAGCTATGTCCTCCGTTAGAGTTGGGAAGAGGTCACTGTGTAATTTCACAGTGACCTCTTTTGGCACACTTTTGGCAAGAAGGCCAAGCTATATAGGGAAACAGCCAAAGCAGTTTAGTGGTTTTGCTTAAAACCCCTAAATTGCTTAAACTGCAGTAAATTATATGAAGGAAAGAGAAAGCTATCTAGCCAATATTCCTTATTATGAGCTTGCTTTTTTTAAACAATAAGAGGTTATTCAGACTATTTATAGTACTTTTTTGCTGATTTAATCAACTGTATTTGGCAGACAAGCCAAATTACCTGCAGTTCCAGGATAGATATGGTGGATAACATGACTTACAATGAGTCTATATACACTCATCATCAAAAGATTAGCTGCATAAATAGTAGGAATCCAGAAGGAATCAACCAACAGGAATGGATCTTAATGTGTAGGTCTGACATCGTGAGATATGAGAATGGTTCAAGTTTCATGCTCAGCCACACATGTGACGTAAGCAAGGATGGGCCTTATTGCTGTACCTGACTGAACAAAAAAACAAAAACTGACATTCAGTGAGCAGTGATGTCCTCCATGAGTCTGCCCTGTTAGTGTCAGCACCATTGGCAGACAGCTGCACAACCCAGGACTACATGCACACAGACCATTATGACGACTGCCTTTAACACCTCGTCAGCGTCTGCAAGACTGCAATGGTGTAGTGCCAGACTGTCACTGAGTGACTGAATGGCAGCGGCTCATCTTCAGTGATAAGTCCTGCTTTTGTCTTGGTGGAGGGTGCAACGAATGGTGCAGGACACCATTAGGAACCTCTATGGTAATAGTAATCTTTATCTTCCTTCACAATAGCATTGCAATCCCACACTTACTTCTGGGTGCCACTGTTCTTTTGATGATGAGTGTAGATATCAAATATGTTAATCTAGCAACATTCTTAGAACAAGCTCATAATCTAAAATACTCAATATGTTAAACCTTCATTTGCCAAGACAGTGTTGAAAATGAGAGCTTGTACTAACACTACTGCTTTCTTTTACGCTTTCTTCACAGTTGTGGAGGGATATACAGTGTGCTTTACTTTACAGCCATTTGGCAGTCCACAAATATTATCGAATATACTATTTCTGTCGCCAAATGATGAATATGAGTGCTTCATCTGAGAGGTGGAGTTTTTTTCCCTTCGTTTTGTTGGCTTTAGAAACCAGCAGTGGTTGGACATAATTGCTGAGTTTGTTTATTTAGGCTTTTCCAGGAGTCGCGGTTGACCCAGGCAGCAGGGGTCAAAAACACAGGCAGACAGCGTTAACCAGGGTGAATCCATAAGCAGCAACCCAGAAATGGGCAGGGAAGGTCAAAACCGGAGAACATTTGTGAGTGCAGTAGATATTAGAGAAACACAAGAGGTTTGCACAAGGAAAGGGGCAAAGAAAACTGTAGGAAGAATGGAAATATGACTCAGTGGTGTAATATAACACCAATAACAAGTCACAGCGACACAACAGGGTTATATATAAACACATTGAGACATCAGACAAGACACTGGTGGTGACAGTAATGAGGGGGCGGAGCTAGGGCAGAGACTGGTCCGCCAAATACATAGGTTACACAACTGCTCAATGGTTTGAGTGCTCCTCGTGTTGCATTGTGATTAAGCTGATGAATACAATAGCAATTATTAATATGAGAAGTGATTGCAAAACTGACACATTACTTGGCCAATCATGACTAATAGAGCTAGGTCTTCGGTCCACACCATTGCAAAAACTTGGTCAAATGTAGAAATAATACCTAGGAGGCTTTAAACGAGAGGGTTAGTAATATATGTCACTGTATAAGTGCTGCACTTAATTAGCCTCTGATCAACAAGTTGAATGGTCTGTCATCTATGACTGGGGTCTCTTAAGCATGTGCCCAGATATACCGAATGGACACTGCTGTCTTTAGCAGGAAAGGACCGTGTGGGCCCTGCACTATAATAGTCAGTTGGCCAATTACATGCTGGTGGAGCACAGCTGAGCGCTTAGCATTCTCCGCTAAGTACATTGAAGTGCTTGACAATGTTGAAAGTCCTGGAGTGCAGGCGCAGGTGGTTTACGTTGGGAGAGATAAGTTCCGGCCTTGACCGTGCCAATATGTTGGAGATTAGCCATGACTCAGTGGGTATAGCATACTTTCAATTCTTACAGTTCATATGGAGAGTATGCTATCAAACAGTTTACAATAGTTTTAGGCAGCGGTAGTAAGCAATATGGGCAAAAACGTATTTGACGGTATAATACATCTTAAGTAAGCCTTTAATGTAGACTAGCAATGGTATATTATTCGAGGTGTCCCTTCACTTTTTATAAGAATCCTATGTCACAACTGAAGCAAATATTGTAATATTTACACAATATTGTAGTCCGTAAAATGATCAGCATGTTAGTTTGGTGTTAATTGTATTCTAGTATTTATTTTCTGGCATATATTACAAGGACTTTTATTTTAAGCTGGTTTTCTTAATTTTTTTTAGGTTCTCTGAGTAAAAGTACAGCCAGTTTGGTGCCGACAGTAGTGCAATCGACACATAGCTATGGCTAGAGTGAATTGTTAGAATATTACCATTACATGTGTGAGGCAAGGCTGTGGTCAAATACGGCCTTTATTAAAGCCCAACAGCTTTTTCACCATATATTCTTTAAATGTAACCTTTAATATAACCAGGCAGGTCATTAAGAACACATTCTTATCCATCCAGAGGAGGCCTGGGAAGCAACAGTAGCTACTGGAGGAAAGGAAACACATCCAACACTACAATACATTGAAAGATGTCAATATTGCCTTCAAACTCTAACGAGATGAAGGCACATGTATGTAAAGACCACTGCAGTTTCTCCGAGTCCTGAATATTGCTTTATGTCCAAGAGTCATTTGTCTCATATGTGCATCTCTTATATACAAGCCATTCATACTGTCAGTTGCTGAGAAGCTGCGGAGCATCTCAGCTTGCAGGTTGAGACTGGGGTGTTGCCTCTAACAGCTGGCTAAGTGAGGAGCGCCAAATGGAAAGCAGGCTAGTCTCCATGCTAAGTCAAAAGCTAATGGCTTACCTTTACATTTTTGGCATTTAGCAGACACTCTTATCCAGAGCAACTTACAACTGTGCTTGGTGTTCCGTCAGAGAATGTTAGCTAGTACAAGAAGGTTAGAGTCTAAAACTCGCCTTCAGCTCAGACGCTGCCCGAACAAGGGCCAGAGCTAATGCCTACAAAGAAGGATACAGAGTTAAATACAGCAGAAGAGCACTATCTAGCTACTCCAAGCCATCACTCATACCTAGAGAGAAGAAACGTTAAGCTCAGTGTAAGTGCAAAACAAAGCATTTCACTATATACAGTTGTTAGTGCTCACTAAAGTGTTTTACAAAGAGATGGTCTTTAGTCTCTTTAGTCTCTCTCAGAGCCTGCTGTTCGGACAGCCAGTGGAAGTTTGTTCCACCATCTGGGTGCCAGGACAGATAAGAGTCAGACGTTTGTCTTGCATGCTTACCCCAAGAGACTGTCTCTTCCCTTCATTCTCTTTACCCCTCCGTTAACCCATTATTTTATTGCAATCTGATGTCTGCTTCTAATACAACAACCAGCATTAGCCTACCTCAGGTTGCAACTCATTACACACAAGGTGAGGAAATCAAGATGTTTTGCACTGTTTGTTGCATTAAATGCATTTATTTGCGGACGTTTTGCATTGCATTATATGCATATATTTTTCATTTGCATTTATTAGGTACAATGGTAATGACAAAACTAATGCCTTAAGAAGAGCATTAACCACTACTAGTTTCCAAAGGTGTAAGCTATAAAGATGGAGATAAGTACTTGTACATGTCCGAAGTGTCCGGTTAAGGTGAAGGAAAATTAGCTATTGCTACAGTCTCTTGCTTCATATGTATATTCTGAACTAGTAAACTGTATCTGAATATGTATCTAAATAAACTGTTGATGTAACTTCTCTTTAAGGAAGCCCTTACGAGGGCACGTTCTGAGAGACACTCAAAAATGGAAAAGAATTTCCAGCAAGTGTGAGAAGACAAGTGGACAGTGGGCGTGTGGGTGAACATTCCCGCACTGACACTGGTTCTTTGGGTGTCCCAGCAAAAGCACCTGTGCTGCACTGAGCAACGCAGTGGTGTGTTTGCATGGCGGTGGTGGTGGTGTGGTTGGGGGCGGGGGGTGAGTGGTGGTTCAGGGGTCTGCGTGACCTGTTAATGTCCTGGAGGGTATTTGATGACAGTTGCAGTAATCTGAGGCTCACTGGTGTCTCTTACACTCATTTAATCTTTGTCATCAAACCCTTCCATTCCCATGATTAATGGAGCCAGTTCAGCCGTGTTTTCAGAGCATTATATTTGGCTCAGCTGAACCCTGATCTATGGCCTGGACTTACAAACCATTACTGCACAATATTCTCCACTAATACCAGCATGTAAACAAACGAAAGATGGCGTCACTCTCTTTCGGGATTTCACACTTTCCCAGCAGCGCTCTCTTTCTCATGTAGTCTCTCTGCTCTTTCACTTTCTTTTGCTCTCTCACTCATCCAGTAGCACTTTCTTTCTCATATACTGTACACTTTCCTCTCTCATTCTCTCACTTAACGAGGTGTGCTCTCTTTCTCATATAACTTCACCTCTTTGTCTCTTTCTTTCTCACTCTCTCTCTCTCTCTCTTTCTCTCTCATTTAGTCAGTAGCTCTTTCTCATATTGTTTAAACTCTCTCTCTCTCTCTAATCTCTGTAGAGTTACACATCCAACAGAGCTCCCAAGGCCCATCTTTATATGTGTATGAATATGTGTGTGTGTGCGTGTGAGCGTGAAAGTGATATCTTCTATAAATGTCTTCTCCGCTGCTTGCCAGGGTCTAAACGATCTTTGGCATGGATTAAATCAAAACTGAAATACAAATCGTAGCAAGGGCCAGCTCAGCCCATTCTGGCTGTAGGAGTAGGTGCAAACCAGCCTTTAGTGCATACACACACACACACACACACACACACACACACACACACACACACACACAGGTGCAGGCTTCTATATTGGAGTCTGCTCCTATGCATGTATGAAGGGCCTGACATCCACTGTTTTTCTGGTTTATACATATATACATACTCATCAATGGCCAGGACCCCCACAGGACCACCACAGAGCAGGTATGATGTGGGTGGTGTATCATTCTCAGCACTGCAGTGACACTGATGTAGTGGTGGTGTGTTAGTGTGTGTTGTGCTGGTATGGATGATGGGGCTATAAATATCTGCGGGGTGTGAGTGACGGGATCCATAGATTGAGAAGAGGTGCTACAGTGCAGTGAATGTCTCGTTCCATGTGTGGAAAATGGCTCCAAAGCAGATGTTAATGATTGGCTAAAAGGAGTGACTGCATTTGGGCGTGCCAAAGACCATAGTGTGAAGGAAGTAGCTGAATCTGCATCCACCACCAAATCTGGCCCAACTGCACAATTCTTTGATGCAAGAGTGTCTGAACATTGATGTGGCCTACATCCAGAAATGTGTTACACATGCAGATCAATCTGCACCGCCATCTTGGATCGCACCATCTTCGACACACTGTATCCAAAAACATCTGAATCTAATAAATTAAATTAAATTAAATTAAATTAAATTAATACATCTATATATCTATATCTATATACAAATATTCATTCATATATATTATTTGTATACATGTACATTATGTATATATGTATATGTATCTGCATAATGTTCTGAACTGCCCTGTCTCCGCACAGTTTGAATTCATTTTCATTATCAGAAGTACGGCCAGTGTTGCTGCTGAAAGTGCTGGCCATTCGTTTAGCTTTCAGCGGAACTCACTAGAACTTCCAGACAGCAGGAGGGAGGGAGAGGGGGAGAAGAAGGGAGGTGACAGTAAGGGCAGTTTGTCTTTTGCGAGCAACATAAATAGTGACACCACTGCACTGCGCACACACACACACACTCCCCCAGTCCCATTAGCTGTAGAATGTAGAGGACCTGTGAACCCCCCTCTTCTACTCCATGGCCAGACTTAGCACTGTCATTTATAGCCTAGCACGCCATCAATCTTAGCTGAAGTGAGAAGTGCAAAGAGCTGATGAAACAGCAGCCATGATCACTATTTCAGCCCGAGAGAGAGAGAGAGAGAAGAGAAGGAGGACGAGGGAAAAGAGAGGGGGATGAGTTGTTAGACTAGACAGAGAGAGAGGAAAGGAAAGAGGTACCAACAAGAGTACCAAAAAGTAACAAGAGTTGGCCAGAGTGGGATTAGCTAAAGGTCCTATAAAGATACAGGCATGAGGTGGAGAACAGATGAAAATGTGTGTGTGTGTGTGTGTGTGTGTGTGTGTGTGTGTGTGTGCGTGACGGGACGGGACGATTGTGTGGACATATTTGCTCACCAAATGACTCTGATTACAGGAGTACAATTTCACAATCACTGTTTTGACATGTGTGCGAGTGTGTATTAGCCTTGGTGATCATTTGGGCAGCTGGGATCTGACACAACTAAAATTATCCACAAGACTGTAATGAAGGATTGAGCTGTCAAATGTGCACTGAGCAGGTTCCCTCTGCTAACCAGCTGAGTCTGGCGCCGCAGTCAGAATTGGGAGTTACAGACTGTCACAATAAAAACAGCATAGACCATGTGAATTAGGAACAATACGATAATTTCATGATACAATATGTACTGTCACTTTTGCTACCATAGAATGCTACCATAACATCTAACATTTTTGTTTCTACACTCATCAAATAAATAGTTGCACCCAGAAGGAAGTGTTGGATTGCAGTGCTATTGGGATGGAAGATAAAGGTTACCAGGAACAATAAATGCTAGAACATTTGGACTGATATGGGCAATATTTAATGAGCTAACGCAACATGCCAGACGTCTTGGCATGGAGTTGTAGAGGTTCCTAATGGTGTCCTGTGATAATCCATCCCATGCAGTTTGAATATTCTCACACAGTTCCTGTAGATTGTGCGGTAGGGGTGTAGGTGGAGTGACACCAGGCCTTCTAGATATGTGACGTGTGAAAACAAACTGTTCGTATTAGTGCTGACCACGGTGCCTCCACACACGGGTTCACTGGTCGTCTCCAGCAAGACAAAAGCGGGACTCGTCACTAAATACCACTAAACACCATTGCAGTCTTTAGCGACGTTGACGTGGTGTTAAGGGAAGTCGCTGTAACGGTCTGTAATGCTTTAAAATGTGAAGAAGGCTACTGTTATTTTTTGTGTTGAATTTCAGTACTCTAAATTTCTCTGGCTCTCTGGACTTTCTTTGGACTTGGCAAGGCCGCCTAGGGAGCAGCTTAATCAGATCAAAGATTTGAGAGATTTGCTTGTTGGAAATGGTGCCTCACACTTTTCAGTGAATTCCAAATTTGAATGCAACCAGACTACATTCTATACGTTAAAATATCAAATCATTTTTTGCAGTGTTTATTTATGCTGAAGTAATAAGGAGTATTGTTACTGCAAATTTCTACGCATGCTGCTTTATATATTGTGCATAATATAGGGCAGCCAATGAGAACAGAAGTCATTTGCATAAATCAGTGAGGCACAAGAAGAAAAACAACCAGTTCTAAGGAATAAAATGGTCATTATGAATTATTTTGAAATATAAAACCACACAAATAAGTGATTAGCATCTCTCTCTCTCTCTCTCTCTCTCTCTCTCTCTTTGGTAGGTGAGGAAATTGTGGTTTATTTAGGTTTTTGAGAAGAGTTCAACACCCACCGGTTCCATCCGGAAGCTTCCTGGACTAGAGACCAGTCTCCCATGACAGCTACATCAACGAGCCGCAGCCACACACACACACATCCACATGTACGCCCACATGATATACGCCTAAATGTTGTGCTTACACTGCAGAACTCCTATCAATATACACTGTCTAATTTCAAATTGAGCGTGTTACTGTGTGTGTGTGTGTGTGTGTATGTTTTATGTATGTGCTGATGTTTGTAAAGGTCCAGAGGAAACCTCATTGTGTGTCACAGACAGAATCCCTGGAGTTCTGTCTGCGATCTGATTGGCTAAGAAAGGATCTGTTTATGTCTGAGAGAACAGGATCAACACGGCCACCCAAGCAGCCTTGCAGCCCAGCGAGCTGTCAATCAATCAGCAGCCTGCTGACAGGACTAAAGAGGCGGAGACCAGTCACTGACCACAGCCTGGGAGAGGACATACCCACAGCAGCTACCCTCAGACCACACTGACAGCTACATCATCAGGTCTTAGCCAATCAGGGCATAGAAGAAGTATCACCTGATTAAGTTATGCAGGTCTGATTGACTTATGCTAGATGAGAATGGTTCACTGGTTAGCTCATTATTCACTCAATAATAGCGTGTGCTCTGACCATTCACATCAAAACACTGCGAATGAGTCTGTACAACTCACATGTCAACAACTTATGTATGCAGACATTATGAATAAATGGCTTTGTATCTAAACACATTATACAAGTTCAAAATATGTGCAAAGACTATTAACTATGTAGTACTAAACTGTGGAATTGGACCAGGCCTGAAATCATGGATAGATGACACACTGGAGCCATACTTAGCACGACTCCTCCCAACATTGTAATGTTATAAAAACTAGAGTGCATTAGCATCTGTGGATACCCCCACAAGCAACAATAACAGCTGTGATTCGATTTGGACCGGACAAGTTTCTAGGTGTAGGCCACATCCAGGTCAAGACACTCAAAGAATTGTGCAGTTGGGCCAGACTTGGTGGATGCCTTCCCATTTTAGCCACTGCCGGTAGACCCGTATGACCACATGCTGACATACACCTGCAGATTCAGCTACTTCCTTCACACTATGGTCTTTAGCGAGCCCAAATGCAGTCACTCCTTTTAGCCAATCATTAACATCTGCTTTGGAGCCATTTTCCATACATGGAACGAGACATTCACTGTACTGTACCACCTCTTCTCAATCCATGGATCCCCTCACTCACACCCCGCAGGTATTTATAGCCTCATCACCCTCGTACAGCGCCATCTGCAGGAGCTAGAAGTTACTACCACCTTAAACACACAAGGTGACTAATTTTTTGTTCGGTGAGCTTATCATTTAAATCACATGTTAAGTGTTTGATTCTGACTCTTTGTAGTATTACTATTTAATTTTCTGCCTGTTTTACTCTTTTGACCTGAATGTGCCACTTTTCACAATTGTGGCAGAAATTAGATGCAGCTTCACAAGTAGCTAAAAGCTTTTCATGACTTTGTGTTTCTGTTAGCCGAGTGTAGAACACCGCTGCAGAGGAGTAGCTGTGGGTCAGTGTGTGTGTGTGTGTGTGTATGTGTATGTGTTTATTATTGCTGGGATCACTGCTGAGACGGACAGATTTACAGAGAGACACACACTGAGCCTGGAATGACAAACACACACACGCATACACATTTTCAGACACACGGAGAGAGGAAAAGAAAGAAAATAAAGAAATCCAATATAGTGTTTAACATTCACATAAACACTGATGAGCACAAAATAACACTGTGGTCTGAGAGATGCTGCACGTCTCTCATACACTTAAGAGGAATATTCAGTTCTTTCTGCACACAAGCAGCTTGTTTCTGTGTGTGTGTGTGTGTGTGTGTGTGTGTGTATGTGTGTGTGTGTGAGAGAGAGAGAGAGAGAGAGAGAGAGAGACAGAGAGTGAGAGAAAGCTGTTAGCATATAAATCAGATGTAATCCATGAGTTAGTTGGAGCAGCACATACTGCAGGATGGAGCTGGAATAAGAGAGGATGAGGAAACTCCCACAGGATATATACCCTCTCACACTCTCAGTACAGTGTGTGTACAGTACTGATCCACTCCACTGTACAGGACAATCAATAACTCAGATTACACAATCAATCAGCGTCTGTGTCCTCATCTGATCAGAACAAGGAATTAAAGGAAAGCAAATACACCAAACTAACAGACTGCATATCAATAACAACATAAACATTAAACATGTTCATCTTCAAAAGAAAGGGAAAAGGGAAATGGGGAAAAAAAAGAAAGAAAGAAAGAAAGAAAGAAGAAAGGAAAAAAGAAAGAAAGAAAGAACCACATGGAAAACAAAGGAAGAAAAAGATCACGAGAGACAGAAAGAAGGACAACAAATTACAAAAAAGAAAGAAAGAAAGAATTAAAGAGACAGACAGACAGGGAATGCAGAGAGAGAGAAAGAAGAGAGAGGGAGGGAGGGAGGGAGGGAGGGAGGGAAAGGGAATGACCCATCGCATCATCAATTGCTAAAGCCGGATGTGGTGGTGACCTCTGGAGGTCAGGCAAATGCAGGGATTACACCCCTATTCCTGTGTGTGTGTGTGTGTGTGTGTGTGCGTGTGTGTGTTATGGCTACTAAGACCACATCTACAGCAGGGTTCTGTATCTTTGGTTTCTTTTTAAATTTAAACCATTCTAACATGAACTAACATTATCATCACTGTGAAGAAATAACAGTTTTGATGGTACGGCAAAGACGTGTATGTGCCATGTTCCTGAGATATATACTGAAGTTAGCATGCTAATCATCTAGCCCCTGCCTGTCCTGTCTATAGTACCACTTTGTACCTGAAGAGGCCAAAGTGAGTCACTGTAGTTTTGAGTCTCGGCCATCAGTTCAACATCAGCCCCGACAGCATAATCTCTTTTGTCAATCATGCTGAAGGTGCTGAAGGTGAAGGTGCTGAAGGTACCCGATTCGATCATTTAAGGGCGGGCAAGCAGCCAATGAAATGAACAGTAAACACAATGATGGCTGAAGCTTTTGTCAAGCAACTACATTCAGCAGCAAAGAAGTTATATAAATAGAAGCAGAACAAGACTTAATAATATGGGGGAGGGACTGTGCATTTCCTTGTTTCATATGATAGGGGTGGATACCAGAGCTTGGGGACATGTTGCCCCTGATTTGTTTGGAGTATGAATTCCACAGGTTGCATCATCTTACTCGTTTAATGTAAGTTAGTACAGTTATATTATATCTAAGTACTTTTAGGCTGCTTCTATTGTTCTATCCAATAGGTCTACAAGGTTATATAGGCTTATACATCATAACATGTTGCTATTCAGTTTACATATACCCATCAGTAGTGGTGGACGAAGTGCACAAACTATGTACTTGAGTTAAAGTAGAGATCCCCAAGGTAAAATATTACTCCAGTAAAAGTCCTCCTTTTAGACCTCTACTGGAGTAAAAGTACTAAAGTATTTACCTTCAAATGTACGTAAGTATGGAGAGTAACAGTATCATGATTTATTATGGCTCTAATGTCCTATTATCATTTCTGGAACAAGACTCTTTTAATAGAAGGTCATTAATTAGTCTGACACTGATGAACACTTAAGGAGAACAGGTTCCACTAGCTAGAACTATAAAATAACTTTTTGCAAATGAGCAAAGTTTAGGTTTAAGATTTATTTGCAACTTAGTTACAAGTTTAAGTATAATTTAAAAAACTTGCTTTAAACAGGCTCACAAATAAGTTTCCTTTACTGTATTCCATCTTCATTAAACTAGCTAAAACAAATTTACTATAAAAGGAACTAGTGTTTGTATGAATGCAGAAATAGACACTCGCCAGTCACAAGTGCATGTGTACATATTTCTATATTGTGTCTATTTAGCCACAAAGTCAAGAACAATATGGTTCATCTGTGCACTAACCACATCATGCTTTACCTGCCTTCCTCTAGGTGGTCCTTGATGTAGTCCAGGCCTGAAATGCACATTTCCATGGATGCTAAGAATCCATTAATAAGCTTGTTTAATTTTGACACGTTACGTTTTTACGTGCACATAAGCCGACAGTAACTACAAATTTCGCATAATGTAGTGGAGTAAAAAGTAAGATATATGAGTTTGAAATGTAGTGGAGTTAAAGTAAAAAGTCGTCCAAAATGGAAATACTTCAGTAAAGTACAGATACACAAAAAAACTACTTAAGTACAGTAACTAATTACATTTACTTAGTTACTGTCACCACTGCCCATCAGCCATTACATTAAAGCCACCTCCTTGAATCTAAACTCACTGTCCATTTTATCAGCTCCACTTACCATATAGGAGCATTGTGTAGTTCTACAGTTACAGATTGTAGTCCATCTGTTACTCTGTATACTCTGTTACCCTTTTCTACAATAGTCAGGACCACCACAGAGCAGGTATTATGTGGGTGGTGGATCATTCTCAGCACTGCAGTGACACTGACGTGGTGGTGGTGTGTTAGTGTGTGTTCTGCGGGTGTGAGTGGATCAGACACAGCAGTGCTGCTAGAGTGTTTAAACACTGTGTCCACTCACTGTCCACTCTATTAGACACTCCTACATTGCTGCTCCACCTTGTAGATGTACAGTCAGAGATGATAGCTCATCTGCTGCTGCACAGTTTGTGTTGGTCATCCTATAGTCCTTCACCAGTCATAAGACGCTGCCCACAGGACACTGTAGACTGGATAGTTTTGGTTGGTGGACTGTTCTCAGTCCAGTAGTGACACTGAGGTGTCCAGTCGTACTGCTGGGCCCGATCCATTCACACCAGCACAACACACACTAACACACCACCACTATTTTTGAACATACAGTGTGTCTCAGATGCGGTGTTCTTGTAGCTAGTTTCAAAATACATTAGAAGCAATTCTTTTTTTTCTAATAGTGTATTTTGTTTACCTAACAGTTCCCATCATGCATCATTGCTTGCTGTCTGTAAAAGAGGCAAACGAATTAAAAGAAGACTCTGTCTCTGGCCAATTAGGACTCAGAGGTACAAAGCAGAAGCTACTGTTACCCCTGCATGGCACCTTTAGCCGGCTCTTCTTTGTAACACACTCCAAAGTGACACACCTTCTACAGGCTCCAACAGGCTGCTGAAAGATTGAGATCTGGCAGTGCAGGTGCTTCTAAAGAGCCCTAAACATCCACAAAACACTTGTGTCCCAAGTTTCACTGATTCGAGTTAGTGCCCTGACGAAGCCGACTGTAGGCCGTCAGACGCTGTCAGGCTATCGGCCTGTGGTTTGAGTGGTGTGTACCGCATCTTTGGCTCTATTTGGCCCTTGCTGGTGCAGTTTTAGTCTATAAGCATGTTGAATCACCATCGGTGGTTGGTGTGAGAGAAACCTGTGAATCATCAGCATACAAAGAGACAAACGAAGTGTATGCTGCTAGTGCAGGTAGTGTACCAAGGTATTATCACTGTAAGCATTTTGGTAGCACTTTACATTAAGTGTTGAGTAACTACCATGAAGTAATGCATTAGTTAAGATGAAGTAATACATTGACAATGGTTAACTAATGTTAAATAACCATGTAACATCTGTTGTTAGCTGTTGTTACACCTTTACTTAACATTAGTTAATCATCGTTAATGTATTACTTCATGTTCACTAATTTATTACTTCATGGTAGATAGTCAATACTAATAATAATACTAATAATTATACTATATTGAGTCAGTATTACCGGCATATCAACTGTCTTTGCTATCAGAACAAATGAACAAGGCTGCTCTAATAACATAATAACACAGCAGGGGTTACTCGCTCATTTCATGAACTTTTTACATTTTTGTCATATACACATTCACTTCTTAAGCCTGTGGTCTTTCTTCCACTATTAAAAACCATAGCTTATGTGATGTTAGTGCCAAGGTAATGCTCGTTTACTTTCACTTTTTTTTTAGTTGCTATCACAGATGAGCAGTTCTGGACGAGTCTCTCACAAAAAATAGTTTGCTCGCATAAGCATATCACTGCTGTTGGAGCAAAGCCTTGTATTTCCAGCATGATGACTTTACAGGAGGAGGAAAATAGCATACTTCACTTTCAATGTAAGCTAATGCAACCAGATTTTTCAGACTGTACTGTCATTTCATTTTGTCTTTCAGCTCCTTTTCTTTCTTTGGTATCAAGGAAAGGCAAGAGGTATTTTCTAATTATTTCAAACACTGAGATAATTATATACATACTAACATACATACATAACTATTCTAGCGATGATGGGTGTATATATATATCAATATTCTATCCCTTGTATATACCCTGCATCTCTTTTGGAATTATGCAGTCCACCTTAAAAACCTCCAAAATAGAACTTCACAGGAGGATAACATGGCTTTCCTAACCTGCAGTGGAGGCTGATATAACAAGTTTTTTTTTCTAAGAAATTCTATTGGTCTGTCCATCATGAATATTCCATAAACTGAAAGGGGAACTAGAGCTTTTAAACTGTGAAGAAAAGTAGATTTTTTATGCAACAGAATAATAAAGAGAGGGCGATATGGCAGAAACATAATGCTGTGGTACATATACAAGAGTATATGTGGTATATGTATTGTTTCATACAAGTGTATAAGTGTAAGCCTGTAGAATCTTTAAGATAATCAACAACAACCATTTAGTTGGGTGTATCTAAACCTTTGACTGTTATTGTGTGTGTGTGTGTGTGTGTATATATATATATATATATATATATATACACACACACACACACACACAATAACAGTCAAAGGTTTAGATACACCCAACTAAATGGTTGTTGTTGATTATCTTAAAGATTCTACAGGCTTA
>CM067492.1:27694750-27719545 GCA_034552555.1 Semaprochilodus insignis
CAACAGCAGCCTGTAAGTAGCAGCCATGCTGTGTGATTGTATCAGTGTTTGCCGGTTGAAGCAGATCATCTTAAACTGAGAGTTTCATAGTGAGGAACAACTTTAATCTACTTTGTGTTGATGTCCAGATGGAAAGCGAGTAGTTAGCAATGTTACTAACATCAGCTACTAGCAAGTTCCAAGCAATTGCTGACACAAATATGTCTCTGTCATCACATAAATTACATTTAGACATATAGCAAAATAGCAAAACCATAGCAGTTATTACTATAGCAACTTTTAACTAAGAATAAAACCTGATATCTGGTATGTGAGGGCAGTTGTAGGCAGGAGATTAGGGAACCAGCCTTCTGACGGGCAGTTGCTGGCTCGATCCCCTGAACCAACAGGACATGACGCAAGAGCCCTTAAGCAAAGGCACCTAACCTCCAACTGCTCCCTGGGTGCCCTGGATAGGGCTACCTACCACTCAAGTGCGCTCACTGCCTCCTAGTGTGTTTGTTCACTAGAGTGTGTGTAGGTGGGTATTTCACTGCACGGGTGGGATAAATGCAGACATCAAATTCCTCGGTGTGCAAGCACATTGGTCAAATAAGTGTCTCTAAATATTAAATTCTACATTTCTAAAATAAAACAGTCTCGGGCACATGCACACATACAGCCCTGAGGCCTAGCCCAGCCCTCCCTCACTTTTATTCTTTTCATCTTTTCGTCTGTCCCTTATCTTTCCTTATCTCCTACACTCTCTGTTCTTTTTTACTTTCTTTCTCTCATCCTTCTCCTTCCCTTAAACACCTCCACAGTTTCTTCCCTCTCTCTCTCTCTCTCTCTCTCTCTCTCTCTCTCTCTGCCCGGCCTCCACACTGTTTGCTCTATCTGTCATCAGGCCCACCTTCTATCGCACGTTCACAGAAAGGAAAACAGAGTCTCCCTCCATCCACTCATCCGTCTCTCCTGCCATCCCCTTATCCATCTCAGAAACATGTAACTAGTCAAAATAACGCTATCGCTAAGGAAAACATCTCCATGGAGAGGTGCCACGGCAGCCGGCGATGACAGTCTCTGCTCACACATTCCGTCAAAACGCTATCAAGAGCGGCAATCTGCACACACACACACACACACACACACACACATACACACACACACATTTATGCTATTACAAAATCCATAGAATGCTACAATACACCACTTCATCTGTACAGCCACCTCTAGATTGTGTATAGAGGTTGGAATTGTACAGCTGCAGAGATGTAAAGATTGCGCAAACTGTGTGGTGAAACAGACTTAGGGTCAGGATTAGTGCCAGGGTTAGGGTTAGAACCAGGGTGAAAGGTGAGGGTAAAGTTTGGGGGTATGGGTTGAGGTTAAAGTTAAGGTTAGGGCCAGTGCTAATGCTGGGAAAATCAAGGTGAATTGAATGAGAACCGAATAGAAGTCACAGCTATGTTTAATAGTGAAAGTAAGAGCATTTCCACACACACACACACACACACACACAAACACACAATGCAACAAGAACAGCTGTGTGGCCATAACAAAAACACTTGTTACTGAGGCTAATCAGGGAAACAAGGCTTCAGTTTGCTAGGCAGCATAAGGGTTCGATTTTGGAGCAATGGAAAAGGTTATGTGTTCTGATGAGACCAGACTGACCCTACTCCAGAATGATGGCTGTCTCAGCATGAGACGGGAATTGAACAAGGCGATGCACCCATCATGCACAGTACACACTGTACAAGCCTATGGAGGCAGTGTCATGATCTGGGGGGCTTCATTTGGTCAGGTTGAGGCTCAGCAATGTTATGTGGCAGTAAAATGAAGTCAGATGCTTGAATGCACTAAATGACCAGATTATCCTATAAATCGATTTTTTCTTCTTGATGGGACGGCCATATTCCAGCATGAGGTTCATCTGATTCAAATTGTGAAAGAGTGGCTCAGTGAGGATGAGGAACTGGCTACCACAGAGTCCTTCCTTAACCCCATTGAAAGTCTTGGGGATGTGCTGGAAAAGACTATGGTCGGCACTGAATGCTGTGCCATTGCATACACTTGATGAAACAATGCCGTGGTGAACGCGCATTGTATACAAAGCTATCAGCTTTAATCTTGTTTGAATGGTGAAGGAGTAGTTTGAAGAGCCTGAGGAACTGGCCGCCACACAATCCTGACCTTAACCCCATTAAAAGTCCTAGTGACGTGCTGGAGAAGGCTCTACGGAGCGGTTAGACTCTCCTGGCATCAGTAAAAAGATCTAAGCCAAAAATGCATACAACTCTGGACGGCATTGAATGTTGTGCCATTGCATACGCTTGTCGAAACAATGCCACGGTGAACGTGCATCATACACAAGGCTATCAAGATAAATGAACCAACTTTAGAGCAACTTTAATGTGCTGGAAAGGAATGTGGGTGAATGTGTTGCCAAGAATGTTGCCATCTAAGAGTCACCGAGCGTAAAGGTGGCGATCTGGAGTCAACTCCGTCTCCCAAACAGAAAACAACTCACAACCAGACAAAACAGGAAGGAAAAAGAAATCTGTAGAACAAATCTGAGCAAAGAGGATCAGATCTGATGCAGCATTGGAGGAAATGCATATAAAACCTGGCACTAAGTCGCTGGCTTAGATGACTACCTGACCCTGTCCGACTGTATCTCTCTGAAACATGTTACTTTGTCTCAACCATCAAACCATCTCTTTTTTTTAAAGCCATGCACATGACTATCTGATGGGAGCGCCTAGCATGGCATGCAAAACTCTGACCTGCCAACACTTGTTTATTCGACAAAATATCTTTGATGTTTATTCATGTCACATTGCAGTCTGTACGGAACTGGACAGTGACATAATCTCTTGCTTTTGCACTGTACTCCAGCACACTGGGTTTCAAATGAAACAATGACAACAATGACTATGAAGTGCAGATTGATGGCTTTACTTTGAGTATGTCTGAGTCAGGTACACCATATGTGTAATACACCCCTTTTTACACATACTAAAATCACCCACTCAGTTCTTTCTTGGTTAGCTTTAAATGGCTGCATCTTTAATTCATGCACGGGGACAGCTAACAAGAGGCCAGCTTTTGACATGAGGACCATAATGTCAGGAAGTGAAGTAAAGAAGGCCACCAGGTTGAAAACTCATATTAAATATAAGTTTGCCTTGCGTGTTTAAGGTGGTAGTAACTTCAGGCTCCTGCAGATGGTGCTGCACAAGGACGATGGGGCTATGAATACCTGCGGGGTGTAAGTGACGGGATTCATAGATTGGGAAGAGGTGCTACAGTGCAGTGAGTGTCTCGTTCCATGTGTGGAAAATGGCTCCAAAGCAGATGTTAATGAGTGGCTAAAAGGAGTGATTGTATTTGGGCATGCCAAAGAACATAGTGTGAAGGAAGTAGCTGAATTTGCAGGTGCAGGTGTACGGGTTTACCAACAGTGGTTAAAATCCCAGTCTACAGGAAATTCTCCTCAGAATTGTGCCAGGGAAGGCATCCACCAAATCTGGCCCAACTGCGCAATTCTTTGATGCAAGAGTGTCTGAACATTGATGTGTCCAGGCCATGCCAAATCCAATCACAGCTGTTATTTGTGTTTGTGGAGGTATTAGACACTATTACGTACATTTCAGTCACAGGTGACTCATTTTTTGCTATGTCAAAATACATTTTTGGTCCATTGTTAATAAGCGAGAACACGTTGGTGAACTTGGCATTGGTAAACAGTTTGCCGTTACATGGAGGGCCACCATAGTGGGAAGAACACTTTCAGTCATGAGGAGCTGTTGATTAGATCAGGATGTAGCCATAGATATGAGAAAAGTACACCAGCATGACCTCAGAGTGTTGAAACATGAGACATAACCCACCTATAAGCCTTAAGAACGGAAAAGTCAGGTCACATAAGTACCAACATAGCCTGAAGAGATTCTGTGAATCTGTGAATCATGAAGGCATGGACAAGTATGAGTGAGCTTGCTCATAACGCAAATACAGAATATAGCAGGATATAGCCGAATATACTAATTAGTTCATATTCTTCATATTCAAGTTAATATTCATTTTTCGAAAGGTGGTCGCTAGGTGGGCAATAATGAGCAAAGAATGGCACACCAAATAGCAACAGTGTGCTGACACTGCTCACCACAAAGATGAAACCTCTGTCCTAATACCTAAAATATGCTATTTCTTATTAAAAGACTCAAAAGATCTTTCAAAAGTGTCAATTAGCGGCGTGATGGCTAAAGCTAGCTAGCTTCTTATTAGCATTTTAGTTCCACCTTAAATGGAGCTGATGTTACAGGCGACAAAGTTACGTCACTATAGCCTTGTGGAAAAAACTCTCAGGAGATACTTCTCCTTTAACTTTTCAAGCAGCCAATAAGTGCCAGCTCTGAACTGTTGAAACTAATAACCATCTGATGTTAATAGCTAATAAATTGCCCATTTTTTCTATTGGGTCATAGATTCCGCAGTTTGCTGGGAGTTGAGTGAGTCACATAGGGAAATTTTTTAACACTCATTTCAGCCAGAAGGTAAGGGAGACATCTAAAAGCATACGATTAGACTGTAAATGAACTTGTGAAGCTATAACTTGTGAATTATTTGACACATTTTTGTTTACTGTGCAAAATGTAAATAAAAATAGAATGTACTAATTTACAAACCGTTTAAGCCCTACATTTGACAAATATGTGCCTGTTTTGAATTTGATGCCAGTAACATGTTTCAAAAAGGCTGGCGCAGGTTCTTGTTTCCCACTGCACTCATCAGCTCTTCTTTTAACAGCACACTGTCTCCATTGTCCTATTTTGTCTTTCATAATGTGCCAAACGTTTTTTAGTGGATGACCAATCTGGACTGCAGGCAGGTCAGTTTAGCACCCGGACTCTTTTACTACAGAGCCATGCTGCTGTAATACATGCTGAATGTGGTTCATTGTCTTGCTGAAATAAGCAACGCCTTCCCTGAAAAAGGCATCATCTTGATGCAGCACATGTTCCTCCAAAACCCATACATATCATTCAAACCCATACATAAATCTTTAGTTAAACGTAACAAGAAGACAATTGCAAGATGACCAAAATGACCAATTCTTATTGCTCATACCCACTCTAATTAGTGAACTGACACACATGCTTAATTGTGCCAATACAGCTGTTACCCCTCCAGGTCTCCCTGATACCACCGATCTCCCGGACTCCATTTCCCAGAGTGCTCCATCCGATGACTTCACTCTCACATGTCCCCAGTCAGCCAATCACCCACGTTCCAACTCTCCTGAGTACTAATTTGACCCACCTGCTTCTCATCATCAAACCCCTCTCACACACATACACACTGTGAAGTTTTGCCAAACCCCGTCCTCTCTCGCCTTTGCTGTATTCTTTGGTTCTGACCCCTTTTGTCTTTGACTCTCTCTCTCTTGCTTATCCCCTTGTTTAGTTTGCCTGGTTGTTTTGCCTCTCTGGTTCTCGACTCTCCTTTTGTTTATTCTGACTACTCTCTTGGATTTGCCTCTTTGGATTTGTTCGCTGGTCTGTCTGACTTCCTGGTTTTCAACCTCTGCCTGTCTCTCTGTCTTCGACCCTCCATTACATATTTTGTTATGCTTACCTGGATATTGCTGTTGTGCTTAACTATCGATTTGCCAAATAAACCTCCTTTGACTTTTAGCTCTGTGCGTGTTGAGCCCAGGCCTTTGTACCTGACAACAGCTTGTATAATCTCTGTAGAAAAGCACTGACCAACAGAACTGGATAAGCTGCACATGATCCTAAGGTGGAGCAGTGGAATTGCATCCTCTATCTGACACCTTTAGAATAAGCTGTTGGGTTGATACAGAACTAATCATCCAATATCAATCCCTCACCTCACTATTGCTCTTATAGCTGAATGCAATGAAATCCTCACAGCAATGTTCCAACATCTAGTGTAAGGCCTTCCCAGATGAGTAGAGAGTTGTTACTGCAGCAAACTCCCTCCTAATACCTTTGATGGCAGAAGATGTATATGATGAGCAGGTGTCTACAAACTTATGGCCATATTGTGAACAGACTGCACTGCCCTATGTGTCAAAGCCAAACTGATAAGGAAGAACCGCTTACACACTGTTCATCACTATTGGAAAGTTGTCTTTCTAAGCTAAGGGATTCGGGATAGATGGCCGTCCACTTCAGCCCCTGCTCAGCAGCACCACATGGCTGTGGAACGGGACAGCCTCCTATGTTGTAGAGATGTGGAAATGCAGGAGGGTGGAGCGGAAGCTTTTTCTCAAGACCAGGCTTCAGGGACGGCGTCCACCCTCCTCCTCCTCCTCCTCCCTCGCTCCCTCCTTTTCTGTCCACTAGGAGGTTCTTGCTTTTCACTTCTTATTCGCTCCTCATCACTCTCTCTCGATAAAGAGGACCAGATGGTGCAGGGCAGCGGTGGCTGGTTAATTGAATGGCATAAAAAACAATTTTACCATTGTCCCAGGAAGTAAACTAAATCAATAGCACATTTACAGCCATGGTGGACAAGTAGAGCGAGAGCGCAGCGGGGTTAAAGGGGCAACAGGTTGGTGTTTTGGCTGTGGTGGTGGGTGAAGAGGAGGAAAAGGGGCTCTGCTTGCTCTAATGAGGCAGATATAGCTAAAACATGTAGGGGAAACATGATCCCACAATTCCTGCTTGGAAAGATCTCCTGGAATAAATTGGACAAAAGCGTGCCGCGTAGCATACTTATGTCGCAAAAGTATGTAGGAGCCATTTTAGTTGGACATTTCAGTACAGTTCGAGGCAAATGCAAAATTATGTGGCGTAAGTTTACAACACATGTTAGCTACATTAATGAAAAACTTAAGAACAGGGATCAGTATCAGGAACCGGCACTAAATTCCAAAATATTGATAAGCTCCTGGACAGATGATGCTGCTATCAGTATTTACGTCAAGTTAATTTGTTCAACACAGCAGACTTTTTTTAAATGGTTGGTGCAAGACTGGATCAGCGGGAGGTGCGGGGGGTCCGCATGCTTCTGACTACCATTTGGAATTTGGAAAGCCGAGCGCCATTCTGTGCTCTCCGGTCATGGCTGTAAGGCACTTAAAAGTGAGGGCTCACTTACTATTTATTTTTTTTATTCCAGAGTTACAGAACAGCAGACACAGCTAAATCTAGCATCTCTTATTTAGAGCTAGAAAAACCTCCACTCCTTCGCTAGAAGCTAGAAACATTCCCTCGGTTAGAAGCTAAAACCATAACATAGCCCCTCATTTCTCCACCTAAGCAAAACTCCACCACCCCACCCGTAGTCCAGACCCTCCAAATCTAAATCATTGTTTAAACAAAGTTAAAGCATCATGTCATAAACATTTCTTCTTTCTTTTTCTTTAGGTGAACTGCATAAACACAACATACCAATGCCACAGTATGTAAATCAGTATTTGCTTTTAAAGGGGGGAACACCAGCAACCTCATGGAACACCTCCAGGTGCCTCTCGGTCTTGTGACGAATTGTGCAACCTTGTTAAAATACTAGCCGTAGCTCAAGTTTATAGGTAATTCCCTACATGAAACTCCATGTAGGACATATTGATAGCTTAAGTCAGCTGAAGTCAGCTTCCCATGCACCAGCTACTATTTCAAATGTTCCTGTTCCACCTTAAATGGTGCAGCAGCTCTATGCCAGGGCCTCAGGTGTTATAATAATAATTACTGCACCATATACCAATGGAGAGATGGTTTAGCTGTATCTACCTATCTGCAGGTATTTATAGCCCCATCATCCTTGTGCAGCATCATCTGTAGAAGCCTGAACACCTTAAACATGCAGGTGAACATAACAGACCTGTATTTCTTAATTTCAAATATATCATGAGGCCTAGAAGGCCCTAAGCACTCCCCATTGACTGGATTAAGGGTAAAATGTGTAAACTAGGTTTTTGGCTAAACTATCACTGTAACACCTCATTAGTAGGTAAAATGAGTATCATTAACTACCACAGCAAAAAAAAGAGAATACCTGAGAACCTGGAAAAAGGCTGAGAATTGCTTCCAACACACATACACACACCCATACACCCACACACAGAGTTATAAGGTGTCTAGGGGACAGTGTCACGGCTGGATACATCTCAAATATTATCAATTACAGACCAAACAAACAGCCTGACTTCCTGCCCCTCCACACCGTCCAGTGGATTTCAGTGTGTCGGAAACAAGCTTCTGCCAAATTAGCCATGCTGTCCTGCTCCTGCACTCTAAGTTCTCCCCGGAGCACACACTGCACAGAGCACTCACTCTTCAGGGTGTGTGTATGTGCGCAGGCTTGTTTTTGTATATTTTAAGGACAAGGAGCCAACGAAATAATCCTGACTTCGTAAAGTGGTATTTCAAAAAAGCTCTATGGTTACTGGTTACTAGTATTAATAGTATAGCTAATTACATAATGTACATTCACTTATATATCACTGCAGTCCACAGGAAAACAAATATCTCCAAAATGGCAACTTTACAGGAAAAAACCTAATTTCATTTTAATGTAAGTGTAATGTAATTTTTTCTGAGCTATTTTCGGCCATTTCGTCCATTGATCATGAAATTTTCACACAATGTAAACAGCATGAGTGCATTCATGGCCGCACGAGCCAGTAGCAGGACGCTACTGTGACACTAATGTCAGATTAACTAGGATTCTGTCTGTTCTCTTTGTGTGTGACTCTATGTAGAGCTGCTAGTGAACAATGAAAGGTGAAAGGTGAAGTATACAACTTCTACAAAAACAGCCATGTTGAGATAAAATGGACAGCGCAAATGCATGCGAAATACACTGACCAGCCACTTCAATAATTACTCCTTCATGTATCTACACACTTTGTCCATTTTATTAGCTCCATTTACCATATAGTAGCCCTTCATAATTTTACAATCATCGCTGTCTGAAGAAAAACAAGTATCTCCAAAATGGCAACTTTACAGGAGAAGGCAAAGCTTCATTTGATTTTAAAGTAAGTCAATGGAACCAGACTTTTTTCCAGGCTATTTTGGGCCATTTCTGTTGGTCCATTCATTATGAATTTTTCACACAATGTAAACAGCAGCTCATGTGATCAAATAAGTATAAAAGTAAAAATCGACTAAAACCGAGATACATGCTTTTCTTTGGACAGTGACGATATGCTCCAGATAGGGTTCTTTGGAGCAATGCAATAGAAGAAGTACCTGTGGTTCCCAATACAACCTTTCACAACCTTGTAGTCCATCTAATGGGTACCCTAATAAAGGGCAGTCATTCTCAGCACTGCAGTGACACCGACGTGGTGGTGTGGTGTTACAACCTTTCAATATATCATTCTTTAAGGAATCATTTCTATGAAGAACTTATTTAGAAGTTGAAGAACTGTTGTAACCCAATTAAAGGCTTCTCTTACTAGTGTATGTGCAGGCCAAAAACCCATTTAGGAGCCTTTATTCTCATGAGGGTATATACACATATGGGACATACTGTCACTGTCAGACCCAGACCTTGTATTTCTAACATGGTCGCTTTTGTCTGTGAAATTCAGTGTTGGATTACCAGTTTGGGCGATGAAATTAGAATAGAAGATGTACTAAAGCATTTCTCTTATGCCAGCAGACAGAGAAAAGATCATCACAGAAAATGATGGATGGAGCAGCTTGAGAAAAACTTCCCCATTTGTCATTTCCCTGTCCAACTACGTACAAGAATAATGAGGGTGTAACAGAAGTTGAGGAGGAAAAGTGGCCTGCTCTACTGTTTTTCTAAAGCGCTTACTGGTGATGAAGTGCTGGCAGGACTGCAGGCCTCAGGACCCAAGGACAAAGCCTGACAGGACAGGGTTTGGGCCAAAAGGCATCAGCCTGCACTGATTTATCCCGCATTCATCTGTTATTGGAATGATCATAAATACACTCATCATCAAAAATCTAGCTGCACCCAGAAGGAATCAACCGACAGGAATGAAACTTGGTGGGTAGGTTTGACATCTTGAGGCATGTACAATTACAGAATGTAGTCCATCTGACACCCATCCCCCTTGCATCCTGGTTTTCAGTGGTCAGGACCCCCACAGGACCACTAGAAAGCAGTTATTATGTGGGTGGTGGATTATTCTCAGCACTGCAGTGACACTGATGTGGTGGTGGTGGTGTGTTGGTGTGTGTAGTGATGGGATGAGTGGATCAGACACAGCAGTGCTGCTAGACACCTCAGTGTCACTACTGGACTGAGAATCATCCACTAACCAAAACTATCCAGCCTACAGCATCCTGTGGGCAGCGTCCTGTGGGCAGTGTCCTGTGGACAGCGTCCTGAGGGCAGTGTCCTGTGACGACTGATGAAGGGCTAGAGGATGACCAACACAAACCGTGCAGCAAGAGATGAGCTATCGTCTCTGACTTTACACCTACAAGGTGGACCAGCAAGGTATGAGTGTCTAATAGAGTGGACAGTGAGTGGACACAGTGTTTAAACACTCCAGCAGCACTGCTGTGTCTGATCCACTCACACCAGCACAACACACACTAACACACCACCACCACGTCAGTGTCACTGCAGTGCTGAGAATGATCCACCACCCACATAATACCTGCTCTGTGGTGGTCCTGACCAATGAATAACAGGGGAACAAAGTACGCAGAGAAATTGATACACTACAGTCTGTCATTGTAGAACTACAAAGTGCTCCTATATGGTAAGTGGAGCTGATAAAACATGCAAGTATTCACAGAATAAAGTGTCTTGTTCCTAAAGGGCCTTACCTACGGTTGGATGAAGCACACTCTTTTTACGCCTTGCCCTTTTTAGAAAATAAGACCATCTGACGAGTATGTGAAAGCCGCTGGAGCTCACAGCTTTATCTCGAGCAGTTTTTCATTCCTGACTCATTCGTTACACACACAAACTCAACAGGTCTGTATCAAAGAGGCTACACACACCAGCCCCTGCACTCCCACCTCTCGCTCTCTCTCCTCCCTCCATTGAGGCCAAAACATCTCTATCTCGGCCTCGATAAGCGAAGGAGGAAGTGGTAATGATAATTAATGACATAATCAGCCTACGGACGAGAAAAATTCCCTCCTCCACCCACATTTGGCAAGGTATCAGGAGTGGGAGGAGCTTCCCACCAGTTGGGAATGAGGTGTTTCGGGGGGGAAGAAAACCTCAAAGAAAAGAGAAGATGGTGTAAAAAAGTGAGAAAGAACCAGCAAGGCCAGTGATGGAGTGATAACAGAAGGAGTGGACGGACGAATAACTGTTCCTCCATCCATCATGTTTATGACGTTTCGTTCGCTGATAGCACTAGGCTCTCCCACCTCTTCCAGACATCGTTACACAGGAATTATGGGACGGCGAGGCCTTTGTAGTGGGCTAGTGGCGTCCGCTGCCAGGTCAGAGGTCATTTATCCGGCCGGTGGAGGAGAGGGGGAGTGAGGGATAGAGAGGGGAAAGAAATAAGTGAGTAAATGTGTGTGTGTGTGTGTGTGTGTGTGTGTGTGTGTGTGTGTGTGTGTGAGAGAGAGAGAGACAGAGAGAGAGAGAGAGAGAGAGAGAGAGAGAGAGAGAGAGAGAGAGAGAGAGAAGCTGTGGCCTTATTAGTGTGATTTATAACAGAGCTGCATTAGTTCAACTTAATGAGAGTCCATGAGTCTATATAGAAAGTATTAGGGCTGCAGAATATGGATAGTAAGTGCAATGTTGACAATATGAGACACAATTAATTATAATTATAACAGCATGTCACTGATAAATTATTAAATACATGTGTTTAGTTTTTGTATAGGCCTACAAAAACAAATAAGCACATAAAAACACTACTTACAGTACACCAACACATTACACTTACTGAGTTACTGTACACTAACGCACTACTTACTGAGTTACTGTACACCAACGCACTACTTACAGTACACTAACACATTACACTTACTGAGTTACTGTACACTAACGCACTACTTACAGTACACTAACACATTACACTTACTGAGTTACTGTACACCAACACACTACTTACAGTACACCAACACATGACACTTACTGAGTTACTGTACACCAACACACTACTTACAGTACACCAACACATTACACTTACTGAGTTACTGTACACTAACGCACTACTTACTGAGTTACTGTACACCAACGCACTACTTACAGTACACTAACACATTACACTTACTGAGTTACTGTACACCAAAACACTGTCTACAGTACACTAACACATTACACTTACTGAGTCACTGTACACCAACACACTACTTACAGTACACTAACACATTACACTTACTGAGTTACTGTACACCAAAACACTGTCTACAGTACACTAACACATTACACTCACTGGGTTGTTTTAATGTCCAACACTGCTTTTATTCATGTAATTGAGTAGTGTACTTCATCCACCTCATTACTCATTACTGCTTCACACCTTTTACACAGAACACTGGGAGTGAAAAATCATCATGTTAGATTTTTGTCCAGGCCAGTAGTTCAGAATGGACATGTTCTTGAGTTCTGCATGTGTGTGTTTTTGCATCTAGCCGTTTAGCAGAATGGTTAAGACACTTGTTCTTCATTCCATTCACTCCATTAATGATATGTCTGTCAAGTACAGTCATATCACAATAAGGACTACAAATATGAGTTATTGTGCAGCCCTACAAGAACGACATGGACACCCTCTTAAAAATGACTGCAACATATCGGAATTCATTATTTTTGTGTTTAGGAGCAAAACACATTCACATGAAGAGCAGTCAAATACACACGCACACACACACACACACACACACACACACACACACACACACTCAAACACAAACACTTCAGGATGAAACAGAATCTTGAAACGTTTCTCAAGAACATTAACGACACACAATGTTTTAATCTGTGGTGAGAGAAACCTGGCACTATCCGCAAGGACATTATAGAGAGAGAGAAAGAGAAAGGGAGAGAGAGAGAGAGAGAGAGAGAGAGAACAAGAAAGAGGGAGAACAAGGGAGAGAGAGAGAGAGAGAGAGAGAGAGAGAAAGGGCTGTTTTCGTGCTCTTATCCCTCTAACAGGCATCAGGCCGCTAATAAAGTGCTCAGAGAGAATAGCTGGTGTTGAACATCTGTGAAATCCATTGAAGAGCACAAAGTCTAGAGGTAGACACACACACATTCTCTCTCTCTCTCTCTCTCTCTCTCTCTCTCTCTCTCTTTCCTATGTAATATTCAGAGCTGTGTTGGCATCTGCTTGGCCACAGACAATAAAAAGCAAGAACTAAATGAGAAATGGAGGAAAAAACAATAACCTTCATAACACCCCTGAAGTACAGCACACTCATAAATGTTCCCATTCTCTTTCACGATCTCTCTCAGTTGCTTGTTCACTTGGATTCTCTGGACTCACTTGTGCAGAAGAAAACCCTACAAATTTGACAATATATATTTATTATAACATGTTGCTTTACTCCCCCCTCATCCCCCATCCCAAACCCTTTTTAGTCTATTTAGTTTAGTATTTGTTATGATGTCTGACTTATTACCATTATGAGTGATAAGCTCACTGGACAAAAATGACTTACCTTGCATATTTACAGTGGCAGTAACATCAGGCTCCTGCAGATGGCGCTGCACGAGGATTATGGGGCTATAAATACCTGCGGGGTGTGAGTGACGGGATCCATGGATTGAGAAGAGGTGGTACAGTGCAGTGAATGTCTCGTTCCATGTGTGGAAAATGGCTCCAAAGCAGATTTTAATGATTGGCTAAAAGGAGTGACTACATTTGGGCGTGCCAAAGACCATAGTGTGAAGGAAGTAGCTGAATCTGCAGGTGTATGGAAGCGTACGGTCATACGGGTCTACCAGCAGTGGCTAAAATCCCAGTCTACAGAAAATTCTCCTCAGAATTGTGCCAGGGAAGGCATCCACCAAATCTGGCCCAACTGTACAATTCTTTAATGCAAGAGTGTCTGAACATTGATGTAACCAACATCCATAATGTCCATGTCCTACATCCTACGTCCATGCCAAATCGAATCTGTTGAGTACATATATATATATATGTCTTTGAAAAACCATTATACTTGAAAGAGTTGAAGGTGAAAGACAAAGACAACAACAAAGATGGATGGGGACAATCGGAGGAATCATGAACCAGTCTTTCAGAAGCCTGAAGAACCCAAACAGAGGACAGGACATTCCGGAGAAACAGTACGCGTATGGTCAAGAAGACTTGGAATCAACCTTGACTGCATGTCTATGACAAAATGTAATAACAATAATAATAATAAAGTAGTAATAATAATAATAATAGTGTAGTAATAACACATATTAATTAAATTATATATAATTAAATATCTCTTTATGCTGAATGTGACTTTTGCCTGTCCAACCCAGGAACAGCAGCTATGAAAGCATGCATTCGTAAAGTGTGCATAGGTCAATGCTGACACTTACTTTAAATCTGATAAGCCTACGGCTGCCTCACTCTCTCAAAGCACACTTAAATCTTTCAGCGAGGATCAAGCACCCACCTAAGTGTGTTGTGTCCCCGCAGCATGTTAGATAAGTGTCTGTTATCACCCCTGTAACTCTCACTGCTGCATGTTTGCTGTCTGTGTTCTCTAAAGCTCTCAGGGATGTCTGCACTCCGACACTGACCTTATCTGGTTAAATGTGATGGGACACTCTATGGCACATTCTATCTTCCCCCCCCCCCCCCCCCACACACACACTACCTGTCTGTGTGATGCTGCTCTCCATCATGGACACACTTGAGTGAGTACTATGGCAGAACACATGCTGATACTGTGTCTAACACATCTACGGAAACAAAGGGATACAGACATATAGTGTACATGTGTCAGCATTTGAATCGACACACAAACACAGTGTTTGTATTCCTATATTTGTGGGGTTTTATGTGCTTTCTTCCTCTATGGATGAGAACAGTAAATGTGTATCTATTGAAAGACCTCTAGTGAATGTTTTTAGCCTAACATACCTCTACCGATTGGTAGAGATGGCACAATCTGGTTGGGTTAAATTCAACACCTTCTTCATTAAGATATAGTGACTCAAAATGTGCAGAATGTTAAAGGGTTACACAGTCAACCAAACTACTGACCATAACCAAAGTATGGAAAACTCCCTGGTTTTCGGGGGGGAGGGAAGGAGGGGGAGGGGGCATATTGGCTAGCCATACCAGAATTGGCTGTCTGCTAATTCACTCATCATAGTTAGCTTCAATAGCAAGAAACATTTGGAAATCTGTTTTTGGAATACAATTTGGAAATTAAGATATTCACAGGGTCCAAGAGGTTAACTGGGGAGCCTGTATTTTGTACCTTGACCATAACTATGTTAATTTGAGGATATGGATCCATAATTCTCTTTTCAATCAAGTAAGATTTTGACATATTTTACTTTTTCTTTGGTTGTCATTATCACTAAAATCTAATTACAGTCCTCTGTTCTAAATGTACTGCAGGTCATTTCTAGAATGCTCGCTTTATTGCTTTATACAAAAATGGATCTTTAGACAAACTTCAGAGCCTCAAGCTACACATTATCATGTCCCTTAATATTATGCACATAAATAAAAACCTTTGTATAGTATATATTTTGCCTCACTGTTTAAATTCAGCACTGCTCTTTTTGGCTAGGGCATTATATCTGTTCCAACTTTGTCTGGAAAGCCAAACGTTATGAGTATCAATGTGAAGTATTGCAATATCAAGCACCACTAACTATGACAATACTGCTGCTCCCTAAACACAGCTTTAATAAGCAGCCAAAAGAGCAGCTATTGCTTTTTTTTTACATGTATTTTCTCATAAAAGTCATAGTTAATGGAGGAGAAAAAATGTTTTCTTTCTTTGCAGAAAGCATTTAAATGTTCCCACAATGCTGAAATGGTCTTTTTGGTCACATTTTGTCTTCATAAACAGAACATGAAAAACATAAAGACAAACATGCACAAATGGACAAACCCATACATGCATGCACACAGCATAGATTTGCTCCCTTTCATGATTTCAAGCTCACAAAACATTGTGTTGCAATTCTCCCATCTCCTAAATAAGAATAAATGTATTGTTTAGATAATATATTTGGTGCATTAATAGCTGCACAAATAGTTACACCCAGAAGGAATCAACTGACAGGAATGAATCTTGGTGGGTAGGTTTGATATTGTGAGACTTGCGAATGATTCAAGTTTCACGCTCAGCCACGCATGTGACATTTTGGCCGGACAGTACCATTGGCAGACGGCTGAACAAAGCAGGACTACATGCTTGCAGACCGTTACAACGACTGCCCTTAATGCCACATCAAAATCGCCCAAGACTGCAATGGTGTCATGCCAGACTGTCATGGAGTGACTCAGAATGGCAGCGGGTCATCTTCAGTGACGATTCCCAATTTTGTCTTGGGGGAGACGACCAACGAATCAGTGTGTGAAAGCACTGTGGTCAGCACCAAGATGAACGGTTTGTTGTCACGTGTCACACATCCAGAAGGCCTGGTGTCACTCCACCCCCACCACCAACAGCACAATCTGCAGGAACTATGTCAGATTATTCAAGCTGCATGAGATGGATTATCACAGGACACCATTAGGAACCTCTACAACTCTATGCCGAGATGTCTGGTATGTTGCATTGGCAAACATGGCGGCCTGACGCCATACTGAGAGACACCACTTCTGTATGTGTAGCTCAATAAATATTGTCCATATCAGTCTAAATGTATCATCATTTATTGTTCCTGGTAACCTTTATCTTCCTTCCCAACAGCACTGCAATCCCACACCTCCTTCTGGGTGCAGCTATTCTTTTGATGATGAGCACATTCAAACAATCTGGTAACATGTCAGTACAGAAGGGCATTATAATGGCCTTATAAATAATAGCATTTTCTTATGATATGCATAGATTTGGGGGCATATGGGGCAACATGTCCAGCTCGATGCTTGTTTTCAACCAACTATGGTATCACTAAGTCCATCACTAACCGTTTAGTCTAGCCAGCAATATCTTTCATGCCCATTCAGGCTGCACTGGCTACACTTTTTTGGATGTTTCAGAAGTTTATGTTTAACAGTGAAGTATACTGAGCAGGCTACCTGTGTTTATGCATGACATGGCTTAATTAGGGCATAATACTGGACTGCTAAAATGTAGTGCCAAAGATTATGATGTACAATAAACGAAAAAAGGTGCTCTGGAAATGACTAATAATATTATTAATATTATTAATATTGCTCAGTGAAGTACTAATGCACAGTCAGCTACTAGTTTGATTTTAATGGCATTATGATGTCCTGATGAAATGTGTTCAAACATATTTTGTATATACACATTCAAAAATCATTCCTGAATCATTTCCAGTAGTAGAGATACACTGAACTGTTACTATAAAGTTGAGCTGAACAGTTCTATTGTCCTACACTGGCAGGTTCCAGTAAATACTATGTAAAACAGTGTGGAGAGCTGCCTAGAAATCCCCCTTTAAGAGTAGAGACCCCAAAACCGCTCTATACTTTACATAAATCACAGCACTTCTCTTTCGGCTTGATATTTTGTATGTATTATCCGCTTATGAAATTCTGGGTCACATTCAGTTCTGGAAAGTTTTCTCCTTTCTCTTTCTCTCTCTCTGTTCCTGACTATTCTGTGTTTTTCCCCAATGCCGGACGCTGTGGGTTTGGTGAGATAGCATGTGTGTGTGTGTGTGAGTGTGTGGAGACAGCTGCTGTTGGCTTGGTGTATCGGGGGACCTGGGTGAATATGATTATTCTTATGAGATATTTTTTAGCATCAGTTCCTCCAAGTGGCCCACACGCTGTATCAGAGGGAAACAGTCACTGTGTCTGTGTGTGCGTGTGAGTGTCCTTAACTTTTTCTAATTCATTTCTCTCTCCATCTCTTGCTCCTGCGTGCTCTGGGGTGTCTCTCAGGCAGCTCTATGGACAGATGGAGCGAGGGAGTGATTAGCTGGGGCGCCTGAGAGACGCAGAAATGAGATTATTACTGCAGTAGATATTCTCTCCCTCACACACACACACTCACACACCCACACAAACACACGCACACACACACACGCACACACACACACATACAGAATCCCTTGTTCTGAGAAATTCACAGGAGGAGACGATCATGAGAACAGGCGTAATAAAGATAAGCAGCATCATGAACTTTTCTACAGACACTGTGTATATATATATATATATATATGTATGTATGTATGTATGTATATATATATGCTATATTTAATAGGTATGTATATATTTATGTGTGTTTTTTACTTTTTTACTGAGATATGAGTTGTGTGTGTATATATTTACTGAGATATATACTGAGATAGATAATATATATTATTAACTTACTTTAACAAAGTAAAAAATTATGTATATATACCAATTTACTTTGGTAAAGTAATTAATTAGAGTTGTGTATATATACATATATATCCTACAAAATTAGAACATCATTGTTCTGTAAATATATGAAACCATACACGCTCACACACACATATACGCAGACAGCGTTCGCTTCCCCTTCTGGATGGGCAAATAGCTCTGCTTTCCCTTTTTAAGGTTTTAATTGCATCCGCAGGGAAAACAGACTTCTTTTGACGCGTTAGCGTTTCTATTCTAAATGAAGACTGCAGGCCTGTAAGCTGTGCGATGGTTGATGGCAGAATGCCTGTGTTACCAACTTTATACTTCAAAATAATCAAAAAGGGATTATAAAACAGAGCAGCAGCCGCATGACGACTCCAGAAACAAACAGTAAAGAGAAGCTTATTATGGCCTTCATTACTCAAACACACACACGGAAAGAAAGAAAGAAAAAAGAAAGAAAGACAGAAAATAAAAATATTCCTGCCAGTTAAACAGAAGAAAGTCTATGATGTAAACACACACACACACATCGTAACACATTCTCTTTCTTGCTCTCTTTCCGTGCATGTCGACTCCAGGCTTAGTAAAACTGATGTTTAGGCTTATTAATTATTTACTTCATATTTAAGAATTACTGTATTTTATTGTCTTTTTGTCACTTAAATTGTTTGTGTTCTTTTATGTACCAAAACAATCATAATTAATTTTTACATGACTATTATCACTCTTCGTCCTCAATATTATTATTACTGTTGTTATTAATTAATACAAATAAAATGACAAATGACAACAAACAGGGTGTTTTTCCACTGTGCCTGTAAGATGTAATGTAAATGATGTTTGTAAGATGTATGTAAATTACCTCCAAATGGCTAAATCACCACTTGTAGTGGACCAATGTGTAACTTTGCACACAAAACCATTTTAAATTTTGCGTACCAGTATTAAAATAGAGAACTGAACCAGATTGTTGTTGTCATCTTAGAAAACCATACTTAGCTTAAATACAGTATTACAATAATGGTGACAATTTGACTTCTTATTTAAAACCTTCAAAGCTTGTTTATATACCATCTCAATCAGCTTAAGATTTATCTGTCTGTGTCGAGCTTGTTTGGCAATAAGCAATATACGGTAACATCAACAACATTCATGAACAATTTTCCTCCAGTTTTGGTGGAGGGGGATGGAGAACATGCTAAGATATTACTGGTTAGTACACTCACAATCAAAAGAACAGTTGCACCCAGAAGGAAGTGTGGGATTGCAGTGCTATTGGGAAGGAAGACAAAGGTTACCAGGAACAATAAATGATGATAAATTTAGACTAATATGATCAATATTTATTGAGCTACACATACAGAAGTAGTGCCTCTCAGTATGCCGTTGGGCCACCATGCTTGCTAAAGTCCTCACTGCTCACTGAATGTCCGCAATTGTGGCTCCACGCATGTCGGACGATTTGTTGGTTCTTTCTTCCCTGTTGTTCATGTAGGTGTTCCAGATCCTCCATGCCGATGGTGGGTGCCTTCCTCTAACCACTCCCTCCAACGGTGTGCTATGGTAGTATTTGCACAGCCGGTATGGCACGCAATGCATCGATAAGACCATCCCTTCAACAAGGCCCGTCCTTGCTTACGTCACATGCACAGTCGAGCATGAAACTAGAAGCATTCACATGTTTCATAATGTCAAACCTACCCACCAAGTTTCATTCTTGTTGGTTGATTCCTTCTAGGTGCAGCTATTTTTTGGATGATGAGTGTATATGCCATTGGTATGCGGTGATGCAACCAAAGGTCAGATGGTGTTTAGAGGCAGCAGAAATCACGACACCTCAGTCAGGGATTACAGAGAAACCAGAATTTAGAAAAACGTCAGAATTTTAAAAAACATCAATTTGACAGCTTAATATACACATATGGACTGTATGATCCATGGTATAAACCAGTGTGTGAAAGTGCAATGTGTAGAACCATATACAGTGCCTACAGTTAATGAGTTAACTGTAGAAAGCATTTAGCATAAAGCCACCTAAAACCGGCATATAACCTCTGTTGAGTGCACAGGCTGAGTGTGAGCAGACAGAGGGAAGTGGCCTGTCTCCACTGCAGGAGTCAGTACAGGCCTTTACTTATCACTACTGAACCTACATATGATGGAGCAGCAGAGTCTCCCAGTGTGTGTGTATATGTGTGTGTGTGTGTGTGTGTGTGTGTGTGCTGAGTGAAAGAGTGAGCAAGCCATTAAGTGTGTGACTAAGCGCAGGGTGTTTGTGTCACCTCCTGACCCTCCTGCTGAGCGTCACCTACTGACACACCTCCCTCTGATGGCTTTACCATCTCAATTACACCCAGGCAGACCACCAGGGCCTTAACACACACTCTCTCTCTCTCTCTCTCTCTCACACACACACACACACACACTAAAACCCACATTCACACAGAGAGAAATAAAGAAAATGGGACTGAAATACTTAATCCCCCACAAACTGCAGGATCACTATTCAGCTATCTTTGAAATGTATTGTTTAGCAACTACTACTAAACTAAAATGTAGGTTATGTTGTAGCAAAAGTAAAAAACTACAGTTTTTTTACATTAGTCAGCTACAACTACAGATAACCAGAACAACAGTGAATACTCATGTGGACTTAAAAGTGGCATTTGACTTTTTAGTCTATAGTTTTTCAGTTTTTCTGGGATTAAATGGAAGGAATAACCAAACCGTGATTTCAGTATTCAAATACCGGTACCTTGAATGGTTAACAGAGAATATGTAGTTCTGATACATAACAGAGAATCTGTAGCTCTTTGCTGTGGCTGAGCAATCTCTGGAATTTATCATCATGTCATCATACATCATACATACCGTGGTATAGCATATTGCTGTTGTATCACTTAAACCTGATCACTACTGAATTCAACATTAGCTTTTTGATTCACAGTCCAGCTACCAGAGCTTCATCACCCCAATAACCGTATGGCGCCATTCTCCAACATGAGAGACATTTGGACACCTAGGTCTCAGATCATTTGCTTTAATTCACCACTCCTCTACCCTGGACAATAGCAGTGGACCCTTAGCACATACTTTGATTCTAACTTATTCTGTTCTGCTTCATGCCATTCTTCAGTTCAGCTCTACTAGTTGGTTCTTGTGACATTACAGAAACAATGAATTGTTTGCTTTTATTACAGCTTCCACTGTTTTTGGGAAACTTGCTTTCAGCTTTCCAGGGGAAACTGCAGGGATATTTCCTAGATTTCAGACGTTTCATGAGCCAAGTATTCACAAATGCATTCAGTGATGTTGAGGTCTGGACTCTGAGATGGTCTGTGGCTCATCGGACAACACCGCTACCTGCCAGGCAGCTACCACCTCATGTGGGAGATGGGGGTTTGATTCCCAGTCTGGGTAACTATGGTGTGCTACACCAATAAGAGTCGTTGGGAAAGACTCCTAACAGTGTTACTATCTGTAATATGAATAACCTCCTAAGTTGCTCTGGATATGAGTATCAGCTAAATGCCATAAATGTAATGTAAATGGTCAGTCCATTGTTCTGAGAACACCAGCAGCTTCTATGTCCATTTCTCAGTGAAGACGTCTTGACAGCTACAAATCCTAGCGTTGAGTTGTCTTCTCACAGTGGAAGGATGGTGGTCTGCCAGGTCCTTCACGGTCATCAGGATCCCCATGTTTTCGTTTTTAGCTTTTAATCATTTATTTGAAACCCAGTTGTGGTGACTGTGGTGCGCAGGTGTCTTACTAATGATTAATAACACAGGCTTATGAAATAATAGTAATAACACAAGTATATTATTAATAACTATCGTAAAGCAAGAACCATGCAGTTTTCAGCACAGTTCAGATTTTCCACTTCTCAACTATGTGTGTGTGCATGCACAGTTGTGTGTGTGTGTGTGTGTGTGTGTGGCGGCACTTTCCCCTTATAAAGCGTCGACCCCACTAGCCTGGTCACAGCCTGCAGTAGAACGGTCAGATAGTGTCCACATTCCTACAGGAATCCGGCTCTAAACGATATAACACACCATACTGTCCGGTAGAGAGAGAGAGAGAGAGTAAAGGAGTGAATCGAGACAAGAGTGGATGGTTTTGCACATGAAAGCAGAGATTTATGACCAGGATGGGGTGTAGTAGTAACGGAATACATGTAACAGTGTTACATGTATTCTGTTACTACCCCACCCTAGTCATAACCGGGATACCACAAAAATACCAGTACAGATAGTAGGGCCCATACTGCACATAGTTTTTTTTCTTTGAGGTCCATTTATGACATTTATGTGGTCCTATGTCCCAAAGTTGATCAAAATTCATTTTATACGACTTTTTTTAAACCTCTATTTATTTATCCCATATAATCAAACAGACCGTTTATATCACTGTGCCTTTAAGTTTGACCTAAGATAATTAAGCTCTGATTGGCTGTCCTGTATTTTGCCTTATTCAGAAAAGTGCTCCGAAACATTCCTTAGAACTTCAATATGAGTGGGTGGGGCTAAACTACTGTAGGCTGAATATATGGGTGTATGTAAATGAGTTGGTTTCTGTGACACCACAGTGACAATGAATTTAAAATGTGTTAAATGTTGAAACATTAACAATGTTTATATTTCACAGAAAAACTGGATCATTTTACTGTGATTACTTGTTTCATTGTGTTTTAGTCTCAGAGCTTTTAGTCTCAGACATTTCACCAACATTTTTCATTTTCCTCTTAAAAAAAACTCTCAAATTATTTCCCGGGGTACTTGATGTTTAAAATATTTCCATTGATTACTCTGCTTTGATTTGGCCATTTTATTAAACTTTAATAAATAACAAATATTTTTTATGATGTTCTATTTTAATTATATGACTTTAAAAAGTAATTGTTATTTTAATATAGCATCTTATTTAACATGTGATCAATAATCTGTAATACATCACATGTTTATAGTAAACCTCCAAATCCAAACCTTGTTTATGACAAAGCTTTCAATGTACTAACTATGTACTTAGTATGCTAAATATATATCATTATTGATATTAAAATATACTTAAATAGAACTAATTGTACTTAGCTGTACTGTCTTGAGACACCATTAATATTCACATATATGTACTTCATTACGCATTGAAGTACATTTAAGTATACTCTATTTTCACCTGGGAGTATACCTGTTGTTACATTTGTAATATATACCACCCAGAACTTTATTTATATATATATATATATATATATATATATATAAATAATTTTTTTTAACTTGTATTTAGCACACAAAACAACAATGTGCTTGAAATGTACTTGTTGATATGAAATTACATTTCTAGTACTTTAATACATACTTCATTTTTACCTAGCGCATTATGAAGGGCTGCAAGTGTCATATATATACAGTACAACAATTACCATTCAAAAAGGCACGTCCTTTCAACCTTTCACATATGGATCAGAGTGGAGGGGGTAGAAAAAGGTTTAGCTCGTACATGTGTGTACAGTAATCTGGCTGAGCAGTGGTGTTGATGAATAGACACACTCCAGCAGCAGAGTGCTAATCCAGTAAGGATTACTGAGTCACTGGTCCAGTATGACACTACAGTCAGTGTGATTAAAAGTCAATAACTGTCAATAACTGTAAATGAGTTGATTTATATTCATGTATTCCTCAGCCACCACTGGTCCATTCAAATATTCCTAAAGGAACATGACCGGACACACATTCATGAATCCACCAGACTGATTGAAAATTAACCATGGGGTCTAAAAAATATTGATACACTTCAGTATCGGTCCTCAAAAGTATGGTAGTGATTTTCAATTAATACTTGACATGCAAAGACATTACTTCATTTAGTGTTGTGTTTAAACCCCCTACAGCTAGATCCATCCATCTTCCACCATTACACTCCTCCATTCCAATGTAAACAAGCAGCATACGGATGCACCAGTTATGTTAGTATTATGATAAGTACTGTATTTCCAGGCTCTTGTCTATACATATACTCAAGCCTACCATTTTCTGATTTTTGATTACGTCACTATGCACCAATGGGCAGATAAAATAACATAAACCAATAAGAACCATGTTTCACCTCCCCCTCACCTCCCACCACCCACAGTATCATTGAGACATGACACTCAGATAGCTAACAGACTCTCAATGTTCAATACTCAATACTCTCAATACATTTTCACTCTCAAACATGACACAGGATGGAAGCAAATTCACTGATTTCTGATTCAACAAAGTTTATCAAATTTCTAAAATACCAAAATATAATAATAATAATAATAATAATAATAATACTAATAATAATACTTTATAATCGAACATAAAATATGAAAGTATTATTATTATTATTATTATTATTATTAT
>CM067492.1:27723050-27739156 GCA_034552555.1 Semaprochilodus insignis
CCTCTCTCTCTCTCTGTGATGTATACTGTAGTGATGATGTAATCTCAGGTTAAGGAGTACTGTACACTTCCTAGAAGCGACTCCAGTAACAGTAATAAAGCCTTAAAGCTTTCAGTTAGAAGTAGCTTAGAGTTACATAACCGAAATACCTGCTTCAGCCTACACGCCATCTGCATCTGTATGGATTTAAATCCAGCTTCTTAGTTACTGCATTACCAAAACAGAGGCAGCAACACAGCACAGGCATCTGAGGACGAGGAGCATGCTTAAATATAATCACTGTCTTCACATCAAATAATCCATCACATGAAACAAGGCAGGATTTACTGCCTTCTACCATTACAGAAGATCCACAGCACCAAGAGCTCTCAGCTCACTGGATTCACAGAAGCCAGCATCACTCACAGGGATGGTTACCTGTTTTAATGATATATATATATTCATTCTGGTAACTGTGTAGAATCAGTAAGTAGCTTAGACTGACTGCACAGTTTACTGCCACAGTCTCTTGCAAACATAGGTCAGGACAGTGCATGGTGGGATTTGATTCTGGCTAAAATCCCAGCATGACTTATAAGCTCTTAAGGCTTCTGATAATGGGAAAGTGAAATGCTTGAAGATAAACTAATAGCCTTAATTTAAGACTTAAACTTCGAAACTGTTAGCGCTGTCGCCTCCCAGTAAGAAGGGCCTGTGACCAATTCCCAGCTGGGACATCCAGGGTCCTTTCTGTGTGGAGTTTGCTTGTTCTTTGCATGTCTGTGTGGGTTTCCTCCCACAGTCCATAGACAATCAAGTTGTGTTAACTGCTAAAATTTCCCCCACTAATTGTGAGGGTGTCCATGGATGTGCCAGTCTATGTGTTTGCCCCATGACGGACTATCAGCCTGTCCAGGGTGTTTTCTTGCCTTCTGCCCAATGAGCACTGGGATAGGCTCCAGCACCCTCTGCGACCCAGAAGTATAAGCGGTTTAGAAAATGAGTGAATGAACTTTGAAACTTTATGCCAAAACATAAACTTTTTAACTTTCTACACTGTCAAAAAGGCTTTGTTGTGTCAACGTAAACATACTTGGAACTGTGCAGCATTGACTTCAGATAGCTAGTTGACCCAACTAACCTAAATTTAGTTAATCCAATACTAGAAATTAACTTGTAAGATACAACAACTTTCAACCTGTTCATCTAGCTGCTCATTATGTGAAAGTGACTGCAAATATTAAGCTGAAACTGATCTTCTTCAGTTTACCTAACTTGGCATCACATTGACACATATATATGTGTATATATATATATATATATCTCCTGTTAAACTAAAGGTAATGCAGTTGTATTGCTGCCAGGCTAACTTAAATAACAAATTCTATTTCTGCTAACATGTTGACTGACTACAAAATCCAAGAATCATAAAAAAATACATTTTCAGAAGCTTTATTTAAATGTACTAGAGGTATTTTATAAAACGTTCAAGCACAGAATTCCAAATTAAGAACACAGCTAAACTGCAGATATTGCACTTTGACAAAAATGGGTATCAGGACTGAGGCTGAAAGTGGATATCAGGAAGAAAGAATTAAAGAATGAATCTGATTCAATCATGTAACAAATTTCTCATGAAGCAGCACTGACTCACTCAGGTGACGCCATGTTGATATTTGTATGTTTCTTCTGCTAGGGCAGTCAAAGTAACAGACAAGTTATAGTACAGTGCCTTAAATGTGCCTTAATTAAAAACAGCTCATTTGTATCATGTAAAGGAAGTTAGTATGAAAGGAAAAAGAAGGTCTTAAGATCACAAGAGAAAGGATGTGTCATGCCATCTCTCAATCTCTCAGTAATGCTGAACCTTTTTGACTTTTTCGTGTTGCTCCATGTATAACAATAAGGTAAGCAAAGCTGTGAAGCTTACTTTACAAATACTTCCAACTTTCTTCCCTGAAGAGATTTCACTCACTTTAGGTAGTGGAGTGTCAGTTATGAATGACCCATTGAAATGACTCAAAATTTAAATGGAAAACTACATTAACATACAGTACCAGTCAAAAGTTTAGATGGCTACTTATAGAAGGTTCTCCTTATGTTTATCTGAATGCTCTACTTTAGAACAATAGTGAAGACATCAAACTATAAAATAGCACTTTACATTATGCAACACTACACAGTCCATCTTAAAAACCCTCCAAATTGGAACTTTCCAGGAGGATAAACCAGCTTTCTTAACCTGCAGTGGAGACTGATATAAAACAATTCATTTCTAAGCAGTTTTGGAGTAATTCTATTGGTCTGTCCATCATGAATATTCACTAAACTGAAAGGGGAACTAGAGTTATTAAACTGTGCCAAAAACAAGAGATACATGTTTTAAAGCATCAAATTATATATTAGAGGTGGAGATATGGCAGAAATATAATACTGTGGTACATCAAGAGTACATGTGGTATATCAGGATATAAGCTGTTTTAGCTGTTCACCTGAACATTGAGCTGCTATTCTCACTACCTGCACTGTACACTTTATATATTCTTATACTGCTTAAAACCACATACTTACTGCACACCTGGCTACATCAACATACTGTACTTTCCTACATGTACATATTGCATATGCAAAGTCGGTTTTGAAGAGTCGGTTCATTTGAACCGGGTTCGCAAAAATGATGCAGTGCAAAATTTCGCAATACAATATATTATAATTAAGGTTATTGAAAACTGACATGGTTATTTCACAGTGTCCAGCTAGTACAGTCTACACATTTTTTTAATCACTGCACTGGAGAAGTAGCCTGACTGTGTTTCATTATACTGTACAACCCTGTATTGGTATAATGACAATAAAGATGAATTGAAATGAACTGAATTGAGGATGTTTATTGTTTCAGACTCTCATCAGTTGGAACTGTTAAGTTTAAGCCTGTAGAGTTATTAAGATAACCAACAACATCCATTTAGTTGGGTGTGTCTAAACTTGTGACTGGTAGTGTACATATAAAGTCAGTACAGCTTTTGTTCTTGGTTGTAAGGTACAAGGTTTTATTACGGCGGAGATTAAGCAGTCTATCAGAATAAAGCTTCTTATGCTATGATATAACAGGACAAATCTAAAGTCACAGTGCTGGGGGTGAAGATGAGGAGCTGATGACTTGATTTGTGCATCACGTGGCATGTGACACATACAAACTCACACACGCGGCCTCATGACAGAGGACCTTTAACTAGCCGTGACAAAGTCATTAAGACCACCAGCACTTGAGATAAGTGAAAAACCATCAGCACGACAGTTCTCACCTTCACTCAGAGCAGTGGACCTGTTAGCATTAGCATTAGCTCCTCTGTCCCTCTGGGGCTGTTAGTGTCCTACTTTGGCACATCTGTCCATTCATCCATGTGTTCATCTATTCCCTCTCCAGTGATACATCCATCACTCTTTCTCTATAATGCAGCCTGAGTGTTGATATGTCTGATGTGTGTGTGTCTTTGTGTGTGTGTGTGTTCATGTGTGTAAATGAATCATCAGTCAGGCTGAACGGACAGGCTCTAGAACTGTGACGATGAGCTCTGTCAACAGCTGTAGTATGCGTGTGTGTGTGTGTGTGTGTAAGAATTCCATTCAAAAGGTCAAAGAGTAAATGTCAGACTCTTACACATACATCTTCTCAACAGGAATCTCTCAACTCCTTTTAGAGCCAGGAATCACACACAGATACACACACACACACACACACACACAAACACACACTCACACATGCATGCAAAACTGATGCATATAATTTTCTGCTTCAGAGTGAAATGACATTTATAATTATATGCACACTACTTATATGTATACAAGGGTGTAACATCACATATAACATTACAAAACCCCATTTAATCATCAATAATTTGTAGATTAAAAGAGTAATATGTATTTTTTGTGTAAAACACACCAAACTAAAATTATCAATGGAATGTGAAGAAATAACAGTATTGATGGTACTTCAAAGACATCTATGTATCGTGTTCCTGAGATATCTACTTAAGTTAGCATGCTAACTAGCTAGCCCTGGCCTGTCCTGTCTGTAATACCACTTTATACCTCAAGAGGTGACAGCGAGTCACTGTAGCAAAGAGTCTCCCATCAGTCCAGCACGAGAGGATGAAGAAGTAGCAGTGCTGCCCGACAGCGTATTCTAATCTCTTATCAATCATATCGAGACTACTGCTCCCGGTTACATCATTTCAGGGCAGGTAGCTAATTAAAGGAACAGTAAATGCAACAATGGCTGAAGGTTATTAGGTACGGTCATTGTCTATTTTTAACAGCTCCACTGACCATATAGGAGCACTTTGTAGTCCTACAATTACAGACTGTAGTCCATCTGCTTCTCTGCATACATTGTTAGCCCCTTTCACCATGTTCTTCAATGGTCAGGACCCCCAAAGGACAGTCGTGGGCTGGAGGTTAACAACTAGCCTTGCGATCGGAAGGTCGCTGGTTCGATTCGATTCTTTGAAATGATAAACATCCTTCAAAGTTCTTTAAACATTAAAGATGAAAAGGTTTTAAAGTATAACACTACGTTCTTTCTTGTTCACGGCTACTAAGTGTGTTTTCTTAATTTCCTTAGACTTAACTGTACAATGGCTGTTGGTCCCCATAAACTTTGCTTTTGTGGTCAGGGCAATGAGTTCTGAAAAGTTGTCTATTGTCCAGAACATTTAGATACACTCAGTGCTGACTTTAAGTAGCTTCTGGATCCGTGAGAACTCTTGAGAAGTTTATAGAACTGTCCGGAATTTTGGAGAATTGTTTGGAACTTTCTAGAACTGTCTGGGACTGTCCAGTAGTGTACATACAGCAGTTTAAATACAAGTGTGTTAAAACAGTCATTTCAGTTGATGTTCCAGCCGAGTAAGTGGATAGTGGATACAGAGCTACATCTCATTTAGAGGGCATCAAGAGGCTACAGCATCCGGCAGACGAGTTCTGCTATGTCTGTGGCCAATTTAACAAGACCAGAGTGAAAAAGTAGTCTGTGAAAGCATCTGCTAAAAAGTGCAAGGCCTACAAAGCATCTTCAACATGCCTGTAGGGGATCAAGACAAACCATGGGAACCTAACAAACACTGCAGGAAAACTCTTGAAGGTAAGTTGGACGATTGCTGTTCACTTAGAGTTTTATTTAGTGTTCAGTTAGTTAAGTTTTGAGGGTTCATTGAAGTTGCTGTTATTAAAAAAATCAGTGACAATTTTCAATGTTCTAGCAAAATATATACACTCATCCAAAGAACAGCTGCACACAGAAGGAGGTGTGGGATTGCAGTGCTACTCGGAAGGAAGATAAAGGTTACCAGGAACAATAAATTATGATAAATTTAGACTGATATGGGCAATATTTATTGAGCTACACATACAGAAGTAGTGTCTCTCAGTATGGTGTCGGGTCGCCATGTTTGCTAAAACAACATGCTAGACGTCTCAGCATGGAGTTGTAGAGGTTTCTAATGGTGCCCTGTGATAATCCATCCCATGCAGCTTGAATAGTCTCACACAGTTGATGCAGATGTTGCGGTAGGGGTGGAGGTGGAGTGACAGCAGGCCTTCTGGACGTGTGACGCATGACAACAATCCGTTCATCTGGGTACTGACCTCAGATTCGTTGGTCGTCTCCACCAACACAAAAGCAGGACTCGTCACTGAAGATGACACGCTGCCATTCTGTTTCACTACATGCACAGCAAACCTACCCACCAAATTTCATTCCTGTCACTTCTGGGTACAACAATTTGTGCAGCTTTTCTTTTGATGATAAATATGGCTGTTTTTGTTTACGTTTTACACATAAGCAATTGGAATATAACACACAGAAGCTGGGAACTAAAATCTTGTTAGGTAGTGTTAGTAGGGCTTAGTCGCTGGCCTAATTTGTGGGAACGTTCCTGCTAGCTACATCACCACAGTTATTTTTGAAATGCCACTTTACTGTATTTGGGAGTTTCTATGGTTGCAAACCGCACATTTGTCATCGCTTGGCAGGTTTAGTGTTACACAGAATCAAGTCTGCAGCATCCAGGACTGCTCTTCTCTATCTGGTGATATGTGTACAGCTGCACAGATGTGAAAGGAAATAAAGGATATCAGATAAGCAGTAGACTGAATAATCTGACTGGTGGGCTGAAGTCCATGTGTCTTTATAAATAGGAGTTTTCATAGCGTGCTTTTTGAAGGAGCATTTGAATAATGCAGTCAGTGCTGAAATCAGACTGTGATGACATTATTAGTGTGCATGTAAATGCATTCACTGGGGTCTCGGATTCTACCTGAAAAGACATGAGCTCATACTGAACACTGGCTTATACACACATTCTTCAACTCTCCATCTGCTCTCTTCATTCTCAGAACACCAAGAGGCATAGGGCGCGCGTGTGTGTGTGTGTGTGTGTGTGTGTAGGTGGTTATGCGGGTGGTTAGCAGCAAATTGAAATTCCATCCGTCCCCTTTACCCCCAGCCCAGTCCAGGACAGCTGAAAGTCAAAGTGTGCCCCTTTCCTCACTTTCCTCCCTCTTTCTCTCTCCCTCTTTCTACATTTACTCCTCCTGCTCCTATTTTCTGCTCCACTCTCTCTGTCATATGCTTTCCTCCACTTCTCTCTCACTTTCTCTCTCTCTGCCCTCCTACTCCCTCTTCCTTCTTGACTCTCCTTCCTTCTTTTCTCACCCGGTCCTCTTTCTCTTTCCTTTTCTCAACCTTCTGTTTGTGCTCCCTTTCCACCTTTTCTCCTTTTGCTCCCTTTTCCTTCTTCTCTCTCCTCCTTGCTTCCTTTTCTCACTTAGCCCCCTTCTCTCTTTCACTTTCTCTCTCGCTTTTTCCCCATCCCCTCTCCTCCAACTCTTTCACATCTCTGACTCCCTCCTCTCTCTTCTTGCTCTCTCCCTCTTCGCCTTCTCTCCTTCTGTTTCACCCCCTCACCTATTCACCTTCTCTGTCTGCTACATCTTTCTCCTTTCTCTCAGTTTCCTTCTCTTCTTCTGTTCCACCTTTCTCCTCTCTCCCCCTTCACCTTCTCCCTGTCTGCTGCATCTTTATCCTTTCTCTACCCTTCTCTCTTTCTGTTCCACCTTTCTTTTCTCTCTCTCTCTCCTTTCACATACACTCTGCTGCATCTTCTCCTTTCTCTCTCCCCTTCTCCTTCTCTCCCTGTTCCACCTTGCTCTTTTCTCTCTCCTATTCACCTTCTCTCCTTCTGTTGTATCTTTCTCCTCTCTCTGTCTCCCTTCCTTCCATCCCTCCTTCTCCTTCTCTCATTCTGTCCTTCTCTTCTTCTCTCTCACTCTCTCCCTCCTTCTCTTTAAAGTGCTGCTTATCCAAACAGGAAGCTGCCTCCTGACCTGCAGGATGTAAGGGAACACCAGTGGAAATTTCATTACAGTGCGCTGAGCGCTCGCGGCCGAATTAACACACCAATTACCCGCCTCACTGCACCTGTAAAACTTTACTATGTGTCATTCTGACCCAGCCCTGCCTCGCTACAGCCGTGCAAGTGTGTGTGCATGTGAAGTGTGTGTGCAAATAGTATGTCAGAGATAGAAAGAGAGAGAGATAGGGATAGAGAGAGAGAGAGAGTGTGTGTGGTGTGTTTGCAGTGTTATTGATCATCTGGGTGATTGTAGTTGTCTAGTTGTCTGGCTGCTGGGGTGTGTTTTTGTCAGTGTGTGTTTGTAAGCGTGTGTGTGAGGCGCGAGGGCAGTCTCACACGCTGACCGCTGCGCTCCAACGCTCTCCGCGGTCAACTGACCATGACAATCACTCAGCAACACCAGCCACTGCTGCACCATGCAAACACACAGACACACATACACACACGTCCCATCACACAGCCTCCAAACGCAACGTCAAGCCACATTTAGTCACTTGTTCATTAAAGCCCATTTCCATAAGACTTCGCCATTACTTTTGGCCCTGAAATGGTCGGCCTGAAACAATGTCCATTGGCTGTAAAGGCCTGTTATTGTAAGACGAATTTCAAAATGACTAATGATGGAAACAGGCCGATTTACAAAACAATGATGTAGAATATGACTCTCGTAGACGTTATACATTCTATGTGCCACAAAAGGGTTATTTGAGTGATGCCATAGAGGAATCACTTTAGTCCCCTACAGAACCATGCTTGTCAAATAGATTTATGAGCGTGAAGAACTTTTTAACACATTCAAACCGAGCATTTCAGACAATTCATTCTGAGAATTTGGCAATAGCCCCTTTAACTCATTTAAAGGAGCAGTGTGTAAGATTTACAGGGGACCTAGTAGGAGAAAAGCATATAGTATACAACTCTGTGTTGTTATTACTGCATAATTTCCTGTGACTACAAATCATGGTGTTTTCATGAGCTTACAATATGAGACTTTCATATCTACATAGGCTCACCTTGCATGTTTAAAGAGGTAGTAACCTCTGGAGCTACCAGTAAATATGGGTCCTACTAGGACATCTCTACTTGTTCTTCTTTCTACGTCTTCCAGCGCCCTCTACAGCCAGTGTTTGGTTTGCCTTTTTGGGCTACTGTAGCAACACTGCCACTCTACATAAGCAGTCTCTGTTGGAAGACGATCCACTCCTAAGCTCACCAGACTAAAAATGAGTCACCTGTTACTGAAACGTACCTAATAGCGTGTAATACCTCTATGAGCACCAACAGCTGTGACTGGATTTGGCATGAACTAGACAAGGTTTTTGGATGTGGTCCACATCAATGTTCAGACACTCTTACATCAAAGAATTGTGCAGTTGGGGCTGATTTGGTGGATGCCTTCCCTGACACTGTTCCAAGGAGAATTTTCTGTAGACTGGGATTTTAGCCACTGCTAGTAGACCTGTATGACTGTACGCTTCCACACACCTGCAGATTCAGCTACTTCCTTCACACTATGGTGTTTTTCCACATTTTCCACACATGGAACGAGACATTCACTGCACTGTACCACCTCTTCTCAATCTATGGATCCCGTCACTCACACCCCGCAGGTATTTATAGCTCCATCATCCTCATGCGGCGCCATCCGCAGGAGCCTGAAGTTGCTACCACCTTAAACATGCAAGGTGACTAATATTTTTATCTGGTGAGGTTATTTATCAGATGGTAAGTAGCTGTCCTTTTGACTGTGTATTTATTGATTTTAGAGGTTTTATTAAATACCATTAATAAACTTATTCACTTTTTACTAGCTAGACCATATTAGTTGCTATTAACGCTCAGTCATGTCAGGTGTTGATGTTCGTTCATTTATACCAACAACATTTTTTACTGAATTTTATCAATTATGAACAGCATAATGGAACTGTATTGAAGTGAACTGAGTCAAAGGTAAATTTCAGTGTGATGGTGCTTCACACTGTTAGGTCAGAAACTCTGTCTGTATGGCTCCATTCATCCATGGTCTCCTTTGAAGCTGACTCACTTTACCCAGTTGAAAAGGCCTGATCTGCAAAGGCAACATGATCATAGACAGAACGCGTTAAACGTTATTATTATAGAAGCCCATCGAGGGTTCCAGAATTTCTCACTATTTGAGTCCCACTCTCTTCCTGTATCCACATCAACTGCCCTTAAACACAACACACACACATACACACACACACACACACACACACTATTCCTCTTCTTATGACAGCAGTGCTGGGCTGCCGCGGCTGGTCAGCACACTGGGAGTGTGAATTTGTAATGTGTTTGTGCTGGACGGCTCCGGTGCTGTTAGAAATATCTATAAATACATGTGGCTTTCAGGACCGGAACCCCTATGAACCCCCCTGGCCCAAACACACCACACACATGAAACCGGAGCCACGGCAACACACCTCACCAGAGCTTTTATCCCACCAACGCTCGGAAGTCCAGCAGGAATGTCCCGGCATCCTGCAGTGATAAAATAATCTCCACATCCTGCAGAGAACACACAGCGAGTGGGTCAGTGTGTGTATGTGCATGCATAACTGAGAGAGAGTGAACACGGCCCTGTGTTTCTCACTCACAACACCTACGCATAGCAGTAAACGCTGCTGCTAGTGTGACATCTCTCTCGGCCTGTGACTAGTGAACTAGGCCCTTTTCACTACATGGTGGTATTGGGCCATATACCTGTTCATCATGGATCCCATTATACTGATACACCGAACTCTAATACTGATATGCCCCAAATAAGCACAGATAAGGTGGTATAAGGTGACGTGATCTGTAGCTGTGATTTAGCGACAAACTGCAAGCGACACAGCGAGAAGTCAAAATTCAAGATTACATGCGAATGAATTATGGTACAGTGAAATTACATTCTTAGCGATTGGCTCCAACAAATTCCTCAGACCAATGGATTGAGGTGCCCAACTTCTGCTCTCTGAACTTTCTGTTCCTACCGGCATTTGGTTCCAGTTCTCAGCTATGTGGTGGTAAACATGGAAGGCAAGCTCGAACCGCTGTTTCTTCTTTCCCCAGGTTATATGATGCATCTTTGTGCATATACATTTGAAGAAAAATGAAGCGTGGAAGAAAGTAAAGGACACTGATAGTGACCCTGGTGAGTTAGGTCACTCAATAGCCACCTAGGTTTGCAAGCACAGCCAACAACCAATGAAGCTAGCCACAAATGCAAGCAGTTAGGCTTCTATACAAATTCCATAGTAATATCTGCTTTTAAAACTAGCTAGCTTTCCAAGACCTTGAACATGCCCACACATGACAACACCTATGGCCTAGAACACGGCCACAGGACAAACTTGCGGCGACGTAAGCGACATGTCGACTGCTAATGCGAATGTAGGGTCAGACACCAAAAGTCTCTCAGCTCCAGTGTAGTGAGTTCCAGTTTCTTGTCGAAGGGGCATCAGACTGTCACTGAGTGGCAAAGTGGGTGCCTTTAGCTTTTAGCTCTAGCATGGAGACCAGTCTGCTTCTGGTGCTTAGTACCTACAATAAAAGAACATTAAGCACCATGTTTGCTCACGTAACATTAGCAAACAAAACCATTTATTTGAACCTACAAATTCTGTTCCTTAAAGCAGGTCTGCATAGTGCTACCGATTTCCTATGGAACAGCGATCAGAAGCCGTTTTTTGAATGGACCATTCGTCTGCTTTAAAGATGCCATAGAACACATGTGATTTTGCCCCAAGAATGAAACGAGCTGTTTTCCCTTATTTGGTGAGCTCATGAACAATTAGATAAGCTCTGCTCTGACTGGCTGGTTTACAGTGAGACACCACGATCATCACACAGGAACAGAATGTCCACATAAACACAGGCAGGAAAATACAAATCACTTTGTAAATAGACTATGAACCTCTTTTTTTAAATAGACTACATGCTAGTTACTTGGAGCTTTCCATCTAGACATCAAAGCACAGTAGATTAAAGTTGTTCCTCACTATGAAGCTCTCACTTTAGGATGATCTGCTTCAACCGGCAAACACGGATACAATCACACAGCATGCCTGCTACTTACATGTTGCTGTTGGGGTTATGATACTAATAAAGGTGGAGCTGCTCCTCTCTTCAGTCTCTTCAGTCTCTTCAGTGTTAAACGCTGAGCGAAGCTGCTCCATACTGTCCAAGAGTTGGAGAAACTGTCCAGAGTGAAATGTGCAGAGCAAACTAAAAACTCCATAAAGATGTGGGAGTTTTCTATTCGCCAGCTTGTTACTCATATTTTCCGTTCCACCTTAAGTGGTACAAGCTGTAGCATTTAAGGAGGAATGGACCTCTCAGTTAGGAAGCTGGTGAATAGGAAGACAACTACATTACAACTTTTAAATATTAAAAACAACATGCACGACAATCAATATGACATACACAACATAATACACAAAACAGCTAAATAATATCACCAGCCTCTCAGGAAAAACAACAACAGGTCTCATTTACCACATTCTTCATGAAACTCTTAAATACAGGTTTCCATTCTATGGAGCCTTTAAAAAACATATTAGTCCTTAAAAGCCTTCACATTAGTCTTGGTACCAGATACCTTGAGTTCCACAAGGAGGCCCGGTAACCAGGAAATGTAATTACTTAACCTAATATATATGGTATCTGGCCGGTGGCAATGGCATTCGCTAAGTGTCCTTTTGGCACTGCAGTCAGCCCAAAAGGCAAAGGAGGATGGCCACAGGGATATTCATGGAAGAGCGTGACAAACTTTGCTCTCGTTCTGTGGTCACCTAGCAACTTGGTACAGCCTTACAGCACCAGGGTTACTGGTAAAACTGGGGTTTCGATAGAATGGAATTTCAAATTTCTTATGCATATAGCAAGCACATTTGTATTTCTGATTTATTTTTCATGAAGTTGTAATATTGAAAGTTAATTCCTCAATCCTACCACCACCACTGACATTGAAAATGAAATGATTTTGAAATGAAAATGAAAATGACACTGAAATGATTTTGTGCATGCAACTGTACACCTCCAGTTTACTACGACCTACATAGTATGTTTAGAAACGCCCAACTAAACGGATGTTGTTGGTGATCTTAAGACTCTACAGGATTACACTTAACAGTTTCAACTGATGAGATGTCCTGAGATGTCCTGATATACCACATATACTCTATATAATAATACATAGATTATATATCTATTTACCCTTTCAATTTAGTGAATATTCATGATGGACAGACCAATAGAATTGGTCCAAAATTGCACAGAAAATAACCTTGTTATATCAAGTTAAGAAAGCTGTTTTATCCTCCTGTAAAGTTCCATTCTGAAGGTTTTTAAGGTGGACAGTATAATTCCATGAGTTCTATTTTATAGTTTGATGTCTTCACTTTTATTCTAAAGTAAAGCATTAAGAAAACATAAGGCAACTTTTTTTGGTAGCTGCATCTAGACTTTTGACTGATAGTGTACTAGTTACAACACAATATGAGCATTAAATATGCATTTTGTCTGTCTTTTCAGAGATTTGCCAGATTTATGGTTTATGATATGTATGATCTATAAGGGATGGGCCATGCTGTAACTGCAGTACAATCACACTTGGAAGTCATTTATATAACACCCCTGAAACTGTGGTCAGCACCAAGATGAATGGTTTGTTGTCACCTGTCACACGTCCAGAAGGCCTGGTGTCACTCTACCTCCACCGCAAAATCTGCAGGAACTGTGTGGGAATATTCAAGCTGCATGGGATGGTTTATCACAGGACACCGTTATAAACCTCTACAACTCCATGCCGAGACGTCTGGCATGTTGGGTTAACAAACATGGTGGCCCGACACCATACTGAGAGACACTACTTCAGTATAAATATTGCCCATATCAGTCTAAATTTATCATCATTTATTGTTCCTAGTGACCTTTTATCTTCCTTCCTAATAGCACTGCAATCCCACACTTCCTTCTGGTTACAACTATTCCTTTGATGATGAGTGTATATAATTGTGATTTCTTTTACTAATGTTGCAACTGCAATTTAAATTGCGTTTATTTACTCTATACTGTTTAGGCCTGTTTTTTTGCAGCCAAGAAGGCCAGAATTTCCACCATTTCTGGTTTGAGGCTCGTCCCCTGAATGTAATGTGCCAGACTGCCAGTCAGCTGTAGTTATGATGTCACAACACATGGAGGTTTGGTTATCTCTGACTGTGTATAACTCAACCACAAGCAGTCGACAAGCGCTGTGTTATTGGGTTAAATTTCCCCACCTGAAATGTCAGACAAAAGTTGTAATAATGCAGACTATAGTTTAAAAAACTGCAGCTTTCGCAGTTTGAAAATGACATTGCTGTTAAACTTAAAATTTAAAAATGAGTCTTTCAGCCCTTTTCCATACCTGGATCTTCTGGAATTATGCATATCAGGGTTTTTTTCTGGGTTTCCATGAACGGTTTTATGATGCAGTTGTTAAACAGGTCTGAGTGAGCAAGAGGCGGCCAAGGTCCGCTGTGCCCTCAGGACTCGACCATTTTACTCCCTCATTCCTCCTTTTATTTCATCTTCCTCCATTCCTCTCCATGTGTCGAAACTTCCATTAGTGCTGCAGGAGAGGCAGGTGTTGGGCAGAGAGAGAGAGACAGAGAGAGAGTGAGAGAAATGCCAGGTCCTTCTGAGCCAAATATGACCCATCAACACCTCCACCATCTGGAGCTGCAGGAAACTAGAACCCGCACAGGAACAAGATGGAGTCATGTCTCTAGTATCAAGCTAGGAGTCAGAGGTCACCAGGGTGCAAAAGTCTGCGAGTGTTGTGAAGCTCACAAAACAGTAAATTGCCAATAAAAGTCCTCCATTTTGTCGCGGCGAAGGTTTGTTTCATTTTAATTAGTTATAATTAGCAGTTAATATGCCGTGAGTCAGCGCACTGTGAACAAACATGAAAAGATACCATGTAGATACCATAGCTTTATTAACAGGCCAGAATGACTGGCTTTGTCTTCTCTCAAGAAATAGCAATACTTTGCATGAACCAAACAAACCCATTACAGGCCAAAGGTTAGGAAGCTGCAGCAATTTCTAAAGACATACCTATTTAGACTGATATGGGCAATATTTATTGATCTACACATCCAGAAGTACTGTCTCTTAGTATGGTGTCGGGCCAGCATGTTTGCTGTAGAGGTTTCTAATGGTGTCCTGTGATAATCCATCCCATGCAGTTTGAATATTCTCACACAATTCCTGCAGATTTTGCAGTAGGGGTGGAGGTGGAGTGCCGGACGTGTGACGCATGACAACAAACTGTTCATCTTGGCACTGACCACGGTGCCTCCACACACTTTTCCAACTTCATTGGTCATCCTCACCAAGACAAAAGCAGGACTTGTCACTGAAGAGTCACACCATAACAGTCTGGCACGACACCATTACAGTCTTTGGGGAAGTTGATGTGGTGTTAAGGACAGTCGTCGTAACGGTCTGCGTGCATGTAATCCTGTGTTGTACAGCCGTCTGCCAATGGTGCTGATAGGATGACTCATGGAGAGACCCGTTCTTGCTTATGTCACATATGAGGCTGAACGTGATAGCTGAATCATTCGCATGTCTCATGATGTGAAATCTACCCACCAAGTTTCATTCCTGTCAGATGATTTCTTCTGGGTGCATTCTTCTATTTGTGCAACTATACTCGTTCTTTGTTCTATTTATTATATCTGTTTATTGCGCTGTTCTCTTAGTGTGCTACTTGTAAACAGCCCTTGTGTTCTTGTTACATGTCATACATGTGTGACTCACCAAGACAAATTCCTTGTACGTGTGACATATGTGGTGAAATGAAGATTCTGATTCTGATATTACGGGTTAATAGTTTAATTATAATAATTCCGGGGGATCCTGCCCAATCCCAAATCCCTGACCAGGTGTCTGAGACTGCATGAGTAGTGTAGGAGAGCAGAGGAAGAGTGTCTTTCTAACCACATCCTCTTAAAAACTCAAAACAGCTTTTGGGCCAGTTCTGGACTCTATACATTTCCAAGTCACTCAAAAATCACTTTTTACCCGAGTATGTGTTAATCTCTGTTGTGTTGGTCTCATGACTCTCTTTCTTTCTGCTCTGATCAGAGAGCTCACTAACCAGCACTCTCATTTATTACTGGAAGTAAAAGCGGAGGGGAGCGTTCTAGCTACCAATCCAGAACAGTAGGAAAAGCATTTGCACAGCATCAACATTATCACCTTAAATCACAGCTGCAATACAGGCTGTCAGGTTTGGAGTGGACAGCCCTCCTCTCTTGTGTTGTGCTTCATGTGCAGTAGGGTTGGATATTCCGACTCTGGTTCTTAGTAATTCCAAGTTTTGATTCCAGTACAGTGGTAAAATATGTTTAGACCTAAGAATATGTTTGTTCTTCATCTTTCGGCTGTGTGGTTCGTACCTCGTAGCTTTTTTAATCCCGAATCCATTACAGCATTATCAACACAGACAGCCACTCCTTTATCCATTAAGCCAAGTTCTTGCAAGACATCACCAGTTTCTTTGGCTACATCGCTATTAGTTCTCTCTGTCAGTGAATGTGATGTGCTGGTGGAAAACTGAAACGGTCACTGCCTGTTTCCATAGCTTTACTGTAGGTCTCAGTTATTTCCATTCATCTAATTCTCCTCTGTCTTTTGTTACTTCACCTTTTCTCTTCTCTT
>CM067492.1:27743876-27768700 GCA_034552555.1 Semaprochilodus insignis
TACTGGATCTTATCCCAGCACTAATAATAACAATAATAGTAATAATAATAGTAATAATAATAAGAAGAAGAAATTAATTCATACTTTCGTCTTCTAAGCCGCAAGGGGTGCTGGAGCTTGTCCCAGTGCTTGGTGGGCAGTGAGCAGGAAACACCCTAGATAGGCTTCTAGTCCACTACAGAAAATAATAATAATAATAATAATAATAATAATAATAATAATAATAAATATGCGCTGAATATTCTAGCACAAAAGATGATGACATAAACTAGGGAAAACATAAAACCTTCAGATGATCACCAGATAACCCTAATTATTTTGTCGTTTATCACCTCTTTATATCCTCCTTCTGTGTCCATCAGTGGAGCAGTAGAGGGGACGACTGAACGGGGGCTTGACACTCACTGTTGAGAACGTGAGGTGGACACTAATCTAAAACAGATGCTGTGGGACACATTTAAAATCAATCTCTCTCCCCCTCTCCCTCCCTCCCTCCCTCCCTCTCCCTTCTTATCCTTCTCTCTCCAGATGTTATAGAGCTGTGGTTATTGATGGGATGGATTCTACTTTATTTCCATCTCCAAAATGTCTTATTGACCGTTCATCAGGTCTGAAAGCTCCCCCTCTCTCTTTGGCCGGAAGCACATGTCTCCGCTTTCAGGCCGAAATAAAGAACGAGAATAGCGAGGAGGATAAGGCGTAAGGAGGTGCGAGGAGTGGGCCTGCATTACGACTCAAAAGCGGCCATTAGGTGTTATTGGACTTGCTGAAGGCCAGACTCCGTCCCTCCATTTGAAGGATTGCTCCGTAGGCCTCCGAGATGGCGGCTGCCGAAAGCTGGTCTGAATTTGCTGCTGTTTATTCAAAATACACACCAAATGGTTATCAAGTTAAACCAAATTAACAGCACAAACAGCTCCCCTCGAGACACGTTTACTCTCCGGCCGCCTTTAGGAGCCGGACCACGGCACTTCAAATAAACGTTGCAGCAAAGCAAACAAGCACGGGCCTTTAAGTGAACCGGCTGTTAGCTGTTAGCGACTAGCCATGAGGGTCTAATAGGGAGAGAGGAGAAATGGCCATGTTCATGGAAACACCTGGCTATGGCTGTGTCCTACAGAGAGAGATAGAGAGAGACAGACAGACAGAGAGGGAGGGAGGGAGAGAGGGCAGGGGGGAGAGAGAGAGAGACAGACAGACAGAAAGGAAGGGAGAGAGAGAGGGGAGAGAGAGAGAGAGACAAACAGGGAGGAATGGAGGGAGGGAGAGAGAAAGAGGGAAGGAGACAGTCAAAGAAAAAGGGGGAGAGAAAGGAAGAGAGAGGGAGAAAAGAAGAGAGACAGAGAAAGGGAGGGAGGGAGGGAGGGAGGGAGGGAGAGACTGACAGGGAGAGAGAGAGATAGAAGGACAAAGAAAGAGACAGACAGACAGAGGAAAAGAGAGCGAGAGAAAGTGAGTATGAGAGAGACAGTCAGAGAGACAGAGATATGAGAGAGTGACAGATGGATATTGAGAGACAGACACAGAGAGCTAGAGAGAGAGAGAGGGGGGAGAGACAGAGAGAGAGAGCTAGAGAGAGAGAGGGGGGAAAGACCAAGAGTGAGAGATTTAGAGAGAGAGAGAGGGAGAGAGACAGACAGACAGAGCTAGAGAGAGAGAGCGTGAGAGAGAGAGAGACAGACAGAGAGCTAGAGAGAGAGAGCGTGAGAGAGAGACAGAGATGGAGTGACAGACAGAGAGCTAGAGAGAGAGAGACAGAGATGGAGAGATGGACAGACAGAGAGAACTAGGGAGAGCTAGAGAAAGACAGAGAGAGACAGACAGAGAGCTAGAGAGAGAGACAGAGAAAGCATGAGAGAGAGACAGAGATGGAGAGACAGACAGAGAGAGCTAGAGAGAGAGAGACAGACAGAGAGAGGTAGAGAGAGAGAGACAGAGAGAGAGATGGAGAGATAGACAGACAGAGAGAACTATGGAGAGCTGGAGAGGGAGAGAGAGAGAGAGAGAGAGAGAGAGAGAGAGGGCCCTGGATCTAATGGATTCCATGCTCCCTTGTTAAGACATGCTTTCTTTTCCTTGCCGGCACATAAAATAAAGGGAGCCGGTAAGGCTATCTCAGAAGAACCCACTCCAGCCAGCGCTGCTTTTCTGAAGCACACAAAAAAGCACATCACAGCTGCTAAATGGATTTTCCTCCAAACGTTACCCCCCAAAGTAAGACATCAGTGTAAAGCGAGCGAGGGGGAGGGAGAGGGATGATATCATCCATCTTTCACCTTCCCTCCTTTCCTTCCATCCCTCGCTCGCCTAATTTAATTGTCAGAGTGAAAACGGGAAGTTCCACAGTTTCGCTTCATAAACCTCCAGCAGTCACTGAGGAGTGGATGGGGTTCACCCATCTCCAGTGTACTCTCTGTGTGTGAACGTGGGCTTGTTTTCCTACATTTTCTGGAGCCTGTTCTTTTTTAGACGGGCATATTATTATAAGACATCTTATTATTGCATGTGTGTGTGTGTAAGGTTGACAAGTAAGGTTTTCTAAATAAGCATTTTTATATCTGCATATATATATTCACATTTATATTGGTGTATTTAATATGTTAAACATTGTTAAAGCTATCAAAACTTGCCTATTTCAGTTATTAAAACTGTTCTGGTCTGATTGCACTATTTGACTTACTGGTTGTGCCACATGACTAGTCAGACTAATTTAAAATAAAGCAGGCATCTACTTGGACACCAGTAGAAACTGTTGTCCTTGAACTTAAGTTTATACTCATGCTATTTCTAATAAATGAACATTATTAGACTAATAACACACTTCCGAGGTTTTCTTGAGGAGGTTATAGCACCTGACAAGGTAAATTGAACAATTCAAATAGAAATGACTCATAAACGACATCTGTAGAAGGGCTACCGACCTTGGTATTGCACCATGAAGGTCCCTTGGAGTCTTCTTTAGGATGCAACATCCTGGTTCCCATTTCATTAAAGGACCTTTTTTTGGTTGTTCCACCTGACATTTGAGGAAGTAAGACCTTGTGGACAAAAGTTTATTTAGCAAATCGAGTACGTTTAATGTTTTGCAACATGGTTTTTATCGCGTTTTCAAATCATGCCAAACTATTTAATTGGAATTTTATATCACTAAATTACCGTTTTTGAGAGTTTACATAATCAACATATATGGTTGGACGGCTGCACCAGATGACTTTCAGCAGCAAGAAGCAACTAAAATGAATTTTATATGGATGCAATGAAAATTGTTTCACATAAAATAGGTATTATTAAGTAATTTGATCAATATAATTTATTTAATTATTTTTAAGGAAAATAATGGACACAAAAAAATGACCGCCACGTCACCTATATATCACCTATATATTGCAATTCCATGCCCTGCCTGACATTTCATATTGTATTTAAAAAATTCCATTGTATTAGGACATTGTCCATAGTGTCTATAAGGCTACACATGACCTGCATAAGCCTGTAACAGTGACTAACATAAAACTTCATAAATACTTACGATGGCTGGTTCCAACATTTTCTGCGATAAAATGGACCAAAGCAGCCTTGACTTGAATACGACCTTATAAATGTTAATGTACGTTTATGTCAGGCTTACACATGTGACATGAAACCTCACAAATGCTGGTCTTCAGTAATGCATAACAAGCTGTATGTGTGAGAGAGATGGATGGTGTAACGAGTGTTTATGAAGCATGGTGTGTAATATTCAGGCTCGGCTAAAGAGTCCGCTGGAGGCAAGATGCTCTCCAGAGACAAATTTCTCCAGCAGTGAAGACCAGCAGCAGCAGCATTCAGCAAACATGGCATGTTCCTCAGGAAGCAGAACAGGAACATATTCATGAATAAACACTTTTATGGCCCACCATAGACACAATACATACACAAACGCTCTACTACTACTCTACACTGTTTAAAATCCCTAGCAATGCTGCTGCGCTAATGATCACACTACCATACCACTACCATTTCGGTGTCAGGGGTCCACCAACCAAATAATACCTGGTCAGCGGTGGTCCTATAGTGGTTCCTTTCTATTGATGAATGGGGCAGAGGGGGCTGATAAATTGTGAAGCAACACATGGGCTAATATACATAGTGCACCTACATCAGGGGTGTCCAAACTTTTTTCAGACCATGTCAAAATACCTGAGGGCCAGTGCTGCTGCCACCATCAGTTGAAAGGGAAAACGGCAATGCATCGACTGGCGGGCATACATACATGAAACAGTTGCACAAATAGCTGCGCCCAGAAGCAACCGGCAAGAATGAAACTTGGTGGGTAGGTTTGACATCTCCAAATGTTACCGAGACATGCAAATGATTCAGGTTTCACGCTCAGCTGTGCATGTGATATAAACAAGGACAGGCTTTATTACTGTACCTGACTGACCCAACAGCCACAATTGCGGACCATTGAGCAAGCAGTGACACCCTCCATGAGTCATCCTGTTAGTGCCAGCACCATTGGCAGATGGCTGCACGATGCAGGACTACATGCACACAGACAGTTACGACGACTGCCCTTAACACCACGTCAATATCACCAAAGACTGCAATGGTGTCGTGCAAGACTGTCATGGAGTGACTCAGAATAGCAGCGGGTCACCTTCAGTGACGAGTCCCATTTTTGTCTTGGTGGAGACGACCACCGAACCCATGTATGGAGGCACCGGGGTCAGCGCCAAGATGAGCAGCTTGTTGTCACACATCACACGTCCAGAAGGCCTGGTGTCACTCTACCTCCACCCCTACCACGCAATCTGCAGGAACTGTGTGGGAATATTCAAGCTGCATGGGATGGATTATCACAGGACACCATTAGGAACCTCTACAACTCCATGCTGAGATGTCTGGCATGTTGTGTTAGCAAACATGGTGGCCCAATGCCATACTGAGAGACACTACTTCTGTATGTGTAGCTCAATAAATATTGCCCATATCAGTCTAAATTTATCATCATTTATTGTTCCTGGTGACCTTTATCTTCCTTCCTAATAGCACTGCAATCCCACACCTCCTTCTGGGTGCAGCTGTTCTTTAGCTGATGAGTTTACATTAATTTCCATCATAACCAGAACAGAATATTCTCAAGCGTTCAGCTTGCACTGTAAAAGTGTCACCTAGAGTTGAATACAAATCAAAAATGAGCTTAAACTTGAACCTGCCTGAGGGTTTAAACTAGCTCTTACTTTCATGCAGTATAGTTCAGTATATGAACCATTCACTTTTCTCGGGAACGTCTACAACTTAATACCCAAACCAGAAGTATTTTAAAGGGCCAGCGTCATGGAAATCAAACTTCTCTGACTTTTCTGTAAACAGTCTAATGTCTAATGTAGTATCTTAACACTGTCAACGTTTCAAAACAGAGTGCAGTTGTTTTAGTGATGTCATGAAAACCCAACGTTTAACATATATCTGCTTATTATATAGCAGCGGCGGTGAAGTAATGAAGTAGAGCCTTTCATAAACCTCATATTAGTTAAACTAGTGCAGGAAAAAAGGCTGTAAAATGCAGGATACTGTATATGTTTACAGACTATGCATCTGAAAACAGCATAGCCTAAATTACAGTGGATGAAATTACAGTGCTAACAAAAGAAAATCCAATTAACTCCTTGTAATCTAGTCTAGGCCTAGACCAAGGAGCTTAATATAGCCACACAACTACAGCGAGCCATAACAATTAGCATGCACAATGTAAAAGCTCTTACTCAGACTCAGAGAGGCCAAGGCTCAGTAAGGTTTAGAGTCACTATCTTCGCTCATCATAAAAAAAAAAAAAAAAAAAGAGATCAAGAAAGTGATGCTATCTTTCATCTCAGCTGCTTCAAGCCAGACGCTGTGAGTCCAGCATTTTAAACTGTTTGCTCGGAGTGCAAAGCCCAAACAAAGAGCCACAGTTTCCCTCTCTTTAGCTCTTTCTTTCTTCTTTGGCATTTCCCTCACTTACCTCCCTTTTCCTTGTCATCTCTCTCTCTCTCTCTCTCTCTTTCCCCCCCTCTCTCTTTTCCCTCTCTTATTGTTGCTATAAATCCGAAGGGCCCTTTTGCAGTTTTACTGGAACAGAGAGTCATTAAATGGTTGATTTCAGATGGCAGAGTGCGAATGTTTTAAATTAACTTTATTGATCCGCCAGTCCACCAGCCAGCCAAGGAAAAACTGACAGCAGGCTGGCGCATGGGCAGTAGATTTGCACCTCCAACCGTTTAAGACGCCTGCTTAACGGCGCTGGACCCGCTTCACTCCCTCGCTGGCTGTGGCTCTGGGTGGCAGCGGAACTAATGCATTTACATCCAGCAGGTGAACACACCGTTTCGAGAGGCCCATGTTGGATCCTACTGGTAGAAAACTGCATGCATGTACACTGATACTAATGATTTACTGTAAGGACAAAACTTCACCATAGTGGATCAGTAAACAATATATGTATGTTCATCAATTTTTAAAGGAGCAATATGTAAGATTTTTAGTTCAAAAGATAACTAAAATTATTAACAGACAATGAAGAAATAAGAGTTTTGATGGTATGGCTAAGATGTCTATATATAATGTTGATGGGATAGCTACTGAAGTTAGCATGCTATACAGCTAGCCCCAGCTTGTCTTGTCTCTAAAACCACTTACCTGTACCTCAAGAAGCGATAATGAGTCACTTTAACACTGAGTTGTATTGGACAACGCAAGGGCTTGCACCCGGTTGGATCACTTAAAAGCAGGTGGCCATCGAAAGGAAGATTAAATAAAATAATGGTCGAAGCTTTTGGCACCCAACTGCTACTGCTTGCTCTCGGAAAGAAACCACATTCAGTAGTAAACAAAAGAAATGAAATAAATAGAAGCAGAAAAAGAGTTAACATTGGTGCTGCTTGCTGGAGATGCTCTTGGAGAGTAAAGGGATGAAGTCTAATACTGAACTCGTTATGTTTCTTCTAGACTGGTAAGGAGTGAATAGGGAGTAGGCGGGACAATGCTTTTTCTAATGAGATTTTTGACGAGTTGTGTCATTTTACACATTGCTCCTTTAATGCAAGTCAGTGTCAGCGTTAGTTTTTTTTCCCACCTTACTTTTAGTACACATCTAGTGTATTCACCCTGATATTTATACTCAGTACACAAGGCATCTGCCATGTTTAAATTATTCTTTACAAATTGCAAAAATTAATGGGCAAAATTATATACAGTCATATGCAAAAGTTTGGGCACCCTCAGTCAAATTACCTGCTTTGTTGAGATGCAGAAGTGGACCTTAGGTGGTACATCCTTCACAGAGACTTCTGCACATTCAAATCTGCTCGTTTTAAAGCGTAATTACGGCTTATTTTCTGAATTTAACATATTGAATAAAAAGTTGTGCTGTGCAAAAGTTATAGTACATTACACACTCCTTTATTTCATCCAATATGTTAAACTCAGCTAATAATTAAAAACTTTGCACTTTAATTTGCAAACAAATGCCCTTTTTCGGTATGTTCTCTCTAGAGGATGTGTTCATGTGTTGAATCTGCACCACAATAATCCCAATACGTTCATTCACCTCTTATTGTGTTGCCAGCACGCAGACACATACCCAGCCAGGGTTCAGTATGGGATGAAATAATCAGCAGGAGGCTTCAGTGAGGCCTTCGGTTCAGCCAGGTTTTACCCTGTCCCAACTCGATTAGAGTCTAACACCACTGAGCTGCAGTGCAAACAGCCAAAAATGATTCTGTCTCTCTATTAGCCTCCCTCTCTCTCCATTCCTGTCTTGTTTTTTCTCTCTATTTCTCTCTCTTTGCATTTTAGTCTCTCTTCCTCACTGTCTTTTCTTCTCTTCTTTTTTATTCTCTCTCTCTCTCTCTCTCTCTCTCTCTGCACAACTGGTTTTAATTCTCAGTCCCTGAGCAGATCTGTCAATCACTCTGTCAGAGAAGCCCCCCAGTGGAGACCAGGTGACATGCTGGGGGCTTCATGGCTGGAAGAGAGAATTAAAGAGAGAACAGGGGAAGAGTGGTGTTTCTGTCAACACCTGCCTAAAACTAAACACACACACACACACACACACACACACACTTCCTTTTCAGTCTTCAGATGTCTTATTTATCCAACCTCCTACACACTCCAACACCTGAACCATTTACAATTCTCTTCACTTCAATGCACACATTCCCTGAACACACTCACACACATACACTCTGTGTGCCTCCCACTGACAGTGCTGTACTACAACCTGAGATTTCCAGTCAAAGCCTTTATTTAAAAGTTGTTTACTTTTATGAAGATAAGTTTGATCACAACACTTTTCAGAACTGGAGTTCAAACAATAATTGCCTGCAAATGAAAAACTATTTATCGTCATTTCTGGTCATGATATTATTTGGTTATACAGCCCCATTTATAAAAAGTTGGGACACTGTATGTATGTAAATGTAAATAAAAACAGACTGCAACAATATGCAAATCACTAAAACCCAATATTCAACTGAAAATACCAAAACAACCTATCAAAATGTTAAAACTGAGAAACTGTATTGCTGTTTGAAAAATAGACATTTTAAATTTGATGCCAGCAACACATTAAAGTCGGGATAAGGGCAACAAAACCCTGATAGTTACATAATGGAAGTTACATAATGCTTAAAATACATCTCACGACCAATTACATTAATTGTCAACATGTCGGTAACATGATTGGGCATAAAAAGACCATCTGAGGTGGCACTGCATTAAAAACAGACATGATTCAGTACTGGAAATCACTGCATGGTTTAGGAACACTTCCCAAAACCATCGTCTATGAAGATAGTTCCTCACTGCTCCACAAATGTAAGTTAAAACTCTACCATGCAAAAAGAAACCAGATATAAACAGATCCAGCTGCTTTCTCTGGGCCTGAGCTCATATAAAGTGGACTGAGGCAACGTGGACAAAGTGTCCGTCAAATCGAAATTCGTTTTGGATATACACGGATGCTACATTCTCCAGGCTAAAGAGGAGATTATCATCAGAACTTGTTATCAGCACAGTTCAAAAGCCAGCATCCGTGATGGTATGGGGGCGGGGGGCGTTAGTCCATATGGGATGGGTGACGTGCACATCCGTGAAGGCTCCATTAATGATGAACGATAGATATATGGATTTGGGGAAACATCCAGACGCCACCATCCAGACGACGTCTTTTTCAGGGAAGGTCTTGCTTTTTTTCAGCAAGACAATAACAAACTACTTTCTGCAGGAGTAACAGCGAGCGGGTATTAAACTGACCTGCCTGCAATCCAGACTGGTCACCCACTGAAAATTGAAAAGCACATTATGAAAAGACTGGGACCCTGAGCAGCTAAAATATTAAGGTATATTAAGCAAGAATGAGGAATCATTTCACGTTCAAATCTACAGACATTTAGTATCCTCAGTTCTCAAACGCTAACAGAGTGCTGATAACAGAAGAGCTGATGAAGTGGCGTACATGAACCTGTCCCAGCCTTTTTTTTTTTTTAATGTGTTTTTGGCAGCAATATTCAAAATGATCATATATTTTTCCAAGAACCATAAAATTTGATATGTTGTCTTTGTGCTATTTTCAGTTAAATATGGGGTTTAAATTATTTGCACATAATTGTGTTCTGTCTTTTTTTATGATTTGCATTTTGCACAGTGTCCCGACGTTTTTGGAAACAGGGTTGCATTTTTGGTCATGAAAGCTATTTGACCAGCAAGATCTGGCCGGTGTTTTTCCAATATGAAGTATTCTGGCAATTGTCTGGCAAAATGTCTTGATTTTGTACAGCTTCTTTAATGTTTTAAAATGTATAAAATATCAGCGTCATACTGCAATCCATCTATACATGTATCTGCAACAAAACTGTTTTTATATTATAGAATTATTGAACACATATATGTACATGGGAAAATTCCCAGAGTTACAAGTCAGGAAGTACCAGCTATACACTCTCTGTCTCTCTCTCTCGCTCTTGCTCTCTCTCTCTTTCTCTCTCTCCCTCTCTTTTTTCTGAAGGCTCTTTTCCTGTCTGCATGGTTTCCCATGTGCTTTTTTTTCCTTTTTGAATCGCTTCTTCATTAATTTCATGTGTTCTGAGCCGAAGCCCGCGGAGCCACAGAGAGCGGCAGATTGGAGCTCCGAGCCCATCATTACACCAATAACTGCACACATTAATCTTTCATACCAATACTGTTATTACACTGCTCGGCAAAGGGCACACACACACACACAGACACACACACACACACGCACACGCACACACCCACCCACACCCACACACACACACCACAACCTCTGCCAAAGTGAAGTAAGAATAAAAATAACCATTATTCCATTCACAACTTCCATCCTCAGCTCTAAGCTGTTTGGTCCCTGATCCTTCAGCTCATCCTGCAGTCTGACCCTATAGACAGCAATGATGCTGAAGCTATTTTGTCTTTTAATCTACTCTTTTAAAAGATGCGCTTTCTACTTTTCTTTGTTGCATATGTGATGAACACAATCTAACAAGGCTAAAAGAAGTTGGCTACTGTTTTGAGGAATCTACTGCACACTTGTAGCTTTTTGTTGTTGCCCTAATGAGGCTGTGGCAGAAGGGAAGTGGCTAGTAGGGCACTAGGCAGCGATATGGAGCTGTACACCAGCTGATAGGTGCCCTCTGGTATACTAGGTGGTGCTGAGGAGCTGTGTGTCAGCCTATTGGTGCCCTCTACGGCACTAGGTGGCTCTAGGGAGCTCGACACTATGCTGTCTGTGCCCTCTGGGCTCTAGATGGTGTGAATTGGGTGTTGCCCTGGTGGTACCCTCTAGAGCACTAGGTGATGCTAGACCTTGTTTCCGCTGCCACAAAAGCGGAAAATCTATACACGTTTTATTATAGTACTAATGCAATAGTTGGTAAAAAATGTAGTAATATGGAAACTATCCAATTTAGATAGTGCTGAATAATATCTCTACAACACACTATAATACTGTGATGTCTTGGCAAAGGAGAGGGTGGCTCTGCGCAGTGCCACTCTGCATGGCCATGCCTTCGATGCAACGACCAAACGAGCCAGTCAAGGATGCTACAGCACTCTCAACTCTGTATAACATCCTGCAGTATTACAGTGTTGTAGTATTCTAAGTTCTCTGATCAAAAAAATGCTTAGCTTGTGTGTTCAAAGCGGTAGAAACTTCAGGCTCCTGCAGATGGTGCTGCACAAGGATGATGGGGCTGCGGGTGTGAGTGACGGGATTCATAGATTGAGAAGAGGTGGTACGGTGTAAAGCAGGTGTTAATGATTGGCTAAAAGGAGTGATTGCATTTGGGTGTCCCACAGGCCATAGTGTGAAGGAAGTAGCTGAATCTGCAGGTGTATGGACGCGTACGGTCATACGGGTCTACCAGCAGTGGCTAAAATCCCAGTCTACAGGAAATTCCCCTCGGAATTGTGCCAGGGAAGGCATCCACCAAATCTGGCCCAACTGCACAATTCTTTGATACAAGAGTGTCTGAACATTATGTGGCCTACATCCAGAAACTTGTCCAGTCCATGGCAAATCCAATCACAGCTGTTATTCAGGCGTGTGGAGGTATTACATGCTATTAGGTACGTTTCAGTCACAGGTGACTGATGTTTTTGTCTGGTGATCTTATAATACTTGTGTAGTATCCTGTAGTAAATGACAGCAACTGACTGAATTTACAGTGATTCTGATGGGTAAGCTAGAGAAAGTGATGTCGTATTTATAAGGGGTAGCTTACAGCTCCAAATCCACATGCTGACCGATTTTACTACCCCCCAACGTGCACGCACATGAGGCCCGTCTACTTTAGAGGCAGATTTTAATGAGTTAAAAGGGACAAAGCCAAAGACTCTCAATATATCACTGATGATAGATGGGGTTAAATGAAACACCGATAGAAAAGCTTGGCTTTTAGTGGCGCCATCTTGGCTCAAACGCTTTGGCCTGCAGCCTGTTTCGCAGTAGTGCCATGTTGGATCAGCTTTCCCAAGACAGTTTCCTGCAGCCCGTGGAGGTCCGGCTTTTAGTGCAGGCATGTGCAGTTCTAACAGAGCCAAGCGCCCTCAGTACGGTCCCAAACAAGGCCTTTAAACCAGAAAAGCCTGTGTTCTGGCCTCAGCCGCTAAAAACGCCAGCAGCTGGCCTTTAGCAATAAAAACTAACGTTGGCTCGTGAAGTAGCGCCGAGGGCCTTCCTCCGCAGGCCTTTCCACTCGTATAATTACATATACATGTTTATGATTTTCATATTGGGTAAATAACGTGGAAAACTGACTCAGAAAATCAAACTAAATGATTTTACGGGCAGTGTCTCTGCTGTTTATAGGCATTGTACTCTCTCTCTTTCTCACACTATTATATTCTCCCTCAAAGCAGGACCTAACATTCTGGACCTAGAGGTGCAAACTCTTTCATCTGTACTGGAACGCTTCCCAGCCAGGGAGAGTGGAGAAAAGCGATAAAATAAAATTCCAACTATCCCATCCATTCCAAATAACGTCACCATTCAGGAGTTTGTTTTTTGCCCCCCACCCCCCCTTTGCCACTTTTATTTTCCTTTCTTCATATATTTGTATCACATGGGTTTATTTGGCATACGTGGCTATGAGGCAAGTGATCAGTGGGGTTTGTGTTTCTCTTCAGAACCACTCCTGTGAGAACGCCGGCCAAAACTGTCAGGCGGAATTGGAGGCGCCCTGTGTGCTGTTTACTTATGTGTTTGTATTGAGATCAGACTCAATAAACATTATACTCTAATTTGTTACAAATGAGGATTGAAATAATATATTGTGAAACTTTGAATAGTTTTTTTATTCTGTCCTGGGCCTGGGAACTTAGGCCTTTAGAGGAAAGACCATTCAAACTTCATCCTGCAGGCAAATTGTTTTATTCTGGCACAGTTTCCAAACACTATGGGCATTTAGTGCTATCGTGATCTAATGCCTGTGCTAAACAGGGTTTAGCATTAATGTGACTGTTGGAGGCAGAAATCAAGTTATAAGCCTACTGTAGCCAACCAGTAATGAAAGCTCATATCACTTATCGCAGTACAAAACGATTGTATCCAAGGGTGTGTCCCAATTGTGCACTTAAAACTAATACTAACTAGTTTTTGAGTATGTAGTATATAGTAAGTTGAGTATACTCAAAAATCCACCAGTCAATTTTTGAGTGTGGTAATGATGGACACTGTTGTCCCACAATGCAACAGGAAACAGTAATGAAGGAGCTTCTCATGTCTGAAAATCTCTGAAAAAATGGCAGATGGTGATGCGATGGCGGCTGCGTTGCTGGCAGGACCTGTCATTACAGTTTGTTGTACAGTCTCAGAAACCAACTCATGATGGTTTGAGGCAAGCATATGATGAATTTTTGCACAGTTTGCACTGTTATTGCACTGTTAGACAAATTATCCCAGAAGCTCCAGTACAAAAGCAAAGAAGCAAACAGCTCCTTACTGACCAACTACATTTAAAGTAAATGGAGATTTTTGTTCATTTGATTTTTAGGCCAAGCCATCACGTTAAGTTGGTTGGTTGCACTCAGTCTTTGGGAAACCTTTCTAGGACGCTGATTCTTCTTTGCCATTCGAGAGAGAGAGAGAGACCTGTTCTCATTAGCTGAGTGTGTTTGGAGCAGGAGTAGCTCCTGTTACAGCAGTAAACTGCAGCTTTGAACTTTTAATAGAGCCCTGAAATCCAAGGAGCCTTTAAATACACATTTCTGCACAACAGAGAGAGAGAGGGAGAGAGACAGAGAGGGAGAGAGCGAGAGAGAGAAAGAGTTTGACTTTAAAAGGCTTTAAACTATGCACCACTCAGAACAAATGGCCTGCATTCCATTTACCAATTGAATAATAACACACCTGTCATTAACAGATCGCTTCAATCATTAACACATTCTTCTACAAACCAGTAATATTACAGCACTTCCATAGAAAACAAAGGTACCGATTACGTGTGATTCTGCTAAGACTAAGTAATAGGAGTAAAACACCTACAGCATATCCAGTCATATAGACACCACTCTGAAAGATGTTTATATTGACCATCAAAGCTCCATCCACAAATGTGTCCTCTCATAACAGCAGTTAGTAGGTTTACAGAACGTTCACAACTAAGTTTGTCAAAATTGTTATTCATTTGTATTCATTAAAAGGTCAAGGCTTGATTTAGACGCCTGCCAGTCACTCCGACTAAACAGCGCGTTTAAATTGGCATCATTTTTGACTGAAGTCTCCGAACAGGAAAACTGAATGTCCAGCCAAGCACAATAAAAACTACTGATGTGGATACTAAGACACATGTCTTTGTCTACCGTTTTCTTCAAGGGTTCTTTAGTAAAGGGAATGGTTCTATTTAGAACCATGAGTTCTGTATCGATTGACAAAGAATGTGTTGTATATGGTTCTATAAAAATGGATGGTGATGCGACATTAGCTGCGTTGGTGGCTGGACCTGAAATGGTTTATGAAGGTGAGTTCACCCCAAATCTGTCCAAAAACAGCCTGTAATAATAAATGTATTCTAAGAATTGTGGCTGAGTCAATACAGAAATCATGGATTTCAAAAATTGTAAAACCATATCACTAAATGCTAAAAATAGTAGAAATAATAATAATCGTAACTGTAATTTAATCAACCAAAACTAACTGTTACAGACTGCCAAAAATGGCAAATAAAAACTTGGCAGATAACATAAATAATATTAAACAGGGACAAAATAAATAAAACATAATTAAAGGTAAAACAATAAGTAAAATGTAGCAAAACCATGTTAAAAGTCATGTAAACAAATATCAAATAAAACATTTGAAGGCTGAATGGAGGATGGTTAAATGTTAAACTCATAACAACAATAGAACCCCTTTTGGTGCTATATGAAACCATTTTAAAACCTCTCTGTATATAACCATATACAACATGTTCTCCATCAGTCCGAGGAAACATTTCACCATGCAAAGAAAAATTTAAGCACAAATGATTCTATACAGAACTTCTATTCTAAATAGAACCTTAACCTTTACTAAAGAACCCCAGAAAGGGCCTTTTAGAGTATGTACTTTCACTTTAGAAGTTTTATGCACATGCATGTGAAATAACTTGAGGCAGAAAACTACAAGCCAGTTTTTGATTTTAGTTTGATCAGTTCAGGCTAAATAGAAAACACAAGCTCAGACAAACATTTATTAACTACATCCCTTTTATTTGTAAAAGAAACAATATAATCTGTGTAGTAACAGCATAATTGATGTATTAACAGCATAATTGGCGTTTTAATAGTATAATTGGTGTATTAATAGGATAATTGGTGTTTTAATAGTATAATTGGTGTATTAATAGGATAATTGGAGTTTTAATAGTATAATTGGTGTATTAATAGCATAATTGATGTATTAACAGTATAATTGGCGTTTTAATAGTATAACTGGTGTATTAATAGTATAATTGGTGTATTAATAGTATAATTGGTGTATTAACAGTATAATTGGTATATAAACAGTATAACTGGTGTATTCAATTCACTTCGACTATAAAAGTTACTAACTTACGCGATTGATGTAGTCTTCAAGTGGCTAGCATAAGTATTAGCATTATTCTGGTTGCTCTGTGGCTGTCTTGCTGACAAACACTGGCCTCTGCTGTTAAATAAGTGTATATGTCCAAGTCTAGAAGTGTCTTAGGAATAGTTGCCTGATTGTGGTAACTGAAAGCGTTCAAAGGAAAAGACTATGGCATTATGGGAAATGTAGTGTTTGTAGTGAATGAGCCTGGCCATAATGTTCGATGTGTACTTTAGCCAAAGAGGATTTATGAAGGTTTACATTATATATGATCTTTGCTACAGCCCAATCATCAAGATCAACATATTGACCTTTTTCTTGTGATTCTAGTGGCACACGGCACACGCATTAGCATCGTGGCAAGTCTGGTGCAGTTGTTTCCAATATAGTCCATCCTGGTTAGAACAGCATTTTAAACTGAAAGCTCTTCAGAGTGAATGGAGTTTTTGACCATGTTCACCAAAGCTTGCACAACTTTGCAGCAGCTGCTACTAAAGGACACATTTGCTGGCAAAGCTTGTGTAAGTTGCTAGCTTTTATTTTGTCCTATTTTGTCCTATTAAAACAGGGTATATTACAACATTTGGATATGACTAAGAGAGAACGAGTGGGAGAGGTAGAGCAAAGTAGAGAGCTAGTTAAAGGAAAGAACCTGAGCTGCCTGCATTAACGTTGTGATGCTACTGCATTGAACTGAGCAGTCCCTTTTTGCATAGAAGTTTTGCTAAGGCCATATTTGTAGTATTTGCAGTGCTCCAGCCATCCGCAGCACGTTTCCATCATTAGCCTGCTTAAATGTGGCTTAACATACACACACACACACACACATATACTAATGCACCATGTGTGTCAGTGTCAAACACTAAGCCAGCAAGCTAGCCCTGATGAAGCCGAACAGGATAAACAATCATATTATCCATGACCGTTACTTCAACCATCAGTGCCAAACTAAACCTGTCACACATGGTATCCCTCATATTGTTAGCTTCAGAACGATGCGGTGGCCAAATGTCTCATAATGTCTCAAAAATTGAGAAAGAACGTAATTAAAAGCACCTGTAAATCTAATATAACGAGATGTACTAAAACTACAGCATGGCTATTTAAATATATGTTTATGGACTGTATACAAAGATGTTGCATTGAGTTTGTGTATATCAGGAGTGTTCAGTTAAGGCTTAATCAGCTTTAACCCCATGAAACTGCAGGTTTATCATTCAGGTGCTAAGTCTTACGTAAGCTGTGTGTGAGAATGAGTGACTGAAGTGGACACATGCAGGCCTTCACTGTTTATAGGGGGTTCATTCTTTGATATAACACAAATGATTTGCAGTTATCAAGTGTGTTTTAAATATGTGGCAGATAATGGGGCACAAGCTAACACGGGGTAAGATGTAAAATGATTTTTTAAATGTATTTAAATGTGTCAGAATGTAAAACTGTATTTATATTGTCGTGGTTGAATAAGGAGATTTTAGTACATAAAATGAACCTCATACCATGCCAGCACATACCATGAACCTCAAACACTTTTGTTCCTCCCTCAAATACAAATCCTAAACTGTATTTACACCCCCAAAACTGACATACTGCAATAACAGCTTATGTAAAGAAATGTATCGCTCCAGACTGTGAAGGGGATGTGAGCACTTTTCATACCCTTACCAAGAAACTGAATTGTCAGCAGTTGTTCATCTTTAAACAAGGCTGAAGCTGACCTCCTTTCCGCTAGCTTCTTGCTCTAATGTTTAATTCCACCTTAAATGCTGAAGCTTGTACAAGTGCCAGAATGTGACTGTGGCTCCATTTAAGGTGGAACGTAAAATACGCAAACCATGCTGCTGAATAGGAAGCCAACAATCTTTAACAGGATCCTGGACAACTTCAATGAAGAGTTGTTAGTTTGCTCTGCACATTTCACTCCGGACAGTTTGTCAAACACTTGGACAGTATGGAACAGCTTCACTCAGAGTTTAACACTGAAGACACTGAAGAGAGGAGCAGCTCCACCTTTAATAGCTTCACAATCTCAACATTAGCCTGTAAGTAGCAGCCATGCTGTGTGATTGTATCAGTGTTTGCTGGTTGTAGCAGATCATCTTAAACCGAGAGGTTTATAGTGAGGAACAACTTTAATCTACTGCGTGTTGAAGTCCAGATGGAAAGAGAGCAGCTAGTATAGGTAACGTTCGCTACTAGCAAGCTCCAAGTAACTAACGTTAGCTTATTTACACAGAGGTTCATGTTTTCCTGTCATTTTCCTGTCTGTGTTTATTTCCACATGTTCCTTCTGTGTGGTCATCACAGTGTCTCACTGTAAACCAGCCAATCAGAGCAGAGCTCATCTAGTTATTCATGAGCTCTCCAAAAAAGGGGAAACAGCTTGTTTCATCCTATGAACAAAAATCATAAATGGGTATGTAGAACTGCATCTGGTCATTTTTCAACCTGACCAAAGTCACATACAGTATTTATTTAAACTCATTTAATTCAAACAGCATAGAACTGTATAATTGTGTTTGCTTAAACTTACCAGCTGTTTCTAGCGACTGCTTTATCTAGGCCCAAATTCTGTTATAAGTAGCCCCACCTATGGGGCAAATTGTAACATATTCATTCCTACAAGGTTTGGCTGAATTGTTCATGGTAAATAGAAGCTGGAAACAGTTGCAGAATGGTGCAGGTTGCCTATATGAAAATATTATTGGTCTTGCTCAAATATATATACACATACATACACACACACACACACACACACACAAAAGAATGAATGCCCTATAAACATCACTCTGCTCTACTGTACCTCCCTCAAAAACACGACACTACAGTGCTTAGGAGGTTTTAAATTGGCCTTAAAATGAAATTTGTATTCTGCACCATTTTATAGGCATTGGTTCCAATGGAATAAGTGCAGCTGAAGCATTTACATGCATGAAACTGTATTTCATACAGCTGATGCAGAGTAAGAATAACAGCGATTAAACAGTCAAAACTGTGACTGTGTTTCAATAAATGCGAATAAAAAGTCATGATAGCTCAAAACGCAGCCTAATATGATTTATTTGTATAATAAATACACAACTATAACGTGCGTTCGTAGACTGTCAGACCTTCTAAACAACAGTCTGTTCCTAATCTTTTATTGAATCAGTGAGTGGATGTAAACGGAGGTTCTGCACGTCATGCTCAACTGAAAGACTAACGCTGCGGCGAGCGGTGAAAGGAGATTTGTATATTTGAGCTTTTTAAATGTTTACTGCTCTCAGATGTGATGAGAGAAGTAGACACAGAGGAAAATCATGAAAACAGTCTAAACTTATCCTTTTCACTCTGCAGGGTAAAGCTCGTGTTCACTGATCTGAGGGAGCCATTAAAAAGATTGAATCACTTCATTTTGTCTTGTAGAATTACAGTCAGGGGCAAAGGTCTTAAGCAGCCATGAAAACAGCTTAAAATTATTTCATGTTTTGCCAGTATATACCATATGAATAAACACAGGCACAAGCAAAAAACAAGGTCAAATTACATGTTCTATTGAAGTGAACACATCTCTACAGAGAACACAGTGCTAAACATCTTAATACACAATTACTGCTCACTTACAGAACTAAATATATTAGAAAAATAAAGAATAAAGAAAATAAAATGTTTCTAATGTGCTAATTTATGGCACTTAATAAAAATCTTTATGGCACTTTCTATTTTATAGTTTATGGTTAATTTTTTTACAGTATATTTACAGTATATTTAAATTTACAATGTTTAACTCAAATGAATAGAAATGCTTTTATGTTTGCAGATAGATGTCATATTTAAGCTTGTTCTCTGTAGGACATGTTTAATTATTTTTTCTTTTATTTAAAAAACCAAAACGTGCACCTGACTGTACAAATAACCATATACAAGATACAGTAGAATGTAACAGGAATGCCGTGTTATGAACACAGGTTTGGCTCCTGATCACTCCAGGCACCACATGCATTAGTTCAGCAGCACCTGATTTAATGTAATGAACTACTGATTAGATTAAACTAGGAACTGGATGGTAACCGGAAATTACTGAGCTTCCTCAAGGATTTAGAGATGGTTGAATTAATATACTACCACATTTAATGAACATAATATATTGTTTGTTTATATTGAAAAATAGCTAAACTGATATATTGATAAACAGCTAAAGATAAGGGATTATATATATTATAATTAATCCTGTTATTATTATTATGTATCAAAATAACAATGAAATAATTTTCTACATTATATTTTTTACTGGTGGGGTTTGCACCAGTTTTCTTAGCCAGTTTTATATGACTTAAAGCAGTGAATCCAGATTACAAATATAAAAGCAAGCAAGCAAAAAAAGGATGTTTAGAGATCTATTAAGTCCTCTCATTCTTTCACATATACACATATCTCCTTTGTATTAATCTATGCTATACATATTCACAAAAGCTACCATGTGTAGAATTAAAATAATAAAAAGCTCTGTCTGGATGAATGCGGAAAAGTGAAGAAATAAAGATTTACTTACAAACAGACTAAACCGTATTACCATTAAGGTCTACTTAACTGTGCAAAAGTCAAAGACCACCCTTATTTCCAGTGAAAACGGGCATTAAGTTTCAGTGTCAGGGGGGAAAAAGCAGGAACCATAAAAATAAAGCATCAATTCTATTTATTTTTGAGCACCTACTGCCACTTTAACTCTTCCATCCTTCCGCTCTCAAAAACCAGTTACAGCCGAATCTTCCCAACAAAAGCTGTTCTCAAAGCCCTCACTGGCATTACATTCCCTCTCAGACAGACACCCAACAGCAGCTACTCAAACTAACCTTAATCTGCCTCACACATTTCTCTCTCACGTGCATCTAAACGGCTTTTGAAACTGGAATTAAATTGTCTGGCTTTTTGAATTTTCACAGTACTGTATGCCATTCATAATGCTTAAACCCCACCGTCTACCCAGCCAGAAAAAATATTTTCATACGTTATTTCCACTCATGGCGAAACCTAAAGACTACATACAAACAAAGCGAATGAATTGTAATGGTCAAAAAGGTCAATTCCAACTTCAGCAAGGCAAATATACTGTATTCATATAGTACCTGTCATATGCCGCAGTCATACAAAGTGCTTTACAAATGAGATAATACATAACACAACTCATAACTTAAATATAATCGCACACACAATTCCACGTACACTGTACACACATACTCAGTGTAGTTCTCCTGGGTTAATCTGATACTGTCTAAACCCACACAAGTCACGGTGACAGTCTGAGAATGGCTGTAGTGCCAAAGGGAGGAAACATGGGAAAACACAAACACACCGAAACACGCATGCGCCACACACACACACACACACACACACACACACACACACACACACACACACACACACACACACACAACGTGCCTGCAGGCAAGCCCTGTCCCCTCCTGTTGATCTATCTAATCATGTCCAGAAACTCTTTTAAAGGGAAAAGTCCACTCCCTGCTTTCCCAGGGCCTGATGCCTGCAGGAAGCACTCTGAGCAGCCGCTGCCAATCAGCGCAGGAGAGGTCAGGTGGGGGGAGGTGTCACCTGACATCACACACACACACACACACACACACACACACACACACACACACACACATATACACACAGGTGGACAGCTCAGATGACCACAGGATGGAAAAACATGACTTCCTGAAAAAAGCACTGCAGTGAATTTACTTGATTTGTATACAGTACTGAGCAAAAGTACATTTTACATACATCATTAAAACAGATGCAAATAAACAGTAAACAGTAACAATCCTTTTTTCTTATATTGTGAGAGCGCTGAGTCACTCCAGGTATTGGATAATAAATATAAATAATACCAGCCAGGCATGAGGACAGATTTGGAAACAGTTAAATAATCATAATGATATTCACAAAGCAACTACTTATTGCAAGAAAGATTTTTGTTTTTATTTTAAAAATAATAATAATAATAATAATAATAATAATAATAATAATATACATGTTTCTGAGAAAAATATTTTTTTCAATTGTGATTTTATAAAATTTGTTGCACGGTACAGTACACACATCATTTCCACATGAATAAAGCATGTCAGATATGTTTTGACATATATATTATATGTATCTGCTGTCGGAACAAAACGTATCTCCACAATGCTAACTTTACATGAGAAGGAAAAAATTACTTTACTTTTGATGTAAGCCAATGTAACCAGACCTGTTCCTAAGCTATTCCTTTTAGTCCACTCATCATGAAATTTACACACAATATAAAAAACAACAGATAACGAAAAACAACAAAAATGGGTTTTGTTCTGACAGCAGCAATATATAAACAAAATTAATGCCCAAAGTTGAAAAGAAAGACAAATCTGTGGTGATTTAATAGACTTTATTAACGTGGAGATGATGTACACATTCAAATCAAGTCAATTCATTGCAGCACTGTTACAGTGACAGTGAGTTCATTACATTTTGACCTTAATCACTGTACAAAACACACAGTGAGGAAACAAACATCCTCATCCAACTAAACATCCAAGTCGGTTTCACATGCGTGTTGCTTGAACAGCCATTTACAACCACTTCAATTCACAATGTATAAGACCAGAAACAGCCAAAGCAGACTAAATGTAAAGGTCAACAGAAGTCACTTTTCACTTTAACATGATTTTTAATAATCACATAGAAATTAGTACAATATTTTTTATTCCTAAAGCGCTTCTGCACACCATGTCTTAGTGTTCTGTCCCACTCCAATGCACCCATTCCACCCTTTTTAACCGTTCTAAGGGTTTTATAGAGAGTCTTTTACCCAGTCTGGTCGTGTTAGCACAGGAAAGTACTACTACATGTAGTATTACTTGAAAACTGTACTTTAGTCTACAAGTATAACTGAAACGGACTACTTTCTCTCCTCATATCTAACAGAATCAGGGTCGTTGGAAGAGAGTGTTTTTTGCCGAATGGCCTGTTCTGCCTTTTTTCCCTATCCAGCCTGTGTGCTCGGCCTATCTGAGGCGCTTATCATTCTGTTTGAAGTCCGTTTTAATATCCCCGGACTCGCTCTCAGCGCGCAAAATTAAAATATCCGCTCCTTCAATAGCATGGCGGAGCTCCAGGGGCCAAACCCACATGGCTAAGCAAATAAAAAGAGCCCGCTGCACAGATCTTGGCAAAAAGCACATCATCAGATATACAGTTTCAGAAAGCCAGCATGGAAATATGCGCAACCCGAGACAGGATCAACAAACATGTCCTCCGCATGTTCAGGCCCAGATTAGAAAGAGGGGTCCGCAGTCGAATGCAAACAAACGGCACTGTGTGCAGAAATGCTGCGTTTGGGACAAGCCTCTGATGGCCATGGCAGGCCTGCAACCGTGGTATCAAACCATCTGATAGCTGCTTCTGTTAGAGTACACCTTCTTCTTCTACAGGTAACAATGACAATAAACAGCAAAATAACAAAGTAGAGTTGTAGCCACCATGTAAACCCAAAGCTGTGCATTAGCTGTACCATTATAAACAGTCCACTATTCTATTGTATTCTATTCTAATCTATTGCAATACAGTGGTCATTTCATACTTCATACAAGTATGGCCCAATCCACTGCAATAGAATAGAATAGAATAGAATAGAATAGAATAGAATGAAGTTCTATAGAACTGAATCCAAAATACAAAAGAACCATAAAACATAACAAAATTCAACAAAACACAGAGAAATTAGAGATTAGAGAAAAAAAGAATAAAAGGCAATAGAATAAAAGACAGAATAGAATAGAATAGAATAGAATAGAATAGAACAACAAGACAGAACAAAGAATAACAGAAAACAAAATAGAGAACACAAAACATAATATGATATAGTGATATAACAGAAATGTATAAAGCTGAACAGAAAATAGAAAAATCTAGAACATGATAGAATAAAACAATAAGACAGAAGAGAACACAGAGAATAGAATAGAATAGAATAGAATAACCAAGACAGTGCAAAACAGAATACCAAGATAGAATAAAAAAATCAACATTTAAAATAGAATTGAATAAAATAAAACATTTCAAATGTAAAGAACTGAGTGGAATAGAATAACAAGATAGAATATAATAGAACTAAGTCAGTGTAAACAAATAGATTCAAAACACTTCCGGGTGAAGAAGTCACACCCACTTAGAAAGAAAGTAGCTTATTTATTTATTGCCACAATTTACAATAAACCCAATCATAACACAAAACCTTGTCAATAACAGTCAGATACGTGTGTTTGAGGCTGTATGTATGCAGTGGATTTACTCACGTTTTTCCCGTTGTCCATCTTTCTACAGAGCTGCTGTATCAATCCCTCTGGTGATCCTCCTGCGTTTGCTAACATTAGCGGCTAAAGCTAAACACAGTTTAGCGAATCCTGTTCTCTCCCGATGAAGATGAAGTTACACCAGCACCATCATACGACCAATATTATCTACAGAATGTAAACAAGCAAAAGGAGTAGTATGATGATGTGCTGATCACTATTTTTATTAGAATTATTATTTTGTAGAAAACATTACATAAGGCAACCAGTTATGAGAAGCTAACGCTATTAGGGCTTAGGCTGGCGGCCACAGAAGGAGAGTTTTGCGCATATTAACACTCGACGGAGCAAAATAAAAGCTTTGGTTGATTTTCTACACGATCCTGCGTAAATGTAGGCCTGCGTGCGAGCAATATATATAATAACATATAATAATAAAATATAATAACAGCACGTTAGCTAGCTAGCCAATTAGCCTGATAAGTTTTAGCCTAAAATAAAATCAGCAGGAATGTCGTTAATCGAGGTGATTATAATGACTCACGCTGGCTCTGGAGCAGGTGGGAAATGCACTGCCGTTAGAAGTGTAAGGTCAGCTGGTTCATGTTTGGGTTCTTGTGTTTGCAGTGTGTATGTGGAAAACTTCTTTATAAATTGAGTGTTTCTACATTAAACGCTGCAGTTACGTGTATGAATGGTGCGAATTCATGATGACACATATTTGCCGTATTTTCTACAATATTTGTTTATTATTTATGTAAATCATGCAAACAGAAGATAAACATCCTTTATCCAGATTCAAGAAACATATTTACTAACAAGCTATGATCCAGGTCATAAACACACTAAAGTTCTTTTAAAGTTAAAGGCATAAATAAAAAGTCACTATATTTTATTACCTTTATTGTTTAATGTCTTATTGTTTGATC
>CM067492.1:27769020-27791645 GCA_034552555.1 Semaprochilodus insignis
AATAAACAAAGCAAAACGTTTTTTAACCATTTTAGCATTTCCTTTTTAAAGCAGATTTCCAGAAACGAATTAGTAAAACAAGCAAAACTGTTGAATAGTTTTCTTAAAGAATTTGTTTTTGTTATTTACATTTTTGTTTCCCTTATAATAATAATAATAATAATAATAATAATAGCACATCTCTGCTTTGCCAGCTTTAATTCAAGTAGCAGTTATTAAATAACATGGCGAAACTTTATTTATTTATTACCTATGATGTAGAGGCTGCTTATCTGTACGCCAGTAGCATTTTAATGAAATGTCACAGTGTGGTCTTGATAGAGCCTGCAGTCTGAAACAGTCTGTATCAGTGGTCTAGGTTTAAACTCAGAGTTGGCCTCTTCTGCCCCCTCGCGGCGAAATGCTGTTAACACACGCTATAAAACAACCGGTCAGTGATATACACTAAAGTAGCCGCGCCGAAACACCCTGCGTGTCCGGTGTCGATGTGTCGATCGGTCGTTCCTCCTACAGTCACTGTCAAAAACATAATAAACCACACTGTGATGTATAAACCGTGTATATACCGTGTATTTCAGTATTTTAGTCTCGCGCTGATTGGCAGTTCAAATCAAGGCGCCACAGTTCCCGTCATCCACTGCGCGCGTTGCCATAGCGCCGGGAGATTTACCAGTATGGCGCTCAGTCCCTCTCGTGTCTTCGCTTCTCTCCTGCCGGCCACAGGCTGCGGAGATATGGCCGAATTAGAGCTCAGTCACACGGCAAAACCGGCCTCTCCACCGTCGCGAAGCCCGGCGAGGCGCGTGGAGGTAACGGGCAGCGCGGAGCTGAGCTCTCCGCCGGACAGAGCCGGCCTGACCGTCTCCGTTACAAGCAGCAAAGAAAGCGTTAACGATGCGTCCAACAGCGTGACTCGCCGGCTGGAGTACATTCTTCAAACCGCCAGACAGCACGGAGCAAAGGTGGGCTTATTGTACCGAGGGGTTTTGATTCATTCTACCGAGAGGTTTTGATTCATTCTACCGAACCGATTCTTTCTAATTGATTTAATCGAACGTCCGATTCAGGGAATCATTCATTGTTCACTGTGGCTGTGTCCGAAATGGCACACCACTATACTGTATACTACACTAGTATGTACTGCATACTGCCCCCTGTTTGTAGTATGCAGTACAGTAACAAGTCTTGAAATACAGTGTACCATACTAATACAGTCACATGACCAGTATGTCACATACACCATGAAGATAGCTCCCCCTGTTTACTAGAAACTCTGACTGGAGTAGAACAACGTCTGGGTATCTAAAGTGCACTACAGATTTTCAATTTGGTTGCATACCACATACTACATACTACTTTTAGGCAGATTTAGTACACAAGTAGTATGCAGTATGCCATTCAGAATACAGCCTGAGAGCTGGAGAGGCCACTGTGCGTGATGGTATGCAGTACAGTATGAAGATAGATCCCCCTGTACACTGGAAAACCTGACTGCAGTAGTACTCCATCCATTAGGAACCTGTACAACTCCATGTCGAGATGACTGGCATGTCGTACAAGCAAAATACTCCATACCTGTTGACGAGCTGTTATTTGAGATTGTACTGATAGTTCACTGTCAGTCCTAAGCAGCCCCACCCCCATGCGTGATTATATTGGACTATTCACATGTGTGAACAGACCAGGATGATACAGGAGGACAATTAAGTGATAATCTCCATTATGGAGAAGAGGTTCTTCAGTTAGAGTTTCTGGGTGTTATATCAAATAAAGTCATGTAAGTGCACAGGCTGAGCAGACCGTACATGCTAACATTGCTAGCATTGATGTTACTATTGATGTTATCCAGTTGAATTACTTTGTACCAAATTATCTCAGTATATTAGCAGATATATTATCGCTTTAAAACACATACAGGGCCAAGTAGAACACACGGGGAGTTAGTTGCAAGGTGACCCAAAGAAAACATTTTTTTGAAGTTTGACCACTATTCTATCATTACCAACATTCTTGGACTAAATTGTTCTGCCAGTTGTTTCACCACTAAAAGTTGTGTTTAGCCTAGGCTTGGGTTTAACTTCGATCTGGGAAGCTGGCCCCTTGTATAGGACAAAGAAAACTTTGATTCAGATGAACTGATTCAGGTGAATCAGTTAGAAAAGGTCCAATTCAAAAGACCTGAATCTTTCACAAGTTGGTCACTGCGTGTTGGTCATTGGTTTGTGTGCTATTGCATAACATGCATGCTTTTATTTAAAGCTGTAAAACGGGGCATAACTGCGGTCCTGGAGGGCCGACAATCAGCACAGCTTTGAAGGTTTCCCTACTCAAAGGCTCTCGCTACACCTAGCAATTAACATATGAGTCTAATAAGGTGTGTTTGAGCAGGTACCTCACCTAACTGTGCTGGACACAGTGCATACCTGCTGTAAAATAAGGGTCATTCAGACATGGAGTTGGTAATAGTTTAGTGATTTTTCTGCTCAAACACACCTACTGAACCTGTTAATTAGCCCAGCGGTTCCCATCCCTGGTCCCGGAGGACGCCCTGCCCCTTTTTTGTGTTTTCCTGCCCAAACACACCCACTTCCACTCAGGATGGGTATATTAAGGGCATTCGTTGGATGAGTTGTGCTGGGATCAGGGAAAACCCTAAAATGTGTCAGACTAGCCGGAATTTGATTTCTTTTTTTTTTTTTTCTTTTGTGTCTGTTTGTCAGGAAGAGGACATCCTTGTGACTAAACATATCCAAAGAGAAGGCGACCTCTACCACATGCAAGCTGAGGTGGGCCCATGTACTTTAACATCACCAATGCAGGATTTTATTAAACACTCTCTTAGTGTTTGGTCGAGTCAGCAGCATTCATCTGTCAGCATCCATCAGCAGCTATCTAATAAAGTCTGAATTGTGTGTGTGTGTTAGGTGAGTGTGGTGTTTTCAGACTTTGAGAAGATGGAGCGTGTGCGCTCTGTGCTGCTAGAAAAGCTGGATAAAAGCGTGTGTGTTGGGAACCCCCAGTTCTCACACAGTGAAGAGTGTCTCAGTCTATTAAGGTGAGTGTAACACATTGTTAAACTGTTTTTAGAAAAAAAAAGTAGTGTAAGGGCGCACCGCTAACATTAGCATTAGCAAAGCTAAATCTGTGACAGATTTCCTAAAATTCCATTTTTTAAATTTGTGACATTGCTTTGCTTACAGTTTCACAGTATATTTCAATATATTGAATCATAACCCCTGTATCATATGTATAGTCTCGCCGGGTTCTTGCCAATACACAGCCCTGGGGGATACCCAACCATCACACAGCTTGTTAGACATTCAATTCTAAAACCGTGGCCATTAATAAGGAGACGGCTCCTTATTAAGTTCCTCCATGGCAATTTTATGGATCTTGCTTTGTGCGCAGGGATACAGTCATACTGGAACAGCACAGGGTTCTTCCCCAGACTGGCGCCTCCAAGTGTTCTCGTACATCTTCCATTAGACTTACAGATAGTGAAGTGTGATTCATCGCTTTGTAGCACAGAGTCCAGTGGCAGCATACTTTACACTACTCTCTCCAATGCTTGACATTACATGTAGTGATCATAGGCTTGCGTGCAGCTGCTCACCCGCGGAAACCCATTTAATGAAGCTCCTGACGCACAGTTCGTAGCTTAATGTAGCTTAGCTAAATAACTGGGTATGCTAAGATTTGCTTTACCACAGCTCAATAAAAACGGGGACAGGACAGCAGAGGGCTAAGTGTTAGGTTTCCATAGAGTACTATTGCGGTTTGTGCGGTAGGTTTAATCCTCCAGGAGGAAATGCACACAGATTTGCAGTGCGGTGGGAATTTCCAACAATAAGTTGACAGCGCAACCTCAGAGTCTTTCTGGTTTGTGAGAGTGACTAACCCTGATTTTGCCTGTAAAATGCTGTTTTATTGAACATATTTGGAGCACATTTTAAGAGCTCATGTGCCCATTCCATAAATATACAGCAATTTAAGAAATTACTTCAAAATTAATTTAAGAAATTACTCCAATGTATAATCATTTATTACCTGCTAGCCCACAAATTAATACTTGTTTAACTAAACATGTTATTGCTTTTTATTGTATTTGTATTTGTGTTTGTTTGTATTTATTCTAATGTAACTGTGTTTTATTGGCAATACCACATCTACTGTCAAGGTAAAATAATCTGGATAATGTGCTATAACTCACATTTGAGTTTTCCACCAATTTCTACTGAATTTAATGGTTAAGATGTAAACAAAAAAGTTATTCAGAATGGTTTCATGTGAAAATGGGTCAATGTACTTAAGAACTTTACAGTGGTGGTGATTGGAACCAGGGGTCAATGCCAATATACCATTTTATTTAGTATACCAAACTTCCAGTAAACTTCCATGTCATTTGAGTTTGGATGCAGTGACACTGAAGTGGTGGTGGTGGTGTGTTAGTGTGTGTTGTACTGGTGTGGGTGGATCAGACACAGCGGTGCTGCTGGAGTTTATACATTTCTTAATTGCTAATTGGTGTATACATGATGTTGATATTGGTAAAATAGTGGTAGACTTCCCTTGGAACCATTTTGCCCGATGCAGCCTTGAGGGAGCTTTTATAGGTATTAAACAAAGTGGATGTCTGTTTTTCATCACCACTTTGAACAGTTTTTAATCTGCAAGTTCCTCTAGAACAGAGCACTCTGAATAATTTGTGTACTTATCTTAATAATTTAATTCTGCAGAAAAAAAATGAGTGGAATTCCCATTTACAGACGGAGACTTAAAACACACATGCTAAAACAGTCTTATGCTTTCCGTAGAAGACGAGTGTGTGTGGCCGCTGTGGAGACAGCCCGCCTCAAAGCAAAGGAGGTGTGCAATGTGCTGGGACAGGCTCTGGGACGCCCCCTACTGGTACGAGAAGAGGACTCACGGGAGTGGACATGTGGCCAACAAGAGGGCATGGCCCTTCCTCTGACTCTGCAGCAGAAAGTGGGCCAAACGACTGTTTATGCCTCGGCACGTGTGTTTGTGACATTTGAACTGCGGCCTAAAGATGGTACAAGGAAGAACCTATGAAGCCCTCACTCCTGGCGGAAGTCCTGTATAGATACTGATCTCTGCGTCCTCTGTTTTAAGGTGTGGTGAAAAATTAAATGGACACAGTTTACACAATGTAAAGATCAGCCAGAACGTGCTTGGTTACGTTGTGTTTATGTGGTAAAGTGCTGGATTCAAACGTATCAAGTCAAAAGCATCACTTTAATCACAACATGAACAGTTCAAAGCAGCAAGCTAGGTCAACATTTTTAGACCAGTGACTGAAATAGCACAAGCTGTAGGCTACATGGTTTACTAGATGCCTTCACTGCATTTCCCATGGGTTTAAAATGAAAGACAATTTAAAAGAAAGTGATGGTGGTTTCTGGTCTGTTCCACAGATGTAAAATCAGTCTAATCTGGCCTGTGACTTTCATTGCCCTTTAATATTAATACTGCTTTCAGCTCAACATTGCAAACAAAGTCATCATACAGTGTGAGCTATTGCAACACATGCAGTACATAAGTTACATCACCATACAACTGCTCTGAACTGCTTCAGATACCTCAGCTATCTCTATACCCGTGTTCCATTCACCCAAACCAGTGTATGTATGATCAATACTGGTAACTAATATAAAAAGTCTTACTTTATGAGCCGGTCCTTCCTATGATTGTCAGTCATTCCGCAAATTGCAGTTTATGTTGATCCTCTGGGGAGCTCATGGAGGACCAGTTTCCTACACAGTTCAGTAATTTCAGTGATTCAATTTAATTACTATGTTGTTGTTTCAGAGCAGAGAAATCAGGAAACCGTACTGGAGTCCAGCCCTCAGGTCCCCACACACACGCTACATATTATGTCATTTAAAGCAAAGATGCATAAAAATCCCTGCAGTTCTGTAAGCATGAACATGACCCAAATCACGTCCATTCTGAAGTGGGTGACTTCAAGGTGCTGGCCCGCATCTCGAAGTGACTAAAGTGCTAATTTGAAACAGCCGTGGCCGTGTGTCCACTGTCCACAGAGAACAACTTCCACACCTTCACAGTGAGACGGCAAGAGTATTTGTTCTATCTCCGGTGCGCTGTTGTGTCCCATTCCTCAGTCTTCAGGGTAAAGCTCCCTCAGCCAGTCCTGCATCACAAACCTTTTCCCATCGAAGTGGTAGAAATACTGATCCAGAGTGGGGATGTCTGGCTGTAACACACAAACATATATGAAAACCATACTGCGTCTATCTATACATGTGCCTGTATGTAAGATTATCAGTGTAACTCTTGGAAGGACCTGTTATCACTGCTGCTAAAGCATGATAGTTTAATTCAATTCATATCACATACACTACTATCCAAAAGTTTTAAAAACTGACCCCACAGGTATTTATAGCCCCATCATCCTCATGCAGCGCCATCTGCAGGAGCATGAAGTTACTACCACCTTAAACACACAAGGTAACTAATTTTTTGTCCGGTGAGCTTATATATGTATATATAATGATTTGAATATGATATTAGTTCTCTTAGGCTTTGGTTAATATGTGGGCAGGGATACAAAAAAACAGCTGTGGATCAATTCTAGTCTCAAACAAAATGAATGACAACAATAATAAATGTTTATATTATTTAATTTATATCTGGTGTGGCCTACATAGAAAAAGTAACAATTAATCTCTGGCCAAATAACTCGATATATGACAAATAATTACTTTAATAGATAGTTAGAGTATTGTTTTTATATTGGTCAGAAAGTAATCAAAGCAAAATATAAGTTCTATACCAACAATACAATTAACTCTCTTAATTCTATATTAAAAAGTCTAAACCTAACCGAATAGTGAACAGAAATAGAAACTATAGCTAATATTTAATAATCACATTTATTCATAGTATTTGTATATATAATGTATATGTGTGAATGGAGAAGAAGGAGTACCTGATATCCCTCAAATAGATGTATTGCAGTCTGGGGCAGATATCCAATCAGCAGAGAGGACTCATTAGGACCACTAAACAGAATTCTGTAGTGTGGAGTGTCCTCCAGTCTTCTCACCTACACACACAATAAATAATAAATAACATGAAATTTCTTACAGGAATACTTCAGCATCGTTTAACCTACTCTCTAGCTGTCTGGTCTGTAGCAAGCAGTCAATTATCACTGGCACGTACAAAAACTTCTGGGCTGTTATTGAAGTCAGTGGAAGGAAAACACATTTTTCTTTCATACTCTGACATTACATAACTATAGAAAATTACACAATGAATTCATACAACCTATGTATGAGGATTAAACTACAAAAGAAGTTTTGTATATTCAGCCTACAGCAGTATATACAAGATTCCCAGACAAAAAATTAGTCACCTTACGTGTTTAAGGTGGTAGCTGCATGAGGATGATGGGGCTATAAATACCTGCTGCAGGGTGTGTAAGGGGATTGATAGATTGAGAAGAGGTGGTACAGTGCAGTGAATGTCTCCAGCAGTGGCTAAAATCCCAGTCTACAGGAAACTCTCCTCAGCATTGTGCCAGGGAAGGCATCCGCCAAAACTGCGCAGTTCTTTGATACAAGAGTGTCTGAACATTGATGTGGCCTACATCCAGAAACTTGTCCGGTCCATGCCAAATCCAATCACAGCTGTTATTTGTGCTCGTGGAGGTATTACACGCTATTAGATACGTTTCAGTCACAGGTGACCCATTTTGTCTGGTGAGCTTGCATATATGTGTGTGTGTGTGTTTGTGTGTTCGAGAAGAGACCTCAGAGTCTGTGAATCTTTTCCTCTTTATCCATTCCGGTGGGGCTCGTAGTCCAGCGTCCCAGCCCACTATGACCCCCACCATGTGATTCTGTGTATCCATGACAACCTCTCCCACACGATGCAGCACGTACTCTGGCCTGGGGCTACGCTGCTCCTCAGAGACTACACACATGCACACACACAAAAAAAAGTTCAGGCTGTTGCTGTTTTTAAGCCAGCCTTAACATTTTCCTGCAGGGACAATTACAGTTGAATTTAATTACTAAACTAACTCTTGTACTACAAAACTAAACAAAGTCATTCAGAAAGGTCTGGTCTGAAATGCACCATTCTAGAGAAACTTGCCAAATCAAAATTGTTTAAAGTCCAAATATGTGCTTCTCAAAGTTAAAGAAACTTTGCTTTGTGATATTGTTCAGATAAGCTGTTGGCCTGAGGTATTTTGGCGGGGGTGGGGGGTGACTTGCAGTATACGTATGTCACAACAGATTTACAGCTATTTTGCCATACTTAACATGTATGGAAAAAACATAGGGATATTTAATTGCCAGCTAAAATGTCATGATTGTGACAGAACTAAAAAACACAGACTCACCAGCCATGTTTGATNACAGAACTAAAAAAAAAACAGACTCACCAGCCATGTTTGATTATGAATAAAATAATTTTACTAATTTTACTTTGTGACCCCTGGTTCCTATCACCACCACTGTGAAGAAAGTTTCTCTACAGTAACCATGTCACATCAAACCCCTCTGACTGATCTGTGGAATTTCCCTTTAAGCCGGCGAGTGTACTCAGGTGGACCCTGCAGATGCCACTATAAGCACAGCTCAGTTTTTTATTTATAGAATGAGCTGAAATGTATGTGATCCAGTTTCACAGGTCTACCAGGTGAACGACGGAGACAAAACTCCTCCAACTGGCTCATCAGGCTAAACCACAGTGAATGAATCCTATCACTGCAAGAGACCTGCCTGAGTTCTAATTTTACCCTACCCCTACTCAAAGATGACCAGAGGTCCCCTTGCTGCATCATTACTGTGACTGTGTTTTTGCATTGGGGTTACATAGAGCTTTAGTCAGTTTCACATCAAAATGAGCTTGCCATGGATGGTCTTTTTAAGGGCTTTTTTTTCGGACTGTTTCAGTGGCTGAAATGGACAGACTGCTGAGTCTGGGTTTTCTGTGGACACTATATTTGATGTTCTAATACTCAATTACGCATCTCTACATTACAAATGCATCTTTAAATGGTCTGTTTGCTTTTGCTTTTATTGTCAAGGTGTTTTTGCTTCGCTGATGCATTAATTTTGCATTTGTAATTTCCTGCTGGTCATAATGAATAACAAATTGTAAAACCCAGCTGATGTTGTGCTGCTGAAAAGGCAACTATATACAGTACATACACTCTCCAGGGAATCTTTCAGTTTCGTTAGAAACTTATGTTTGACAATGAACCTAAAATTCTAGTTCTTCCATAAATCTCTTTTTTTTTATGTGCTCAGAAGGGGGTTAAATCTCTAAGCACACTATGATAGCCCCCCTAGTGGCCACTCTGCTGGAGGAATGTATTTAATTAATACACCAAATCAAATCAAATCAAATATTTTGTATAACTGTAACTTTAGTACACCAGCCTCTGTCTTTGTATGAAACTGAAATTGTTGTGACTCTGCGTTCAGCTGCTGGTGAGCAATGAGGTGTGAGCAATGTTCTCCACAAGATAAAAACAGACAGTAGACAACTGCCTCAGTATAACGTTATATGTAAAAATACAATAAAAACACTTTAATGAAGTTGATTTACTTGCTCTCCTACAAAGGCAGAAATACAGTACACTTCCACTTTTGTATAAGGCATAGTGCAAAAACTGAGACCACAGATATAAGCGGAACTTGCATTTTGTGGTTACTTTGGCTACTTTATTTTAGATCTCCTACATGCTTGTGATCATGCTCTGGACACAATGAAGAGAATGCAAATGAAACCCTGTCGATAGAGGTGCTATTAGCCTAAAGGTCAAATTATAGCCCAGGTTGCTCAAGTGTTGCTCAAAAAAAAATATGTCAAAGAGAAGAAATTGGTGTCTGCTGGTGTGTCGCAGAAGAGCGTAGACGTTGTCACACACTCTGATTGGATAGAAAGTGATGTGTGTGATGCTGATGTTTTCTCACTGGCGCAGGACTATGAAACCCTACACCAGTTGATTTTTGCAGTATTGGATGCTGACAGTAACAGCCTTTTGCAGAAGGGATTTTCAAGCTCATAGTAAATATTGAGCAAAAGGACTGAGAAATTGATTTGACCCACCAAAGGAAAATATGTTACGTTTGCTTAAATAGAGAACACACCTTCTGTAAACCTCATGCGCTGGCATTCTCACAGTGCTAAGCTGTACCTGAGTTAGGGCTGAGCAATATGACAACATATATACATCGTTATCATGATAAATTATGTCCTAATACAATATGATATGTTACCGTCAGTACTTGTAGAACACTGACCAACTATGTGTTTCATTATAAAGAGAGCAAAATATTTTAGACATGTAAAGACATTTTATATATATATATATATATCATAGAATTTAAAAAATGAGCACATCATTGATTGTAATCAATTCTAATATTCTAAAATGATGCCGTTGAATCACAGCAATGTATCTGCATAGTTTTACATCCTTGTGTGCCGGAGAGTTGTCCTTACCTCCAAAGTAGCCCTGGTTATTACTGTGGATCAGCATCTCCAGTGCAAACGCCTCCTCCATTGCACGGCCTATATCCTCCTCCTGCACTCCAAACAGCCTGTGGATGAAGCCACATTTACACTGATGAGTCATAACAGTAGAACCACCTCCTTGTATCTACACTTATTGTGCGATATAGTAGCACTGTAGTACTACAGTTACAGACTGTAGTCCATCTGTTTCTCTGTATACTTTGTTATCCTGTTCTTCAGTGGTCAGGACCCCCACAGGACCACCACAGAGCAGGTATTATGTGGGTGGCGGTGGTGTGTCAGTGTGTGTTGTGCTGGTGTGAGTGGATCAGACACAGCAGTGCTGCTAGAGTGTTTAAACAAAAGCTAACCAGCCAACAGCGTCCTGTGGGCAGCGTCCTGTGACCACTGATGAAGGACTAGAGTATGACTAATACTGCACTGTGCAGCAGCAGATGAGCTATCATCTCTGACTGTACATCTACAAGGTGGACCAGCAAGGTAGAAGTGTCTAATAAAAGTGGACAGTGAGTGGACACAGTGTTTAAACACTCCAGCATGCATATTTATGTGTTCAGTTATTTTAACTTAGTAAATCAACTAAACATGTCATTTGACTAGGGGTCAAATTTCCTTTTCTTCTGGGAAAGTGAGTGTGTTGTATCTTTAAATAATATAGGTACACCCCAGGAGAAAAAGTACAATGCAGTATACTTAATTTAAGTGTACTTAGTGTACTTCCTTGAACTTACAATTAATGTACTAAAAGTGTGCTATTTTTATGCACTAACTATGTACTTAGTATGCTAAATATAATTATTTTCATTCTTCATGATTTATTTATTTATTTATTTATTTATTTTTGGAAATTGTAAAGTGTTCTTGGGTATGTGAAAGGCGCTACAGAAGTGTAACCTATTATTATTTATTATTATTAATTACTAGTGCTATTAAATATATACTTAAATAGAACTAATTGTACTATTTAAGTACAATTTAACAGATGCCACTTAGATTCATTTAGAGATACTTAAGTAAATATTAAAGTACATTTCTAGTGCATTTAAATATACTTATATATATGCTTACTTAGTATACTTCTATTAAGCACACTACAGTACTACTGAGGTAAAATGTACTTGTAATTACTACACTTGTAATATATACATTTTGCACTGGTATTTAGCACAAAACAATAATGTGCTTGAAATGTAATTGCTGGTATTAGTACATTTCTAGTACATTAAAATATACTTCATTTTTACCTGGGACATCTTGGGCCTTATGGCCTATTTTGTACCTCTGAGGGTGCATTTACGTTGTTTGTATGTTGGGGTACTAAAATGCACCTGTACAATACTTTTTCGGGTGGTGCCAAAGTGTTATAGGAACACAACCAGTACATTAAAAGTGGACTAAGAGAAGAAATCCATTTTGATTTATTACTTACTGCATATTTGGCATCCAAGAACTCAGCCAGTCCACCCACATGGTCATGTTTAGATATGACTTCCTCAAATCTTTCCACACGTCCAGCATTCTGAATAAAGAGTAAGTGAAAAATTTTAATTAGTAAGGTAATGGTAAGTGAAAGTGTCTTCCAAACAATAGCAGCAAAATAAATTAAATTTTTCAGTTATAAAGTGAAAGGTGTGGCAGATGCAGTCACCAAAAAACAAATAGCAATGAAATTAAAAAGTACAGTGTCTCTACGACCACAAGGTGAATATTTTTAATAAAGTGTGGCCATGAGTTATGTGCGGCCTCATAGCAATTTGTGGCCAAAATACAGTCAATTTTGGCCTTGATATAGTAATTCCTGGCCTCAGTATAGTCATTTGGGCCTCGGTATATTAATTTGTGCCCTCAATATAGGAATTGACGCCACAAATTGGTGTCAGTACCAATAATAATAGTAATGATTGTAATAATGACAGTAATAAGTTGCTTAAAAGAAAGAAATCACACATGCAAAGGTGAAACTAGTTTTATGGCTAATTATGCATTAAGGTAAAGTCAGAGTAAACACCTGATTTAGATATCTCTGCAGATCTCAATTTGAGGGCTATATATATTATTTCATGGTCTCAGTATAGCAACTTGTGGCCTTGGTATATTGATTTACGGCCTCAGTATAGTTATTTGGGCCTCAATATATTAATTTATGTCCTCAATATAGTTATTTGTGGGGTCAATATAGTAACTGCTTGTCTCGGTATATTAATATGTGTCCTCAGTACAGTAATTTGTGGCCTCAGTATATGAATTTGTGTCCTTAATATAGTAATTTATTGCTTTAATATAGTAATTTGTGGCCTTAATATAGCAAGTTGTGGCCTCGATATATGAATTTACTCACCCTTGTGCGGCAAGGCTGCGCTGTGCTGCTGTTCCGCTGGTCCATTTGCTGATGAGGTACTGAGCAGGCACTGCAGAGAGCAACAGCGCCACCTGCAGTGCTGCAGTCAGCTGGGGCATTGCTTCACCTACTGTAAGAACAGAAACAAGAACATCACCAGTACTGTTAATCGTCATATCAAAGCTCATAACCTGTAATGTCATGTTAGCTTTTTGCTAAGTGTACTCTAGTTAGGCTCCATGACATCAACGGCAAACATTATAACATCTGTCATGACAGTTGGCTGTGATAGTTATAGGACACTGCAGTGTTACCGAACATAATCTAGTATGACGACCCGTGACAACAACATCATCATCATCTATATGACAACACCTGCATGTCAGTGTTATGTAGCAGGGTGTTCTGAAGTAAAGTATTACCAAAACACGTTGAACCTGCAAACCCAGACTTTTAGCTTTATTTAGCAAAAAGCTAACACAGTTCTGATTGACAATGTGTGGATTAATACAGACTAGTTTATCTCCAAAATGCCAACTTTACAGGAGAGGGCGAAAACCTAGTTTAATTTTAAAGTAAGTCAATGTAACCAGATGGTTTACCAAGCAGTTTGGGGTCATTCCTGTTGGTCCATTCGTCATGAAATTTTCACACAATGTAAACGACAGCTGCTGCATTTACATGATGCATAAAAGTCAAATTCAACAACAAAATGGAGATACATGTTTTTCTTTGGACAGTGATGGTGTATATATCGATAATGAACATTAAGAAACAGTACATTACTGACTTCCCACAACATTGATACTATTCATATTCAAATGCGCTTTCCTGCTTGCTCTTTCTTTTGACCCACATAATTTCCCTAATCCGCCACTAGTGAGGAGGTCTTCGTTAAAGATGCCATTTGTTATGGTAAATTAACCTTGGTCAACAAAGGAAACAGCAGGAGTGCTGTGTGGACATACTTTGGCTTCAAAGCAAATAAGGATGGAAGGGCTGTTCTGACGATTTGTGCTACCATGTCAAAATGTCCTACTATAGTGTGGACAAATGTCCAACCTGTATACTCTAGGTTGGACTGTTTGATAGCTAACCTCACCTAAATCAAAACATACTACCGGCATTAAAACTACAAGGCTGAAGTCAGCTGCACAGTCAGTCAGTCACACACCACCTTAAATGTGCTGCAAATTGTATTATAACACCTGAGGCACCAGACTGTAACTGCTGTACCACTTAAGAACAAGAACGGGAAAATTAAAACAAGAAGCTAGCCAATAGGAAGACAACTCTGTAGGTACGATAAATTGATATCCTGACCTGTACAGAGAGCTCCAAGTGGTTAATTTGTTTTATTGTGTTTGTGTATACGTTATAAATCTGTTATTCTCGAACAACAGTAAAGGTGGGAACATAAGAAGCTAATTAAAACTCAAGGAAAATGAAATAATCTGGCACACTGTGGAATTATCTAGTTCATTGAGTTCAACAACTGAGATCTACATGGTGCTCAGTCTGGTAGATCTTCTTTTGAGACCCTCCTGATCAACAGTTATTAAATAGACACCATCCTAAAAACAAACTGATCTTCATTTGTGTTGTAACTGCTAAGAGGTCTATATGAGCTCGTTATAATTCACATTTGTGTGTCATGCTCCGACTAGGATAATCCTGTTTGTGATGGAATTTATAGATTTATAGCTGCTTCCTTTTCAGCCGCCTCAGCACTTTCAGAAGTCCACACAAATCAGAATGTCTTACAACCTTCATTTCACATGAAAACTGGATGTCAGGACTGACTGGCTTCACTGGCTTCAGTGCAAATAGTGATAGTAATGATTGTAATAATGATAATTTACTTGAGAGAAGAAATCACACATGCAAAACTGAAACTAACTGTATGGCTAATGATGGGTTAATGTGAAGCCAGCTCTGCAGATTTTAGTGCTGTCAATAAAAGGAATATACTTACTAAAATGTCTATAGATTGGCTGAATAAAAGACTGTAAACTGCTGCTGGGGAGGGGGACTCATCCAGAATCTCTACTGGCAGCAGGACCCCCTCCCTGCTTCCCAAAATGAAAAACTCTACATGATTCATGTGACACATTTACCATTCAAAGCAGTGACTTCAGGTGAAAGGCGTTGAGTTTACATGCATGCGGTTATATCCTGCTGTTAGTCACCTTGATTTATACCTGTACCTGCAATCTGATTACTGTATTTGTTACTGTAACTGAATGAGAAATTAAGAATACCTTAAGTACATTAAGTTACCTGATTATGTAATGACGTTACATGTATTCCATTATTACCCAGCCCTGGAAACATTTAACAAGGTATCTCATTTAACGTCCTGATAAATGGTTATTACTATATTCATAAGCGCCATTAGTGCCAACGACAGCGAAGCTAACCTGAGGTCACCTTAAAAAGCATCCAATGATGATGTCAGCATTTATTTGTGTCAACAACTGGATAAAAATAAAGACTTTTAACATTAAAGGGGCAATGTGTAAGATGATACCACCTGTTCGGTGGAAAGCAACACCAATGTTAACTCTTGTTTTGCTTTCGTGTTTTTGTTTTCTCATTATAATGGTTACTTCAGCCATTATTGCGTGCCATTATTGGCTGGAAATTACATTCAACACTATCAGCACACACTGGAAAAACTGGCTAAATTTATTCAACATAATAATAATAATAATAATAATAATAATTATTATTATTATTATTATTCTCTCTCACTCACTCACATTCTAAACCGCTTAATCCTATTGGGCTGCAGTGCTCAAAAGTAGGAAGGCATTATTATTATTATAATTATTATTATTATTATTGTTGTTGTTGTTATTATTATTATTATTATTATTATTGGTGTTGTTGTTGTAACAAGATGTTTAGTAAGTTCAGAAAAAGAATATTTCACAAAAAACAATTCAATATACTGCTTTTCTGTGAAGCTGCTTTGAGACAACATTAATTGTAAAAAGCACTATACAAATAAATATTGATTGATTGATTGATCGATTGATTGAATGAATTCAAATCAACTCCTGCCATGTGTTTCTTAAACTGAAGCAACTGAAGTTTGCTAGATCCGTTCCTGACAGCAACAGCAATTGTGGAGTTGAAAAAACAGAACTGAATGAAGCCAAAACCTTAAAAAAGACACAGAACAGAGGAAAACCTCTTGTCCTCTCTCCTTCTCTCTCTCTCTCTCTCTCTCTCTCTCTCACACACACACACACACACACACAGAGAGAGAGTCTGCTGGAGCAGAAGTGACAGCACAGTGCCATTAGAAAACTCACACAGAGAATACCACCCCTAACTACACACCTGAGTGTGCTGATGTTCATGAGCAGCATGTCTAAGCAGTCGAGTCATGTGAGTGAATACTTACCTGCTGTAACAGGTGCAACCGTAAAGCCAACCTAGTGCACGAGCCTGAGCGCGAGGACCTTCTAATAACTTCACTGTGATCTGAATTGCACTCCAAACACGCTGTCTCGCGCTCTCTAAAACTCGTTATATTTGCATGAGGTGGAAGTTTCAGTTCTGCACCTGCCCCCGGTACACACACACACACGCACGTATACACACAGCGCCAAACCAATCACCACACACACTAGCACATACACACACCAATCGCTGTGGCCCACGAGGGGCGCAGCTGTGCGTGTCTCGCGCCGCCACGTCAGGGACGAAACGCCGCACGCGGATGTTGTTTACACGGTGCAGTTGAAGCGGGCGGCCAGCAGAGGGCGACTTTCTCCACGAAACTGGCACAGCAATTCTGAACTGAACCGCAGAGTAACTTGAAATTAATTATTATTATTTAATATCTAGAACAGTCAGTATTACTGTGTTAAAGAGCCCGGGTCATGGATTATTTGTAGTCTATTATTTTCCTTGATGTCCACTTTGTAACACATGTACTGAAAAACATAATGCGCCCTAGGCAAAAGTTTGGCTGGTGCTCCTTAAATAGTGAACTCACCACCTAATCCACATTATAGCCTATAACACGCTAAACACAAACAAGAGTATATTACACCTAGCATTCATACACAGAACATGTACTCGGTGTGCACTTCTCTCACATGATGCTGCTGTTTACTGTACATATCAAATACAAAGAATGAACTGAAGATGAAAATCTAAAGCCTTACATCAGTTAACGATTAAAGGGAACTTCTTTTAATTCACCTTTATAAGCAGGACTAATACTGGCTAGCTAACGAGGCTAAGATGGCAGTAAAAGCTTCCCTCAGGCAGACAGTGGATGGCTCATGCAGCACACTTACAAGAGAAAGTATATTTCTCTAAATTGTGGAGGTTATTTCCCCCACAAACACCTTAATAATCTTTCCAACTTCTCCTAACAGATTTAGGGTGGGAGTAACTGACGCTAACTCTCGCTAGCTATTTATTGAATTAGCAAACATTATCGAGCTAGCTAACTTTGCTCTGAGCACCTGACGGTAACTATTACTATACAACAGATAAAGTATTCATTCCTCACATTACATTATCTGTCTTTTTGCCTTCTTTCTTTCCCTTCTTTTTCCTTTCCTTTCCTTTTTTTTCTTTTTTCTTTTCTTTTCTTTTCTTTCCTTTTTTCTTTTCTTTTCTCTCCTGGGCTCCAGAGGGATTCCGCCTTTTTCCACATATTGACTGGCAGCTGCTGTGTTGTTAACTAATCTTTAAGTTCACATCTTCACTAGGGATGGGCGGATGGATACCTAAATATCGATACTACCGATCCTGAAGTTCACGTTTAAGAATCGATTCTAGTGCAAAAATATCATTATCGTTTGTTTATTTATTTACCAGGGTGGGTGTGTGTCCTGTGTATCAATGAACATAAAAAAGCAAAATGCAGCTTAAAAATGACGGTGTAGAATAAGAACTACTTTTCCTTCCTCCGAGCTACTTTTGCCCTGCTCCCAGTTAATTTCTTTAATTGGCAGACCTTCTGAACTAATTATCAATAGACTCATAAACAAGTCTTATAGGATGTAACGTGGCTCTTGTAAATAACGTGGCCTACACTACCACTAAAACACCCAGCAGATCATTAGATACACTTATCCTTTACTTTATTAGTTTGCACACTTTTAATGAATGTTTCATTTTTATTAGATGTATAATGAACTTAATTTAATAACTTAAATGTAACTATTCAGATATTAATTACATTAATAAGTACACAGTTAGTTACTGGAGGTACAGTTTACTGAATGTACTAGTACTTGTTTATTAAGGTTTCAGTTTCATTGAGTTCTGTTGGTTCAGTTCCACGATTGCTGTTGCTGTCAGGAACAGTTCTAACAAACTTCAGCTATTCAGTTTAAAGAACACATGGCAGGAATTGAGTTGAAGTGTTTTTGAGGTTTACATTGGTGTGAAACGTCTTCGTCTAAACTAACTAAACTTCCTGTTGCAACATAATAATGATAACAACTAATCTTCACTCACTCACTCACTCCCCCACCACCACCACTGGCAGGTAAGCCTAACTAGAGTGTGAGGACTGTGTTTGTTTTGTACTATGTAGAAATAATAGCATAAATAGTAGTAAAAAGTAATAAAACTATCATTTCTTCCCTGAACTGGGTGCCAGGGATGGACGGTGTCAGTAGCATTCACCTATACCACGTACGCCACAGGCTGGCACTGTACAGTACTGAGCAAAAGCCAGTGACCTCCCTTTATTTATTCAATCACCAGTCAGAACAGCCATTAAAGGGGTGCTCCACTGATTGTTCCAAAAGTCTGCATAATTAAATGGTTAAGAAGTAAACAAAGTCATTTAGAGTGGGTTGGTATGAAATGCTCTGCTCTAGAGAAATGCCCCCAATCAGAACTGTTCATAGTGGTGGTGATGGGAACCAGGGCTGCACGATATTGTAAATAACTGACATTGCTTTTTTTCCTGTGATATATATGTTGCAATATAATAAAATATGCAGGAATTTCCACCAGATGACTTTTCACCAGCAGCATTATTTAAAAACATTACTCAGTGTAAAATGACTGGGGTGAAAACTGTCACAAAGCACACAGAGAATCAGAGAATCGGATGCACTACAGTCTGTAATTGTAGAACTACAAAGTGCACCAATATGGTACATATTGATAAAATGCTGATAAAGTGTACACTGAGTGGAGACAAAAGAAGGTGTACCTAAACACAAGGCGTACCTAATGAAGTGGCTGGTTTGTATATAATGCACATCACATGGATATTGTTGGCATTTTAGTTAGTATTTTGTCAGTAATTGATCCCCCAAAGCAGCTTTCCAGAAATGCATGGTCAGCCTCAGAATAAACAAGCCAAGGACGAAGTCAGGAAACCCCCATTAAAGCTACTAAAACAACTGCCAAATTAGCTTGACAACAGTCTGTAGACATATGCCCTCCACTTTTGGGCTGCAGTGTTGTGTAGGATAAGTGTACCAGGAAGATGCCCTGTGATCTTGAAGACATAAGATCTGTCAAGTAACCTCGTCAGCAGTGTTAGAAGCACATCGGAAATTGCCACACACGTATTAGTATGTTAGATATTAAGACGTGGTAGATAAGAGGGATATGAGGGAAAGGGCTCTGCCGATCAGGAACCTCATTACAAATCATGACAGGAGTTCAAGAGAGACATGATGGTAGATTATTCATTAAGATCTCTGGAGCATTCAGGTGAGGCTTTTTCATCACAGCAGGCGGGTGAACGGCACATGAAAGAGCTTCTAAAGTGGTCAAGCAGGTCCTGAGGGCAAGCAAGAAAACCCCAATCAGGATCTTACACCAGCACTGTATCGGATAGCAGGAGCACATGTACAGTTCAGCAATGAAACAGATGGACATAAAGAGATTGTGGTCAGTGGTTTAATCAGGGTCTTTGATGGCCCATAAAACACATTTTCTGTTAATTACTGTTATTTTTTAAAACATTATTCATGTTTATATGGCTATATATGTCGAACCTCTCTTTCTCCTCTTTACAAGCCCCCTTTTTGTGCCTTGTTCACAGTAACAACACTCCATATGACTTCAGTGACTTCATAAGGAGACGACTGGGATGGAAGATAAACAGTGTATGAAAGTAGTGTCTCTCCATATGGTGTTGGCCCGCCATGTTTGCTGACGGTACATGCCAGACGTCACAACATGGAGTTGTAGAGGTTCCTAACGGTGTCCTGTGATAATCCATCCCCTGCAGCTTGACTAGTCTCACACAGTTCCTGCAGACTGTGTGGTAGGGGTGGAGGTGGAGAGACACCAGGCCTTCTGAAAGTGTGACAACAAACCATGGTTGCCTCTACACATGGATTCGTTGGTCATATACACGAAGACAAAAGCGGGACAAAAGGTGGGTGTGATTTTACAACCACCGCAAATTCAAAATGTTTTCACTGCTTAGTTTACGAATAACGTTGCTTGATTGTTGTTAAGTGGTTGCTAAGATGTTGTCATCATTTCCCAGTTGATTGCCAAGGTGTTGTTAGGCTGTTGCTATGTTTTTTTAGTTTGTTATCAAGTTGTTCTTAAGCTGTTGCCATGGTATTACATGTGGTTGATAAGGTGTTGATAGGCCATTTCCAGGTGATTGCCAAGGTGTTGCTAGGGTATTCCAGGGTATTCCCAAAATGCTTCTAGGGTGTGGCTATGATGTTCCAGCAGCTTGTTAGTCTGTTCCTATTCCAGTATTCCAGTTGGTTGCAAGGCCATTGATGTATTGTTTCCCAGGTGATTGGAAAGGTGTTGCTAGGCTGTTGTTTGGATCTTCCAGTTGGCTGCTAAGATGATGTTAGGCTGTCAATATGGTATCCTAGGTGATTGTCAAGAAGTTGTTAGGCCATTTCTATGGTATCCTAGGTAAGTGTCACGATGATGCTAGGCCATTGCTATGGTATCCTATGTGACTGCATAAGTATTTCTAGGCCTCTGCTACGGCATCAAAGACGGCCATCATTACAGACAGACACAAGGCCGAGTGTGGAAACACAACTGTTTATTCCAATAAAATATCAGTATGAACTAACTAAGGACAACAGTACTGCCTACACGTACATTCTATCTTAATGTTTCTTTTTTTGCATTTACTCTTAAGTCTTTATATAAAAGTATACAAACTAACATAGAAAGTCCCCTCGGTCCAGGCATATCGGACCAGTGAGGGAAAACCCACCCCCCTAAACGTGTGAGCCCCTCAGGACACCTGGGACAGAGGGCCGAGTGCACATGCAGCCCGCTTTCGCGCTCAGTGTCCGTGGGATGGCACTTTCTGTGCAGGTAGCAGTACGGTGACGGGGAAGGGTCAAAGATCAGACATAATAAGCTTCTTGCAACATGTGATTATAAAACCATCTCAACGACGTACTCACACATACATTCACGGAGTAGAAACAACACGCATGCACAGATCCACACACATTATACAGCCATTCACTACAAATGCCCATCCACACAGACACACACAGTCCCATACAGGGCTTTGGTTCACCGAACCAGTTTTAAAGCTATGGGCTAAATCAGTTCCGCCACAGTGCACTGGAAAAAATCAGTGATGCATTGAATAGGGAAATGAACCCTGAACTCCTGTGTTTACGGCAGCAGTGGTATCCACTACCCTATACACTACCCTTACCTTTTTCATGATCACCTAAAGATTAGAATGCCCAAACACCTGAGACAAGGTGAGGCTGTCATGATCCTTAAGAAATTCAAGTGCACGCATAATCAGGCATATTAAGATTACTACCCTCTTCACAATGGGCCTCATTCACCTACTTTTCTTACCATACATTCACACTAGCAGGCAACAAGTCGCTTATGTCGACCCAAGTTTGTCTCTTGTGGGTGTGTTCGAGACCACTCACACTGACAAGCTAGCTAGTTTTGAAAGCACCTATTATTATTGACAAACAAATTTATATAGAAACCTAATTACTTGCATTCGTGGCTAGCTTTATAGGCCGGTTAGCATGCTAACTAACCCAACTAGTATATCCGCTACTTTCTTCAAATGTATTTGTACAAAGAAGCATTATATAAACTGGGAAAAGAAGAAACAGCGGTTATGAGCTTCTCTTCCATGTTTACCACGAACTGCTGAAAACTGGAACCAAATCCTGGTAGGAACACATAGTTCAGAGAGCAGAAGCGAGGGGCCTTGGACCTCTGTGCCTATGACTGGTCCGAAGAATTTAATGGAAGCCAATCATTTACAATGTCGCTTTACCATGCCATAATTCATTTGCATAAAGTTGAGAAAATCTCAACTCGATTTGTTGTATGTTTCTCTGTCCCTTGCCGCTTGTTGCTAAATCGCGGCTTCAGATCACATACTCCCATAGGAAATGACTGGCCGCTTGACGTTCTGTCGCCTGCTACTGTGAACATGGGTTCTGAAGTAAGTTCTTCAATAACACGATATTCAACAGGATTCTGCAATGTTTTCTTGCAAGGTAAGAAGAGAACCTATACACACCACAGCACAAAGATGCAAACAGTTCTGAGGTTTAAGAACTTGGTGAATGAGGCCCAATGTTACCTAACTGTATATCCCCCAAATAGTATTGTGAATATAGTGTTCCGATGTTTCCACATGAATAAACTATATCGCACCCACACAATTTTGTCTTTTAGTTTACATACTTTTGGCAATAAATATGTTGATATATTTCATTCATATGGAAATTATCCACACATTGAATAATATCCATTCAATGCATCA
>CM067492.1:27791722-27852392 GCA_034552555.1 Semaprochilodus insignis
GTGCAGGGCCTGACCAGACCACAACTGCTGACAATGAGCAGGACAAAAAAAAAACAAAAAACAATTGACAAAAGGAAATAAAAATAAAATTCTGGCAAAAAAAGAAAAAAGTTTCTGTTGAAAATAAGTGCATATATGTAAAGCATTGAACTAAATCAAGCAAAAACAAAAACAACAACAAACAACTTCTGGAAACTGTTTTGTTAAACTACAGAATCCATCAAGCATTTAGCACGTAGTACCAGTTTTAAACCTATATATCTCTTTCAGACTCTATGCCCCCCCCCCCCAAATCTCTCTCTCTCTCTCTCTGTCTTTCTTTCTTTCTCTCTCTCACACACACACACACATACGCACATACATATATACACAAACACACAGTGTTCCAAGGCACAGGCAAAACCACAGAGACTGAATCTCTTTCTCTCCCCTCTGCGAGATCAGCTTGACCGGCCAATGCATCAGAAAGAAACACTCCAACGCTCCTCAACACGTGTAGACAGCCGCACAGTGTTTCCGACTGAGCGTTTTTGCTAGCATGAAAGGAATGTGCGCTTCCAGGAGAAAAAACAAAACAACTCTTAGATTCCATCATAATGCATAGGGAAGAATTCCCACTCAATCCAGAGGTACGCTCCAATACGAGATGAACCCCAAAGTACAGTACAGAATTGCTGTGACGATGAATAGAGCATCTCATGAATGAATGGCTGGGTATGTGTGCGTGTGGCAGGTTAATCTGCTTGTGGTGCCACGCTGAGAATTCGGGGCAGTGAAAGTGTCCATGCCTAATGTCACTTCAATTACATGGCTTACAGACCACTAACACCATGAGGTCACCTCTGTACCACACACACACACACACACATTCTCATAAACAGCGGTCAAAGGGAGACGTTAGCCTATTACACCAGGTCAATGAAATAATTTGTTCTAGATAAATCAATAACAATCAACCATCGGACATACACACGATAACTACACAGTGTGGAGTACAAAGAAAGAACATGATCAAAAGGCACAAGGTATTGCTAATCATATAAAAACCTGCCAAACCCAGACATTATTTCTTTCTGTCACTGAAGTACTATGGACACAGGATTCCTTTTACATGGGGAGGTGGGTTTATGTCATTTAACCCCAGGATCTCTGCAATGTTTGCGTTTGTTTCACACCCAAATTTCAGAAAAATATAAACAGAAATGGGAGGAGCTTCCCAAGATCCATATGCAATATGTTTGGCAAATCCAAATGTTTAAAGAGCCCATTTTTATTTCTTCCTGAGGTCCACTTTTCATAGTTATAAGATGCATAACACATTTCTTCACAGGACAATTTTCATTACCTTTTTCCCTTAAAACCAAACAGGCTGGTCTAGTTACTGTGCCTTTAAGGCATATGTAAATGAGCTCTGTTCTAAATGGGAGTCCAGGCTGAAACACTCCTTATTATGTCACTTCATTGTGAACGCGCGGGGCTAAACTGCTGTAAGCAGACATACGTTCATGCATCGTTTTTTGTGATGTCACAAAAATAATACATATAAAACACAAAATAAAAATATAAAAGGGGCCACTGTTACAGCTTAGTTCTGATATATGGCCTGTTTGGACTTTAAAAGGGTCTTTCCTTTGAGGTCTACTTGTAACATCTGTGCGGTTTTATGTAGCACCAATTCTCAGAATTAATTTCTACATAATCATTTTCCAACCTCTCTTTATCCCTTAAAATTAAACAGGCACTGCCCTTAAGACTGATACATGTAACTGACCTCTGTTTGCATTAGCTGTCCTGCATTGTGACCTCAGTCAAAAAGCAATCACAGGTGAAACACTGCTTAGAACTTCAGTATGAGTGGGTGGGGCCAAACTGTTGTAGGCTGAACAAGTGGATATATGCAAATGAGTTAGTGCTTTTGAAAGAAAATAGGCTGTTTTTTTTTTTCAGGATAGTTTTCATATATGGACTACGAATTTAACATTTTGATTTTGTTTCCTTGTTTTGAAAAACAGTAAAATTCATTCTTCCATGTGAAATGGTAATTTAATTTGTTTTATTTTATTTTGTTGTAATTTTGTGTACTTTGATTCCACCAAGCTACGTTAAGTAAATGCAATGTGTCATTAGAGTGGGAAACTGTTAAAAGCCAACAGTCAGCATCATCATCATCAACATCATCATCATCATCATCATCATTATCATAAAATTCAACTTTTTCCAGTCATTTTACCTGTTTTTATGTTCCAAGTTGTAAACTTGAGGTAGAACAACACACGTTGGCTTGATATGGGCCACAGAGAACAGAAGAAAATGCTTGTTTGAGTTTCCTACATGGCCTGTGGTTGTTTTTACAGCTCGTTTAATAGCAAGTAAAGGCAGCGAATCTTTATTAACCCGGTTCATAAAACTATTGTCATGACAGATTTGGATGGAACTAAAATAACATGGGTAATAATAACATTACCCACCTCCTCATATAAAACCTCCTCATATAAAACTAATCTTCTCCTGGTAGTACTTCAGAAACATTTAAAGACAACAGGAACAGTTTAAAAGGTCCGTCATTGCATAACCATCGAAATATCCCACTCTGCAACTCCACATACACACACTCTCACGCATGCGTTCACTTGGAGGACACTCCTAAATAGTGTGACTTGCTGCCATTAGAAACTACTACTGTGGTAGAAACATGGTGATGCACGTGTGATGCAAGAACAGAAACGGCGAAGTCTGTCAGACTGAAGTACCTCGACTTTTCAATCAAGCAGTGCATGTGTTAATGAAGACATTGGTAAATGCATGCGCGTGTGCGATTTAACTGAAGGGGAAGTGTGTCTGGGGCTTTCGGGGGCCGAGCGACCGTTTGAGGACAGAAGCCCTTCAGTACAGAGCCGCTGAGGAGAGTCAAAAGATTCAGAGTCATAATCAAGTCGGAGTCAGAATCAAAGATTCAGATAAACTCAGACAGTCAGATAGCAGCAGGAATGGTGTGTGTTGCCCCAATGCATCATGGGGCAGCAGCGGGGCAGATATAGTCACTGAAAAAAGATAGAGCTTTGAATTTTCCTGATTAGAACTATACACGGGTTGCACATAAACAATACAGCAACACCGGGAGTGTAACAATGCTCGCTTTCAGGTCCAGTACTATTTTGGATTGTGATGTTTAAGGTTTGGTGTTTTTTGATATGTGTAAAAAAAATAAACATCCATGACATAAACAAAAAATTATTTCTGCTGTTTGCTATTAATTGAAGTATCACACTTGATAGGTAATAGCAGATCACTTTCTAAAGGGGCAAGTGACACATAGACCGAATCATCTGTATGGACATATTGAATGGACAGCCAGCTAGCACAGTTGACTGACATTTACAATGCTACTGGAAACAGTGAGACACGCCAGTAATTGTGTTGACGTAATATACATGTGGAACTGATGTACACACTTCAATCAGGTAAATCCAAAGCACTATTTTTTTCAGTGTGGGATGACGTCGCGAAGGACCAGCAAAATGGCAGAGTTACCAGCCAATAAGGTTGGCTTTGGCCTTCTCTGTGAGTTTGCGAACTCTGCCTTTGCTGGACGTGCCGAACGTGATGGAAGCGTCCTCGAACAGAAGCTGTCTCTGCTCTTCCTCAGAGTCTTCCTCGTTGTAGAACGCTGTCCTGCGGCCTTGGTTGCGTGTTCTCATTTGCCCCTTGGAGTTCCCATCCCCTCCAGACTCCACCCCGTCCAGCTCTGTGTCAGCCTCCTCTGGAGCTGGACCCGGGGTTGAAGTCGTGGTGGGTTCATTACCACGGCGGCTGCTCCTCCTCACACTTTTGGGTTCTGAGGGGGCTTGAGGAGGCGGAGCCTGCTCTGTTGTCCTGACTAATCGCGGTCTGCCCCGCTTTCTTGGTTGCTCAGCAAGCCCTGTACCCGAGTCCGATAAGTTAGCGTCCTGTGTGGCAGATGAAGCCCTGCCCTCGTCACTTGTGGACTGGTCGAGCTCCTCCTCATGGGTGGAGTTTATTTGAAGAGCCTCCAGCTCTTTTTTACTTTTCCTGCCTCGCTTCTTTACGGAAGTGGTGGGCAAAGGGGGTGGCTCAGTCACCTCTGCTGTCCTTATCTGAGGCTCTAGTCTGGGTCTGCCCCGCCCTCTTTTTACTACACCCAAAGTCACTTGGCTACTGTGGCCGTTCAGATGAACACTGTTCGGTGGTGGAGGAGTATGATCCACTGGACCTGACAGAAATACAATAGATAAATAAAAGGGTCTGAGTAAAAGGTACATTACACAACAAATATAGTATAACAGAAAACAAAACTACATGAACTACATATCATGGCAAACATGCTAAGTATGGCAGATGGGTGATTATTATTAGTCAGCCTTTTTTTTAGTTTGGGCTACATGGACACATGAAACCCACTACCACCAGCACATCTGTTAGCCAGCATTATAAATAACATGATTTGCTCTCTACTAGAACAAACTGACATTTTTTAATTATTACATTTAAAAACAACCTGTTTAAACAACATGAATCAAATACAGTGCCACCTTATAGTCATGTACAGCACTGCCTCCACTTAATAAACAACATGAGCAGCTGCTTAGGGCTCCCCGGACAACTTCCGGGCTTTTACTGTACCAGTATGTTACCAAAAAATCCTTCCTTTGGTCCCCAAGAAGGCTGGACATTTTATGGTCATTTTGGCAGCACCATGCAGGTACAGTCCACTTACCTGACCCACAATCCACTTACCTGGCTCACATTCCAATCTTGGCCAATTCTAATTGTGGATCCCGATTTGGTTTTTTTTAGATTTTGTAGGGTTTATTTTCTTAATTTTATCTCAATGTTTTTGGAATAATCTTTCACAGAAGTGCTGCTTGAATATTTGTTCAGTGGAATAAAAATAACTGCCTGGTTTGAAAGTGTAAACTTTGTTTTGCTCTGTGCAGACTGACCTGGTGTGAAAGGAAATGGCAGCAAAACAACTGACAACAAGTGAACAAGTACAAATGCAGAAACATAAAAAACCCTCTTCCAAGCACGAAGTAAGTTGATCCAGTGCTGGATTATACTGATTGTTACTTATTCCTGTTTGATTACTGATAAAACAGACATTCCTACTTTCTATACGCAAATAGAAACTAGTACTACCAAAGACTAACCTGGTGTGTGCTTAACTGGAGTACGAAGTTTCCTCCTGGACTCTCTGCCACCGCCCACACCCCCTCCTCCGTTACTCTGGGCGACGGGGGAGTTCTCCGTTTCCCGGGAGATGCTTGGAGTGGAGTGAGAATTCTGAGCTCGGAGGTTTTTGGAAGCGGGCTCGGCTCCTTTGCTGTGGGTGGGGACTGGAGGTGGAGACGACTGTGAGGGTGGGGGGTCTGTGGATTGAGTTCCAGAACGGGCGGAGCTACGAGTACGTCCAGCAGCAACAGCAGGCTCCGCCTTTCCATTGATATGCGGAAGTGTCTGTCTTAAGAAGGGAGGCCGGGAAGGGCCAGCTGGGGTTGGAGGAGCTGTGGTTTCCGATCGGGGAGGAGCACGAGAAGACACTCGTCTCTTCCTCTCAGGGCTGATGGGGAAGAAGACAGACAAAAGGTTTAACTGATGACTTCAGTATGGAGCCCACCAAGCCGTCTAGTTCACAAACCAGTTGTTGAGTTCTTGGCCTAGTTTATTGCATTGCTTTATTTATTCTTGAATTTACTTATTTGATTATTTATAACTCAGTTATGTGTTATTTTGTGGATATTTCTGCAAATGGAAGTCTGAACCATGTAGCTACTGAGTCTGTGTTTAAGCCTGGTTCTATTTTTCTTATTATATTGCTCACATCAGTCATGCAACACTCAGGATACTAATGAGGAAGGCGAATGCAATTTGAAAAATACCTCTGTGTGGGTGAACGCTGAAACCTGTAAAATGATTCCAAGAAAGCAGAACACAAGCTCTGCAAAAAGCATTTTTGAATATGCATGTTTGAAACTGATATACCACTTAAAAACCCTAAGTGGCCATTTACATTACACAAGATCGAAGAAACTATCCCCTGATTTCTAGGGAGATGGGCAGAAGTTCCACATGGAAGGTTGTGGGAATAACACTGGAGCGAAGCAGGTGAAGACACCAATAAAATGCAAACAAGCAGCCGGTTAAGCTATCGCCTCTGACTAATAAGAGTGGACAGTGAGTGGACACAGTGTTTAAACACTCCAGCAGCACTGCTGTGTCTGATCCACTCACACCACCACCACGTCAATGTTACTGCAGTGCTGAGAATGATCCACCACCCACATAATACCAGCTCTGTGGGGTCCTGACTATTGAAGAACAGGATTAAAGGGAATAAATAAAGCATGCAGTGAATCAGATGAACTACAAAGTGCAATTATATGGAAAGTGGAACAGATAAAATGGAGAATGAGATTAGATACAATCAGGTAGTTGTAATGTTATGACTGATTGGTGTAAGTAGGCAGAGTAATGTTAAGTTACTTGTCCAGGTGTCGCAGATCTTTAAACAACTTTTCATAGCACTGTATTCATAATTATTATTGCATCCAAGTGTGAACGCATGCTAAATGGTGCTGCCTTTGCATGTTTGCAGGAGACAGCACTTTGATTCAAAGACAAACGGAGTATTCCGTTGTTTTCAATTGAGCCATGACATGAGAAAATTCTGCTACCGTTCCGCAAATCAACCCCATGTTGATTTTTTAGATGCCATGAATATGATCATTTGACTTCAAAAACCAGGTAGGTCTTTAAATCAAAACAATTTCTAGGCTGTGTGTTGTATAGCTAAGAGACCACTATTATTACTTTCTGGATACTCATAAATGTGTGTACCTGGAGGCGGAACTGGATGGGGAGGAGCTTCCTCTCCTCCTCTTCATGGTTTGTCTGGTCGGTCGTTCCGTGTGCAGGCGCTGTCGAGTCAGTCGCTCCTTCTGTAGACTCTGAGCTGCTTTGAAATCGGCTAAGATTGAGCTGATGTGCTCTTCAAACAGGGCAGACAGCCGAAGACTCATACTGTAGATCTACAAACAGACACACAATCTACTGTATAACAAAAATTCTATTTCTTTCTACAACTTGATGAAAAATAGTAGGGAGACTTTCATTTGAAAGGTTTTGTGTTGATATATACATAACACTAAGAAATAAATAACAATAGTAATAAACAATTATTATACTGATGTATGTCTTACCCTGGACTTCTTGCTGGGTGTGTAGGCTTTAGAATTACTGAAGATGAGTCGCACATCTTTGCATAAGTCCATGGGAGACTCATACTCTCCTGCTAGAAGGGTGTTCAATACCGTCCCAAAGTCCATAGGGGTGTCCACAATGTCCAGATAATCCTAAAAGACAGTGTGCACGTCTGGTTCATTCAGCTTTCACAGTATATATGTGCTTGTGTTAATATGTAACATATAAAATGACTAGCCCATGACTAGCTCAGACAAAAGTAAACGTTTTCATGTTAATCAGATGTAAATGTAACATTCTCTTGATATTATCTGTCATTTCAAGTGACTAGGTCTATTCTATGCCAGTCTCAGCCTCAGACGCACTGCCCACACAGAAAAAGACTGTCTGATATTATAGCACACAAAGCTGGATACAACAACTATCAGGATTTTATCATTTAGGCAGGAAGCAAAGCTTCATTCTTACAGCCAAATTCTCAGCAATAACAAACAGCACTGGACACTCTGACAAAAAACGATCCAAGAGATTTATATGTGTGATTTTCACCATCTCCTCCCACTATATGCCACGCCAGTAGGCTGTGATTGGTTGTTTGGCACGTTAGTCAAACAGCCTCTTCCTTGCAAGGTAGGTGGTTCTTGGCCATGTTATGAGAAGATTCAGACTCTTGTTGGCTTGTGAGACGAAATGCTTTGACGAATCTGACTTTATTCAGTGCCTGCATTTGTATATAGTGTTTTCACCATATGCATATGTTACCGGGTAATCTTCTAGATCCACCGGTTGTCGGAAAGGCTCAGAGTCTTCACACTGGAAAATGAGCTCTAGCAGCTCTCTGCAGCGCCCTCTCCAGGCCTGGGGGTCTCCAGATGCTGGCTTATTCCTCAGATTTCTCAGAATAGGCTGCTGTTTGCCCTGAATAAGACAACATAATATCAGACTCCTGATAGAGGGCATGACATCATCACAGAGGCAAGCATGAGTGTCAAATAGGGATTATCAAGCATGACCTCTTTAATTACAAATGAATGAACTAATGACATAATCAGCATGGCCATCACACCTGCACAGCCAGCATAACACAAGGATATGGGTGAGATGTAATATTATACAATTGAAGTTGAATATGAATGCAACACATGAATTGTACAAAATTCTTAGTCCACTCAAAACAATGTGACAAAACAACTCAAATGAGTCACAACAGGCATGAACCTTTTTAATGGTATTGCAGTCTAACCAAGTGTTCATACTGCAAGTGACAAAAGCGACCGGAAATGGTTTATTTTCAAAGAGAGTCAGTGACACTCGGCATGAAACAACAGCGACGTGAACTGGCTGAATTCAGCGACGCAATCAAGTTGAGGTCTGCTTAACTTTATTCAAATGACCAGTGATGCGCGGTGGCTACCACCAATCAGAAGAAGTTCTCATATTCCCTCAAAACCACTGACAAAATAGAGGAGAGACTCAGCACTGCTGTGTCTGGATTTAACCTTCTTTATGATGTGTCCTTATTTGTAAACAGGGACCTAACCAGGGATGCTTGGAATAAAGTTTCAGAAATTGGTGGGGTACCAGGTGGGCTGAATTACATAAATTTAAAAGTTTTATTTGAAAAATATTGAAACCATTTAGTCAGCTGGCATGTTAATGGATTTTTAAATGGGGAATGTGTATGTAACACTACATGTGGACTTCTTACTGTGGGCTATTTATACCTATACGCTGAAGTAAGCAGTGCAAAATCCCTGTGTATGTAAGTGGACATGTCCTTATCAATACAAACAATGCCGGGATTAATCGCTTTCCAAAACTTCTGTATTATGAAGCAGGAATGGCCAATATGAAAATATCTTACTGTATCGTGATAGATTGTAGTGTATCAATCAATCCTGTATTTTATTCAGCAAAATTACCATAAAGTAAATTAATCCTGGACTAATCATAGCACAGATAAACAAAACAATCAAAATAAAAACATATATTTTTTTATTATATATTATATCCTAAATTAAAATTACATTTTTAATTAAATATTTTAACTGCCTTTATTATCTTTATTAGTGTGTGTTCACTAGAGTGTGTGTGCATGTGGGTGTTTTACTTCACAGATGGGTTAAATGCGGAAGACAAATTCCTCTGTGTGCTAACACAATAGGCCAAAAATGGCTCTACACTCTCTACTCAGACAATGACTGGCCTTACCTGAAAATATTGTTCTGCTCCAACTAACTTCAGAAAAACACTGTCATGTATTGAGAAGATGTCTTTAAATATTGTGATATTATATTTTTGCCATTTTGCCCACCTAATACGAATGTATAAGGGAATAACTGAACCAGGTTTCCATTTTGTTTTAACCGGTTTAGGAATGTTATGTTGGAATAACAGAAACATTCAAATATTGGCTCTGCTCGGAGCAAACAGACGGATTTTTTAATTTCATTTCTGCGTCCGATCCACGACTGCATACATGCAAGCTGTCATTGTTGATAGAGACCAAACAGTAGACAAATCTGCCAATGCAACAGAACACATTAGCACAGATGCACTCTTACCTTCTTATTGCGTTTAGAGGTACCAGGAGTTTCTGGCTCCTCATCCTCCTCTTCATCCTGGGTTTCCATAGAAACCAACTCAATATCAATCAAACCATTCAAAGCCCAAATGCATTAGAGTACACATCTGCTCATTAATCTAAAAAATCCTTTTCCTGAAATGAACAGCCTGTGTGTTTGTGTGGGTGTCTGCGGGAGGGTGAAGTACTTACATCACTTGAGTCTGAGAAAGCTGTCTTTTTCATACTGTTATACAGTGGAATAATATCAGTGCAACTTTGGTCCCTGTTAAAAGCAAAAATGAATACATAAATAAATAAAATAAAATAAAATAAGACTAATTAAAAAAAGCAATTCTTCCGGATCAGGACTCTCCAGCTGCTTCTGAGCATTTTTTCTTAGTAAAACTCACATTAATGCAACTGATGACACAAATTACCCACAAAGAAGGACAATAAAACAGAATTCTGAATCCATAAGGAAGGTTGCTGTTGCTAAAGGGAGCACAATTAGACACAGTTTAAGCACTGATAATTCAAAATCAAGAATGAAAACATTCACATGAAAGTGAATCTGCCTTCTCACTATGAGAGAGAGCCAACCTGCAATCTGTTATAAGATGCAGGGATATGCTAAAAAGCTAGACAAAGTGCAAAACTCTGATAGCAGTATGACTGTGAGGGGCATCAACATCAGCAGCAACTAGATATTTCAATGTGAAAGACACGCCTTATTTCTGAAATTCAAGCCCCTTTCAGTGATATCAGTTTTGTTAGGTGTTTAACATAAAGACATTTTAATATATTAAGAAATAACTTAACTAGGCCTTAATTAGGCCTTATTGGCCTAAACATCTGTAATGGACAGCAATGGCTCTCTTTCCTTGGGAAAAGCATTTTCTGCATATTTAAATATTTAAATTTAAAGGTGCATGAGTCAAAATAGAAACACTGGAATCCTCTGTTTTCCCATTCTCACCCATCAATACACAGTGGGCCTGTAGAATCACATCTGCCAGCATTACCAAACAGCTTTATGACCTTCTAGTGGTGGGACAGGCAGTACTGCTACGGCCTTACTTTGTTATTTTGACATCAGGTGTGTAACAATGCACTGTAAACCTGCGGTAATGCAATACAAAACTGTGACCATGTGCATCGTGGAGGTGTGACAATCACTGAGCATGAACATTCTATTTATTTTGCCATCTAATGCAGCTGCAACGTTTAAACACGATGCTTGCAAGCAATCAGCACCAATCAACAACTCGCTCCATCACTTTGCCTGCCTCCCTGCTCTAGTGTCATTAGTGAGAGGACGTAGACCCAGTACTGAATTGAAGTGAATCAGATCGATATAGATGATAATAGCATGGCATTAGGCTAACGGTGCTTAAGAGGAGATAAAATGTGCAATTTACATCTCCATAAAGCCCAAAAGGACTGCAGTCTTTTTCCATAGATAAAACAACAATTTCACAAGATCCTGATTATTATCTCAGGGTGGCTGTGGTTGTTTTCGAAAACTTAAAAAATAAAAAATATAGGAACAATAAAAAACAAAAGAACAATACTGCCTCCCAAGGAACTACTCTAAATGAATTATATTTGTTCTACTTTTCATCTAATCACGCTGTCCAAATGCTTTCCAAACTAGCATTGGCGTTTGGCCACAGCAAGCATTAAACTTGGGAGGAGGGTTTGCTAAAGTTAGATGCCTATAAACACCTGCCGTTTGGTTTATAATGATTTGCTGTATAAGTAGAGCCAGGAGTGTCTTTGTTCTCCTGTATTTCTTTGTAATCAGCTGCAATGACGCAAATATCGTCTCTACAGCAGCATTTAAGTTGGAACGTAAAGTTTGATAAAAAAAGTCTCATCTAATTAGCTTCATTACTTGCACGGGTGTTTAATGAAGTTGACTAGAATTACATAAACGTCCATGAAGATGGTTCATTCAAAGCATTACCATACTAAGCATGTTATTCCTTACAGTACTGAAACTAATGCTTACAGGAGTCCACCATGTTTTCTACACATTTTCCAGATTATTTATAACAGCAATTAAAGAAATAAATCAACCAATACACCTTCAAAGATGAGATTCTGACTTCATGTCTCATTTGGTTTTCGTTAGTGGAACTTGGGACTCTTGATCTGAAGACAGACTTACTTAATAAACTGCAGCAGCAGGTCGGACACGAATTTGGCAGTTTTGACGATAAAAGCCCCAGGCTCGTTAAAGGTCTGTGCGTTGTGCTCAATGTAGCGAACCTCCCACATCAAAGAGGACATTCGTCTGCCAACACAACACACACAAATTAATACACATCAGATTATCATCTCTGTCACTGAATAATTTCTGTCTATGTGTGTCTGTAGAAGTATAAAGAGTAGTGCATGTAGGAAATTTACAATCGTTCTATATGCATGTAATGGAAAAAAACTGATTTAATCTAATTACACACATTGTAGTTCAGTACAGCACCAGCAAGGACACCGTGTGCTTGTGGATTAGTGTGTGTTTTTGTGTGTGATTTAAAAGGTGCACCATTACTGGCACAACTATCACTGATTATTATTTTTTAATTTAATTATTTAGTATTTTTATTCAATTCCTCGCTCACCGCTCGATGAAACAAAGAAATTCTGAGACTCTAAGCTTCGTACGATTTGAACCTAATGAAAAGTTCTTGCTGAGTGTACACCTTGTTCTAAGGGAATAAAAAACATTCTTCACATTTTTGCTATGCATTGATTTATTGTTTCATTTTCACTCATATGGTGTTGAGCTAAGAACCAGAAGGTATTTTAAGATGTTTTATTTAATGCTTAATTTTTTTTCTAAATGTTTTTTTCATGAACATATAAATAATATAACAATGTATGACAACAATTGTCCTGCTCCTGCCTGCGATGTTGATGTTTCGGTTAGCTCCTGCCTGTAGTCCCACATGAGGGTAAATGACATCCAATATCTGACACTCGATTCATAAAACAAAATAAAACGTTTCTCCGAAATAATCACGACTGAAAATGACCGCCATATTTTAAACTTGCCTATAGTCGACCTTTGTAATTGTAAGTGACTCTACAGCACTCTTGCTAAATTTCCTTCGGGATCAATAAAGTATCTATCTATCTATCTATCTATCTATCTATCTTTCTATTTATCTAGCAGCAGGATCTCCGACCCCACAAATTTTCGCAGTGCGGGGGCTGCGCTTCATTCAAAATCAATAAATCTGAAAGGCTTGCTTTATTTTAAATATGGACAATTAATCTGTAGGATTTTCCTACACCTATCTGTTGTCCCGCTATCGCACACACTGGATTGGTGAACCGCCTGCATTACATTGAAATCTACACAAAATCACAAAATCCACAAGATATTGAGGTGGGACCTGCGGGAGTCACTCTATGGAGAACACACTTCTGCACAGTAATCTGTGCTTATTTACTGAATTTAACATATTGTAAAAAATAAAACCATTAAACATGGCTTAAATTCTGCAGAGGAGTGTGATCTGTGTAGAGGATGTGTCAACTTACATTGACTTAGAAAATCAACAAAATGTGCAATTTGATCATGGCCTGCTCAAATTTCTTCACGCAACTGTCTGCGTGTGTATGTTTGCTGACTAGAGCATACAATACATATATAATACATATACAATATTGATCCACTTGAGTACCACATCATTATGTGTTGTTACTTTATCGATTCACAGAAACACAATATGTGTTTTTAATTAATAGTTTACATGGAAAAATAGAGGCAGACAGTGGTTAACATTGTGTAATTGTAACAGTAACACAATATATTGCAATATATTAAATTGTAACCATTGTATCAAATGTATGGTCAGGTTCCTGCCAACACTGAGCCACAATGCTGACCTGTAAAAGCGATTTTCCAATCTGCTGCGTATTGTACTCAGGTCTGTGACATAAGCAACCACAGTGCAGTATGATGGATATGCCTGCAGATCCACCGGTACAGCGAATGGAGTCGCAACATCTGGAAGACAGAGAGAGACAAAGTAAATAATAATGAATCCAGAACAAGATCAACATTTATGATTGAGATGATCTCCTGTCATACTTACTCATACTTAGTAATTTTGGAGGACCCAGAATAACTATGTGAATTAAAACCTGCAAATCCCCTTCAAAAACCTGCATAACCCACCAGTATGACCGCTTACCTAACGTGGACAGCTGGTCAATGGCATTGATGATGCGTTCACAGTCTTCATCGCGTGTACGTGAACCCCACTCTCCTTCCAGAGGACGATATAGCAAGGCCTTCTGTTCCTCCTCAGTCAATGGCACGCTCTGCCCCAGTTCGTCAGGAAACACAGCTGCAGAGAGGAGAAAACAGTCAGTGGAGATAAAAGTCAGTAGAGAGAAATCACAGTTCAGTGCAGCACCGAGGCGGCACATATTAAGGGAATGCCGGTCTGAATGTTAATATGAGTAGTAACAGCTAATAGACAACTGATACCTTTAATCTAACGGCTGTTACCATGACAACTAAGCTCCCTTCACTCACCCAGCAAATAGTTCACAAAACAAAATGGGACAAAATGGACGGACTAATTTGTGCATGAATTGTGTTTGTGTGTGTTCATCTGAATGTTAGTGGGCCAGACAGCATGCATGAAATATGTGATGTGTCTGAAAGTGAAAGGTAGCTGCCTTGCTGCCTGCGCTGTGTTCTTAGAAGGCAGTGCTGTCCACTGTGCCAGTGTTCATGTCTTCTGCTCTTTTATCCTAACCGAATCAACACTAACACAGAGTATTATGGGATGTGTAAGACATTGAAGGATACATCTACGCTGGCTTCAGCCAAACTTAGAAACAAGCAGGCAGCGTTTTATACAAACATCAGATTTGGGCATGACTCGGTACCTTCCTGTTACAGAATGCTGTACAAATAGGTAGCGTTCATGACGTTTCGACATAGACATGATGTGATATAAAGTATTGAGACCAAGGAAGCAGAGACCAGCCACTGAGTGCAAGTTATTCATTTTTCAGCATTAGGATAAAATCCAAATACATACTTTTAAAAGACAATTCCACAAAAGGTTTAACTATTCTTTTATGATTCCGTTATGTTCTATCCATTATTATGCTTTTCAGTATTTTACCGTGTCTCTACCTCTATTGCTTGATTTTCTTTTCACCAGTTTCACTTAGTTTCTTAGTAGGAGTAATCCTATATTCAGTGATGTTGAGGCCTGGACTTTGGGGTGGTAAATCCATTGTTCTGAGAACACCAGCAGCTTCTTTGTTTGATGTATCTGTCTCATTTTTCTAAAAGAGGAGCTTCTTGAACAGCTACACATCCTTTCAGACCTCCATAGCGTTGAGGGGTCTTCTTACAGTAGAAGGATGGACAGCTGAAACACCTGTGGATGTTTCACATCTAAAGCTGATTGATGTTCTCCTCTCTCTCAAAGATAAAAGCTTTAAGTGGAGTTAATCTGATGAGAACCGTTTTGGTGGTCGGTTGTTAGGAGTCGCATTTTCTCTGTATATTTATGAACATTTATTTTTACCTCCATTTACAGAAACTACTTTGCTTACATTTCACTTAATTTCCTATGACTTCCCCCTTCTTTTAAAGGAAGGATGGTCTCTGACTTTTGCACAGTACTGTACTATTTAATGTGTAAATAGTGTATGTGTGTGTGTGTATGTGTGTGTGTGGCACCTTCATCGGGGATCTCCTCCATGTCCCAGGGGCTCATCTTTTCTGTGTCTCCATTATCCCAGCTGCAAAATACGCATACACACACGCAACCACACACTCACTTTCAAGGTGATGTAACTCAGTGCAACTAAACCACTTGTCCTGAGCTGTGCCGTCTAATTAACCAGAACAGAGCTTACACAGTAAGCATGATTCAGCGGCATTCAAGCAGCATTTTCATAAAATGTCTTTGACATCTCTATGTCTAACCCTTTAAGACCAACACAAAAAGTGTCTATATCCGTCCTTTAATCTACTTTCTGTGAATACTGTATAGTTGACATAGTTTGTCTTACATATGACCTTTCTGAACAAGAACATACATGGATAGGAATATACAGCACTATGCAAATGTTTGAAAACCGCAGTCATTACATATTTAAATATGAAAATATGTTTACACATCCTCTACAAGGAGCAAACTTACATATGGCATTTTTGGCAACTTGTTTTCTTTTTTCTAACATGTTAAATTAATGTAATGTACACTCATCATCAAAAGAATATCTACACCAGAAGGAGGTGTGGGATTGCAGTGCTATTGGGAAGGAAGATAAAGGTTACCAGGAACAATAAATGATGATAAATTTAGACTGATATGGGCAATATTTATTGAGCTACACATACAGAAGTAGTGTCTCTCAGTATGGTGTCGGGCCACCGTGTTTGCTGACGCAACATGCCAGACATCTCGGCCAAAGCCATGACAGTCTGGTACAACACCACTGCAGTCTTTGGCAAAACTGACATGGTGTTAAGGACAGTCTTGTAACTGTCTGCGTGCATGTAGTACAGTGTCGTGCAGCCGTCTGCCAATAGTGCTGGCACTAACAGGATGACTCATAGAGGATATCACTGCTCCCTGAATGTCCACAATCGTGGCTGTTGCGTCAGTCAGGTACAGCGATAAGGCCCGCCCTTGCTTACGTCACATGCACGGCTGAGTGTGAAACCTGAATTATTCGCATGTCTCACAATGTCAAACCTACCCACCAAATTTCATTCCTGTCAATTGATTCCTTCTGGGTGCAACTATTTGTGCAACGTTTTTTTTTTGGATGACTATGATGAGTGTAGTTTCATATTTTACACAGTGACAGAAAAGATTCTAGCACAGAAAACTCTGACTCATAAATGCTTTTACACATTTCATCCATTTTACTATCAATAATGTTGACATGCATATGCAATGTTTATTGGGCCATCACCAAATCCCAAATTTCCCCATATACAGGTAACAGAGTGGTAATGTGCTAAGGTATATTTCCATCATTTAAACATACTGATTGTTTTAATTAACCCGTTTTGGAAAAAAAAAAAAAAAAACACTTCACTGTTATTCTCTGGCCGAACGTCTAAAATCGGCTGGTAGCCTGTGGTGTGACCTACTAAAACAAAAATGCTCATGACCTAAATCAACACCTTTAACAATGCCAGGTTTAAACTAAGTCATCCTATCAGTATTTACATAACCCTACCTAGATTTGTGGGGAAAAATACATCACTCTTAAAGAAGCGTGGGAAACACTGTACTGTCAGAATGGATCGCCAATGAGAAACCTATTTCAATTCCTGTCTTTCCATCTTACATTCAGGTTAGGATCGGGATCAGGGTTATGGCTATGCTGAATGTTAGAACTCTGATATTGTATAATCATAATGAATAAAATGTAATTGAAACGGCTGTTGTATGTACTTCTTATGATGTGTGTGCAATGTGAGAACTGACCAGACATTGTAGCACTGGAAGAGACTGTCGGGATACTCCGCTTGGTATGGCTCTTGACTCTCGATAGTACCAAACCACCAGGCGTCATCGATGACAGAGCGGAAACGATCACCTAAAACAAAACAAGAACAGACACTCAGCATGTGCTGAAAACACAATGTGAGGTGGGTATTAACTACTTACATTTTCCGTTACATATAAACCTGCATAATTTTAATTGTTTTTTTTTAAATAATAATAATATGTGTAAAATTTCAATGTATTTGTACAAGAAAGGAATCTACATTTTACATTTCAGAAATTAATATTTAGTTGCTAATTCTCTTTTTATGTTTCATTTCATTAGGGTTTGTTGGTAACATTTGTGTTCAACCACAACGCCCAGTGCTAAACGATAACGACCTGAGTAGTGATGAATCTTTTTGAATGAGGTTCAACACACAGCAGCCAATTACAACAGAGCTCATTTTCATGCCAGAGTTTGCATGTTCTCCACGTGTCTCTGTGGGTTTCTTCCAGGTGTGTCAGTTTCCTCCCGCAGTCCAAAGACACGTATTTAGGCTAACTGGAGATGCTTTGCTTAACTGTCCCCCTGAGTGAATGTGTATGTTTGTGTGTCTGCCTTGTGATGGGCTGGCAACCAGTACAGGGTGTTTCCTGACTTCCACCCATTAGCACTGGGATAGGCTCCAGCGCCCCCCCTGCAACCCGTGAGGATGAGCAGTGTAGATAATGAGGGAGTAAGTCTTAATGCCACTGTCACATAAACTGCCTGTTTAGAAGACCAATCTGGAGTGGACATCTCAATTACATAACCGTCAAAGACGCTCTTTAAGGCAAACGGTTTCTTTAAAAAGCAGGACGCATGGCTGTAGCAAGTCTCTAACCTGTGACCATTGGCCTACAATAGAGATAGTTCATCATTTGATAGTTCTATATAATACATATAGGTAATCACATATGCAATCCATATATGGCATACAATATTAGCCCTACAGCTAACTGGTACAGGTAACAGTTTTATACTATCCCTATGTTAGCTTTGCAGCAGTACATAACAAAAAATAACACTGTACATACACCTAGACATCAGTAGCAGCATCAGGTCCATTAAACAATGAAAAAGAATACTAACCCAGCTAACCCAGTGCAGTTCATTGTCAGCATGTTGTGTAGCTGCATTTTATGCCTGCTAGACAGTACGTCAGTCCGTAATACACATCCAACAAATCTGGGCATTCAAGGTCCTGGACATGACTAAGATACTTGTATGCATTGAGTTCTTATTTTGTACAGACGCACTTTGGCTATTTAGATGGATCTTGACCCACTCACCTGACAGTAAGTAGGGGTCAGGAAACTTCACCATTAGCTTATTAGTCTACAACAAGCTTCTTCTGCTGACAAACCTTCGAAACAACCAAAGAATATGAACAATCCATATTCCTCTATTCCTACACCTGACACTGCTATGCTAACTATGCTAAACTCTGCCCACAAAACATGCTGTCTCTGTTTACAAGCACATAAACTGTCTATTCCAAGGGATTAAAAGAGGTTGAAAAATGGACGTGTAAAAATTAATTATGAATGTTTATCGAAAATAAAACCACACAAACACATCTAGACATCTAGGAAAAACCCCAAACACAAGAAAAGCCTTTTAAATGCCTCAGACTGGCTTCTGTCACCACTGCTCCGACTCTGACTCTGTAAAGTTGCTCCAATTTCAAGCTGGGGTTTCTCATCGCCAGTCTGCTAACCTGAACTGATTTTAGTCTCCCTGTAAAAGAAAAGCACACCACTGACCTATCATCCACTGGCGCTGTCTTGCATTGTCAAACTGCTGACGGAGTACCAGGAAGTCGATGACGTCGGGCATGTCGTGGTATCTATGGTAACAAGAAGGGATTAGGCACAAAACAAGGCTGCAGAGAGACTTTCAAAAGCTCTAAACAGTTAAATGGATTCTGAGTAAGTGAGTCCAAGTGAGTCATACAACTCTGATTCCACTCACTTCATAGAGAAGGAGCCTCCGGTCAGTTTGCCAGTGTCTGGGTCCAGAAAGGCCAGCTTCAGACAGCACAGAGTAGGCAAGCCCACCTCATACTTAATACCCACAATCTTCAGCAGTTCCTGCTCCTACACATATAAACACGCACACACATAAACACGGCCTCTTAAAAAGTAAGCAAAATCCATTTCTATGCTGACAACAATCCTGAAATGTGAAACTTTCATGTCAAACTATGCGGACAATCAACTGTCAATGAGAATAAATCTAAATTACATATGTGCTTTTTCGGCTACGTTTATTTGTGTATGTTTTTTAGGAAGTACTGTGAGTATGAACTTTGCACTTCAAGGTATGAAAGGTCCTACATAAACAAAGTTCTTGTGTATTTATCTTCACAACTATTAGACACATATATCCAGAGCGTGAACAGGACAGTCATACCCGCAGCTCCATCTTGTGCCAGGGCTGCTTCTTCGGGTTGATGCTGAAGATCTTGTTTTTTTTGGCCATCTCCACATACGCCTCATGGCCTTGCCGAAAGTAATACACCTGCACAGATACACGTATATCACAATGCTGTTACAGATTCTACTTGCAATTCTTTTATTAAAGTGTCACTCTTATGCTTTTCCAGTTTCTCCCTCTCCTTTAGTGTGTTGTTGCTTTCTGAGCATGTAAACAGTCTGTAAAGTTATAAAGCCCAAAGTACATGTGAGAGGGAGAAACTCTTTTCCACAGAAACCAGTCCTTTTCTCCTTTTCTCTGTTACGCCATAACACAAAGCCCGGTCACTGGCAAGTCTGGCACTCCCTCACATAACACTACCATTTTCAACAGCTCTAGTCGTTGACCAATCAGAACAGAGTGGGCGAGCTGACCATTCAAAGCACACTAGCCTCATCGGGACGCAGGGCTTAAAGACACAGGAGCTCTAACAAAGTGTTTAAGGCAGAGGGTAAATTCAGATGTACAGTACGAGAATAAATTAAGATGTAACAATTGTGTTTTAGCAACATTAAAGCATGTAAATCAATTTTATAAACACACACTTTGATGCTTAACTAAACTTTTGCACAAAGCTGCACTTTAATTTGACTTTGAATGTTTAAATGATGTTGACCAATCAATGTGGCTAAAAGTTCTGTGTGTAAAAAAGTTGAAATAAAAAAAAGAGAAGTACTGAATAAGTGAGTCATGTTGTGGGCTCTTTATTTCTTCCTTTCGGGGAGGGAAAACTTTGTTTCACAGTTTGAGCATGACGTTATTTAGATGGCTGGCTGAGCATAGTGCTTTCAGACAAACGTTTTATTAATAGCTGAGCTGTTTATGAGAGGGAAAAAGACGCTACTGGACTGGTATCGGTAACGACAGTTTGCGATACCAGACACAGAAAAGGCTGTATCGAGTCACCGCTAGTGACAAACCCAGTTAAAAATGTTTAAAGCATGTGTGGAGGTTGGGTACCACTGTGTGTGAATGTGCACAGGCAGGAATGGAAAAAGTGTGTGTTACCTCATCACCCATCTGAGGGGTGAAGGGGCATCTCCGTGGTACAGTGTCTGTGATCCAGGCTGAGGGCAGCCACTCCTCTAGCGTTAGTCCCTGCTCCTGGAACTCAGGTAACCTCTGCAGAGAACAAACAGAGCAGTCATCAGACACACGCCAAGGGATTACTGCAGGTTCACATGCAGACCAGTAGACCAGCTCTGCACAAAACAGAACTCAACCCTTATTTAAACACTGCTTACCTTCCTCTTCTCCTTTGGCTTCTTCTTCTTTGGTAGGGCTCCATCTTTGTCTTGTTTTTCTTTCCTCCTCTCTTTCTTGGCATCTTTGTCTTTCTTCTTTTCTCCATCCTCCTCAGAACTGCTGTCTTTCTTCTTTTTCTTTTTCACATTGTTCTTCTTGGGTGGTTCTAGATTTATGCCTGCGTCTGCCGTCCAGTCTGAGTAATCGCTGGAGTACTCACTATAAACACACACACACACACACACACACACACACACAAACAGAGACACACACACACACACACACACAAAGAGGGAGATGTTTTAGCAGTTGTGTACACAAGCACATACGCACAGAGCTGGCTCAAAAGGAACATGTGAACTGAACTGAACTAAGCAGAATGAATTCCACAGTGCAGATTCCCATCAATAGCACATTTGTGTTTGTTAGCACAAGCAGATCTATTATTATTATGATTTGAATCTGATGAAACGTTCTTGTTGTGCGTCTGGCCCTGTTTTGGAAAGACTGCTTGTATTTACAGAATGCAAACTGAATGTAATTATGTAAAAACTGAATTTAACTGAATGTGCAACTCACTATATAATGAAGCTAAATATGCAATTACATAATTATATTAGACATTTCTCGTCCGTCGTTCGTTTGTGTTAGTTGTAAGGGAGCCTTGATATGTTTGTTTAGTTTTTATTTAGTTTAGTTTCATATTTGGTTTCTGGTGTTATGGCGAACATTTTGTCTATTGTCGTAGCGCACCTAAACTCCCTACTCCTTTCCTTCCAATAAGTTTGGCTACTTTAGCAATGCTGAATTAGCGTAGCAGTAGGCAGGTAGCAAACTTTACTGAGGCATCCCCTTAAGCAGCCCATATCATGGAAAAATAAATTTCCCTTACCTTTTTCTTTTAAGAAAAGAGTTTGATGTGGTACGTAAACGGTTTTAAAACATACTATTCGCTCCCCAATCCTTAAATCTATCTACAGTATGAAAATCTATTCAGCTTACAGCAGTGTAACTCCATCCAATCACAATAAAATTATATATATATATATATATTTTTTTTTTTTTTTTTTTAATATATATATAAAAATACGGAGTACAGGGCAGTTTATCAGAACAGATCTGGTTTACGTTGTTTAGAACTGACACAGAAAAGATTCACTTCTAGACGATTCATAACGCTCTTTTACACTGTTTTCTATAGGTAGTTTAACATGCATTAAAGTCACAGGGAACATACAGTACAATTGGAAAATGAATGTTACATTGAACATCCATCAAAGCTTGAATGAAAAATATAAGATGTAAATATGATAAAACACGGCTTAAAAAACACTAATAAAACCTATCTGAGAACAGTGTGGGTGTGGCTAATATGCAGCTTGATTGACAGCTCTCTGTCCAACACTCCTAGTCTGCTCCGCCCCTCTAACTAACATCATTATTCAGCTTTTATGTGATGCTAACTGGACAACAACAGTCACAGATGAACAGAAGAGCAGACAGACGGACGAGGCAATGTGTGAAAGAACGGATGGACAGACACAGCAATGTGTGAATGAAGGAACTGACAAACAAACAGTGTTCATGAATGGATAAAAGCTGGGTTAGCTTTAGCTTGCTAAGTTTCTCTGACTCTGAAACTGTTTTTGTTTGCCTATAGATTAAGATTAACCTAATTAGAGACAAAGATTTAGCTTCCCTGGTTGCTTAACATAATTTTCCTCTGTGTAATACTATTCAGTATTAGTTCATTTTGCAGTGGACATAGCTTGGATTTAGTCTTCATGTTTTATTCTTATGACAGACAAGCGTGTTTTTTCCACTGCTAGTGTCTGTCATTGTTTTTGTTTGTGGGTGTGCATTACCTGGAGCTGCTGTGGTCATCAGGCCAGGGTTCTTTTTCCTCTCTGTCCTCGTCTGACGACTCTCTGCTGGGCGGTCGTGCTTCTGCCTCACCCTGCCGGGCAGGATATGAATGAATGCTATTATTCCCACTAACATTCCACATGCAACACTCTACACAATGTAAACTGACTCAGCAGATGGAGCCGTGACTCAGCACACAAACTCTCTCCACACTCTATTAAAATTACTGCGTAGTGGGGACCTTGGTAATTATCAGTGACATCAGTAATGATGAGAAACGCTGACGCCCCCATTCAGAGGGGATTCATATCTTGGTAAATGTAGCCATCTGATACTGTAGAATCTTATTAGTTTAGTTTGTCATTTGGAACTAGAAGGAGTCGTGTCAAGAAAAATCTGAGGCTCTGTTTAAAATGATTTGAATGACTCATTCAGTACAAGTGTATTACACTAATATTTACAGCATTTGCTCAGTCAAAAGATATTTGCAACCGACTGAGGACTCGGATAATGGAATAATTACTAATATCGGTAATTACAGAGAACCTGAGTAACGTTAATTCGGTTTTAATGGGGCTTCGCTTTACAGCTGAAACACCTACTCTAAAGGTTTAACACTGACTTCACATAGAGAATTTATCTAAATGAATAATAATAATAATTAAAGCATTAAGGGGTTGGGCCAGCCGCATTTCACAGGCTCCAGTTAACCAAATGATCCGATCAGTGACCCTCACGGATACTGCAATATCACAATTGCTCCGAATGCACATTCCGAGCTCCCACATGTGCTTTCTCAGGTGTCTCTGCTCTTTTAACTTCAAGAGCTGGGTGGATGGCGAAGCAGGTTGGTGTACTCTAAAGCAAAATGACTGGCAGGAATTTTATGACACATCCCAATAAAGAAACATATGATTGCATACAGTTGATTGCAAAGGTTTGAATCCTCTTGATAAAACTGCATGCTCTGTTGATTTTGGCACATCCTCTTCAGACAACACTGCACAACTCTGCACATTCTGATGCACAGTAGCTGTTATATGGTGAATTTAACATATATGACATAAAATATGACTACCGAAATACAATCTAGAATATAGAACATAGAGCCTATGCAAACATTTTGGCGCATGTTTATTAATTAATTAATCCATTCATTTCATGTTTTACTTTTTCCAATACATTAAACTCACCTGCCCTTAAAATGCCATGTTAAAGTGTTTTCTTTGTAAAAGACACGTTAGCTTACTTTCACTTCAAAAATCAGCAAAACTGCTTGATGTAAAGGCCTTTGCTGATTTTTCTTTTAGTGGTTCTTTTAGCTGGTTCTAGCTGATCAGATGTGTGAACATTTCTTGAAGTATCACACTACTTTTGGCATAACCCCAGCATATCAGATGGCAAAAACATAATACAAATTTAAGACTTATTGTGCATCATGTGTAGTGATATTATGTTCCTGTCATATCACCTACCCTTGTGTAATTGTGTATCAAAGAAATCAGCGATTTTATGGATTTTACGGGCATAGATTTCAGTGATAACGATAAATGCCATATTGAAGTGTTTTCTATGTAAAAGACGAATTAGCTCACTTTCACTTCTAAAATCAAAAACACGATGCTGCTTGATGTAAAGGCCTTTGCTGATGAATTTATTGTACTTTAGGTTACAGCTTTGTGAAAAAGATGAACCTTCCGAATACTAAATAGAGAAACAAATATCAATATACTGAAGTATTCAATTAATCATCCAAGCCTTTTAAATTATATTAAATGAATTAATTAAAGCCCTTCCTGATACAAAATTGAACACAGTGACTCTACAGATGAAGATATGTAACATACAGAGGACACAGACATTAAACTGCTTAAGGAAAAATGAGAGCATGTGCGGGAGTGTGTATGTGTGTGTGTGTACCTCAGAGGCACTAGGCTCCTCCTCGTTGGGTTCGCTCTGTCTGCTCGTCTCTTCTACAGCCAGTCGCGTGTGGTAGTTGTGCTGGTTGCCTTGGTGACGCCGCCCCTCCTCCGCTGCGTTTTCTGTTGCATGCTGCTTTGAAAGATACACACCTTTATACACACTCTGACCTCAATTTAGAAGTTAAATTACAGCTAGTGTGTGAGTGTGTGTATATACCCGATTCTCTCTGTGGTACTGGCTGTGCACGCTGCGTCTCCTCCGCTCTGATCTGTAGACATTCATCTCCTCCTCTCCTCTAGCCGCCCTCCAGATCTCTTGTTTGCTGCACACATAATCGCATAATTATTCAGTTATCAGCAACACAAAAAAGCAAAACTGTACCACATCAAAAACCGAAGAAAAGACATTCACTCTTTGAGAAATGTGTAAAAAACATGCATTAAAAATTCCCCGTGCGCTGATATCACGATCATCACGATGTATCATTACCATCAAAAATGATGGTACATTATGTCACAAAAGGCTTTTCTAAGAGCATCACAGATATCATCAGTATGTTGAACTATTTTGTATGTAATGTTTAATAAAAGTCACTGTATTAATGGTTTTTGACAGTAGTTTTCTTTTAAATGTGGCACTCAGGGCTGGGCAGTATTATAATATATATCATTATTGAGACAAATTATGCAACAATAATTTACAATATGCTTCTCTGAACATGTCACATACAGTAAGCTCACTGAACCAAAAATTAGACAACTTGCATACTCAGGGTGGTAGTACCTTCGGGCTCCTGCAGATGGCACTGCAAGAGGATCATGGGGCTATAGATACCTGCGGGATTCATGGATTGAGAAGAGGTGGTACAGTGCAGTGAACATCTCGTCCATGTGTGGAAAATGGCTCCAGAGCAGATATTAATGACTGGCTAAAAGGAGTGATTGCATTTGGGTGTGTCAAAGACCATAGTGTGAAGGAAGTAGCTGAATCTGCAGGTGTGTGGAAGCGCATTGTCATAAAGTCCCAGTCTTCTCTTCGAAATTGTACCAGGGAAGGCATCCACCAAATCTGGCCTAACTGCACAATTCTTTGATGCAGATTGATGTGGCCTACATCCAGAAACATGTCCAGTCCATGCCAAATCCAATCACAGCTGTTATTGGTGCTCATGAAGGTATTACATGCTATTAGGTACGTTTCAGTCACAGGTGACTAAGTTTTTGTCTGGTGAGCTTATACTGTCAGTACTTGAACACTGACCAACTTCTTGTTTCATTATAGAGTCAGCAAAATCAGACCATTCAACTGGATTTAGTGTAACACAGTATGCAAAATATTGAATTAAAATGTTCTGTTACTGTTTTTTTTAGTTAGTTCTAGCTGATCAGATGTGTGAACATTTCTTGAAGTATCACACTATTTTTGCTATATACCCAACACATCAGATGGCACAAAAAATAAATAATTCTTACTTAATAACACTTACTGTGCATCACGTGTAGTGATATTATGTTTTTGACATATCACCTACCTGTGTGTAACTGTGTATCAAAGAAATCAGCAATTTTCCTCTAGGTGGATTTATGGGCATGGATTTCAGTGATAAAGACTTGGCTTTTTCCAGGAGCGATTATGAAGCCACGTTCAGCCCCAAACTGCACCCTGTCCCTGAACGCCTCAGAGACATTTAACGGGAGATAAAACGCTAACTTAACAAGCGAGCACACTTATATTGACTTCACTAAAAACAGTAATCAACAGCATTTCAGTTCCCAACTGGATATAAAAAAAACACACAGTGTACCAAAATACAGTGGTGAAGTGAAAAATAAGGTGGTTTTCAACCCGTCTGAGTAATTTCAGATTTTCCCGTTTTCCCTAATCCGCCACAGCTGATTGAATGAGTAAACTAATTACAAAGATGATTATGAGATGAGGCAGGTGTGTAAAAACAACACAAAATGTGCAGAGTATGGGATTTCAAGTTGTGGAATTAAAGACCACTGCTCACATACATTATATCTCATATATACCGATATTCATATATAACATTTGATTACACATAAGTTATTAAGAAGCACTAAAATAAAAGTTTAATTATAATATAATATTGTGCTGCACTGAAAACCTTATGGTGCCCATATTCTCCGTTTTTCTGTTTCATTTTTATCCCTGAGGTTTACTTTTGTGTGTTTTGTTTGCACCAAAAGCTGTTATGATTCAATTGTACATGAGCATTTTCAAAGCTCTCTCTGTCCCTCAGCATTAAACACTCTGTTCTTGTTACTCTGCATTTAAGACTGATATATGTAAACAATCTATCTTCTGACTGGCTGTCTTATATCGTGTCTCATTCAAAAACAGTCCAGGCTGAAACTCTCCTTATAACTTCTGGATGAATGAACTGCTGTACGCTGAATAGTCGGGATACATGTAAACGCACTACTTCTCATGATATCACAAAAACAATTAATCTACAACAGGCCACTTTTGCTGCTTAGTTTCCATATATGTACCATATGGTCTGGGGATTGAATGTTGTGCTCACATATTACATCAAACTATTGTATTGCAAAAAAAGCAAGAAAACGTTTTCCACAGTACAAGCCCTTTAAATTAGTGTGGCTAGTATGATTACTTGGGAATAACGTAGGGGATCGTTTCATAATAATTATGATCCATACAACGTGCACTTCCAATTTTATTTATTCACATAACCTGAATAAATGCAGAAAACACAAATCACTCAGGAAGGACAACTAGGTCTGACAATGGAGCTCTGAAGCACCTTAGGCTCGCTAAAGGGTAGTGAGTGCCATATCTGTAAAGCCAGATTTTCCGGTTTTGCCCAGTGTTGTGCCAACACTTTTTATTTCTTCTACTGTCTCAAGCTTGTATATGCCTGAACTTCCAACAATCAGCAAATGCTAGTACCTGCTAGTACCGCATGTCCTGCATGGACATCATGCAGCCTCATTGTTAAGGAAATTAAAAGAAACCTGCCATTAAAAAAAGAGCAACACAATGACAAATCTATGTGCAAGAATAATTATGCCTCAAACTTCTACTTTCCAATGCAAAGCAGCCGCAACTAAGACTGATCTACATTCGCAACTGAACCTTTAGGGTGTTGAAGTGTGAGCCACAGCACTGGTGACTTTATAATGTTATCCCTTGTTTCTCTATGCAGTCATCATATTTAGTTTAAAATGTACAAATAATAAATTAACATATGAAAATCTGCAAGGAATGTTGCAAACTGCCATTCTAAGCAAAAAAACAATAACCAACTGTAATTCACACCTCGCCAGTTCACTGATGAAACAAACAGATATTAATAAGCCCACAGTAATCTAAATTCTATTCTGTATATATGCAGATGCTCGGTTTATACAGTGATACACAGAAAGATCCATTTAACTATGACCAACGGGGACCTGCATGAATGTATCACAGGCCAGAAAGGTAAGACACAGTTAGCTGAGGTAGTGACTGCAGAAGTAGAAAGTATCTGTTGGACGTGTTTGTTTCACTTCTGTGAAGCAGTTCTGCTAATAACTGCCGATCTGTAAAAGCTGGAAAACCATGTCTTGCTTTCTGAATACCCATGTATGTGAATGTTGTAAGCTACCTGGCCGTTCCCAGGGAAAGTTCAGGCACCAGTACCCGTCTGCTCCAGGCTACCAGGTCCGTCTCTGTGGCCATCTCACTGCGGGGAGCGTTACTATGCATCTGCCGGACGCCCTCGATCTGACCACTGCGCCTTAGACCCACGTTAGGGGGAGAGGAGACTTCTGTAGGGGAGCTTACAGACCCTACACATAACCAAGCACATATACATCTATCAAATCCACTTTATCAACATCACTGAGAGTATTGGCAAACACATTGCTAAGGATGCATGAAGATATTAGGACCATATTTAAGCAGACTGTTTTAAAACACCCACTGGAATCCGACAGAAGTTGAGTTTTGGGCCGATATTTCAGATCCAATTTTGCAACTGCACAATGCATTTACTGTATAGAGCACAATGATTAGGGTACTGTGTTTAGGGTAAATGACACATTTCTCTGTAAAGCTAATCCGGGTAAATGCAATTCCAAATCTCAACATTTGTGTGTTAGCATCAGCATTAGCCTTGGGATATCCACAATCGCACACGAAAGTTTGAACACTCACGGCTAAATTACATGTTTTATTGATTTTCTAGGTGCAAATAAGAAAAACAGCGGAACAAAATTTTAGCATTATTTATTAGCTGAGTTTAGCATATTTGGGGAAAAAGCAAAACATAAATTATATAATGTGCCGTGATTTAAATTGTGCTGCTGTAAAATGTGCAGAAGTGTGTTAAAGTGTGTAGAAGGTATGCAGTCATTTGTTCATGGATGAGCAAATTTTGCATACAACTGTACATGAGCAATACTAAATATAGTCATATAGGCATATTCCACATAAATCATCTTCATCATCCCTAGCACAGTTACCTCTTGTGACTCTGGAATCCGAGCCCAGCCTCTGGTCCTGCTCCTGCTGCAGTCTCTGGATCATACTGTCCAGGGGACTAGAACCTTCAGCCGCCTGCTGACTCAACACCTGATTCAGTCCTGAAAGACAGAGAGAGAAAAAGAGAAGAATTAACTAATTTCACTCATCTGTCAGGAAAGGTGTGGCATTGAGACAACAAAGAGAATAAACTATCCATGTTTAAAGCGAACGCTTGAAAAAAATCCAAATGATTGGTTAAGACAGGTTTGGAATCTGAAATTTGCTCATTTGGTTTTGCACTGGAGATACGAGGTTGATGTTCCTAACAAGTCATTAAAACTACAACCACCAATCAGCTCTGTGTAAACTGCATGCTTAAGTCATAGAACTACCTCAAAGTCACATCAAGTTTCACTACATTTCAAACAGTAATTTGGTTTCTATTTAAGCCCATTCACGGCAGGTAGAGAAGAACAAAGCCTACTTACTTGTTTCTGGCGGCAAACATGATGACAAAATATTACCTTTTTATTTTTTTTAATTAAAAAAAATATATTTTTTAAATATTGACTTAATACAATGATTTAGTTTCTCAAAGGACTGACTTCTTGACATTAGGACTTGTGATAAACACAATATAATACTAAATGCTTTTCTGAACATATGGTGAAAACTGTCAGTACTGATAGAACACTGACCCACAACATGTTTCATTATAAAGAGAGTAAAATTATTCCCACTTAATTGGATTTAGTGCCAGACATTATGTAAAAATACAGAATAATAATCACTGTATTCACAGTTTTGATAGCACTTTCTGAAGTAAAGTCACCTTCAACTCGGTGAGGCCAATCATTCTCTGAGTAGAGAGTTTTTGAGCCATTTTGTGCCATTTGTAATTTTCACACAGAGGAATTTGTGTTCCGCATTTAACCCATCCGTGAAGTGAAACACCCACATACACACACTAGTGAATACACACACTAGGGGGCCGTGAGCACACTTGCCCGGAGCGGTGGGCAGCCCTATCCACGGAGCCCGGGGAGCAGTTGGGGGTTAGGTGCCTTGCTCAAGGGCACCTCAGTCGTTACTGTCGGTTCAGGGAATCGAGCCGGCAACCCTCCGGTCACAAGGCTGGTTCCCTAACCTCCAGCCCATGACTGCCCCCAACAAGGAAAACGTTGATGCTGGTTCCCGCCCGGTTCTTCTCTGCTCAAATAGATCAGACGTCTGAAATATAAATGCCATGACATACTGTGTATCGTGAATATTTCTTGAAGTATCACAATACCGTAGCTTTGCCATATCGACCACCATACCTATAAACATATCTCATAATATTGGCTTAGTATAACCAAGTGATTAATTATATTTGAATACCATATTGGAATACTGAGTTATTAAATTGAATAACTCATTATTATATGTATTTTTATATGTATAAGAATTAGTCATTGATTTGAGAGACGGCTGCCAGAAACAAGAAGGGAAGTATCTTTTCTACTCTACCTGGTGGGAATTGGTATCTACAGGCTTCAGGCATTGTATGGCATACTGTTATGTGGAAACAAACATAAAGCTATGGACAAAATTCAGACCTTTAGGTGGCTGCTACTGTTGTTAGACATACAGTTTACATGTTGCTAAATAGAGAGTTATAATGTTATATTACTAATGATACTATAACTTGGCTAATTGACTACATTTTGGTTAATGTTGAAATAGTGAGTTTGACATTTCACACCTTTCATGTTTCTAATGCACATCATTCTACAGTATGTACTCTACCTGAAGACGTCAGGCCCATCTGTGGAATGAGCTGCTCCTCTCTGCAGTTTTCTCGCCCAGGTACTAGCCGCTGGAAGCGTGGAGGATGTGGGTTTCCGTCCACGTCCACCAGGAAGGGTGGGGGCATGAGGTGAGGAGCCTGCTGAGTCTGCTCATCCAACACGTAGTTATGAGCATCGCGGATCAGCGGCCGGTAATCTGTGTGGAAGAACATCTGGTCCGCTATCTGGAACGCAGATCAGCATACAAACATGAGCAACAAATACACCACAATGGCAACAGCTACTGTGACCTGTGGTTAACCCCTAACTACCCCAAGCAGGAACAAATAGAGTTCATTGAACATTTTTTTCTCTCTTAAAACACTTTAAAACAAGAAATTCTAAATTTTCAATCAATATCAAAAATGTCTTTGGAAAGTAGAAGAGAAATTGTATTATGATTTGCATTTAAAGTAAATAAAACAGTTGTTTTTGTCATGTTCTAACATCAAAACCCCATCAATACAGAATGTAAATGCAATTTACTGTAATTATCTATGTATTGATTAATCACATTACCTTAATTAAATGTAATTATGCAAACTAAACCAAAACTAATGTTTATACATAACATAAACAAAAAAATACTTTAATTTACTATGTAATTAAATATGTAATTGTTTGGTTCCATTTTTAAAATGATGCAATTGCCTCCATAAAAGTTTAGCTTTAGGAGGACTAAACAGACTTCAGGGAACAACAGTGGGAATGGACGCTTTGAGACAAGAATATATAACCCTAAGAAGACAGAGTCACACATCCAGACAGGCAAGACGCAGAAAGGAGATGAAAGAGAAAGAGAGGAAACCAAAGATAAACGAGGTAAATATTACCAGACCTTGTCGTATCTACTGCTGGACCCGAAACCAAAGATGAGCAGGTGTCCATGAGAGTCTGTGCACGCAAAATGCTGACCATCTGGAGAACACTTGCAGTCAAACAATGCACCGTGGCCCTGACCCTCAATCTGAAACACACATACACACATAAAAGCTACACCATGTAGAGAGAGGAGTTCATGAGACACGTTTGAGGCAAAACGAGTAAACACAGAGAGCTGACTGTGTTATACTACAGAGTGAGAAAGAAAGATCACTGTACAGGTACATTTTTATTCACCAAGGTACATACATTGCAAATGCAAACAAGAGTCAAGACAAGGTGTATAGAGTCAGTGTAACTGTAATAAAACTAAGGTATAATTACTCTCCTTGAGTAGAACTGAAGATGTACCACTGAGGTTACCATCCCAGTAACCCAAAATTTAGTTCTTTATTTTGAGTGCATATAGGCACGAAAGCGAGGGGGGTTGCTTACTAACAAAGAGTGATGTGTCCAAAACAGATAAACCTGTTCACTTTCATCAGTTACCACAATGGCTGAACAGTGATGAACTAACACTCAGCAAACATTTCATTATTTATATATGGCTAATTAATTGTGTGCTGTCATATGTGTGAATAAAATGCCATTAAATGCCATTTCCCACACCATTATTTATTTTTCGGGTTATAATTGTTATTATTTATAAAAACGTAGGAATATTAAGGTACAAATGAATAAATTAATATTATTGTGTCATTGTATTGTAATATCTGTGTTACGTGATTCGCTGCTGAATCCTGGTCCTTCTGAGATTAGAAAACAGAAAAATCCCAATTTCCAATTTCCAAAGCCACATATTGGACATGACTGAAATTCATTTTTTTATATCTACTGTTGTTTACATTTTATTTTTGTTCATCATATGACAAAAAGATGATTATAAGACTAGCGAAGAGCCGTGGCACCAAACTGCTAGGATTGCTTGAGCTGGAATATTGAAATTTTTATGAGCAGTTATTATTCCTGTCATCTGATTGCTTTGGCAATATTGTTACAAAGCTGGAAAGAATTCAATCAGGCAAAGACGGGGGCGGCGGCGGGGGGGTGTTGATGGAATGGAATAGTGAGAGAAGGAAGCATCAGAAAATCAAACGAATGAGATGAACGCATGAATGGGTGGATGGATAGTTAGACGGACGGACAGACAGAAAATTCAATGAGGCGAAGGGGGGTTGGTGGATGGGAGGAAGCATCAGAAAATCAAATGAAATGCGAGATTAAAGAAATGCATGAACAGACAGACAGACAGATAGACAGACAGATAGACAGACAGACGGACGGACGGACAGACAGACAGACAGACAGACAGACAGACAGATAGATAGATAGATAGATAGATAGATAAACACAGGATTTCAGCGGCAATGAAAAAGGTTATGCAAGTCACGTACAGATATTAGGAAAAAGCAGTAAAAATGCCGCTTCTCTAGACAGACTCAACAGACTCAAGGACAACCTTAAAAGATTATTGACTTTTTTTCCTTTGCTAATTCATGTGCCCGTTCCCTGATTCTTATCACGCCATTTAAAAGATAACATTCTTGTTTTTCCATGTAATATTTCATTAAAATGTAATTAAATTATTAAAAATCCTCTACACCTCTACAGCATCTTCAGAGTTCTGTTTACTGTATAATACACCAGCATGCAGAAAACAATAATCTTAACCAGTAACATCAGGTTTTACTTTGTTCTCCCCAAACACCATCCCGCTTATCATACAGAGAAAACTCTCAGCTAATTCAGAGACCCTCATTAAAACTGCTTTTTACTGTGAAATATGCCACGACTATGATTTCTGATTCATGCTGAATTTAAACAACACTACACGTTAGTTTCTAAATGTGTAATTGAATTCCAAATGTGTGTTTGAATATTTATACATGACATTTAAGCAAGCGATACTGCAAAAATATAACATTGCGTCATATGATGTCTAAACATTTATTTTTTCAGACACCTGATCGGTAAGAAAAGAGAACAAAATAATCAGCAGCATAACATTTACTATCAATACTACCAAACACTACCAAACATTGAACACAATGATCTGTATGCAATATTTTCATACTGTGTTGCACTAAATCCAGTTAAATGGGGCTAATTTCACTCTCTTTTTCATACAGTTGCTTAGTGTTCTACAAGTACTGAAGATAGTATGATATACCTAGTATGATAGACTCTGAGGTAGGTTTTAATAAGACTGTGTGTACATATTATACACGTACACACCTGAGACAAAGGCAGAACAGCAACATTAGTGTATCTAAAAGAGTAGTGAGGTAATTGTGCACTAGTTAGTCGTTAACAGGAGCCTGTTCTATATCTGAGACAATCAGAGAAGTATAAAGAGTGGTGCAGGGGATCAGAGCAAGGCAGCAGAGGTAGACAGTTTACCATGTTGAAGTATGAGCGTATCTTGACTCCTCGCGCCAGATCCCACACAATGGCATTGCCGTCATGCCCAGCAGAGAATAGCACTCTGGGATCAAATGGGTGCGGCTCCAACACAAACACCTCATCTTCATGACCCTGAGGACGCACAAGCACACAGTATGTTTAAGGGCCGTAATTCTCTGGCCTTCAGTTAGTTTCGACCACAGTTTGTGTAGGAAATGAATCGATGCCTCACAAAATCTCAAAGATCAACACAACTGAATTAGATTTTCTCACTTTGACCCAAATTATTAAAAATACACTGAATACACAAATGTGACTTGAGGAGCTGATTAACCGGTAATGGAATCCAGGTAATACAATACTAGCTTATATTTAAATGGGAAAATGAGTGTGTACTTAATTGATTATTGTTTATCCTTTCAAAATTGGTTCACCAGCTTCAGTTTGATGCCTTATATTGCAAAAAGGCACTGCAATGCACTGACGACATTTACCATTTGAATACAAGTATTAATAAGTGGTGCACCTTTTTCTATCCAGAAAAAAAGTATTTACACCATCTATGTCACAATACCAACAAGGCCAATCAGTATCTGCCCAAATTTAGTTTTGACTACATTTATTATCTGCCCAAATTTAGTTTTGACTACATTTAGTATCTTCCCAAATTTAGTTTTGACTACATTTTGTATCTGCCCAAATTTAGTTTTGACCTATACTACATTGATGATAGTAAAGCAGAAATCTCAAAAAATCAGCATAATTAAATTGTTAAGATGTAAACAAAGTCTCTCAGAGTGGTTTGCTGAGGAATGCTTCAATCTAGGGAAACCATGTCAGAGTGAAGGTGATAGGAACCGGACATTATGAAATAATTATAAATATTCTGCCCGATGCCCAAGACATAGTTAAACTCTAGGTCAGAGATAAAGATATTCAGATAAATTTACATTCCACTTTGGATGGTAAATAAAATAGTTGTTTTCATGTTGCAGACTCAATCTCTGGTTCCTATCACTCCCATTATTAAGAAGTCTAAGTCAGTAAGTTTTTCTACAATGAACCATCTCACCACCCTGCAAGACGCTGTTTACATGTCAACCATTTTACTAGGCAGGTTTATGTTAAAAATGAGTGATGTCATCTTTAATGGCTGCCTTTCTGCCATGATATGGTGTGATTTACCTTGTGACATAAATGAGAATCATTTCATTTATTTCCTAAAACAACAAAACGCATCTTAAAAGTATCTTGAATGAGTATCTTCAAACTGTGAATGCTGAATACTGTGAATAATGAAGATAACAACACCGATCATCGCCTGATGACACAGCACTCTTACCATGAGGATGTGAATGAGGCTGCCCGTATACGAGTTCCACACCTTCAGCGTCAGGTTGTTGGCAGCAGTGATGACTGTGTTATCATGGCGATCCCAGGCCACCATGGTGACTTTCAGCTTGGTCACTTTGTCCTCCAGGGGTGGTGGGTTGTACTTGCTGGACCGAGAGAAGAGGGGCAAATGTAAGAATTACATGTGAATAAACGACTGATGTATAAATTCTCCTTGTGCTGAGTTTTACTTTATAGACATGAATACACACATGCCAACTTGGCATTTCAGGGTTTGAACAAAGGCTCGTGTTTTTGTTACACTGCATACATTTGGTCCAGTTAGTTCTGGTTTCATATTGTAGTTTAGCAAGCGCAGTTTGCATGGCACCCACATCCTGTCGTCATCACCCCATGTGCGCGGCGTCTCCCAAAATCTGACACTGATTTCTAGAGGGACAGGCATCTGACGTCGGTGTGTTGTGAACTGACAGCATTGGGCACCAGTGTAGTGCAAGATCCTGTGTAAACCTACAGTGCTTCTGTTGTTGCAGTGTCTTTGTGAAATACGACCACAGCCTTCTGTTTTTGCGCACAGTGAAAAATAATAAATAAGAATATACTGCTTTTCTCTATCATCTTGTCAAATCCTCTCTTTTAATGATAAGTGAACACATCCTACAGAGCACACACTTAAATATGACATTCTTCTGCAAACGTTAGTACACAAAAATCTATTTATTTGCGGAGTTTAAGATCTTGGGGGAAAAAAACATAAAATGTGCTGTATTTTTTTGCACAAGCCACATTTTTTATGTTTTATTTTCCCCAGCATGTTGAATTCAGCAAATAAACTGTAATTGTGCATTAAAATTTACTGAATTAAATTTCTCTGTAGTGAATGTGCTAACTCTTACTTAGACCAGGGGCGAAAACTTATAAAACTGTACTTGCAGTAAGTAGTACATTAACAAAAAATAAAGAACCTAAAAAACCTAAAAATGTTCCTCTCATCTGAACACATTTCTTCATCATTTTAACATCTGATTTTTATTGCCTTTCTAGGTATATTCTTAACACTTTAACATGTCGAAACAAATTAATGCCTATTTCTGATGTTCAATCTCCGCTTCTCCAATAATCGTGATTGTATCAAGTGCTCCGGCAATAACTCATAATTCCTAACTACACATCACACTCACTACATAATTAAATGGAGTAGTGCAATTTTACGAATAAGTAAATGTTTATTTATAAAAAGGTGCACATGTAATTTCCCCTCAACTGTGCATCTTTATATTTTTTCTTGTATACCGACAGAATGGTCTCATATTGTTATATTAATTAAAACCCTTGATTTTTTTATTATTTTACTTTCTATAGTAATATAGTATATAGTCCTTTGATTGTTCTTTTAACTTTTTTCTGTTTTCTATTCTATTCTAATCTATTGTACAGGAGGCCTCATGCATCATTTATACAGTAACAGGAAACTATAGCTCACACAAAGCACTCAAAAATGACATGTGTTGGACCATTCTCTCTGGCCAATGTGTACACGCACTCCTGTGGAGGCACATTCAAACGAGTTAAAGAAGCCAGTGTTTTATTCTCTGAATGGTCGGCCCGCAGGACGCTCAGTCTGATAGGGTTCAGTGTGGAGTTTATTCTTAAGTTCACTGAGCTAATTTAAAGCTTAAGATGTCAAGTTTCAGATCACCCTTCCGGTTTTGAGAATAACTTCACCCACTTTCCACTCTATTTTTACATTCAGCCTAGTTAACCTTTCACCTACTCAGTACCTGCATATCTCTATGTCTCTAACTGAACAAAACCTTTATCTCAAAAATGCAAAACTTACAGAAGAAAAAACAGCCTTAACATCTAACCGAAGTTAATGTAACAAGATCTTAATTTTGGATTATTTCTATTGCTGTGTTTCCTGTGAAATTAAGTTCAAAGGGACCGGAGTTTGAAAATTCTGCAAAAAATAATAAACATGGACTTGCAAGGTTTTTGCACAGCAACAGTGTTATACATAGTGTCCCCAAACAGCACTGGGCACTTTTTAAATCATAACTACACATAATACTGGGCTGGCATGAGGAGTGCTTTGGAAATGGCTATATTAAATGTTCACTGACTGGATATTTTTTCTTTTTTCTTTTAATTTATTCATTCTAATTTTCTAGTTTTCTCAGATGTCTAGAATCTTTGCACAGTGCCATATATTTGTGTAATTAGATGAGGGTGGTTGGGGGGTGTGTGTGTTACCCTGGCAGTTTGGTGGCCATGTCCAAGAGGATACTCCTCCAGTCCTGCTGCTGCAGCTGCCAAACCCTCGCTGTCCCGTCTCTACTGCCACTAACAAACCTGAGCGCACACACACACACACACACACACACACACACACACACACACACACACACACACACNCACACACACACACACACACACACACACACACACACACACACACACACACTCTCAGTCAACTGCAAGGCAGAGTTCCAACCAACATCCACCACAGTACTGGTAATAAAAGCGAAAGTTTTCCCTCCACAGTTTTCCCCCTTATCCCAAAAGCAGTTCATCAGCCAAGACATGTTTAGTGTCTGAAGTTTGCTTGTTTAGTTCTGCACTGGAGCTACGAGGCTAATGTAGCTAAACAATAATGGAAGCTTACAGTCATATGTAACAGCTTGAACACACCTGTTTGGTCGATTTACTGAATTCTAATTTTTGCTGTATTTAAAACATTGGAAGAAATTAAGTAATAAAAATGTTCCGGATTTTTTTCCAGATTGCACAGACCTCATTTTTATTCAACGTTTTATTTTTACTTTTTACACTTTATGCAGTAGGTTAAATTCAGCAAACAAACAGCAACTGGATTAACATGTGCAGATGTAGGTATTTGGAGCTGCTTTCTGACGCTTTCAAAGGCAGGAAAACGAGTAAAACACAGTTTCGCACCTAAACGGCACCTCAACATTCTGCTCTTCTGTAGCACATTAAACATGTCATCAAAAATCATTTGGGAATATAAATCTAAACATCCGTCTGATGTCATTTCTTTAATAGCAATTATCCCACATCCATAATTAACTGCATAGCTGTGTCTGATGGTATGCTGACTGAAAGAGGTAGGTGGATATCAACCAATCAGCCAATCAATCTTTATTCAAACTCTGAATACATTAAGGGTGGCCCTCATTCACAGTGTAGCTGAGCATTATACAAAAAGACGGTTGATGTTTAAATTAAATGTTCAAATAAAAGGACCACCAATTCTGTATCAGCATAAAGGGGTAAAAGGTCAGCTCTGTCATCAATTGCAGAAAAGCAAGCAGAAGGAGGCCCGTCCATCCACACCATAGCGAATGAATTATTCTCAGGCGCACTAACAAGGCAAAGAATTCAATGCATTTCTCTTTCGAGGCATATAGAATTTTAGCTTGGATATGATCTCTTATGTAGACAGCGATTCTGCCATCCTTCTTTATCTCTGTCAATAAGTTATATTCACTAACAGCTTCATCATCATGACTTATGGAAAGACTTGGACTGGAGTGTTTAGAGTTCAGAACTTTCAGTTTACCATGCTGAAGTAGCCTTCTAATGTTTTGGTGAATTATGCCTAAAACTGAAAGGACATAGTCCATATTTCTCATTTAAATCATGTTTATGTTCCCCTCAGGTTAACCTATGATATTACAACCAAGGCCTTTCTCTCTTTTTTTCACTTTTCCCCCACTATTTTCTCTCATTTTATCTTCCACTAAGTGTTTCCTCCTCAAAACATCCTCTATGCATACAAGCACGTCTATTTCTAATACCCTTGGGCTCTGTTACGCACATCTCTCACTCTCTTGTTCTGTTCCTCTTCCCCTTCCCCTCATTAAAATCAGTGTGACAGAGGGGAATAGAGAGACATCTTTCTAGAGGAAGAGAAATAAAGTGATACGTGCTGTGTTTCACTGCGGCAAGCCCCACTGTACCTGTTACCGCAAAAGAGAGAACCTGAAATGTGCATGATGCTTCCAAAATTGACATGTAACCGCTTGAAATGTGTGTTTACGTGTGTGTTTGTTTGCGTGCTTATGTTAAAACATGCATGTGGGTGTCTATGTGTGGGAGTTACCAGAGGCGTTGGATGTATTTTAATTTTTTTCCCTTATTTTTCTTTTTTTGCTGACAACATCAGTTCGTAATACCCACAGGTTCCATTAATCCAAGGAAAAATCCTTCAACAGCACAAATCACAACCCCCCCAACAGCTCCCTCCAAATGCACACAATTAGTGATAACTCCTCACCTGTCTCCTCCGTGTGAGAACTGGATGCTGTCCACTTTATCCTGCAGAGTTAAAAGTAATCACAACATGAAAAAACCCTACAATCAATGAAATTGTCAGAATGAAGAGTTTAAACGAATGAATTAATAAAGCTTGTGAACACACAGACACTCACAGTGTGCGATTCCAGCTCGGCTATCTTCTCTGGCTGGTCTCCACCAAAGTAATAAACTCTGATAATGTGATCAGTGCTGCCTGTAGCCAGAAACATCCCACCTGAAACACAGCAATTAATACCAACATGAATCTACATGCAATCAACACACATCCAATAGGGGTGTAAAATACAAAAACTAAGGTTAATGAGATTTATCATTTAATCGGGATGTTCAAGCCATTCAGAGTGGTTTAGTGTGAAATGCTCTGTTGTAGAGAAACTTAGAGATGCAGAATTGTTGATAGGACAATGATAGGATATAACAGATTGATAGGATAACTGTTGATAGGAGAAGACATTAGATGAAATTCAATGATGATAAAAATAGGCAATATAAATACATTGTTTTAGACTTCACACTATTTTACCGCCAACATTTTTTAAAATAAAACTTCAACGCTTGTAAGGAAATCTGCCAGTTTCGCTATAAAGAAACACTTCACATCAAACCACTCTGAATTACTTAATAAACATATATGGCAATGCAGTTTATAAATTAATTTTTATTTCATTCAGTTATTATTTTATTCTTCATGTGGATGTACAATGTACAAGCCGTGCTTTTTAATTTCTCTACTCAAAGAATTATTGGCAACTCTCAATAAACAGGACAAAAACAGTCCTACAAAATAAACAATACATATAATAATTCAAATCTTACCCAAAATGATTGAAGAATCTGCTTAACATTTATCACACAATAGTGTTACAACAAGAGCGTGGTTTTATTCTAAGAATAGTGTATTCTTTCAAAATATATTGGGCAAAATTACTGGAATATAAAATAAAATAAAGCCGTATTAGGGTAAAAACATCTTTCTATTTCAGAACTCCTAGTCTCTAGGAACTCCACTGTTGTCTATGTTGTCTGAGAGGCATGAATATGAGGCTGCAATCATGTAAATCCCCTCGGCACCCATCATCACTGGTAGAAACAAAGAGCTGCTAACTCTCAGCTGCTAAGAGAGAGAGAGAGGGTTGTGGACTTGCACAGATGTAGAAATGGTTATATGTTCAGGTGAAATTACACAAGGCTAGGGCTGTGAAAAGATCACCACTGTAATGGCGTTTTATGGTCATTTTCTTCATAACAGGGTAAAAATAAGAGAGGGTAAAAATAAGAGGGGTAAAAATAAGAAATGGGATTGGGCCTTACTGTGCGCCTAACAGCCTTAACACCACCGCATTCCCGGTACAGCAGCGTCCAAACATTCCAAACTATTGTTTTAAAGAATGTACGGACACCGTCACCTGTGCATGGGTGCCACACAGGTATATGGAATCTACAGATTACGCTCATGGTTTCAGTTGTTCCTCACTTTTTCTCTATAGCATACAGCACAACAGGACCTAAAGCCAAACACAGAGTCTCACAGTGTTAGTTTAGTTTGATATAATGGTTGGTTGTTGGTGCAGCTCTCGGGAGACTGGACACCTTTCAGTCAGAATGATCAGTATATATCAATATACAAAAACAAGCACACTTCAGTCTGGAGCAGCAAGATATCCGTTCCATGTGACTCTGAACTCTGTTCTGTTTCTCAGAGTGTCACAGAGCGACAATCAGCATCTTCTCATTACCTTTAAGTCACAGTGAGACCACAACCACAGTAGACACCATCACAGCCAGTCTTTTACATAAACAGATCTCAGCTAACGTTACAGCCTCGTCTTCTTCAGCTTACCAACAGAGAACTGTGAGTAAAGCAGTGAACCGATGCCAAGCATGACTATTAATGGTGAACCAACTTTAACCAGAAAAAAAATTTAAACGGTGATGACGGTCATGAACATAATGCGGTTATGGTCTCACTTTTGTTTGTTTCAATTAGCAGGTAATTTGGTTTCCGGTGAAACCAAAACAAATGGCACAATATAGCGTCAAGGCATTTTGCTGTATTCCTCCATGCCAGAACTCCAAACAAAAAACAGCCATAGCTGCATTTCTAACCAAGCACACGCTAAGATCAAACGTACGTAATGTTCTAACGTTAGGGTAAATGCTGACGTTCATTTTTACATCATCACCTGCTTCTGTTTCCTTTGGAATAACTTTTAATAGACCAAAAACTTATTTATTTAAGAGTACCCACACTGCGTGGAACAGATATTAACAGCCAGGATAAGGTGGAGGAGACTTACCACCTTAAACAGCATGCAGGCACAAGAACGTAACTACAGCAGCATTTAAGATGGAACAGAATATTAGAATAAGAAGCTGACTTCAGCCTCAGCAGAAGTTCAGCGTCAAGCAGTTTACTGATACTGTAAAAGCGGCCTGACCCAATGAAGCCCTGCAGCTGCATATTTAAACTCATCTGTTGCTCAGTGCTAGTGCTCACCTCTTTGATTACACAACGCAGTAGAGAAACGCTGTGACCACAGGTCTCTCTTCTCTCTGAGCCATAACTGTGTCAAACCTGTACTTTTTTTTAAAAACTACATATATAATACATTTATATACTGTAAATGAGCTCAGCAGACAAAAAATGAGTCACTTGTGACTGAAACGTACCTAATAGTGTGTAATACCTCCATGCAATACCTCCAATAACAGCTGTGACTGGATTTGGCATGGACTGGACAAGTTTCTGGATGTAGGCCACATCAAGGCTCAGACACTCCTATATTCCTATAGACTGGGATTTTAACCACTGCTGATAGATCCATGTGACCATACGCTTCCATACACATGCAGATTCAGCTACTTCCTTCATACTATGGCCTTTGGCACGCACAAATACAATCTCTTTGAAATTTCCACACATAGAACGAGACATTCACTGCACTGTACCACCTCTTCTCAATCTATGAATCCCGTCACTCACACCCCTCACATATTTAGTCCCATCCTCCTCGTACAGCTCCATATGCAAATGTAAAATCGCTAGGTTAGCTATTCTTCTTGGTGAGTATATCCTTTTATAAATCACTCTATATCAGAACAACTTGCGAAGCATCTTATTTCCTAATCAGAAGTAATGCATTGGAATCAAGTGCAACCAGGACTATAACAACGTTTTAAAGGCCTTAAACACTGAAACGTTTGCCAGGAAGAGGATTCATGAGCACACTGCCCACACATACAGTGAGGAGGATGGTACTACAAATGAAATCATGTGATGTGGTCAGAAGAGACACATGCACACCGTTGTCACATTCGGCCAAAAAAAAAAAAAAAGACTGCAGACATGACAAATAAATATGTAAATGTAAATAAATAAATTCCATGCTGGTAACAAATTATATACATTTCACCCTTTAAAGCCATAGTTATTAAAAAGTAGTTACTAAAGGCATGGTGAAATGTGAGATTTCGCACTTGTAGTTCTTGAAAGAAGCAGAGAAACGCTGTTGAATATTCAACGGATACCACATTGTGTTAATAAACAAAGGAGAAGATATATTAACGATCTGAATTTGCTAAAAAAGTTCTTTAAAAAACATTCTTTATACTTTGTTCGTGTTTTTTGTTATCGCTAAACAATGAAACCAACTGAAAAATTCCAAAGTGTAAACACAAACATATTGATACAGAAGGTAGTTCATTAAGTAACAACATAATTAATTAAGCATTAATTTTAATACGGTATAGTTAAAAGACAAGTTAGACAAGTAAAGTCTTCTTAAGTATAAACTATAAATATGGATCACATAAAACAGTTACAGCAATGCTGCTAAGAAAATCAACACGTCTTCCCTGGAGTTCAATGAACGATTTACATAATGTGTTCTGAGAAGAGTCAAATGTCTGTATAGTATTCAGAACCGAATGTAATTAATACATCTTCAAAATAGTATGAGCTAGAAGTCCACCAGCAGCAACATGGGCTTCAGAACGTATCTACTAATTATGCTATAGGAGCTATTATAGATCCTAAGACTATTATAGCATGTTATTTCTCACTTGTATCTCACTGAAGCAGGTACAGATATAATTACTACATATTACATATATCATATATCAATTATTACATATTACATATATCATATTATTATATCACTGCTGTCAAAATGAAACCTTGTATATCCATTTTTTACATTTTGTATTTTTTACACACACACACACACACACACACTCACACACACACACACACACACACACACACACAGTATGCCAAATGTACAAAGATTTCAAGTGTATCAACCATGTACAGAAAACTGTATATCAGCAAAAATCAAGGCAAAATAATGCAAAAGCTGGTCAAAAACAAGCAGGTCATTTTAACTACAGATTATGTTTAAAACTAATAAAGGGACTGTGTGTGTGTGTGTGTGTGTGTGTGTGTGTGTGTGTGTGTGTGTGTCTGTGTGGTTTTGTCACGGTCAGACGGTAGCGTTTCTTTGATAAGGTTTTTAAAGATCTCCTGTCACAGTGAATACTTTTGCAGAGACTCTGCGGTATCTGCCTGAATATAGGATATTTTTAGCTCCACTTTGAGGAAGCAAGTTTAAGCCTAATCAATCTAGCTGCCGCATTGCCTTTACCCACACATAGCAACGCAGCAACAGGTTCAGGAATTAAAGGGAAATACCACTGATGGCAGACTACTGGGTTTCTTTTGGAAATTTCCAACTCTTACATATAATTTTCTCATTTGTTATAAGCGTGTGTATTGCCTGATAATATACAGCACATGTATATCATAACGGCACCTGGACAGCAGAGCTAAAAACGGGCTGCGTGATATGAAAACAACAATTATCATCATTTTCTTTCTCTACCGTAGAGTTTATTGGCTTATACATGCCTTAAAAACAATCCATTATTTTTCCAATGCCGAGTCAATAACAATGCAAGACAGAAAGAGCATTACGTACAGGGGTGAACGGGGTAGAATGTCAACAGGTTAAAGCAGAGCATGCTTCTGGTCACCTTCTCATAGTATTGGACTTTCTGATTCACCCATTATAACACTCATCTTCGAAAAAAAGTTGCTTGCGAATATTCAAGCTGCATAGGATGGATTATTGCAGGACCCCATTGGGAACCTCTACAACTTCATGTTGCGTGTCTGTGTGTTGCGTTAGCTGAGAGGCACAACTTTTGTACTATTATCATCATTACTATTACTGCTGTTTTAGCATTACCCTCTCATCTTTTCTCCTTTGTGGAGAAGAAAAAAGTGAATTCTTTGACATAACCTCCTTCTGTAGTTATAATAATTATTTTATGCTTCTTATGTTTGTTAATAATTAATAATATTATGTATTTAGTTAATTAAGTTTTCTATGGAGTGTTACAACTTGCCCCTCAGTCTGTTACAGTTAAACTCACCAATGGAGTAAGCTTTGCTTATATTTTGAGATTTATATTTTATATGTTGCTTATATTTTATAAGTACAAAACACATATTAATCTAGTTTTTAAAAAATTATTATGTTAGGTGTTATGCTGTGCTTAATTACCCCTAAATATAATTTAATATTAACTGGATTATAAATTGCTGTTTATAATTAAATTAGGCTGTTGTAGTGTAGGGGTGAGCCAGTACGTTACTCAGCATTGGTTTCAATCTGATACTGGCTAAAATCACTGAATGGGATGTCAGAAAAAAGTAGACTCTGATGTAGTCCATTATCTTAAACTACCACATAAATGCTAAACATTTGTACAAAAATGGACTTTAACTTTGAAAGAATGGAATATAAAGAAACAGATTAAATAACTGAGTGATTTTGTGGGCTCTGTATTTCTTCCTTTAGAGGAGCTGAATATCTGTTTCACAGTTTGAGCATGATGCTATTTAGATGACTTGGTCAAGCAAAGATCATTGAGACAAATCTGTTATTGGCAGCTCAGTTTTATAAGAGAGGAAAAACTGGTACCAGACTGGTAGTGGTATCAGTATTGGACACCAAGCCAGTTCCCTATTATCGCTTTCCAAACATTAGTGGTAATCTCCTGTCAATACTATGATCTAAATATATTTTCAGTTAATATCACCTAATCACTGAGGAGACTTCAAGTAATAAAGGTGGAGCAGTAGGGCTGGGTGTGATTACCTGCACTGAAAGACGAACATATCATCTGCACACCTGGCCTGGGCCGCTCTGTAAATTTGCTGGGCCGTAGCCTGTACAGGAATACAAACACAGACACAGACACACACACACACACACACACACAAACACACAGTTATATGATTATATTAAAATGAGCATGAAGCAAATTTGTGTACAGTTTGTGCACAGTCTTACAAGCGAATGAAACTGAGCTTAAGTCTCACATTGACTTTCAGAAGTATTATAAGAGTTCCAATGAATCCCAGAATAGCAACTAAAACAAATGATGTGTTTTCTGTGGTAGAGAGTGAATACCACTCACCCGAATTTCAGTGTGCGAGCATCCCACTGCCAGAAGCAGATGGTTCCATCTGCACCAGTAGACGACAGGAACCTCTTATTACCACTGCAAAGAGGAGAGAACTACACACACACAAACACACACACACACACACACCAAAGGAAATAATGGACTGCAGAGTCGTGCCAGTCAGAGAGAGCACATCAGTGTATGCATTTACATTTGTGGGGCTGAATAAATACATGCATAAATAAATACAATGCATATGCACTGCCAGTCAAAAGTTTAGGCACACCCAACTAAATGGATGTTGCTGGTGATCTTAAAGACTCTACAGACTTACACTTAACAGCTCCAACTGATGAGAGTCTGAAACAGTACATATCCTGATATACCACATACACTCTTCATGTACCACAGTATTATATTCCTCCATATCTCCACCTCTAATATATATTTAGTAGTGTAAAAAACTTTTATTTCTTTTTCTCCACAGTGTAAAAGCTCTAGTTCTCCTTCCAGTTTAGGGAATATTCATGATGGACAGACCAATAGAATTACTCCAAAACTGCTTAGAAATAAACCTTGTTATATATCAGCCTCCACTGCAGGTTAAGAAAGCTGTTTTATCCTCCTGTAAAGTTCCATTTTGGAGGTTTTTAAGGTGGCCTGTATGCTTTTTTAGAGTTTGATGTCTGTAAACTTTTATAAGTAGCCATGTCTAAACTTTTGACTTGTACTGCATGTTTAGGGATACACTGCATGCCAAAATTTCAGAGAAACTTTGTCTTTAGTATCTTTTCAATTATTTACTTATATTATTTACTTACATTTATTTTACTTTACATTGGCATTAAAGGTGATTTAACTCCATCAAACCAACCCTCAGGAATTCACTCTAAGCATCTGGTCAGGGAACCTTAAGCTTGAGCAAATCTCCTGTACATGTTATGATGTGTGCATGTGCATAACAGAATGTATCAGCTTCTAGAATCTGAGTTATTGTGCATTACTGAGTTCTCTATCCTGAGGCTTCCTTTATTGTTGGATGCACTCGTTCAGAACGCAGCTTGGATTGGTAAGTGCGTATTACTGCTTGTGCATGTTTCTGTTCAACAATGTATTTTGTAACACAAAGTAAATAAAATAAGATCTATGTATCTCACATAAAGTAAACAATTGAGAAATCACAGAGAAGAGCCACATCTTTGGGTCATACTTAGAGGTACTAACACCTCTCAGGTTTGAGTGCTGATTAATGCTCACATCGCATTACCAGGAAATATTTACATTATACTTACATTATATATTTAACTCTTATATTATATAATAAACCTCCAAAGCTTATTTACATTAAGAACATTCTGAACAATACACAACAGGGACCCCTCCCATAAGCACAGTACTGAATATAACAGCATAACCAGTAATGATACACAATACAGCAGTCAGAGTTTATAGCACAGCATTACATTCCTATCTAGGGGTCTCCAAACTTTTGATGTGTGATATGGTCCAATTGATCAGTGGTTGGTGGGCAACATCAGCTGTTATTGAGTTACCCAGATTTATAGGTATGAGCAAAGTCTAGCAGACTAGGCTGATATTTAAAGTCTTGCTCCATGTGGCAACAGACACTTCTAACATGATGAAAACTGATGAATGCCAAACCTAACAGAGACCAACAGACCCCACTTGTTGCTCTATTCCAACTGTACAGAGGAAATTGGTGAATAAACACAAAACAGTGTCACAGACAAAACAACGACAAGGACACACAATGTCACTCATTTAAAGCACTGCTTTTATGAAGCACCAGAAGTGCTCATGTTGACTGATTAAGGTAACAAATGCCAGGTAGGTACTTTGCATCAAATTGGTGAAATGCATGCAAACCTAACCCTTTGCATGAGGATGCAATAACACCCTGACCGAAACTGATGAAAGGCAAGAAAAGTGAGCCCTGAATAGGAAAAAAATACCAGGAATTCTGGGAATCCCCACAACCCATGCTTAATAGTTTCTGCTGTTAGGTTAAGATATTTGACAGCAGACAATCACAACAGCCAGCAAAACACTGTCTACTTAAAACTACCAAAACATACTTATATAAGCCAATATTGTCACTTTCATATTTTATTTTAGCGCCAAAAAACAATATCAGTCACAATTCACTCATATCATTGAGCACTAATATATATGCATGCACATTACCTGTAGTGATGTTATGGATGCTGCGTGTCCCTCCAGCACAGCGAGGGGAGCGCACGTCTGCAGACACCAAACCCTGATCATCTTATCACAGCTCCCAGCCGCTAGCAGAGTGTTCTCGTAATTCACTGCCATGTCTGAGATTTCTGCAGCGTGACCCCGCAGGGTCGCCAGCAGACGCCCGTCATCCGTGGCCCAAATCTTCACCAGACAGTCATCTGAACCCTGACAATACAAAGCACAAAGTCTCTTATCAAACACTTCTCTAAAATCAAATCATGCTGGTTTTAAAATTCAACCCTGATCTCCATCTCCTGCTCTGCAGAAGACAAACAGAGGTCATCGGGTCAATGCAAAGCAACCAACTTCTAAGACTGAACTGGTGTGGAAAAATGTATGGGCATATATGTTTAGACAATCTGACATCAAGTCTCCTAAAAGGACTGGAAGATACATATTGACATTATATACAGTATAATTAAATATTAACTTTATATTTAGTAGCTGAGGTAGTTTTCTGTAGTTTTCTGCTTTTTTCTGACACTGAAAAATGAATATGACCTTATACTTATTGGCTTAATTTTGACTGAAAATCAATTAAATAACAAGGTGGTCCCTGACTTTTACACAGCACTGTAAATATAATTAATTGCGTAACGCACTCGTGTAATATAATGGACGACACATTTCAAAAGTACAGCAAAACAAAAGTAATATAACTCAACTTCTAAGGGTTAGGGCTGTACTCTGTAGATGAGTGGACTTTATCTGTGTTGGGTTATGTTCCCTGTTTGTAGTACGGAACTACTGCACATAGTTCATTGTTACAGTGTGAAAGTTACAGGTATAACGTCTATATAAAAAGACTCGCAGTGAAACACTTTCTTGGACCAGCCTGTAAAACATATATTTGCAAAAGCGCCTGATAAAAGTAGAAGTAAATGGTTTTGGAGTTTCAGATGCTAAATTGTCCCCCAGTCTGTCCCCATGTTGACCTTTTCATGTCCAACAACTATATTTAGGATGACAACAGCGATTGTCAGTGATGAAAGACAACATAAATGATTTTATATTTATTTATACATATATAGATAAATAGATAGAACTGGATAACCCTAAACTTCTTTAACACAACAAAAAATATACAGTAATATGCAACATATAAGTGCCTCATAACAGACAGAAGTAAATGGCTTTGGTGTTTCCAGATGCTATATTTTCCCCCGGTCTGGCCCCATGTTGACCTTTTCATGTCAAACAACTCTATCATTGCTGTCCAAGGGAAAACAAGTATCTCTAAAATGACAACTTTACAGGAGAGGGCAAAAACCCAATTCAAATTTAATGTAAGTCAATGGATCCAGACTTTTTTTTACAAGCGATTTTAGGCCATTCTGTTGGTCCACAGATCATGACAATTCCACACAATGTGAACAGCAGCTGCTGTGTTCAAATGATGCATACAAGTACAAATCAACAAAAATGGAGCTACATGTTTTTTTTGGACAGCGACGATATTTAGGATGATAACCACAATTGTCAGTGATGAAAGTCTGTATTAACACACTCTGAATGTGAACATCCATCAGTAGCCATCTTAATGTGTTTCTGTATAAATCAGTCCCATGTATATAACATGCCTGTAATATGACAAATGATGTGTCACCTTGTGGCTTGAATGATTCAGTAAATGACACATTTCACGTAAGGACCTTAATGAGTTAATGCGTCTCACCAACCATCCACATTCAAGCAAAGGAAAACATCTGAAACACCAGTGAAGTGCACATCTGCAACAAATACATAACACGTTGTGTCATTTACAACAGTGATTAACTGTAGATAAAGGCCCTTAAAGTAAGAACTGATAGTCGATTTCAATTCAGTTCTCACAGTCGGACTAGAAGATGGAACTGAGTTCACTCTTAATGAAAACAAACTGGAATCAGCCGGAGATGACAGGAAAAGATGAGGAATTCCGTGACTTTCCAACTCAGTGTGGAAATGTCTACTGGTTAACATGCCTCATTACGCAAACCATAAACAACAGATCAGCAGTTTAAATGCCACACAGCCAAATTACAATATCAATGACTTTTTATATAAGGTCTTTTCATTTATACAACGGACAATAAAGCCCCCTATTGATAATAGAAACAGATAGATACAAAGACAGATAGACATAATTGGATAAACCTAATCTTCTTTAACACAACAATACAATATACAGTCTATCGACAGATAACACTCCAAACAATGTGTAAAACAAAACCTAATAAAATCAGATTTAAACAGCAATATCTGGACACGTATCTACATCTCAGATACTGATACTCTTTCACATCCACCCAATAACTTTTGAGCAGTCTTACCCTTTTTATATTTATGTAATATTTATTGTTATATTTGTTTATTTATTTTTCATTTGTGTATATATCCCTTATATATCTGGGCAGTGTTTAGCAAAAATACAGTCTTGTATTAGTTTTGATTTAATTTGGATTAACCCCAGGAAGCCAAGCAATTATAACAGTGTCACTAGCACAACAGAATGATCAAAACTGTGTTCTTAATGTTGATGCACTTCACTGTTTAAAGAGTTTAGTTTTAATTGCTTTGAATTGGCTTAGCTGGCTTTAACTGACCACTCATCATTTAATGTTAAGATTATATAAGAGGAAGCTGGTAAAGGTGTTAAAACCAGACAGGAAAAATGTTCAAAACTTACGTTTAAAAAATTATCTTGGTACTTAAAAACAGTGTATGACAGAATAAATACATATAAATACCTATAAACATAAATACAGTAAGAAGATGTATTTGTTATTGATATCTGGCTTAGAAGAACACAGGTTTGGTTCCCGACATCTCGCTACACTCCAGGTGTTGCATGAACTCCATCAGCAGCCCCTGATTTAATTTAATGTAGGGCTGACTAGATAAACTAGGTCGTAGATGGTAACTGTAAATACTGGAGGTTTTTGTTGGATTTGGAAATGACACAGAAGCTAATTCCATCTCTTCCTGTCATTCCAAGCTGATTTTAACCCCTTTAGGAGGAGGTCTCAGTTCCAACTACAACTTTCAGTGACACATAAAACATCACTGTGTTGTTTATTTGTGTTTATTCTAATGTCATTGCAGTAAATGCTTTACTGCCCACATAAACAGCTTTATATGTAATGTTCTCAGGTGGCCTCAGGCTTTCGCACAGCACTGGGTATTAACAACGATAAACAATTGGATTATTATTACCAATAATTTGCTATGTTTTGACTGTTTCACTCGCTGACATATTTCCCTGATTCCATTTACAATGCCACGGCACTCATCACGATCCATCGCTGTCACAGCCACATCTTAAACCGCAGCAATGACGGTTCTAATGACAACGAGCAAAGCAGCACACAAAAGAGAGCGATACCTGCAGCGCTCGACTTCAATTAAGACCCATCGTTCAGGAAAAACAATAAGATATCAGCTGCAGAGGCCAAAGCCGAACACAAAAACAATGCTATTGCTTCACTTGAATGTACCCTGCTGGATCTCGGAATGATTAAAACTGTCCTAATTGAGTTGCGAAAGCGTAAAAGCAGCTTGATACACAGCACACGTTCCACTGCTTCAAATGCACACGGAACGCGTTAAAGAACGGCAGCACGGGCCCCAGGACATGTAGCGTTAGGCGCATTCCTGAAGAAGCATGTTAAGCACAGACTGAATGCCAATGACACACTGGCTAATAGCTCCAGAATATGAAGGAGATGATGATTCTATTCTTGGCTTTCTGCCAGAGCCACAAAAGAAACCATGCACACAGAGAGACACACCCCCAACACACACAGCGAGCGAGAGAGAGTGAGAGAGAGAGAGAGAGAGAGACAGAGGGGAGGGATAGGGAAGGAGAAAGAGAAGGAGAAAGGGATGGAAGGGAGGGAGAGATGGGAGGGAGTAATCTTTGCTGTTCAGCCATTTTTGGAGATTTAAAAAACTATTGCGGAAGAAAATGGAACCCAAGAGTGCAGGAGCAGACATCAGCAAAAGAAGAAAGGAAAGAAAGAAACCACCCAGGAAGCCTAAAAATAAGAACAAACACATGACAGAGCTACATCAAAGGCTGCATATAAGAAATGAGATTACTCACACTATCGCCACTATCACAGGAAGTAAGGAAACACGTATAATAACGTAGTATGGCTAATAATACCGGAAAACAACACTTCATGCATTAAATGTGCATCAATTCCATATGAATAAACTACATCATCTCGCTTTTCCCTTTCAATTGACTCAGCAAGTAAACCCTGATCATATCTCCTCTGCAAAACACCTCACATTTAACTAGTGGCTTAAATAAGCAACGTGTCTGTTAATCAGTAAAATGAGATCTAATGCAAATATCACATCAATCCCAACATCATTACAACAATTTCCACCTTTGTCTGCAGCTACTGCTATTATCTGCTAATAAAGACAAGGCGCTGGCATTAGCATGCACGTCAACACTAATGCAAATTGGAAAAAAAATATGTCCATAATAATCACAACTGTTGCCCAAGGTAAATAAACTGAATAATAAACTGCTGCTCAAGAGGAAATGCTGCACACATTTGAATCAATTACATTCAATGCTGCACTCCTTTTCGTGTAAGCATAATCTTAATTCTATCATTCCTATTCTTATTTTTCTACAACTGTGAATTATTCAGTAATTGCTATGAAACTAAATTTACATGTAGGGTGTGAAGGAACTGAAGTGAGAACCCACCTACAGTCTTTAGAGGGTTTATGTAGAGTCATTCAGAGGAAAAAAGGCATGGGTGCAATTTAGGGAACAACCGCAACAAGAGGTATTCAGCATCAGGTGCAGTGCGTAACTTTTAAACCACAAACTCTGAAGGACTTCTGAAGGACCTAGAAGTTCCACAGGGGTACGTAAGGTCAAACAAACGATGTGGGAATGACAAAGAGCCTGATCGACAAAACTGCTCAGTTTTTTTGGCAGGGTCCATCTATGAACCCACACTTCAGCTCCTCGCTCTCATAATTTGCATATGATGCAGATAAAAAAGGTAACATGTTCAGAAACCAACCCAACTCTATATCAGGGTCTGGAGGCATCGCTCCTGTAAGTAACATTTAGAGGTTTATCATAAAATTCTGGTCAATGTGAGGCTAAAATACAGGGCTACCTGTTGTGGAATTATTTAGTTCATATGGCTACAACTTAAAAGGCATTTTGATTTATTGGTTAAAAAAAAATCTTGCAAGGTCAAAAGGTCACTGTGTACAAAATCTGACATCTTTGACAGAGACATCTTTGGAGACCCCTCATCTTACCACTCAAGGCCATTCTAAAAACGTTGCCCATCATTTGTGTTCTACTGTGTCCATAAGGCACAAAGTGCTTGGACCCCGAAGATTGCCATTTACCATGTAATTTGTAGACGGTTGTTTAGCTCTCATAGCAGTTATTTTCAAAAACATCTGAATCTGAATAAACAAACATTAACCCAACTTCACCGCTCACAAAACGCACCTCTCTTTTCATGTTTCAGTAACAATATCTTTGTTCTGATTGGCCATTAAAAATTAACTAGTATATCTGTGGACTGGCTACGTGATGCCCATAAACTAGTGCTGTGCTGCATTTGATTGAGGAGTGAGCCTGTCTCAGAACTCTCTGCTGACAGTAGAATCCCAATTAAAATGCAATTAAAAGCTCTTTATATCTACACAATTCACATAAATGACATGTTCAGCACTCGAAACTTGGAACAAAGAGTTTCAAAGTACATCTTACTGTTTTTAGCTTCTCATGTCAAGACTCAATTAGACTTTCGAGATTCTGTGTTATAGTTTGTATTATAGGAGCAGCTGAACGTTTGTTTGTCATATTTTGATACTCTTGGGATTTATCATATTCTACTATAAGACTACCAGTACAAGCAAAACAAAAGGACTGAGTTATTCTTGAGTTATAGCAAGTAATAAATAATGCTGGTCTGGAAATGCTGGTGGTTCCATTGAGTTAAGCCTGTGTCAATTATTATATAATTGTCTAATCACAATTACTTGAGATAATCACAATTATTTCAACTGATTATAATTATTGAAACGTTTACCTTCCATAGTTGTTAGTCGTTTCACAGTCATTATATTACAACGAGCCAAATGTGTGATGTATGCATTTTCATCAGGAAACACATTCCTTGACCTTTGAGCAGGTGCTATAACAAGTTTTGCGGACTGCTTGTTTGCTTGTTTGTTTATGTTTATAGGTAGCTAATCAGCTTAAGCTAATTTTAACATGCATGCTTTTAGAATATGATTTTAGAATGCTTGCGGAACATGTTTTTGCTCATAATCTTACAGTTTCAACATAAAAATGTCAGCTTTGGTTTACTCTACACATATCTCTGTATAACTGCAGACACTTGTGAGTGCTTGCGTGCAAACGGCAGTCAAGTATTTAATTTTACGCCAGTACAACCTAGTGTTAACTACAAAGAAAAGATTAACAAGTTTTTTTTAACTGGCTTGGCCTGTACTTTAATTTAAAACAATTAATTAATCACATTAATCCCTATTATTTACATTATAAATAATTCTCAGTTAAATGTTTTTTTAATTCTCAGTTAAATGTTTTTTGACAGAGTTTAAGAAGTAAAAACATGCAAGTAGAAAATCTAAAAAACTTGCATATTGTGTTCTTATCTTCCCTTTTGAAATGTATTATTAGGCATCTCACATGTTGCAAACCACATCCAATTAAACAGGACCAATTATGCTCTGATAGACTCCCAGCACTGTCAGGATTTTAAATCAATCTTCAATCTTCTGACAGCAGGGTTCCTTCCCCTAGTAACTAATGGCAGAACATTAAGTCTAGGGATTAAGCGGGTACACATGGACACAGGTAGAAACACTAAGGTATAGGGTTTGGGTTCTATTGCCTCACCGAGACCCAGCATACAGAACACTCTCACCCCCTATCATCCACTACTAAGAACTGCAAACTCATCTGCATTATAGTCTACAATATCACAAATTCCTACAAAACTAGAAAACAACAAAATCAAACAGTAACAAGCCAAACATCAAACTTAAGTCCTGGTCACAATCACCACATGTCACAAGATTTCACTGGCGTCATGAAATAAACCAAACAAATGACATAGGATACTACAGAAGCATAAACAAGGTCCACAACAAGAACATCTGATAATTCCGTCTTAGCGCAAATGTAAAGCAAGCTATTTATGGAGAACAAATTCTCTGTTAGCTGTATCATTTTTCTGACCTTGATTCAACAGAACCTCTGTGGTTGGAAAACATGAACACAGTCACACATACCCACACACCATTTGAAGGATCAAGAACAACCCAGGATACTGAGTAGCAAATCTTAGAAATTCCAAAATCGACAGGATCATAACTCTTCAAACAGCACTACAAAAAACACCTTTGTTGGGAAACAGCTTCAATGCACAGCTGTGTAGTGCTGACTACAGGGTGTGAACAATAATTCATAAATAATCCAATCTCGTTTTATCTGCTTCTATCAGTCACAGCACAAGCACAAACACAAACGTGCATGCATGTACACAGGACGCTCACCGTGAAGATTCGGCGGCCAGTCCGGTCAAAGGCGACGCAGTACACAGAAGACAGGTGTCCCAGAATCCTCTTGTGCATCTTCATGTGCGAGTAAACAGCTGTGGGGAGTAGTTGACCCAAACGATACGATCCATTCAGCCTCCGACTGTAGGATGTCTCCACTGTGCGCACACACGAGACAGAAGAAGAGAAGTGTTTTATCACATGTAAAGTTGCCATTTTTGGAGATACTTGTTTTTCTTAGTGACAATATTCATTAGAATAAAAGTCAGTAGACATAAATACAGTTATTGTTTTCAAAAAATAGTAGTTGTTATCTTGTGAGGCAGTTTGAAGAACAAAGTTTAGTTCCACATTTCTCCTAAATGCCCTCAGTCACTGCATGGCTTTATTACATTTCCTCATCAGCACCCTTAATTTCACATAACTGAGCCATAACTATTGACTTGAGCCAATCAAAGTATTGATGATTACTACATATAACACTGGACTTCCATGAGAAGAAGCAAGCACCTTTACAAACACAAAATCACCATTTATGCTATTAATATTATTATTATTAATATTATAATATTGGTTTCCTGAGCAAAACGTAGAAAATAAAGTCTAATTTAAAAGGTGCCTAAAACTTTGGCACAGTACTATATACACAATAATCAACTGTACTACAACTAATGTAGCAGCTTTCTACTTTAGCTTGACCATAACTGGGAGTTTCAATGCATTTCCAATAATTACAGATCAACTATGCTGTAAATAAAATATATATAAATAAACAAACAAACAAACAGTTTTAAAGGTTTCATAGCAGTGTGTACTGATAAACTATTACCTACCAGAATTAGGACAAAAGTACTATATTACCAAAAACATATATATGAATATATATACAGTTGTATGGACAGGTTTTGGACATTTTCCTGATTTTTTAAATGTAAATACTGGAAATTAACACATCCTCTATACAGAGTGCAACTTTCTGCACATTTTAACTCACTATTCCTGTTGATCTCCTTTAACATATTGAAAATGTATATAAAAATATACAAAATATAAAAAAAGCCTTTATATTTGCACGGAGCACATTTCATATTTTAATATTTTTCCAAAGAAATACTTAATTCAGCAAATAAACAGTAATTGTGCATTAAAATGCGAATAAGTGCAGAGGATGTGTTGACCTAATTTCACTTAGTAAATAAACAAAACATGAAAATTAGCTAGTGGTGCCCAAACTTTTGCATAAGACTGTATACATCATTACCAGCAGAACAAATTACTGAAAAAGTAATGATTTTAACAAACCTGATTTAAACATGCACATCATATAGACATTGATAAATATGATATAATTTACACTCTCTGAGCAACAACTGTGCAATGTATTTTGTAAAACATGTTAAATTAAATGTATCTACATTCTTATGGAAATTATGCACACATTAAAACCAAAGCATCTTCTTTTACAGTGCTTATAGCTCGATTTAAAGCTCCCATTTCCAGACATGCAGCCATCAGCACTTGAATGAACAGAATGCCATATTTATGTCAGCACACACAACCACCACAGCCAATGAGAAGTGGTTTACCAATGTTGGGCGGGCTTCCATAGATGACGGGCGGCTCGGGTGGCCTGCCACAGTGCAGGGCTGCGAGGGCGGACCCCTTCCATACCACGTGCTTACAACCTGTCAACACACACAAAGCACTGTCAACAACCACATGCAGAAGGAGCGAGATTGGGCCCAAGGCTTTAGAGGAATGTGCTAATAATCCAGTCATTACCATTAACAGACACATATTTTGGTGCTGCTGATTCTGTTGTGTTCTCTAGGAGAATAAATGCGCACTTGCAGAGAAAACAAACAGATTCTGAAATGCAGCTATGAACATGTAATACATCACAAGCGTCTAATGCCTGCCATTTATAATGACAATCTTACACTGTTACTTTGACAGCTATATTTAAACTGCAAAGGCTCAGCAACTACTAAGGCAGTTTATCTTTCACAATAGTTCAATATCAATACCAATACTGACACAATGACCTCTGTACCGACTCTTGAATGATGCTTTCTTTATGATACTTCCTTTAAAATTATAACCCAGAAGTGGGTGTGGCTTAAACCAGAAATGAGTGCTGGAAGTGGGTCTATGCACTGACTGCAACAGATTGCAGACTAAGCAAGAACTGCTACAATGTACTTCAGACAGCCAATGTAGATTTTGAGCATGCATGCTTATTGGTTCATGGATGCTATGCTGTAAAACACAATTCAAATGTATGTACCCTGGTTGCTTTCAAGTTTACTGCCAAGTTTACTGAATCTCTAATAGTCCGTTAACAGATCAATAACCAGAGTCTTACATTCTGTTAACCTACTATGTGAGGCTGAGTACGGCAAACAGCTTACTTACGTTTTCAAGTGAAAGAATACTGAAATTTAATAGACATAGAATTTCCCAATAATTTTCCATGGTAAGCAGCTCAGTCACTTCCATAAAAGTACTGAATTCCGACACCCTGCGAAGCAGACATGCGTCAGTGTGCGTTTGGGAAAGGAAAGGAGGTAATGCTCACTCTTATTGGTGCGTAGAAGTGACTGGCGCCCGACTCCCAGTAACGAGTTAACTCCAGGCACACTGGCTGGCACCTCCCTCTCCAAAAGAGGACCCACGCGCTCACACACTTTCAACAAGTGATCCGCAGAAATGTGCCTATACAGCTTCACCTGCACACATGCACACAGTGAAATGTTATACTGCAGACATGCACTACTATTACAGACAAAAACAATGTCCTGCACATCAGCCCCACTCACATTCACACAGAACACAACTGTGACCAATCCAGAGAAATACATATAAATAAATACAAAATAAATATACATAGCTGCCATTTACATGTACATCAGGGTTAACATAAGCATGGATCTGGTCATTTAGAGAACCCATCAATGCTGGTTAGGATATTAAATGAATATAATAATTCGATATTAAATTAATATAATAATTAAACATGTCTTTGTTTTTCTTTTTATGGCATGTTTTCTTTCCAGCATCAGTCTAATCCGTCTACAGTCTCCAGGCTGCTCTTTATCTGCCAGTTCAGCATACACTCTTGCAACGCCTTGCCAGTAATTAATGTTGCTTTAATTGCATTCAGCATTATCCTATTGGTCCACATACGGCGGCCCCTTGAGCTTGCGCGCGCGCGCCCGCACGCACAAGGCGAGCGTGGAGCCACTGATGCTGATTTGTATCTTAAGCCCACCACAGCACGCGCACAGGGCGGAGGACGCTGTCAAACCGAGAACTGACGACATGCATGTGTAATTAGGCAGCTTTATTCCAGCCATAATGGTCACTGTCTTAATGTACATAATGCACGACCCGCGTGCACGTGATAAAAATCGGGATCGGTGCGCGAGAACGAAATTCAAAAAAAAAAAAAAATCCAGATCCAAAACACTTAAATATATTTTATCTGACATTTAGCATCATATTTAATCTCTGTCGTTATTGTAGTCCAGTTTAATTAAGGCCGTCTTATTATTATTATTTTTATTATTGTTAAGCCTATTAGTGTTATTAACGTTATTACAATAATTATAAATGGTGTTATTACTATTATTGCTATTACTGTTAATAATAACAATGATGGGATATTAAACAGTCATTATGTTATCATTACTATCGTCATTATTATTACTAATATTACCATTATTATTACTATTATTATTATTATTATTATTAATAATAATATTATTGTTTTGTTAGCGTGTGTGCTGTGGCCGGCTCATTGATCGTCTGGCGTGCGTAAAACACAATAAAATACAATAAAAAAATAAATAAATAATAATTAATAAATGCTCTAATAATAAATAGCGCCCACCCCAGGTGGTGGTGATTCTGCTCCTTCTGTACGAATTTAATGAGGCGAGCTTCGAAATCTCAACCCTGAATTAACCACAACACACACAGACAGACACACACACATGCAGGCATGCACACACACTAACACACACCTCCGAGTCAGCGCGCGCCACGCGCACGAGAAACGCGTTCAACTATTATTTTCTTTCTCGCAGCGCAAAAGCCCCCTTAAAGCCCACCCGAGAGAAGTGGAGGGGAGTGGGGGGCAAAAAACACGCCGCGTGCTGTTGTCTGTAGCAGCCCATGAGATAAAACAGTCTGTGTTAGTTACGCAATCTGATGGGAGGAGGAGTGAGGGAGGGGGGGAGGAGGGGGGGTG
>CM067492.1:27852759-27938299 GCA_034552555.1 Semaprochilodus insignis
CCTTCCTGGTTGCATCCCAACCCTGTGTGTGAAAGACCCCTATAAATAAACCCCTTTTATTTGTTTACCTTTCCGGAAGACTAATTAATAACCTAATCAATATCATATCAATTCTGTTTACCTCTCCACTCGTCTGTGAAACTGTCCTCCTTTAAGTCTCGCGCAAAAGGAAGAATCATTTCCAGTAGGGGAGAAAAAAAAGCATAAAATTGGGACAAAAAATTCCTGCTCCTCGCGCTCTGTTCAATTCCCGATCAAAATAGCAGGAAAACAGTGGGAGCAGTTAAAATATGATAAAGTGAGGTAAAAGCATGTGTCTTTTAGTGAGTGTGGCTGTATTGCACGGAGCAGGGCGCCTCCATCCCGCCCAGCTCTCTCTCTCTCACTCACTCTCTCTCACACACACTGGCGCACTGATCCCTCCTCCCCGCGCGCGCGCACGCACACACACTCACACACTCTGCCCCTTCCAGCACAACACTCATGACGTATCTTTATTTCTACTACATTTTCCTCCCTAACTCTTTAAACCTATGGTCACCCGAAAACGCAGCCCCCTTCGGGTCAGGGGCTCGGGCGCAAAGTGCAAGCCTGCTCCTCTCCTTCCTCCAACAACTACTTTCTCAGCATTCTGGAGGTGGTGGGCTTTTTTCCTCCTCCTGATTTAAAAATTGCGGGAAATTCAATTTCTTATTTTGCCCCCTCTAAAAAAGTTTTTCTCACTTATAGGGAGCCCTTACCAAATTTTCGTAACTCCCAGGGTGCTCCTTCCCGGTCCAGTCTATCCTTTTAGGCAGCAGCTGTAATGGAAAAAACAGGAATGCTGGCTTAGGAATTCTGGAAGGTCAGAGGATGGAAATTTAAAAAAAAATTAAACCAGAAATCAGCGATGGATTAGCACGCTCAACTACAGTGCGGCGAGATGCAGCGCCCGAGTAGCCTTGTGCAGCTTACCTCCTTCTGCTGAACCTCCCGAATGAGGGTCTGGAAAGGAGACAAAAACGCCGAAATATGTCACAAGCTCGCGCAGGGAGGTAGTTAAAGATCTTAAACACCAAAATTTACCCACCTCCGCCGCGTCCTGACACGGTCCAGCTTCTAAAAACCGGGCTATTAGGAAGTACAGTTCTGCCAGGGAGGAAGAATACACGAGCTACATTACATGGACGCTGTGAGAAAACACAGCTATTTCTTTAAAACAAACCTTCAAGTTCGCGGACCTCCCGGCGCCTTCTACTCACCAGATTTCAACTGCGCGACGCGTTTGCTGTCAGTGGCCATGTTTTTTTTTACGTTGTTTTGGGGCTGAAGGAGAAGGTGCGTGTGGCCGTAGCTCGGCTGCCCTGTAGTTGTCAGTGTTTGTTCACCACCAGGAAGAGCTGCGCCTCCATTCACCCAGCAGCACTCGCACACAGACAGACACTCAGGCGGAAGAAGTTCCGGCCACGTCTCTCTCAGCCTTCCGCCCTCGAACAAGTAGTTCCTCCTGGAACACAACGAGCCGCGAGCGAAACGTTAGCCACGTTCAGACATTTTAGGGCACGTTGTTGTGGTTAATTTTTTTTCCTTCTAAAAGATGAACTCAAGGATCTTGAGGGTCAGCTTTTAGTCCCAACGCGCGCCCCCCTCCCGCCCTCCAAAAAAGCACGAGCCCCTCAGCGGAGGGATATCAAGCACAGTATGGTACACACATATACAGAGAGAGAGAGATAGCGAGAGAGGGGGGAAAGAGAGAGAGAGAGAGAGAGGAGGAGAGTCGGGGGAAGGCATGTCGCAGAATTGGCATTTATATTGCTACGTTGATAATATTAATTATTTTTATTTCTTCTCTTTTTTCAACGCCGTTTATACGTGCTAACATCTTCCTCGGGTGACGCTACCGCTGCGCGCGCTCCTCCTCGCCGTGTCGAGCGCGCGCGGCGGCCGCTGCCATGTTGTCTCGCGCTAACAACAACAATAAGGCTTAGCCCACTAAATTTACCCCTCACCACCGATTCACCTCAGATTTCTCTCCGTTTTTTAAACGGAGAGAAATCTAATTGGGGCTGCTAATTAAGCCTCGGCAACCCACCCCCTTCTCTTGGGGTCGCCTTTTCGGTTCGGAAGTCCTCCATTTCTTTCCCAAATCCGAGCAGGCAGGCAGTAAAATGGGGGAAGGGTAGTAAAACGGGGGGAATGTAATGAATTAAACCTCGTCAGTTACAGGAACCCACGTCTAATAGCAACAACAGATGATGGACGACGTAGATAAACACAAAAAAGGTTTCATTTGTGGGTTTTTTTGGCTTTTCTGGGGGTTATTGCCTCATGTGAGTGCTATGAAAGCTTTAGTGTAGTAATAACTAAATATAATAACAGTCAGAAGTGGGTAGTAATTATTAATCAGCTACATGTACCTTAGTATATTATTGATGAATTTGTCCTCTGCTAAGTGTTTACCTGTAGTGATGTTTTTACTTCCACTAAGTCTGTTAGTGAGTAAAGGAATCTACTTTTTACTCCGTTACACATTTAGTCTTCTATATTTAGTTACTAATTCCTTTTTTTAATGTTTCATTTTTTCTGTTTTGTTGTTGACAACATCTGTACTGCTTTGTGGTTGGTCAGATCTCTGACTTTGGAGCTTAGGTGTTTTATTTTTGACCAAAATAATAATACAAAACAGAAAAATCAAGCCATGCCAACTTTAGTACCTGTGCTAAAAGATGGTGTATTTATTAAGAAGTTACACTGCAGCTCTAAAAGTTACTCGGCACCCAAGTAGCTTTTTGACCTGATACTTTTATTGATACTTTTATTGACTTGGGCTACTCTGACCCACCTCTGTTTACAGTTAAGTGTTGGTCAATATGAATCTCCCACTCGTTTCCCTAAGCGGTCAGTTCAGCCGACAATCGAGCTAATAAAGATAAATAGAGGTTGTAATCCATTTGGGCCCTACAAGAACTTTAAATGATATGCCCATGGTGTGAATTTGACACCAACACCAGGCCTCTATGTATCATGAATTGTATTATCTCTGACTGTTTTCATACTGTGGACCAAACTTTGGGTACATAACTGTCCACTTACAATCTTGGTAGCTGTGCTGTACATGTAAACGCCTCGGGCCAGGTTATGCACACAGGCTATGCTTGCTTTCTAGTCTGTAAAAGCCTTCTATTGGATAATCTCCACTGACATTGTAATTCAGGTCAAGACTAAATGTGATCTGTGTCTGGGAAAACCAGGCTTGTGTCGTTGAAGGAAAAGGTCTTGTTTAAAGGCTTTTACTTTGAGTCCACTTCTCTGAGACGCTGGTGTAAACCCCTGTCTTGCTCAGACCTTTGATCATTTTCAGTTCAGTTACGAGTATTACCTCATTCTTTGGAAAGTTCTGCCCGAGTCACAGTAAAGTTTTGTGCTGGTGATGATGGGAGGACAAATTGAAAGGCCTTGGCAGAGCATGCTCATTGGCCTTTTTTTCATCTTGTGTGTTTGTCAGAGTCGGGAACTGAGACAGAGAGAAAATAGCAGTACACCGGGAAAAAAGTGCTGTGCTGAATTTTAATTCCAGAGTACATTATGAGTGTTATGTAGCTGTCCTTTAGTTTAGTTTACTTACTTTTAATTGTGTTGATGTTGATTTATTTATTTGTTTTCTTGTAAAAATTGCTGTACACATTGGAATCAAGAAACTGCTACTAATATTTCAGATCTATGATCTATGCACATTTAAGAAATGGCTGACTGGAAAAATCAAATTTTCCCAATTTTCCCACTCCAACCCAATTGAGTTGATCAGTCAAAAGAGGTCTGAATTTTGCTATTTTAGTTTTTTTTATTGGAGCTACTAGCTAAAAAGTAATAGATGCATATGTCACCCAATATTATATCACCCATTTACCTCATATCTGCTAAACTGAAGATGTAGGAAATGTCATACACCAGAACGTATTGGCTGATGCACTATGTTTGGGTTAAGGGGAAAACTGAGTAAACTAGATATTTGCCCGGCAAAGCGTTCCTTAAATGTCTACAAACATGCTCATTCAAAAGAAACATACTCTAAATACGCGTCCTTAAAACATATCGCTACTGTCCAAAGTAAAACAAGTATCTCCAAAATGTCAACTTCACAGGAGAGGGCAAGAACGTAATTTAATTTTAATGTAAGTCAATAAAACCAAGCTTTTTTTTTCAAGCTATTTTGGGCCATTTCTGTTGATCCTTCATTATGAAATTTTATGTAATGTAAACAGTAGCTGCGGTGTTCAAATGATGCATAAAAGTAAAATTTCACTAAAACGGAGACACATGTTTTTGTTGCATATTGAATTTTTGTTTTTACCAAGGCTTATTATATTCCAATGATTAATATTCAGTAACTAAAGTTATTCTTAAAGGGGAATTCTGCCCATTTTTTTTCCAAAACTTAGATTAAAATTAAAATTGCCATATTATTTAAAATTAAAAGTCATTCACACTAATTTGGTTTGAAATGTTCATACGGTTACATACGGTGCATTTTAAGAGCTTAGCTTTTCAGGTTTACCACTATTTTCCATATGAAACTACATATAAAAACTAAGACGACACATGTGACACATTTAAAAACTAATGAAAACTGATGTATTTGATGGTCCTATCGCTAGCATTGTAAAGAAATCTGTAACTTTGTCTGTAAGCTTCTCTAAAAGTAACCAATTCACATCAAACCACTTTGAATGACTCTGTTTTACATCTGATTGATAATAAATATTCATAATACATTAAGTACTAATTAAGCAAAGCAAAGCAAAATTGTACTGTAGATGAACCACACTGAATTCAAACTTCGGCCCTGTTCCACTTTTCACACTGTATGTTTCCACCAGGTGCTGTGGCCTTGTTTTGATAAGATGGAAGATGGCTCATATTGCTTAATGAAAATAGATCATATGGTGGTGCAGAAACAAAATTAGTGTAATTTGTGTACATTCTCATCTGAGGGGAAGTTTAATATGAGAGCCAACCCGGCCCTCGTCTGCTGATCCGCACGCTTTGCGTACAGGAGTCTGCAATAGCTCTGCTCAACCACTGGAGGTCAGGATCACTCAGGTGTCCAAAGTGCAGAGGCCAAATAGGGGTCAAAGGTTACCAGGCCAAACACAATGGAGGATTTTGGTGTTACTTTGATATCAGTTTGTGTATGAGGATGGGGGGATCTATGGGGTGGATTCATCGACTGGCGACCTAGTATGTCCGTTAAAAGGTTCCCTTTGGTTTTTGCTTGCGTTTGTTGAGCACAGCCCTCTGTTCACTGGTCCACCAGTCCACCACAATGGTGAACCACTCTGGCCTTACTAACCCATCCTTAACCATATTTAATGTAACAAGCAAGAGCTAAGAGCTTATTCATGTCTATCCAGTTCATTTCATCATTGCTGGTGGGTAGTACCTGGTTAGATTTGAAATTTAGATGGAGATTTTCAAATGATAAGATTTGTATGAATTCTAATTTTAATGTCTCTACTCAAACGTTTATGAGGAAGGTAATCTTTTCGCTTTTTTTTTACTCTGTAGTTAGTGTCGAGTTATGCATTGTTTTGTTGGTGATAGCAACTAAATTTTGAGGTTTATCATTTTATTTTAGACCCAAAATCCATCAAAAAAGAGAAGAATATCACCTAGCAAATTTCAGTTCCTTGAAATATGCTTAATGTAGTAAGACATTGCTCTACAGTTCTAGAATGTATTCAGTTCTGTAGTAGTTTTTTTTGACCTGGTACTTTTGTACATCTTCCCAAGTATTTTGGAGAGATGCCCTTAGTTTTACGTAGCTACTATTTTACAGAATTAAATAAACTTTTCTAGTTACCTGCTAACATGAGTATTACACAGTTGTTGGGCAATGTCATTGATGAGCACAGAGCGAATGACAGGTTTGGGGTTGGCGCCTCTGTATTGTGAAAATGTCTAATTGCAGTTTTTTTTACTGTCACCAATATTGTGATTGTGATATAAATGCAGTTATTATCTCAAAATAAAGCTCTGACCTTGAACATAATGCAACATGCCAGGATACCAGTTCACCAGCTCTGCGCTGTGTTTCCTTATTTACTAGAATATTTGTTTCACAGTTTGAGCATGATGTTATTTAGATGGTTGGTTAAGCAAAGTGTATTGAGACAAATGTATTATTAACAGCTTAGTTGCTGGAAAACGATATCGGGTTGGTATCGGTATCAGCAGAGACTAAAGTTTGTGCAATCGGACATGAAAAAATGGTATCAAGGCACACCTAGTATACTGTTAAAACTATTAATTCATAATAATAATAATAAGTATAAAATTAAAATTTAGTAACAACTGATTATTCAGTATTTAAAATGAAAGTAGTACCGTTGCTGTCCAATGAAAAACATGAAAATCAAAATTTTTTTGGATTTTGACTTTTATGCATCTTTTGAACACAGCAGCTGCCGTTTACATTGTGTGAAATTCTCATGATGACTGGACCAACAGAAATGTCCCAAAACGTCTTGGATAATACCTCTTACACTAAAATTAAAAGAGGTTTTTGACCTCTCCTATAAAGTTGCTATTTTGGAGATGCTTGTTTTTCTTTGAACAATGACGACATTTAAGGTATGCAGTTATGAGAATGAGGAGTAGAATACAGAATACAAGCTTTTGATTTTTCCGTATTTGTGCATCTCTTGACATGGAAAGAAATGAAAAGCAGTTAAAAGTGCAGACGAGAACGTAAATCTAATGGACATAAAATCCACTAGTGAAGAATACGTTTACACAGTATATATTTAAACAGAATCTTTCATTAGAAGCAACACGACCGATGCTTAGGGAGAAGTTCTGCTGTTCGGCTTAGAGGTTAATTCTAGCTGCCTGTGTGTCTATATTAGTCTACATTTACCTTTAGCTGTCAAACGAGTATAATTTCACACGTCATCATCACACTTCATCTTTCAAAGATTAGCGTCCTTCAGGGACAGTAACAGCGAACAGCAGGAATTTACAACTTATTGTCCTGGCCTTTTGAGTGATCTTGGGTCTGTCCAATGAGAAACAGCCATTCAATTTCCCCTTTCTGTTCCGATCTCTTTGTGGCACTGCTGACCTTTCACTTCCTGACATCAGCAGTTGTATTTAGCGGGTGTGTATGTGTGTGTGTGTGTGTACAAGTGGTTGTTCAGGATCACATGTGTCTGTGTATAGAGAAGCCTGATGAAAGGCCTTTGTGGCAATCCCCCGGACCCTCAAGAGCTTTCCACCGAGTTAAAACTACAAACTCAACCTAAACCGAGGGCACCAGGAACTTTTGTCCATTTACAACTAATAATGCTTCTGTTCAAGCCACAGAATCCGCGGCGCGAGCAGCCACGAAACGGCACAGAACGCACAGAGAACACCTCTTTGTCTTTTATTTGTTTTTATTTGAAAACATTTTTCACAGACAATATTCCAAACCAAGCAGGCGGACCTCCAGAACCACATCAAAGATTCCATTTCAGAACACAACTCTCAGAATCTTCCAGCACCCCTCGTTTATTGCTGTGGTTATGTGCCGTTGTTAAGGGTCATATTCAAATTAGCAACTTTACAAAGTTCAAAAAATCGTCCTAATCCGCTCAAAAACAGGAAAAGAAAACAAAAACAATTTGGAAAATTCAATGAACTGCAGCGACTTTTCTCTTCGTCTCATTCTTCCTTGTTCATTCACACGTATTAAGAGGTTTCAATTAACAAGTCCTGAAGACTTCCTCTACACACTAAACTCATGAACCTGAATGTCCAGACTGCTTGTTCAGGACATGTAGGTTAAGAGTTCTGGCGGCACAAACATTAACCACGTGCTGTAATGTTAACGGACGTGACGGAGGGCGCGGATTCCAACTGACTAAATGTTATGAACTGATATGGCAGCTGCTGGTGAAACATTTAAGAAAAAAAAAAAAAACAACATTTTCTTTCTGTTGATAGATCTGTCCGTCTTGGTGGCAAGAGAGGAGAACTAGGGAGGCATGGGACCAAGAGGAGTGTGAGTTTGCTGAAATCTACAATGACAAGTCTAAAAAAAAAAGTTAGCATCTTACAAAATACTCAATAAAGTATACAAAAATTGTTTTTCGATTCCCCAGAAAACCAACTAGAGTCACTCCTTGGCCTCAGCCTCAGCGGTCTCAGATTCCTACAGAAGGACAGAGAGAAAGAGAACCGGGTCATTTGACTGCACTCGGTGTACCGAAGCTGCTGTGAAAGAATATCAGCACTTGTGTTAGTTTTATTGCCTGATGAAAACAAAACCACACAGTTAGTACCTCAGAATCTATATCACACCTTCACAATGAGAAAAGAGGCCAAAGCATTATGATGTACTTACCCAACCGAGTTTGGAAAGTCATACTGAGTATTATACACTTTGATACATCACAAAATTAAAGGGGAATTCCACTGACTTCCACTCAGAATTTAAGATTTAAGTCATGCAGAGTTGTTTAATGAAATGTGCCATTCTAGAGAAACGTCTGGTGTCAGAACTGTTCATATGGGTGGCGATAGGAACCAGACATCTCAAGAGTTTAAAGCTGTAGTACCAGGCAAAAGTTTAGACATGGCTACTTGTAGAAGTTTCATAGTTTCCTTATCTTTATCTTAATCCTTGACTTTAGAATAAAAGTGAAGACATCAAACTATAAAATAGCACTCATGGAATTATACAGTCCACCTTAAAACCTCCAAAATGGAACTTTCCAGGAGGATAAAACAGCTTTCTTAACCTGTAATGGAGGCTGATATAAAAAATATAATATATATTTTTCTAAGCAGTTTTGGAGCAATTCTATTGGTCTGTCCATCAAGGATATTCACTAAACTGAAAGGGGGACTAGAGCTTTTAAAATGTGCGGAAAAAGAGATCAAAGTTTTTACACTACTAAATATATTAGAGGTGAAGATATGGAGGAATATAATACTGTGGTGCATCAAGAGTATATGTGGTAAATCAGGACATGTACTGTTTCAGACTCTCATCAGTTGGAGCTGTTTGAGCCATTTTGAGCCATTTGTGATTGTCACACAGAGGAATTTGTATTCCGCATTTAACCCATCCGTGAAGTGAAACACCCACATACACACACACTAGGGGGCCGTGAGCACACTTGCCCGGAGCGGTGGGCAGCCCTATCCACGGCGCCCGGGGAGCAGTTGGGGGTTAGGTGCCTTGCTCAAGGGCACCTCAGTCGTTACTGTCGGTTCAGGGAATCGAACCAGCAACCCTCTGGTCACAAGGCTGGTTCCCTAACCTCCAGCCCACAACTGCCCCCTGTTAAGTGTAAGCCTGTAGAGTCTTTAAGATCACCAGCAACATCCATTTAACTGGGTGTGTCTAAACTTTTGACTGGTACTGTATATCACGGAAAGCTAGTGAAATGGTAACAAATACTCTACCCGATGCCCGCAAGTTTTAAAATAAGCTTTTGGCTAAGCTTTTTGGCTTTTTAGGCTTTCCTCTTTCCTTTAGTGTTATGGACCTGCTTGTATTTGTAAACAGCCTGCAAAGTTAGAAAGCCCAGAGCCAAAGCCAGAGGAAGAAACTCTCTCCCACAGAAACCACTTTCCTCAGCTGCCTGAAATGGCTCACTGGAATTCCAGCTGTTTTCTCTGTTACATGGTGACGCCATCTCACACCACAGCCCTCACTGTCCGACAAGCTTGGCACACCATCGCACAACACACAGATAGCTAAAAAACGTAAAAACTACTCCGAAACGTCCTGCTCCAGGCTAGCTTGCACAGGGAGATCAGGTCTACCAACTTGTTCTACCGGACTTTAGGATGGGACTCTGGGACTCAAACTGATATGGCAGAACCAATGCCATTTCAAAAACAGCCACAGCAATTTGGGGGCAGAATCTGTGACAGGATGCAGCTCAGGTAGTTGGCCAATCAGAACAGAATAGTCGAGCTGACCAATCACAGCACAACTGATTCATCAAGGTGGGGTTTGAAGACACAGGAGGTCTAACAGAGTGTTTCAGGCAGAGAGGTATGAAAATAATATTGTGGTTTGGGAAATCTATTCTATGTAGACCGTAAATGACCTTTGAAAGCTATTCGTGCCTGAGAACCACATCGCAGCTGTCAGAACAAAATCTCTTATCTCCAAAAAAAACAAAAACAAAAAAAAAACTTTAATTTTAAGTCACTGCAACCAGAAAATGTATACACATTGTGAAATTGTGAAAGGCAGCAGGTACTTTCAAATTAAGTCAAAGACTGAAAAAAATAACGGAGATGCAAGGATTTTTCGGACAGTTGGAAAACGCAGGTTGTTTTAAGGTCAAATAGTCCTCAAAAAAGAATAATATTAATATATTAATACTATTTTACCATTATCACCTTTAGATGTAATAACTCTGAAGACATGGGTAGGTTCACTGGTTATTTTGGACAATAAATAAAAAGGCTATATTAGCATTTTAGATATCGCATCTATGTGTTCCCATCACCACCAATGTAAACAGTCTCTCTGGCTGCGTCCTAAATGGCGTACTTCCATACTATACAGTACGCAAAAGCAGTACGCGAGAATAGTTAGTATGTCCGAATAAATAGTGTTCATAAAACAGTACACGGGAAGTCCCCGGATGACGTACTACATTGGGAGAGATTTTGAAGTATGCGACCACAGCACGCTGTCCTATCCCATGATTCCACGGGAGCTACAGAGCCATTCGAAGCAGTGAAAAAACATGGCGGAAAGCGGGGAGCCCGTTCTTTACAAGTGAATAAATTCCTCAGCATGCGTTTTCTGCTACCTCCTGATCGACGCTGCCTCCATGTGGAAGTGTTCATCGCGAAAACTAACCACAACGAACGCTACTTGCGTTAACAGATGGTAAAGATTTTTCCAACTTTTGTCTTTTAAAGACTGGGGTTTGCTGCCGTTACGTGACGTCAGCGGAGATCTGGGTCAAAGGACACAGGTAAGATGGCGGATGTATTGCGTCTGAGGACATGTGCATACCGCGCACTCGCATACATACTAGATCAAATTCAGTGCGTACTGCTTAAGTATGCCATTTTGGACGCAGTCTCTGTCTCGACCCATTTCACATCAAGCAACTCTGAATTATTATTATTATGCACAGTTAATCATCTTATGTACTACAACTCATTATATCTTCCAATCAGGAGTCACTGCAGAATCCAGGTAAGTTTTTTGCTATCGCAACTACTTTGAAAAGCTTTAAACTTTATTTTATTTTATTAAGAACAGGATGTACAGGCTGGTCCTTTATGTCCAGTGAAACTACACTCTTAAAAACAATGGTCCTTTAAGGGATGCCATAGTAGAACCACTTTTAGTTCCTCAAAGAAATGATATCCTGTAAATGATCTGAAGTGTGAAGACTGTGAGGTTTAAGGAACCTCCACATAAGGCAAAGTTTTATAGGAAGCATTTAAAAGCTTATTAATGCTAACAACTTCTTGTCAAACAGTTTATAAGGGGACCAAAAGTTGTTCTTCTACAGAATCACTCTAAAATGAAGCACCTTCACCTTTTTAAGAGCCTAGAGAGAAGTGAAAACTTCTGTTTTAATGTTAAGGTTAGGATTAGCATGGGCTTCAGGGTTAGTAGGTTAAGGCAGTAAACAGCTGCAAACCACTGACCACAGAACAGTGCTTGCAGGGCATTTGATCTGACACGCTCTAATCAATAATCATGTTGCTAAAACTATATGAACCTTCATGCTATACGCTAGGCCAGCTTCTAAAATCTCAGAGGTGAGCGGCTTATGTGAGCTCTCAGAAATTGCAGTTATCACTGAAAGCATGTAGAGATGGCAGCAATCAGATATCAGTAAAATGCTGGATGGTATATGGAAGCAAAGAGAATAAATCTGAACCAATCTAGTAATAAATCTATTCTACAATAGTGCACAGTCGCACTGTGTATGTTGTTATCTGTGTATTGCAAGTCCTTAATTTCTAGATATTAACCAGTTTAAGTGTAAGGTACACTCCTAAGTACTTGGTAGCTTTTTGGGGGTAATGTGATGGTAAGTTCCAAGGCATTCTACATTACCCTGAAATTCCCAGCAGGTTCTAGATAATAACTGGGTAAGAATGTGGTGCAAACTCCAAAGTACTATGCTATTATTCTGGGTAGAAATGACATTTCTACAGTGATATGACACAAAACAGTAAAATATAAAAAATATATAACATAATATGTATCTATTTATTATCTATAAACAGAACAGAATCTGGGCAATGATCCTTACTCTGGTTTTACTGGCTTCTTGCCGTATACTTCAGAAAGCTACCTTTGCATTTTGTGCTGTCCATTTATGCCATATAAAACTAACACCGGTACTTGTAAGTCTGTCCAATTTACTTCCCTACTTAAATGTATGTAAATATATTTATTACTATATTTAGTAAGTATTTTGTTAAGTCCTTTATCAGTTTAATACATAGAACGTGTCAATCGTTCCAGTGTAATTTAGTAAGACTGTTTTGGTCTTTATTATCTTCTTATACCAAAATAAACACAGTTCTTTGGAGATTGTACCCTCCATTTATTCCATTACTATCTAAAACCTGCTTGGTATTTCAGTGTTGTGTCTTGTACTTTGTATGTCATCCAACATATTTATCTAATACTATTGGAGTTTGTATCTGACACTTACCTGGTTAATATCTAGAACTTAGGGAACTGTTAAAGAAAGTGTTACAGTAGTGTTTTGAGTAGTTTGAAAAGTACTGTATACTTTTACATGCTGCTTCTGTTTGCTTTAATTAAAACAGCTCATTTTAAAGCTTAGTAATTTTTAAAGATAAATATCACATCATTATCTACAGACATGCAATGTTAAGATTTCAGTATGAGAAAAGAAAATGAGGTGTTGGGGCATCTCTAACAGTATGATGTCATTGAATTCTCATGCGTATCTCTTTGACACTATCAGACAATTCTATATAAAAAGTGCAGGTTCAAAATTTATACCACCATATTTGCATTATATGGTGCTTTATTAAGAGGTGATATTTACTGAATTTATTGATTGATATTGACTGAATTTATTTATTTGAATTTGATGAAAAGTTGCTGTTGTTAAATCCTGTTTTACAGCTTTTCGCCGTGTTTTTTCATTTCTGGATAGTGAAATGAAATGTAAGTTCAGACTCAAATCTGTCACATCAAATGTCTGCAATGACATGAACTATTTCAAAGAATGCACTTAAACAGAATAGCGAAATGACGGTAGTAACACTACAGTTCTAGAGTTTAAGCTGCAAACTTTACATCAACAGCGCTGAGAAAGTTTGGGGAAAAACCTAAATGTGATTTTTCAAACCAATAATGTGACTGCGTATTAATTTGTGATAAGTTTTAATAAATATAATTTTTTTCCCCAAGGAGGCCAACATATCCAACTTTTTCCTGAGGGCCTGAATCCTAAAAGTAGCGTGAAACTCTATTAGTTAGCTGTGGTACACAGCATGCAGGTCCACCACGTTCTCTTCCATCTTAAACTTGTTAAGACATCTCTGTTGATAACATGGGCTGTAATTAAAATGGGAGCTCTTGGGATTTGAAAACTGTATTGTGATTATATATGATATAAAATACAGTCGGCCAATCAGACTACAGATGTCCATCGGTCACAATTTCATGGCATCATCTAAGAAATTGCCTATAAAGTGCGTGATGAGCAATCAGCGCAAAATGTAACATGTAATTCAGACATAACACACACACGGACGTGTCACTCTTCACACTTTCATACCCTTTTTACTCTGACTGTGTCCCACTGTCCTCTGACGGACAGGAGGGTGGGGGAAGGACTTCTCCGGGGTGACACAGTGACAGATGAGCGAGAGATGCAAATCTACATGAGTGAGAGTATGTGTGTTTGTGAGAAAGAGTGGGTGAGGGAGAGGAAAATTAGATAGAGGTTATGATTACATAATGAAAGTTAGCGCTCATGAAGCTCTCAGAACCAGACACTAAAACCTGTTTCCTGTTGATGTTATTCATTCAATTTTAGACTCAGAGGATGTAATTTAGAGGTGCTCAAAGTTGCATGAACTTAGGGGAAGAGTGGTCAGGTCTGAGGGTTTGATAAGCTGGAAGTCACAGCACATCAGTAAATTGAGAGTTAACTGAACCAGCACAGTTATGACAAGCACTTATCAGTACCATCACTTAGCCTGATCCTGTTACTGATAACCTGGTTTCAAAAGTAATGCAAAGACAAACTCTTGAGCAGAGGCCTTCCTCAGAGCTGACGTTTAACAATGGTATGCAGATTTTCACTGAATAACGTCCGCACAACAAAATGACTTTTTTGCTCTGATATACTTTCAGCCCCAATTTTAGAGATAGGCAGTCCAGGTTGGAAGGGCTCAAGTTTCAAATCCCATCACAGGACTGACTAGTTCTTCCAGGCTGTGCCCTTGCGCAAGGTTGCGGGTTCAAATCCCTATACTGAGCATTCCATGGTATTCCTTGGCAAGGCACTTAACCCATACTGCTAACCCTTACACGTAACCCTTCAGGCCTATTTTAAGCAGACTCCATCACAGTGCAGTTCCAGTTATACAATGCAACTTAAAAAAAAAATACAAATCTTACCCCCTCTCCCTTGGTCTCTCCATTCTCAGTAGGCACCGCCTCCTTCTCCTCCTTCTTCCCTTTGGCCCCACCCTTCTTTCCTTTTACGGCTTTGTCCTCAGCTGGTTTCTGCAATCACCAATCAGTGCTTAGTGAGCATAGCTGCTAAAATCACTCAGTGGTGTCACTATAGTACTTCACAATGACATGAAATTCTGGTGACAATAATTAGTGATTAAATCATGATGGGCTACAGTGTTTTATGTGTGTGTGTGTATATGTGGGGGGGGGGACTTGAGCTACACAACGTAATTTGTAATAATAATAGAAGTGTGGGAAAATAGTGATATACTGGAATATTGCAATATTATGTTTGGTGACCCTTAAAAACACAGAATTGATTTTTAATTAATACCTAACATGTAAAGATTGGTGTGTTGTGTTTAAACCTCCAGTGACAGTTTTTCTAAAATGAAGTTCAAAGAATCTTAACAAATTGCCTTGCTTACAGTATCTCAATATATCGCAACATATTGTATCATAACCCCTATTATGAAACAACACACAGCCCTACATAATAAAAATGTAACTATACTATAAAATACCAGTAAAATACCAGTTACTAGTTGTACTACTTTCGCAGTAACTAACTAAAAGCATATTAACAGGAAATAACAGTAAAAACAAGTTTATACTGTGACTCTACATTCACTGACCAAACAGTAACGGTGATGCAGTTGTATTCTGCTGTTAACTGTGGTCCTCTGTTCAACACCACATCTGTGAAAGTGCAACTCAATAGGTAGTAATTGACTGTGAATTTAACTTTAATGATTTTATAATATTACCAAATCTACAAATAGTTTAACTTATATGCTTATAATTTGTATAAACATAACCAATACATAAAGCTGACAATACCAATAACCAACAGCACATAGTACCTTTAAAAAAAAGTCTTTAAAACAGCAAAACATAAAGTGTAAACCAATTTTTTATTAAAATGCTTCTGACTTTTTAACTGTTGTGTAAAGCCATAATGCTTAACTCAATGTGAATATAATTGCAGAAAATATTTTAAGATGAGATAAATATTGTGAAATCCATGTAACCTTTTATTTAAACTAATCAATCTGTTCCCAGTTTGCTAAAATACTATATAAAATGCTAAAGAAATGCCAGAAGATTAAAGCAGTTTGCAAAGTATTTAAATCCTTACTTTGAACCTGTAACTGAAATGTAAGCTTACCGGACAAACAATAAGTCACCTGTGACTGAAACGTACCTAATAACGTAATACCTCCACGAGCACCAATAACAGCTGTGATTGGATTTCACATGGACTGGACAAGTTTCTGGATGTAGGCTACATCAATGTTCAGACACTCTTGTATCAAAGAATTGTGCAGCTGGGCCAGATTGGTGGATGCCTTCCCTGGCACAATTCCAAGGAGAATTCCCTGTAGACTGGGATTTTAGCCACTGCTGGTAGACCCGTATGACCGTACGCTTCCATACACCTGCAGCTTCAGCTACTTCCTTCACACTATGGTTTTTGACACGCCCAAATGCAGTCACTCCTTTTAGCCAATCATTAACATCTGCTTTGGAGCCATTTTCCACACACGGAACGAGACATTCACGGAATCCCATCACATACACGGACAGTATTTATAGCCTGATCATCCTTGTGCAACACCACCTACCACTACCACCTTAAACACGCAAGTTGACAATTCTTTTACCTAGGGGAGCCTATTAAGATACAGTAAAAGAAAAGGTTTAATAAGGTGACTGACCAATTAGTGACTGAGACTAAATAAAGTAGAAAAAAATATTTGCCATGACATTAAAACTGTGATATGAGCTTTGGGTTTATGTAAGGGTTCAGACACATGGACTCAATATTTGAGCGAAGCTCATTTTCTTTTTGGGGAATTTTGCCAAATTATCTCCCCAGTGCTAGTCTTTGCTAATTCCCACAGGCTGCACGAGTGTTCTCCTGTGGTGCGGCACTACTGGGAGTATGATGGTGAAGAACCTTTGGCATCGATTACAGCTTCTAGTCTTTGTGGGAAGTCCCTATGAATTCTGCAGAACTTTACTGAAGCTCTCAAGTGCCGTGGGCAGCAGTGTTTAGCACTTGCCACAGAATCCCAAAAGTTATTCCGATCTCACAAACATTCACATTCTTTACACGAAGCCATTCCAGAAGAGTCTGGGCTACTTTTAAACCTAAAAAGTTTTTAGTAATAATTCCTGAAGTATCTCCATTTATGTGCCCTTCTGTCTTAATGAACTTTCCAGTCCCTGGAACAGCACTTGGCATTTTAAACCAGAAAGGTTTATTTTTGTCCCAGCTGGCAATACAGCACCTTTTGTTGCACTTTTTCTAGATCAGGCAGCTGTTTTGTTGCAGATTCTATGTGAGGTTGCAAAGGCTTCCTTCTAGCTATTCTGTCACTGAGGCCACCTTTATGCACAGATCTGGAAATTGTTGAGTGTTGCACTTTTTTGCCTATCTCAGCCATTCACACCACTGCAGTTGTTGCTGGACTCAACGTGACACATCTTACAGATTAATTAGGCGCTTTGTGGCCTCCTCCATTTAGGCTACTTCTGTTTCTTGTCTACAGAACAGATGTCATACAGGGAGACTTTTTTATGACCTCTTTTTTGTATCCTCATGATTGACTTCATATTTTTAATCCCAAAGCCTATTAGTTAATAATGAAGCATCATCTGTTCGCACAGGAAGAAGCCACTCAGAATAACTAGACGGTTTGTTAAGAAAGTATTTTGCAACCGGCTTTTTAGATTTTGGATTTAGGTTTATGAATTTTGAATAAGATATTAATGAAGAAACCTTTAAATGACTTTTTAATGGCATTTAAATGACTTTATTTTACCCAGATACTAGAGCGAGGGTCAGAATACTTTTGCAAAGCACTGTATATGATGTACCCTATATCACAGAGAAAAGCTTGACATATACATGCACTAGAATCTGATTGGATAACATAGCATGCAAAAAGAGGCCTATACCCTGTTAAACAAATACAGACTGCATGAAAATAACATGCAAAAATCCTAAAGAGTGAGTACATAAGCATGTACATGCACGTGTCTGTGAATGTGTGGGTGCTGTTACCTTAACCGCAGCTTTCTTGGGTTTGGGCTCAGGTTTAGGAGGAGCTGGTTTCTGTCAGTCAGAGAAAGGAAGACATTGAAACAGTGTCATGTTGCATTCAGAACAGGACTGATCAGTGAAGCCGGCCGACAAGCCTATGACATATACTTCACTTGAAATATCTGTTGACTACATACTGTATATTATTGACTTGCAGTATGTGTCGTTTTCCACCAACACATGAGAAAACCTTGTTTCTCCATTTTTGTCGTTTTACAATTTGTTACATGATGTGAAAATACCTGTTGCCCGTTACACTATGCGTAGATTTCGTGACGAACAGATAAAAAGAAATGGCCATGAATTACTTAGAAATACTCGGATTACACTGACTTACATAAAAAGTAAAATATGTTTTTTCCTTCTCCAGTAAAGTTAGGATTTTGGCCATATATGGTTTGATCTGAGAGCAGTGATATATTACAATCTGACGAACTATTCCAGTTAGACTGCATACAATGATAACTAAATGACAAGTACTCAATGTAGATGAAGTGCAAAACTCTGGCATACGCTACTGAAGCAACATGTACAGTCATATGCCTGAGTTTGGGCACGCCTGGCCACATTATGTCTTGTTGAAGTGAAAATAAGTGAACACAAGCTCTACAGAAAACACACTTCTGCACATTTTAATAAACAACTACTGTTTATCTGCCGAATTTAACATTGTAAAATGAAAAAAAAAAAAAACCATAAAATGTGGCTTGTGCAAAAGTTATGGGACATTTTATTTTTTAACTCATATAGCATATAAACAGAAACTGTCCAGTGACATTAGCTAAACTGTCATATTTAAGTGTGTCCTATAAGGCTGGAAGGTTAATCATAAAAGGTGTCATTTTTAAAACACAGAGCTTGTGAACTGCTTGTAGATGAACTGGACCAATCAGATCCAACCAAACCTCTGCGTCTTGTGACATCACAGCCACAGCTTGCTGGCAGTCTGCCCCACTACATTCAGCCTCAAGCAAGAAAAAGTGGATATTCTGGTCTTCTTGGTCTCAAACAAACCAAACCTCAACCATAATTTATAGACAGTCCTTTCAATGTAAACTGCAGTCTCAATACTAATCAGAAAAATCACCATTAAATATTTTCTGCCCTAGTGTTCACTTATTTTCACGCAGAAGATCAACATACACCTGTACATGCTCTCTGATTAAACAACTAGAAACCATTTTCTGTAAACATATCAGCCCCTAGTTGGAATCACTCCACCTTTGCTGCTAGCAGTGAAGCAAAGCACCGACCTTGGAATGCTAAAGCTAAAATGTGACGTGTGGGATAAAGTTAGGCTTTAGAACACTTTTACCAGTATCACAAAATGCGTTTACATTAGTCTCTATATCATTTACTAGCTGCTGTGGAGGCGGAAATACTCCCATTGCATTGAAAACTGAGCATTCGATGGTTCTGGCCGTGAGTCAGTCCCCAGCGATTATACAGTATAAAGCCGAAATCACAGTCTCTTGCATATTTATTATTATAGCATTAATTTTAAATACCCGTGAACATGAAATATCAGGAAGATAAAGTAAAATAATTTGATTGATATAAGATATATAAACTGCTAGAATAAGTAGAGTAACTGCTAAAATAAGCTTGAAATTTGATTATTTGAAAAATTGCGCTATTACTCTGTCTGCTTAGACACATGCCGATGTTGCTGTTACTTAATATTGAACTTAAATCCAGGAGACTTACCGAGGACAGGCGCTCTGACCTCCGGGTGGGCTGAGGCAGTGAGAGAGAAAAATACAGTGTTAGCAAATAGAGTGTTCAGGTATCTACTGGATGCTCTTTTTAGAAAGTAGACTAATGTGCTTTGTATGAACTGTTGTGACAAAGACTGAAGGTTGGTTTAAGAGTCGATATTTCAAAATCTCATCAGTTCTAGCTATCTTAATACATTCATACCCAAAAACTACATTTCCTATAAGCGAACAAGCCACAAAACTTGCTCTGATTGGATTAAAGTGATGAAACTCTGCACAGTTATACTTACATCAGTAATCATATGAACTGCATGTCATTTTGCATACTTTTATCTACAATTAAAACTTAATTTTCTAGTAGCTTTTAGTGTTTCAAATCACTTTAATATAGAAAATTAAGTAATAAAAGTTCACTTTTTATCCATATGATTTGATCAGTTTGGAAAGGATCTTCATATTCAGGCAAGCTCAAAAAATATATGGACCAAAGGCTATTTAAATGTTTTCTTTATATATGAAATGGGCATTAATGCATTAATGTCATTCTGGACAATAAGAGCAAATAATAAAATAACATACTATGATAATCAAACAATCATCTAAGTGTCACTGTCCACTTCATTTTACAGATTTACAATCACACGCAAAGGTTAAAAGTCAAACTGCTTGAATGACAATATTGGAAATAAGGACATATCCTATATAGCGAACACGCTTGTGCACAATTTAATTCAGAGTTACTTTTTATATTTTTATTCTGTATTTAACATTTTAATTGCGGCTTGAGAAAAAAGTTACAGGAGATCTTCATATGTCTTTCATATGTTTTTCCTAATATGTCAAATTCCGCAAATAAATGGAAACTGTACATTAAACATGGTGAAAATGTCATTTTGAGTGTGTTCTCTGTAGAGGATGTGTAAACTTATTTTCACTTAGAAAACCCATGTAACATGAGATTTCATGGGGGTGGTGTTGCGGTGGGGAACTCACCTCCTGCTTTGTGACTTTAGTTGAGTCTTTCCCCTCTGCTCCCTCAGGTGACTGAATGAAGAAACACACACACACACATTGTGTTATCTCTAAAAATGTTAAGGAGCACTTTGTCAACATATGCATGAGTCATAAGTATTAACCTTTTATGCTGTATGCAGTAGCTGCCATTTCAAATTCAAAGTATATTTAAAAGAACACAGCTGTTCACTGCAGTAAAATTAAAATGTAATTATAGTCTTTATTTTCCAATGAACCAATCTATTCAGTGCTCATTGATCAGTTTGTTTTATCTTTTTAGTTCCTATTAAGGTTATCTGAACTGATAAGATATAATACGATATCTTATATATTATAACATATTATTGCCACCTATCAACCTCACTGTAACATCTGGGCTAATATTACAAACATAAGTATGTTTTTTTAGCCAATATTTCAGTCCAATAGAGCTACAGTACTCATGAAGGTTACACAAGCTGTACACATAGTGTACATTAGCCCTGTATATAATAACACGATGTTTTAAAAAATACAAATATATTTCTCCACAGTTTTTGTTCAGTACAAGTTCCAAGTCCCAGTTCATATAATTCATATATTTTACAATAAATGTCATTCACGACATCCTGCCTGTCACATGGTAATATTAATATTTACAGTTTAATGTGCTGGTGTGCATGTTTATGTGAAAAGGCCAAACATCTAAGACTTGTTTTGCATCTGAATGGGAAAGCCATTGATGCATTAGGTCAGGGTTATAAAAGTGTTATGAAGTCGCTTTTAATTGTATTTAATGAAAGTACCTTGTGGAAAACGTGCTCAGATTCCAATCTGAAGACAATCTATTAACTACTGTCTGACCTTTCCTAATTCACTCTTACAATAAGTCAAAACGTTGTTAGTTAACAATTTCAGTATAGTAATGAGAAATACATTTTAAACTGTATATTTAAATGTAAATAAACTTAAACTTCTTTGTCTCTTCCAGGGGTCTCTTATCTGCTGCCAATAAACAGATTCAAACAGTAACTTTTAATAGTTAAGCGTCAGACTGAGTTGGGATTTTGCACATAATTGTGCATTTTTGACACATTATTTATGCTTTCATGTTTTGGGGTAAAAAATATCCAAAATATTTAAAATCATAACAAAATTGTGTAGTTATAACCAGGGGTGGGAAAAACAATGATATTTAAATGTTACTGTGATAAAACTCACAATATACTTTTCTGAGCAGGGTTATCGTTATTGTGATATTGTGATGTCAAAAGCGCTTTTCTGAGCACATCATGGATATCATCAACACTGACTAACTACATATCTAATATCAAAGTGAGCATAAATAGGCCAGTTTAACTGAAAATATTGAATCACTGTAGTTGTAAGTTGATTCTTTTTATTATTGGATTTTTTTATCTGTGGCACTACAGGTTCTATTTAGTCTTATCGTATCTCAGAAAATTCACTTGATTAACTTTAAAAATGCATACTGGCTCCACAATTATGCTGTTCAGTGTACTTGAGACTGTGTTAATGTAATATTTTAATCAAGTGGAACTGATGTACACGTTCAAATCAAGTAAATTTACAGTTTTTCAGCATGACCAGCTACATGTTTCACTACAAGGAGAGCACAGTAATGTTTACCCAGAGCGAAGTGCACAAATAGTATTAGTTAGTGCTTGTCTTGGCTCTTTTTGTCTGATCCAGTTTATCAAACCTCAGAAAAAGTAACTATGGTTACATGTATCATATATTCTGGAAATATCATCAGTTAACATCATATTATTGTTTTGCCATATGGCCCACCCCCTCAGTTAAACATCCCTGTGTGCCTAAATGTGTATTAACAAGAACTCCAGCTCTGGTGGGGACAGCTTGATCCTGCACTCTTACAAAGAGGGATCTTTAGTAAAGGGAGTGGTTCTGTTTAGAGTTCTATATGGAAATATTTAAATGGTCCTTTGCATGCTCAAATGGTTCAGACTGAAGGGGAATGTGGAACCTTCTTTTTAAAAATGGTGCAAAGCAACAAAGAAAAAGTTTCTTCTATGGTTACAAGCCTGATCCCCTTTTTTGGTGATTATATAGAACCATTTACAGCACATTAGGATCAGGAGATATGACAATAAGTAATATTATCGTGCTAAAATATGGCACAATACACTACAATATTCTGAACATATGGCAGAGATCGCCAGTACTTTTGGAGCACTGACTACCGGCATTATAACTTCATTATAAAACAAAATTAGTCCTATTTAATTGGAGTATTTTTTTAATGTAGCACTACTGTTTTTCTCTGTTCCTAATGATCAGATGACACATCACGTATTGTGAAAAATTCTTAACATATCGTGAAGCTGTATAATTGCCATACCGCCCACTTCTACAACACATCCATTAATCTGAAGAACAATTTCGCCTTTCATAAAGCATTAAATGGTTCCAGGACCCCTGAACAGCCATCCTGATTTTATCTTGTGTCCACAATCCCAGTGTCCAGTGGAATTGTTCTCTAGTGCATGTGATCTCCTTCACAGGGCTGAACGATATGGGGGGAAATAACTAATTGCGATTTTTTTAAACAATATTGCAATTTAAACTGTGATTATTTACTATAACGTACTAAAAATGTATAATACAATTTGCTACAAATTAGTTAACGCTGAAGTGTCAGATTTAGTGAATATAATTGTGGATTTTTTACACGTTATTTAAGTTTTGGAGACTTTTTATCTGAAGCAGTTCATGTTCTGTATTTAGCGTTTTATAAGATCACTTTTTTTGTGGAAGCTCATTCTATTAGACCTGTGTTGTGTTTAATTACAGCCCACACATAAAGTATCATTAAACACATCAATTATCGACCTTAGAATAAAAAATAATGACAAATTTGTGTGGTTATACTCAGGGGTGGGCGAGACGATGCTATTTGAATGTTACCGTGATAAATTCAGCCACAATACGAGTAGGGTGGGCAGTATGACAATATGTTATCATTACTGTTATCAATTATTGTCACAAAGCTCTTTTCTGAGCATATCATGGATATCGTTAGTACTGAAAGAGCACTATATATATTTTATTTTCAAAGTGAGCATCATTAGTTCTGTTTAACTGAAAATAGTAAATACAAATCATTTGTAGTTGTGAGCTTATTATTTTTATTACAGTATATTTTTATATCTGGCACTACAGCTTCTCTTTTGTCTGTTCCTACTTATTAAATCTCAGAAAACTACACTGTACTGCTCATAATAATGTTTTATTGTAAAAAAAAAAAAAAAAAAAAAAAACACTTTTTTTTTGTCATACCCCCCTTTTGGTTAGGGATGGGTGAATCGGTACCTAAATATCGATACTTCAGATACTGGCATTTACTTTTAGGAATCGATTCTGGCACATAAATATGGATATTGTGTGTTTATTTTTAGTAGGATGGATGTGTGTTCTATCTCTCAATGAAGGTAATAATAATGCTGCTGTAAGTGATGGTGTAGTATAGGAACTACTTTTCCTTCCACCTTCTTCCTTTGCTAGCAAAAAAACCTGTAGAGTGAGAAGCTCCTTCAAACGTCATGTACAGAAGTGACTCTGAACTGGGCGTTTGTTACAGGTGGACTTCTCTGAGTGACTTATCAAAAGACTCACAAGTAAAGGTCTGACACTGCTCCTGTACATAACACGCTACAAACACTGAAAACACCCAGCACAATATTAGATATACTTACTCCTTACTTTTATCTGGTGTGGTTTTGATAATGTTTAACTTTCATTAGACATATAATGAACCTTTAAATTTAACTTATTCAGATATTAAGCTAGTAAATACACATTCAGGGACAAAAATTTCAATTGACAGAACTAGTTTAGGTGAACATGATTTGTTATTACTGAATTGAATTTTGTTAAATTAAAAACAGCACCAAGCACAGACATAGCTATGATTTCTGAAGGTTTATTTAATATTAATATTATATTAAGTATTAAATTAATTAAATTAAAATAATATGTTAATTTATATTTACTATTAATGCCAGACTTTCCTATTATATACGTTATAATATTGTTTACATTTCCCATTTATCGTTGCTGAAAATCACAAGCTTTAAAGTATCAGTATCTGGATATTAGCCTTGGTATTACTTAGTATGGAAAATCAGTGGTATCGCCCATCCCTAACTTCAGCTGCTCAGCAAACTGTGTATGTCACCAACTGCACTGAAAAACCAAATTATTGCTTCTATTAAAACTGCAGCTAATCTGATTTAAAACTTGCCCTGATTTCGATATACAAGCGATGGATCTTCCAGCCCTAGTCCTGCACTTTCAGGGAAGAACCCTGACCTACAACGCAAATGTGCTGGATATTGTGGGGGGCGGAGATCCTGGGCCTATTTTTCTTGCTCTGTTCTCCAGCCCAAATCCACACTCCGTAGCTGAGCAAGCACGAAAGAGACGAGGGGCTCCCGGGTTCGCTGTGTGGCTGAGCCGGAGTGTGGCTGGCGCTCTGTGCGCGGCGCGTCCCCGCGCTTTCCGCGTTCCCGAGACGGGGCTGAGTGTGATTGACGAGCCGGCTGGTTACATACGGGTCTGCACCGCAATGAGGCGGGGGGAGGAGGAGGTGGAGGAGCAGAAGGAGGAGGAGGTGGAGGAGGAGGCAAGGGGTGTCGTTTGGAACAGGGCTATAAATAAATAATACATTCCTCTATCTATCGACGAAGGAGCGCTGATCGAAGACGACGAGCGTTCCAGCGCGAGCTCTTCCGTTAAGTCGCAATAATGCGCGAGCGGAGCGTTTTGCTCAGACCCGACCAGATGATCCCTGAAGCATCACCGCCAAGTGACATTCAGCGCAAGTGCACACGAAGTGGCGACTCTCGGGCTAATAAAACAACCAACTATCATGGAGGAAAACAGCAACTGTCGACGACGGCTGAATGAGGCGAACGTTGGCGAGGCTTTCATATGGGAGACTTTGCTGTAACGTTACTTGAACGCTTTGAACGACGTGAAGCACCGCGAGCTGCTTTTCTTTCCGCCCCAAACTTAATCTTTGCTTACCTGCTCGACATTTTGGAGACATCGTCACCGGAGAAGAACCGAGCCCGCTATTCCCCTAAAATAGAGGAGCCGACGGAAAAAATAATGTAGCTAGTAGAAATACAGAAATGGCTTACCTTCCTCTTGGGCATTTTGGCTATTTGTATTTTTTCACTTGGTTTAGTTGAAACGGAACAGGTCTGTTATTGACCCGAGAGGTGAGGGAGGGAGTGAGTTTGTAACTACCACGGAATACTGGATCAATATCTAAAACACCTCTGGTAATAACATGTTAATAATATGCAGACCCCAAGCCCCGCCCCCGCCTTCATTCATTGGCCAGTCCCCGTAGCACTCATCCGACTGCCTGGCGGCGATTGGCTTGTCTCCCCTGGTATGCAAATGCCGCCGGCTCGCTCACTGGCTGACATCTTGGAAGAGGTTTCTCAAAGGCGCCTGTGATTGGTTACGCGCTTTTTTCTATGCAAATCAGAGCTCGGCGCACCGGATAGGTTGCAAGGTCTGCGCGAGGCGCTGGATTTGTGGGACGGCGGGCCAATCAGCGCGTGACACCGCGAGCTCGGATAGCTGGGAAACGTATTCCTAAATAATAGCAGGTTTTCTGACTGTAAACAAAACAGGAAAACGTGGAGAAAAGTGCAACTCGAGCTGTTAGTGCCTTTATTAACAAGTTGCCAAACTTGTATACAAGCAACGTGTGCCCGTCGAGCGTGAAATGAGACGCTGATAAAGCAGCCCCACTGTTCACCTTCATCCACTGCTCGTCTCTCGCAGCAGGAAGGGTCACAATGAATTCAGCCGTTCGTCGACGGCTTTATGACGCCTTTACGTTGAAGCCAAGGCGACTCGAACCCTTGGAGAATGACACGCAAGTGATTTTGATAGAGTGCTGCTTTTCCACAATGACCTCACAATGGACGGCGTTCTACAGTGACCTCACAATGGAAGACCCTCCATAGTGATCTCACAATGGAAGACTGTCTATTGTGACCTCACAATGGCCAACGTTCTATAGTGCCCTCCATCACAGAACACGCATGCACCTCTAGAAGCCTGCTGCAGCCCGCCTGCGAACAATCAGAGGCTTCCTGTGCTCGAGTGAATGTGTGTTGTGTGCAAGCTAACAGCAGTTGGTGAATCAGATGACCTGTAGATCAGTCCAGTGTTGTGCAAAGAAAGGTGTTGGATGAAAGCCTTATGTATTCCAGAACCCTTCTGGTTTATGCTGTTCTGTGAATTTGAATGTAAAGACTTCGAGCCACCATTCCATCTTTTACTTCAGTTCAAAACAAGCCATAAATATACAGAAACACTGTACTACACGTATACAAAGGGATTAAAAAAGGCTACCATGTCACAAAAAAGACAACAAACACTGATACACAGGGGGTCTTACTTGTATAAATCATTTAAACACATTTGCAAACAGATGTAGCGGTTTTTAAAGGCTTGTAAGTGTGTGTTTCTAAAATTAACACCGTATTTACATTATGGACATACATTTGAAATCATGTTTTTAGCATGATCGTTGCCATTTAAGGAATTGGCAAATGCAACTATTTCTTTATGCATAAATGGCCATAGAGATGTCTTAAAATGTAAATAATGCTTCATATGCAGTGTTCCTGCATGGATTTCAATAACTATAATCTGTATAGGGTAATTACACATCTGGGTCCCCTGAGATAATTTAAATACGTCATACTACCATAGGTCCGTTTTGCTTTTAATACACATGTACACTGTCTGGCCAAAAACAAAAAGTTGCCGTTTGGATCTAATAAATAATTAAATAAATAATTAATGTATCTTGTGCTTGTGGAACTTTCAGAAGGGTCAAATTATTGGCATCACGCAAAGAAAACAACCAAAAGAAGCTGAAATGACTGGAATTGGGTTAAAAACTGTTCAGTGCATTATTAAAACCTACAAAGAGTGGAAAACCGTCAGCGTCGTGGAAGAAATGTGGTGAAGTTTTGTGAAGTTGAATGGTAAAATAACGGGACAGTAGAACTCATGGCTAAATTTAATAGGCAAAGTAAGAGCATTTTTACATGGTGAGAACTCACAGGATTGGGATTAAACAGCTGTGTGGCCACAGGAAAAGGACTTGTTAGTGAGGCTAATCGGGAAAAGATTGAACTCTGGAGCAATGGAAAATGGTCATGTAGTCTGATGAGTCCAGATTGACCCTATTCCAGTGCAACGGGCGTGTTAGGGTAAAAAGGGAAATGCATGAAGTGATGCACCCATCATGCATAACGTCCACTGTACAAGCCTCTGGACGCAGTGTTAGGATCTGGGCTTGCTTCGGTTAGTAAGGTCGAGGCTCAGCAAAGTTATGTGCTCCAAAATTAAGGCTGATTGGCTGAATGTACTGAATGACCAGATTATAGCTTCAGTGGATTTTCCTCTTCCCTGATGATGCAGCCATATTCCAGGACATCAATCCTGAGATTGATCAGGCTCAGAGTCAGATTATGAAAGAGGGGTTCAGGGAGCATAAGGAACCGTTTTAACACAAACTGGCCACCACAGAGTCCTGACCTTAACCCTACTGAAAGTGTTTGGGAAGTGCCGGATAAAACTTTTAACTCTCCCATCCTCAATAGAAGACCTTGGCCAAAAATAAATGCAACACTGGACATACACAGATATTGTAAGGCTACATAAGGTTATCGATGCAATCACAAGATGAATGCATGCTGTAATCAAAGCTAAGGGCGCGGGGAAACAATACACTAAAGGGTGCAACTTTTTTTTGGCTAGACAGTGCATTTTGTTGCAATCCATATACTATATACAAAGTCAATAAATTACTGTAGAACACTTCTCTGTCTACGAGTCAAATTTTTCACAGGTGCTCAGGGACACACACATGGATTTAGTCACCAGATCCTAAACTTTAGAACCGCCCACATCCATACATTTGGGGTTTTGCAGACCAATCAAACTAAAGGGTGAAGTAGTTTTATTTCTTTAGACAATATATTATAGATTATCAGAAGCAAACAAGTCATGGATAATAAAATACGACACCATAAATATACTGCTTTGACACAGATCTAAGAGGTGTGCTCTAAATCTAACCTCCTAAATGTTCATGAACTATGAGATACAGTTCTTACCCTTCATTATTTTTGACTATTGAACATCTAACCAGTTTGGATGGAGAAGTGCACATTCTTTCAGAATATTTCGGCTATAGAAAAAGAGATCTAGTAGTTTCTCTCCATTCAGAGCCTGCGCTTTAGAGTGCCATGAAACAAGGGTCATGGTGAGAGGTTAAAATAATAATAATTTAGAACACCAGCAGCTGATGATCTTAACAATGTTGTTGGCAATGTGGGCCCTCAGTGGCATTTGTTGTGGTTTGAAGATAACGTGGTGGACCAGTCCTGAGAGCATAAGTAACTAAGCTCTAGCCTGAGTGTGCCAGGCCACACAGTGGCCACTTAACATGTAGAGCCCAGTTACAGACACACCAACAGTGCTTCTTAAAGGGGAATTCCAATTCTCTTTTTCACAAATCCTTCATGAATAAATTATTAAGATTTGAACAAATTCAATGTGGTTTAATGCAGTTCTGGTCCTGGAGGACCCCCTGCCCTGCACATTTGGGTGTTTGCTCTGCTCCCAACACATCTGATCCAACTGATCTGCTAATTAACAAAACCTTCCTGGGTTCAAGTAGTTGTGTTCTGGACAGAAAACATAAAAATGTACATCACTGGGGTCCGTCAGGACCAGGTTGAGAACCACTGCACCATTTTAGACAAATTTACCAAGTCAGAATTGTTCACAATGGTAGTGAATGGAACTAGACGTCTTTTAGTGTTTAATCACACTAAGGCTATTACACTAAATGCTTACAATTACGCTGCCTGATGCCTGAAACATTGTTTTAAGAAAATTTCATGATGTTTTATGATGATAAATCTGTATAAACTGTAATTTTTTATGGCAGAGATGTACAAAAATGGAAAGAAAAGAATGATAAAATCATTACCTACATTTCAAATAAAAAGCCCAGGAGATGTGTAGTGTAGGCTGATAGGTCATTTTGGGTAGTAAGTAAAATTACTGTATTTTGACTGTATCAGGACCCTTGTTCCTTTCATCACCACTGAAATGGTAAAATGGTAAGTTTCTCTACAATAACCAATATAAAACGACTCTAAATGATAATTGCAGCAACTGAAATATTCAGACATTTCAACAAACTGCCCTAGTAAAATCTCACATACAGAAGTGAAATTCTTGGAAAAGCCATGAGCAGCTCACAAGAATCATCAGACCATGTCAGTTTCTCAGTGTTTGCTTAATACAAACTTCAGGATGAAAAACGCTATAAAAATTGTAATACATTCAACGTTTCATAGTAAAATGGTTTGTAGAGAGCTTTCTCTTTATAATTACATAACGTAGGTCATGTTGTGTTAGAGCACATGACACAACCAAAAGTTTCCTTCAACCACTTTGTTAAGGGGCTAACAACAGCGGCTCTGAAGCATGACATCCACTGAGCTTAATTTTTATCTCAGAATATTTCATAAAGATGGAATAGTCTCATCCACCTAAGTTTGAGAACATCTTTTTTATCTCTGTCTTTGTTCCAGAAAATGAGCTCATCTATTTGTGCTGTCATGAAGACCTTGTTGTTTCATAGTGTGACCTCCTCAATATCTTCATCGAAAGACGTGATTGCCCTAACAGCGGGTCGGCTCTCAGAAACCTGGAGAACGCTCTTGCTGGAAGAGAGGGCGCTGCCGTTGAGCCTGGCTGGTGTCTCCATGTCCCTTCGGCGCCCACTCAGGACTCCGGATGAAGGTTTTGGTGTGCTGGGGGAGCTTAGCAGCTCCATCTTGTGGGATGGGTCAGGTGGAGGAGAGGAGGCTGTTGAGCCGAACAGCTGCTGCATCAGGTTGGACTTCCTCTCTTTCACCAGTCCATTCAGGTCCAGCCCTGCATCATCTTCTCCTGGGAGCTGGCCATAGGTCTGGTTTTGGCTGCGAGGCCCGTGCCCTGCTCTTGGGGCAGGTTTACCAAACGAGGGTTCGTAGCTGCCGAAAGCGAAGTCAAGATCCTGATTAGTTCTCTGTATTCTGAGAACTCCGCCTCTTTTCCCAGTTCCAGCTGTGCTCAGAGCGTCCTCAGGCTGCGTGAAGCTGAAGATAGAGGCATTCTGGTTTCGTGGCTCGTCTGAGAAGTCAGAGTCCTGTCCCTGAGCCTGCATGTCAATCTCGCGCATCTTAGCCAAGAGCTGCTCTTTACGCCGACGCTCTTCCTCTGCACGCTCCTGATTGGCTTGAATCTCCTGCTCTCGCATCCACTGCTCTTCCTCTAGCTGTTGACGTGATTTCCTTGGCTCTTCCTCGTTCTGATGCTGGCTTTTGCTCTTGCTGTTCTCTTCTCTTTCCCACCCTATTGCAGAGATGAAAAAGTAGCAAATAGTCAAGCTTCAGTTAAAGATACCTGACTACGCACACAGATAAAGGAGTAACAAACCCTTTTCTATGACGCTGTAGCTCAACATGCCGGGGGCTGTCTCGAATCAAATGCTTCCATAGTCTACTAAACCCAACTAGACTTTTAATGCAAGACCGGAATACATACAATACAATAATATGTAATGTATGGTTAATACTCGGCTGACAGTCATATGTAGAAGAACTGTTTAAACTGAAAGAAGTAGCATTGCTCGGTCAGGACAAAAAAGAATACACTAAAATAGGGTGTACGTGTGCGGCTGCGAGTCATGTGTGTTGAGTTTTTCAGACCACATCATGTACACCTTTATGTATTAATGTCTCACACACAGTCGAAAAGAAGGTCTGGGTCAATGTTTAGGTCTCAGATGCAAATTCAACATTATTCTGACAAGGATTTGCTGGCAGCCGATGAGATGAACCTATGAGAAGGTTCTAACTTTACATTACTACCTCGTGGATTAATCAGAATGTTTCTGAAAGATGTTTAAGCTTCTTTATTGTATCTTTGTTATAAGATCTCATTAGTGCTGTCATTCTCTCTTTATCCGTGTCAACCAGAAGAGGATGGGTTCCTCCCTTGACCCTGGGCTCCTCTCAAGGTATCTTCCTCTTACTCCTAGGCAGTTTTATTTACTTGACACTGTTGCCTTTGGCTTGCTCACGGGGAGCCTGGACTCTGATTCCCCTCCTTACATCTGTCCATGGACTCCTTTCCTTATATATTTTAATTATTTTCATTTTTCCATAAACTAAGCTTTTCTGTAAAGACAATGGGTAGCGCTGTCGCCTCACAGCAAGAAGGGCCTGGGTTCAATTCCTGGCTGGGACCTTTCTGTGTGGAGTCATGCATGTACATGTTCTCCCCGTGTCTGCGTGGGTTTCCTCCAACAGGTTGCCCCGTGAGGTGTGAATGTGTATGTCTGTTTGTATGCCCTGCAATGAACTGGCAGCCTGTCCAGGGTGTTTCCTGCCTTTTGCCCGATGTACACTGGGATACACTGAATGAGATACAGTGAGGTAGGTTATCTGTTTTGCTCTGAAATGTACATGAATGTGTTGTGCTCCAAACAAATGGATCCCAAATAAAGCACATGAAATGACTTTGTTTGAAACGTGCTGCGTGACTTACCATCTCTATGCCTTGTTCCCTTCTCTTCATTTGAACTGAATTCTTGATCTACTCTCGTCTTCTCTGCCATATGTCTTTCTTTTTCTTTCTCCAGTATTTTATCTTTCTCCCTAAGTCGCTCACTGTCTTTCTCTCTTTCCCTCTCCCGCTCAAAGGCACGCTCTGTCTCCCTTGCACGCACTCTTTCTCTCTCCCGCTCTTTCTCCATCTCCTGAATTCTCCATTCTTCTGCCTCCTTTTGTCTCTGTTGACTGCTTTGCAGCTCCTGCTGGAATGTTTGAATAAAAAAGGTGACAGGGAGGAGTGAAAGGAAGAAGTAGATTGAGAAAATGTTAAAGAAAATTAGCAAAAACATTATTTACAAGAGTTCTGCAATTATTCAACTGTGTGACATGAAGTATAAACACATAACTGGGATAATTAGAGAAATATCTCACTGCTTTCAGCAGAATTTGTGTATGTGCCTCTTAAATCATGCATTCATGCCAAGTAATGAGTGCTTTCATAATGTGCAGAACTATGTATGAGGCATTGTAACTACTACTGGGCCAATTTATTAACTACGAGAAGTCACAGTTATTGCTGGTGATAACTAAAGCATGGTATAATGTAATATTAATTATGACTCATTATGGCTTATTGAAACATGGGAAGAAATACTGTCAGAGGTACGCATTCCAAACTTTTAATTCATACCACATTTGTGTTTGTGCGATGCCATTTCCAAAAAAGTTTGGACACAGTGCAAAATATGAAAACAGAATGTAATGATGTACAAATCATTTTACACTGATCAGACCATATCAGAGACCATTAAAACCACCTTCTCTTTACACTAATGGTCCTTTTAACAGCTCCACTGACCATATAGATGCACTTTGTTGTCCTACAGTTATAGACTGTAGTTCATCTGTTTCTCTGCATACTTTTTTATCCCCCTTTCACCCTGTTCTTTAATATCAGGGCCCCCACATGACCACCACAGGGCAGGTATTATGTGGGTGATAGATCATTCTCAGTACTGCAGTGACACTGAAGAGCAGGGTGAAGGGGGGCTAACAAAGCATACAGAAAAACAGATGGACTACAGTCTATAATTGTAGAACTACAAAGCGCTACTATATGGTAAGTGTAGAAACAAGGAGATGGTTTTAATGTTATGGCTGATCAATGTATATTCAAAACAATACAAAGACAACATATCAAATCTTAAACTGAGAGATATTATTGCTTTGAAAAATTGCTGTTTAAAAATATTAGCCCATTTTGAATTTGATGCCAGCAACATCTTTCACAGGGGAAACATAACACTGGTAAAGTTGTCTAATGCTAAAAGAACACCTGGTGGAACATCTGTAATTAAGTACATTAGCAACAGGTATGTAACATAATTTGGTGTTAAAAGAGCATCCCAGAGAGGCAGAGTCAATAATTCATAAATAACAATTCTTTGTCAATATAAACCAGCAAAGAACTTGAGGATTTCATCTTCTACAGAACCTAATATCATTAAAAGGTTCAGAGAAATCTGGAAAAATCTCTGTATGCAGCGGTCAAGACCCAAAACCAGTATTGGATGGTGCCTCTGCATTACTGTGGACATCATTGCACGGGCTCAGAAACACTTCTGGAAATCACAGTTTGTCGCTGTTCCAAATGCAAGTTAAAATTCTATTACCCAAAGAAGAAACTAGATATAAACAGATGCAGAAATGCTGCTGCCTTCTCTGTGCCTGAGCTCATTTAAGGTGGACTGATGCAAAGTCGAAAAGTGTCCTGTGGTCCAGCAAATCAAAATTTCTTTAAAAACTCTCCGGGCTAAAGAGGACAGGGTCCATCCTGTTTGTTATCAGCGCACATTTCAAAAGCCAGCATCCAGGATTAGTGCACATGGCATGGGTGACTTGCACATCTGTGAAGCTCTAATAATGCTGAATGATATATACGGATTTTGGAGCTACATATGCTGCATCCAGACAACAACTCCTAATGAACTCCTAAATAAAACCAAATTAGTCAATATTTAAATTATTTTTACATGAAAAGAAGAATGGTAGACCTGAAACGTTTAATTATATCACCTGCGCTGAAATAATTATTTCTCGTTTATCAGCAGGCATATTAAGTGACTGTACTTATCTTTAAATAAAAATAATCTTAGCTGTAAACAAATAAATAAAAATATCTGTAATTCAGGTTCTAAAATAATGGAATTATAATAAAACAAACGTCTTCGGTCCGTTTTTCCTTCACCGCAAACAGCCATTATGTCTAAAACAGAAGTCAACTCACTGGTTTGAAGCAGTGTTTGCTGTCTGACTAAATGACGAGCAGAATTAGCTTTAATTTGTTCGGATTCTCTTCTTCAAAAGCTCCTCCAGACTTTTTCTGAGACATCGTTCCACCCGTGTTTCTCAGCTTCACAGCTTTAGCTTCCTTCAACGGTGAACCGCCAGCGCATGTTGTCACATGGATTTCATTTTTTAGCAAGCATGCGTCATAGCCCAGTTAGAACTTAAATATACATTTATTATTCCCCTTTTAATAATTATTAAAATGTCTTTTTAAATTCTTAAAGTTCTTGTGCATTTTGTAAGCTTTTGTCTGTTCTACGACAAAAATAAATAAATAAATAAATAAACCTCGTCGCTGTTGTCAGTCGACTTGAAGGTTCTCAGTCGACTCAAAGGGTCTCCGACTGACGATTCGACTAGTCGACTTCTAGAGGGCAGCCCTACTTTGTTCTAGTTTTTAATTTTTTTTTAATTAAATAAATGATTTGAATGATTTGCACATTATGTTCTGTTTGTATTTACATTTGTGTCCCAAGCTTTTTGGAAATAGGGTTGTAAATTCAATTGTTTTGCTTTCTAGTTAATCAAAATGCAAATATTTCTTAAAAAGATCTGATTTATTGAAATAGCCAAGATACTGCAAGTGTAGTCTATCCAAATGTGCTATAGGCTTTTATAAAGCTGTGCTAGTGAGTAAAGAGACCATCCTCACCCTGGGATTATCCCTAATCCAGAGCTATCTTTAACCCAGGGCTATGTTTCATGCAGCAGGATTAATGCTTTAACTGGGCTACTGGTTGTGCGCTGGATTAACTAGGTTACATGTTAATTTCTACCAAATAAGATCAGTTTGTTTCAAAGTAACACTGCAGGCTGAACTTTAACTTAAAGTTGTATGCTGAAGCACAGACTAGAGTTAATGAAAGGAAAAGCGTCTGTGTTTTGACATGCGTTTTGGGATGAAACAGTGTCGCATGCTGGGATGCAGAACGGCATGCACTCGCGTCCAACCTTTTTCATCCTCTGATTCAGATTCAGAGCAGGCCGTCGGACCTGTGAATCAACGGTGAATGAAATAATCAACAGCTTACAGTCAATGCATCGTCTTAAGAGTACAGGTTAGCATTTGTTCCTGTTCTAAGTGACAGAAATGGGTGAAGAGAATGTGCGATGTACATATGAAACAGAATTGACATAAAGAGAAAAATATGAAGAAAAGATCTATTTCATTGACTCCAAGCTCTCATATTATGCAGCTGTACTCTGCAAAGTCCGGGATCTCCATGACCAATGTTGGGCATGCCTGGCATAGACTGCTGAAAAAAGTCAATGCTAAAGTAGGCATTCTTCTTAGCATCTCTGAACCAATCAGCATGCTTGTTCCAACATCTAGGCTGTTGATTGGCTGTCTAAATTATATTCTGTAGACATGTTATTAAGGTCAATGCCCCTTAATCTGGAATCTGTAGACTATACCTGGCTATACCTATACCTGTAACTATACCTGATTCCTGATTGGTCCTGGAGGAACGTTGTTTCGTTTCACTGTGTACGGTACACCACTGTATATGGTTGAAATGACAATAAAAAACTACTTGACTTGACTTGACTTGACTTCCAGCACCTCACATACATTTCTGGTTCAAGCCACACCAACATTTAGGGAGCAATTTCAGTATGTGTGATTAGGGAATCAAAGCTAAAATATCTTAGTGGTATTTGAGCTCTATTTCTAGCCCTAGTTGGCAGTGTTCAAATCTTATCTAATTTTCTTAGGCTTTTCAAGAGATGCAGAGCCCTGGAAAAACTAGGAAAATGCCCTCAAATTTCAAAAAACTTTCTCCTTCATCTTCCATCTTAGGATATAGCTTTTATGAATGGCTATAAGAAGGGGTGAATGGTAGTATGTCGGAAACACATATTCATTCTCTTACAAAATTAAAGATTGTATGTCCATATGGGCCTTTGTAGACATGATGAATACTTTTTGGCTCTTCTTTTGTTTCAGGTCCTACTGTCATATCAAAACCTATTAACCGTCCATTGTTTGTTGTTTATTTAATTTTAGTTTCTGAACATGCCAGCTGCTGCTTTGTGTAAAAAATTCATGAGGAAAAGGCCAATAGAAATTGTGCAGAATTACTTGGAATACAATTTCATTATCCTTCTTATATAAAGCCACCATTTCAGTCAGATTAGGTTGTTCTGTGACAATGACAATATATTTTATATGGCCCTGTTCATTCATGGCTTTAACATCGGTCTCAAATGACCTAATCACAACTGGACAGCAGGATATATGGCTATTTGCATTTGTCCACATGTCCATGTGTCTGCAATGGGTCTCCAGACAGCTTATGACCAGATGTTTTGAATGTTTTTTGATTGTTTCGTATCTTTTGACTGTTCGACATGGTCCTACCTACATTGCTGATATGCTTGTAAAATATAGGCCTAAAAGGAACCTCAAATCTGTATAGTCTGACCACCTGACAGTACCAGAATTAAACATGGTGAGGCAGCTTTTTGCCATTATGCTGCTGTCAGCTGGAATAAACTTCTTGAGGCTGTGAGATGTGCTCAGACTCTTAATAAACTAAAAGCATATCAGTTCAACTCTGTCTATTACACTAATTAGCCTCTGTCAGTACTTTAGTTTGCACTTTTATTTTATTATTCTATTAATATTTTATTTTTTTATTTTTCTTAATTTTAATTTAATTGTTTACTCTGTTATTTATGCTGTTTTATGCCCTGACTTAAACATGTAAAGCATTTTGAATTGCCTCTGTGTATGAAAGGTGCTATATAAATAAATCAGCCTTGCATTGCCTGTCCTTGTTCTTGTCCTTGATTGGATGGATTGCTAACACAACAAATGGGGAAGTAGATGAAGAAATAAGCTCCTCCTTTCATCGCTGCTGTGATGATGTAGTAGACTAACCTTCGGGACAAATGTTGTATGGTCACATAGGTCACAGATCACCTCCGAAGGTCATTTGAATGACTGCATCACAATGTGTCTCCGAGATACACCAGGGCCTGTTGTCACCTACACTTAGCACTTATTATCAGTTCACCGGGGACGTATGCTCATGGCAGGTATGAACGGGGCATCATTATAAAGTCAATGCGCCTTTCATTTGAAGTGTCATACTGTACTAGGCATGTTTACAAAAGCAGGGTCTGGCCATGGCAAAATTCTTACTGATTCGGATGTAAGGCAAGGGTAGCTGAGGAGCTTGAGTGCTGTTGCACTCATGCTCATCAAAAAACAGCATGGGTCACACAGCTGGAACCCCAAGATAGATCCCAGCACTATAACTCCCCTTTGCACCTGCAAGGCAACTCTGGTGTCTGCTAAATTGAGAGCGACTTGCCTTCAGAGAGAGGTAGTCATCAGCCTGGTCATCAGGGGGAAGCTCACTGCCATCTGCGATGGCAGGAGGAGGAGAGGGGAAGTCCAGTGAAAGCGTCCGGTCTTCAGTCTGCACAGCTTTACTATTGTTCCTAATGGGGCCTAAAACAGGCAAAATCACAAACACAGAAACCTCATCAAGAAAGCTTTCATTAGATATACACATGCTAAATACCAGATTATGGTGGGATCATGTTCAATAGTCTCAGAGCTCTTGACCTGTGCTTATACATCGTGTTCACAGTTGTTATCATGCAATGTATAATAGTTACTTAATCATAAAACTGCATTTTAAGGAGATAGCAATACTCTGCCTTTTTTCTTGATGGGGTTTTCAGACTCTTTCTTTGATGCTGCTCTCAGGATTCTGTTAGCGTAAATGTTCCTAGCGTCCAACTCCCTTTCTTTCTCCTAAAAAGTGGAAACAATTGTGGGCTATATGGCAAAAATACAGTAGCACAGTTTTTAATACTTGAATAAAATGTTTTCACAATACACAATAAATATACAAGCTTAGTAAGTTAGAACTCACAGCAGTGCCACATTTAAAAAAAAACAAATTTTCTTAGGTCTGCACGATACTGGAAAAAACTGACACTGTAATTTAGTTTGTAGTAATTTACTTTGATATATATTGTAACATGAAAAAAATATTCAGGAATTTTCACCAGATGACTTCAATATTTAAAAAACATTGTTCGTGGTAAAATAATAGGGGTGAAAATTGAAAAATAGTCTGAACTATGTTTTCTTAATTTTAGTGCTCTATAATTGTTTCAGTGCACCATGCACAAAAGCAGGTGAGCACTGTGACGACTCTTCTGTGTATCCGTGAAGCCTCAAATCAGAATCAAGAAACTGTGCAAGTTTTACTTTTGTATTAAGCAGTAAAAAAGGTAGTAGCATGACACGTTTTATTTAATTTGCCCATCCTGCGATGTGACTATTGCGCACTGTGATGACGATGCTGAAATATATTGTGCAGGCCTAGTTTTTATCTGTTGTTTCACACTACATTAAATCCAATTAAATAGGACTAATTATGTTTATGACACATGAACATAATCAGTGTTCTTAGTAAACATTTCACAAATAAACATCCACATTATGCTCAAAAATGCATGCTGTGACATTGTTTATCACAATAACTATATTGTGATACTGCCCAGTGAGTTAGTATAGATTATAGTCATGTCTCTACCATTAGAACACAGAACCAGTTTTCTCACAGATGTTGTAAAATAAAAAATCTGCCATACAGATTTTGTATGACAAATCCAATTGATTTGTGCTGTGACAAACACAACTGGATTTGTCATTTAAAATATGCCAGTAAGGCTGGTTATTAAAATTCAGTAGGTTTATTAACAAAACTCGTACAAATCCGTATGCATCAGAACTTTTTGCTCTTTGCTGTTGAACTGTTGGTTCTGAGTGTAGCTGATGTGGCATGTGAAAGAGTAATACTCTTAAAGAAATCAATTCATTTTATGTACTGTTTGCATGTGTGCTCATGAACAGCTATTGTGTTTATGTTCAACTACCTTTAGTTTGGCACCGAGTCTCTCCACTTCCTCTCTTAGTGCTTGGGCTTCCTGTAGGGCATCGTGGGTTTTCCTACGCTCACCAGCCAACTGCCTCTGAAAGCTCCCATTACTCAACTCCATGTTCTTCTCCAACTCCTGAAAATACAGGACAAGCTTAAAATGATCACAAATGAACACCTGAACAGACTAACAAGCTAATAACTATAACAGATTAAATAAACAGATATAAAGAGACAAGACCAAAAAGCCAGTAGATTGTTTGTGATGTCCATGGTGTGTTTTGATACTAGCTAAAAAATGTTATAAATATGTTATCCGACAAGGACTGAAGGGTGGAGCTCTGCTGCTGAAACCAGGATGCAGGCCTGTGTGTGAATACATACACCACTTTTCAAAGGATTAGCATCTCTTGTCATATTATTAGCTTTGGTTATTGTATTCTATAAAGTGTATACAGTGTAGATTAAACAGTTTAAAGTATACACCAAATGTATTTTTTAGATATGTCAAGTTTTTGGGAACAACAAGAAATTGTTACAAATAATATACTGTAAAAAGAAATCTTAAATAACCACTTCTCAAATTCCAAGATTTTTTAAAAAATTGTGAATATTTATGGATACTAATTGAATGAACTTGGTTTTCAGTTTATTCTCATATTTCCTGCAGCTCTCTTCATCATTCTCGGCATGAGTAAGTAAGTTCGGCATTTTTTACAGCTTCCTACACTTTTTTGATAAGGTTGCGGTACTATCATTATATTATAAACATTTTATATACACTCACTGTCAAAAAAATAGCTGCACAAATAGTTCCAGAAGGAATCGACTGACAGGAAAGGAAACTTAGTGGGTAGGTTTGACATCTTGAGACATGCAAATGATTCTAGTTTCAGCTCTGCTGTGCATGTGACGTAGGCAAGGACAGACCTTATCACTGTACCTGACTGACCCAACAGCCACGATTGCAGACATTCAGCGAGCAGTGATGCCCTCCATGAGCCATCCTGTTAGTGCCAGCACCACTGGCAGACGGCTGCTTGACGCAGGACCACATGCATGCAGACCGTTATGATGAATGCCCTTAACACCACATCAATATTGCGAAAGTCTGCAAGGGTGTCGTGCCAGACTGTCATGGAGTGACTCAGAATGGCAGCGGGTCATCTTCAGTGATGAGTCCCGCTTTTGTCTTGGTGGAGACGACCAACAAATCCGTGTGTGGAGGCACCGTGGTCAGCACCAAGATGAACGGTTTGTTGTCATGCGTTACACGTACAGAAGGTCTGGTGTCACTCCACCTCCACCCCTACCACACCATCTGCAGGAACTGTGTGAGAATATTCAAGCTGCATGGGATGGATTATCACAGGACACCATTAGGAACCTCTACAACTCCATGTCGAGACGTCTGGCATGTTGTATCATCATTTATTGTTCCTTGTAACCTTTATCTTCCTTCCCAATAGCACTGCAATCCCACACTTCCATCTGGGTGCAGCTATTCTTTTGACGATGAGAGTATGTGTCTAGGCCTGTCACAGTTTTGAGCTGATCAGAACACTTTTTGACTCTATGAGTGTCTGTTGTCAGTAGAGAGCTACTAAATGTTGACAGCTAACAAGAAAGATAGCCAATCAGCCCAGAGCTTCCCAGAGGTCTGAACTTCTGTATTCAGTCAAATACCACATTTTGTTGTTTTCCTAAACAGAAATAAGTAATAACACATCTTCTACAGGAAACAACTTGAATGTGCCATTTCTACACTTTTTTGTGCAATATCCATTTATTTGCTGAGTCTACAAAATGAATTATTGAATAAAGAAAGAATAAACTGATACACAGATAAAATTTTACAGTATATATATTCTGTTCCCAATAGGTTATAGTTAAATCAAGTTTATTTATACAGCGCTTTTTTACCACAGGCGTTGTCACAAAGACAATCCAGGCCAAGCCCTGGTGACCATGCCGAGGGCAAAAAACAAACCATCCTGTCACTGGACAGAAGTATTTAAATTAATCAGTGATAACCGATGACTACTGTTAGAAGCCTATCAGAGGAACAAAGTGAAACGGATCTATGAAAATCACTCACTGTTACCAGCGACCACTGTAAGGAACGTATCACAGTGAAAATGAGAGGTAAATCCATGAACATCAGTGACTACTGTTAGAAGCTTATAATAATGATCTGTTCATATGAATATAAGAAGAGATCACTGTGCAACACACTGTGCAGGCAGCAATATCACCAGGAGGGTGTGTGTCAAGCAGGTGAGACTTTTTGTACAGCAAATTCAGGAGATAAACAGTAATTGTGCATTAAAATATGTTTTCTGTAGAGGATGTGTGAACTTATTTTTCCACCTAAAAAATCAACACAACATGTAATTTGACCCAAACCTTTGCATACAACTGTGCCTGGAGGAACGTCAAACATATCGTCACTGTCCAAAGAAAAACATGTATCTCCATTTTTGTTGATTTTTACTTTTATGCCTCATTTGATCACATGAGCTGCTGTTTACACTGTGTGGAACTTTCATGAAGAATGGACCAACAGAAATGGACCAAAACTGCTTTGAAAGACGTCTGGTTCCATTGACTTCCATTCAAATGAAATGAGGTTTTTGGCCTCTCCTGTAAAGTTGCCATTTTGAAGATACCTGTTTTTCTTTGGACAGCGACGATATATGGATATATGTATACCCCTACTCATCTCAGTTATGTTTTAGACACTCTAATATCAGAATGGCTGTTGATAAACTTGTGGGGGTGCTGGGGAGGGGCAGAAGTAGAAGTGCATTAAAAACACTGCAGCCGCTTTGCCAGCTTTGGTTTGTAATTTAAAAACAGCATGCATCTGTTGTAAAACTGGTTTTAAATAACTGAATATGGGTATTTTTAAACCTTCTATGCCTATTTGTGTGAATGCATGGATGTACTTTGACTCTGCGCTCGCTCTCCTGTGCTTTGGCCTGAGCGTGGGTCAGTTTGCGAGACAGCTCCTCTCTTTCTCCCAGATTCTGGTCATCTGCAAGTTGCTGTAGTTTTTCCAGTTGGCTACGGCAGCGCTGGAGCTGTGCATCTGCCTCTCTGTAGCTGCGCTCTGCTGTGCGCTCTCTCTCCTGGCTGCGCCGCAGCCTTTCGCGTAGTGCGTGAGTCTCGTTGTTGTGCCGGGAGATGAGCTGGGATATTTCGCTCTCTGTGTCGCTGTAGCGCTGCAGTGCTTTCTCGTGGCGCAGCTGCAGCTGCCGGAGGAGGCGGTTCTCGCGCTGCAGCTCGTCTGCATGCACCCGAAGTTCAGACAGCGCGTTCTTCAGCTCGCTGATTTTCAGCAGCCGGGCAGACAACAGCCGTTTGGTTACCAGGTCCAGATCCTTTGGAGGGGCATCTTTACCGATGCTCTGAGAACGCAAACCGCTGGACCGCTGCTGTGGGTGATAGACCTGAGCGCCTGGACGACGAGACACACCTTTGCGCACACCTGGACAGAAGAATAGACAAGCATTCAAACCTACATCCCAACAGTATTGGATGGAGCTCAATCACTCAGAGAACACAGTTCCACTGCTCCACAGCCCACAGCTGAGGGGTTTTATATCATCTAGCTGAGGACTGGCATGATGACCTTAGGCTCATGTGCAGCTGTAATGCTTTTTCTATGGAGCTTATAAAAGCCATGTATGAACAACTGAAGTTGTGTGCATGTAATGGGCACACCTTAAGATAACTGAATTCTAATTAGAGGGGGCGTCTGCATACTTTTGGACATAAGAAAAAGGAAAAACACTTTTTTAATCTAACATTAGTCACTTGTGACATGTGACCTGAAAGGATTTCAACAGTCCATTTCCTCATGAAATATTCACATTACTTAACGGACAGCAGGAATTTTCAAATGGTGTAAATAAATTCATTTAAAAGCAACTAAATGTACATGTGCATCAGTCCTGAGCCTAATTAGGCAGTGAGAACAAAAATGCAATGGGGGAAATGCAAAGGGGGAATTCCAAGCAGGAAATGAATTTATGGTTTTGTTTTAGGCCTCCCTTGTGTCACCTGCTGGTCATTACTGGTAGTGCTGGCCACATGCTGTCAAGTAAGTAGAATCATTTGCATCTACAAAAACGTCTTTCCAAAAAATAAGAACTGAAAAGATGTACATTATTTTTAATGAAAGGGAAAATGTAAAATATGTCCCTTTCCACTTTAGCACAATGCATTACATGCAGCAGCACTATGAGGAGTATTTAAAATGTATTACAGTATTCTGTAGGGGTACAACGACACACTCATGATACTGGGTCCATGATTCAGCATTCCCCTGATATTTTAAACAACATCTGAATGCAGCAAAGTGATTGGACAGTATGCATGTTGTTCCACGCCTTACTAAAGAGATTAAAGTGGGAGGACTGGGTATATGAACATGAATGTGCTGCTAGTGATTGTTGCTGGTAGTTTGCCAACTTTGGTGTTCAAACAATACAACTGAATCAAGGGCATAATTAACAGAATGTCTATTATTCATGATGCATTGTCGCATTTCCCTGATGCATGCTGTCACAATGCATTCTCCACTAGGCTGTGACTAAAATAGACCCTGATTAGGATTAGTATTGTGTCTATAAGGGTGGGCTATTTAGTTTACTGCGCATAAATCAATAAATGAATTCTGACACTTTCCCATCATAAGCCTGTGGTCCATGACCATAGTAACCTACCGCACCAGTGAGGGGTTTCGCTGTATAACGAGCAGCATTAGGAGTGTTGTTTTGTACGAGTGGCTGTTTTTGTACTGTTTCTTCAGCGAGTCAAGACAGTTTAATAATTTCTGTATTCAGTGGCACAGCGGCTACCATTAACATGAGCCAACGTTCCTTTGTTCAATGCTTAGTAACAAGAGATTTTAAATGCATTTTGGTATATACAGCCTTCACTAGAAATTACGAGTGAATTGTGAGATTCCATAGTGCCCTCAAAAGTACGGTTTGGACACCAAAATACACTGTAAGTTTCCCACAAGTACTAAAGAACAGCTAAAAGCTGCTCAGAGCCAATTATCTCTGTGACGAAAGCCTATACTGCTGGTTAGTCAGTTTTTTGTTCATGAGGTACACGGTTTATTCATTGTTTAAGGATATGGCTTCGTTCACAGTAATGACAGATTTGCATCCTCATCACAGTGTGCGTGCGCATGCGCAACACTTGTGCAATGTTAAGTAAGCCAAATAAAATAGAACATGTCATGCTACTATGTTTTTACTGCTTGATACAAATGAAAAACCTGTATGGTTCCTTGGCTCTGATTTAAAACTTTTTGGATACACTGAGAAACGTAGTCATCTCACCCTCACCTGCTCTTGTGTTTGGTGCACTGAAACTGATTATAGAGCATTAAAAATTGTATCAAAAAATAATTTCTCTGCTTTTTATTATTTTTTTTTTATTTTCACCCACCAATCGTTTTACAATGAATAATGTTTTTAAATAATGCTGTTCACGTCGTATGGTAAAAATTCCTGAATATTTTTTCATATCACAATATATATCCCATGGAAAAAAAAGGGATGTCACGTTTCTTCTAATATCGTGCAGACCTATCACATACATAAAAAAATGTGAACCACCAGATCGGATCTGAGCGAAAATTGCTGTTGACCAATGAGGCTTGTAATGTAAACACAGCTCTAGACTGATTATCAATCGGCTAAAGGTGCTTTGCTAGACAATGAAGTATGTTTATGAATGCCATGTTTGGCTGTAAAAGAATGCAAATCTCTGACCTCACAAATCTTAGTGAAACATTTCACCACGTCATGAATTCTCAAGCTAAAGTAACTATTTACAGTACTGGAACACAAACGATAGAAACAAGAGCAAGCATTTTTTGGATCTCAACTGTAATTAGCCAAAGACTTTCATTTCTACCAAAAATGAGGCGTACTTGTGAATTATTACAGTCTTCAAAAACCTGATATGGCGAAAACGTCACTTTCAGACTGATTCTGGTGTGTATGAGTATGTACCTGTTCGGTGTAAGGGACTGCTAGAAACCCTTCGAGCCCTCCCTGCTCTGTGTGCTGATGGTGAGGGAGACTGCGGTGAGAAGGACCTCTCAGACAGTGAGACATTCTCATAATCATCGGAGTAAAAGGAGGCACTGCTGTGTTCTCCCTCACTGATCCGGTCCTTATCTGGATCCCGTTTTGGCTCTCGCGTTCTGGTCCGGGCTCGATCCGATGGTGAGCTCTCGGTATCCTCACGAAACTTTCCATTCCGTTTTCCTGACTGAAAGGATGAGTCTGAATCCCTCCTGTCTCTGTGGCGGGACAGCGGACTCTGTTCTGATTCCCTCATCCGGTTATCCTCAAAAGAGTTCAGAGCATTTTGGGAATCCATGTCCAACTCTGCTGCACTCCCCAACCTACAGCAGAAACACAAGTTTTAATCATACTACGGCACCAAAATGTGAGCCACAGATATTCTTAGGCCCGTCACTACTGATCACTTTAGTATGACTAATGAGTAAATATGTATGAGTAAATAACTAATTATTTTTGATGAACAATAATTAGACAAGAACAAAGCAAACTGCTTTATTAGAAAATGACAAATATGAATCATCAATATGGGAATTCTGGGCCGGAATTGATATTCTGTGTTTCTCATAGATAGATAGTTGCTTTATGCTGATGCATAAACATTTATAAAATGTAAAAGCTGGATATCCACTCGGATGAGCATTGCAGAGAAATGTAGTATTTATTTTGAAAGAATTACAAATGCGGGAAAATTAATAAAAAGATGGTATTTTAATACAGTATCCCAACATCGCCTAAAAGTTCTGTTCTTCAGCAGCACATTTTATATGTCATGAAATAGTGGTTTGAAATATTAAATACATCTAACTACCTGTCTGACAGCAAAATATTTTTAAGTCTCCTGCTCAACTTTTTGGTAGAGCACATTTTGAGTCACTATATTTTAATAAAAGAGGTGCTGAACGTAACTCAACATGATTGTGCCATCTCTATCAATTGTCAGAGGTGTGTTAAGCTAAAAAATCCACTCGAGGTCACCAAGTCTTTCAATTGATCAACATTTTTTGGTTTAATTTTCAAATGTAAGCTTATTTGCATAAGCATTGTATAGTTGCACAGAATTATGTAACAAACAAAAATGAGTCTAATAAGGGTAAAATACTGTAATAAAAAAATTTGGTTTTTTATGCTAAAGATGTCTATGCTAAGCTAATGTAAACATCAGAATTGACCCGGTGCTTTATTATTATTGTCTCAAACAAACAGAAAAATAATTTGTTTCATTTTTCTTGGTGAGGGCGTTAAAGAGTTAAGGAATTATCTGTTCCCTCAAGAATGTTTGCACACCAGAACAAGTAAGGTACAGCAAGTTCACTGCAATTATGAAGTCACTTGACTTAAATGCACCCACTGTAAGTAGCTGTGTCTCATCACCTTGACAACAGATAAAATACCCCAGATGGAACAGATGCAGTCGAGAGACATGTGTATGTGTGTGTCCACATCTGGCTTACACGAAAGCTTTAAGAGAATCGTGACCTGACCTACGCAATAAACATGAGCTCTACGAGAGGATTCACAAGGATTTGTTCTGAGCCACCAAAACCCAGAATTATAACAGAAGCAAAATCCATAAGCAATATCATACTATAATAATCAAATTATTATTATTACAAACTGTAGATTATGGCAAACAATTAACATGAGAATACTCTAAGATGTTTTTTACAATACACAAAAATGTAACAATATTTAATATTTCTTAAGTTGATAAACAGAAAAAAACATAGTACATATAGTGACATTTTGTGGTATAAGCATATCGTCGCTGTCCAAAGAAAAACATGTATCTCCATTTTTGTTGATTTTTACTTTTATGCCTCATTTGAGCCCATGAGCTGCTGTTTACACTGTGTGGAAATTTCATGACGAATGGACCAACAGAAATGGTCCAAAACTGTTTGGTAAGATGTCTGGTTCCATTGACTTCCATTCAAATTCAATAAGGTTTTTGGCCTCTCCTGTAAAGTTGCCATTTTGGAGATACCTGTTTTTCTTTGGACAGCGACGATATGCAGCATCACGATGTCATTTTTGCCATGCCACCCACCTCTTTATGGCCATAATGTGATGCGAGTAATCATGATAACAATAAACACTGTTGTACTGCCAACCCCTAACTACTGCTATTACATAGAGCTGGGTGATAGGGCAAAAATATAATATGCAATACTTCCAGATATTTTCTCAATACACAACAAGTCACAATATTTATTTTTTCAGACATCAGCTGAACACAGAAAAAAGAAAGAGTAGTGCTATCAAATACTATCAAAAACTGCTAACACAATGCCCTTATTCTATATTTTGCAGTGTTACACTAAATTCAGTTAAATTGAACTAATTTTGCTTTCTTTATAATGAGTACTGTCAATGTGCACAATATGTTCAGAAATGCATAGTGTATTGCATTGTTGCAAGACTTCTCGCAATAATGATATATGTTGTCATTTTGTCCTATCCTAGTATCCACACTGCAAAACTACAGTAAATTAGTGTGTACACTTAATCAAAAATGCTTTCATATAGTACTGAAAACATACATATGGTATTGTGACAATAGTGGAACCGGGTTTGGTGCTATTTAGAACCATTTTTAAAAGAGTTTGTTAAAGAACCATACACAGCTGCCCATCTATGCATTCAAACGTTTCTTGGAGTGTTCATGGTTCTATACAGAATCAGAGCCTTTACTAAAGTATTCATGAAGAACCATTTATTTAAGAAATTACTAGATTCCGCATTCACAAGATTACTGTGTTGTAGTTATGATAGCAGATTGCTTTGCAATGATTGGGAATGGTGTGCTTGTATACAGCTCTTTAACTTACGGCTCTCTGAAAATTGAATGCTGTTCCACAATTCCACATTTTTTCCCATTAAGATAAAATGGGTTGGAAAAGTACACATCTATCTACTGTACATCCGCTCGATTGACAGTCAGTATTTCATATACACTATCTCAGGGCAGAGCCCTAAAGCACAAATTTAATGTTGGTCTGACCCGCACTCGTCTGTTTGTCTTTTTTATTCCATCCCTCATTTATCCCATCGAGTCCCATTCATGTTCACCCCCCATTCAAAACCTACTGTTTCCCAACAGCCACCAAACTGCATGTGCTCCGTCAGGGCAGATCCTCAAACTCTAATCCACAGAAATACTGACCCGCACTCCTCTACGTGTCATTTATTCATCCGTCACTCCTCCTACAGCAACCACAGCCTAGCAGGAAGTGGGAACCATTTAACCTGGCATGACCAAAAACACATATCTGGTAATACTTGTCAATAATAACATATTGTCAAGCCCTCAGTGTATCAGTACTTACACAATTAAAAAACGAACTTCACATGTTTACACCTTGCAGTCATATTCCATAATACCATACAGTACAGCTCAGAGTTCAACTAAAAACCTCACGAGTTGATACAGTATTGCTATGACTAATAACAATAATTGAGTTCTCCTTTTACTCGCAAGCTTGTCTCCATGGAGAAGCCTTCTCTGTACACAAGTCACTTCGGGCATTCAGATACACTAATACAGTCTATTACAGTAAGCTCGTTCCCTGGTTTTCACGCTTATTAGCTGTCATACTCTGAATCTCTGTATCTGACAACAGAGATGTTTAAGATCACGTCAGCCTCAAAACTGCCATCCTAAGAAAAGTAATTAGGCCTAAACATTAACATTAAACACAACAGTACACAAGAGACGCAGAACAGCTGGAATCGGAAACGCAACACAGACAAGATCCTCACCACAGATTACACTAACACTGTGCTCTCCGGGCCAATTTCTGACTCAACGAACCCAACGAGTCCAGAACATTCCATACTGTATCTGCAATAGTGATGCTTTAGCTCAGCGCAAGCAGAGAGAGCAGTAAAAGGCTGAGATCAGTCATGACATCTTACAACAGTGGCTGAAGAGTTACTTTGCTTGTTATTAAAGGTGTAACAACCTCAATACACTGAATCTTCAGAGAGCCTTAAATTTACTTCAAATAATACTAAATGCTTTATTAAACCTTTCCCTTTTTCTATGTAAATTTGACTTTGTGTCACCAATTCTCAGTGTGAGTACTGTGATTAGATGAGTGCACTGATGTTCAACGCAATTTTCAAAATTTTGGAAGGCAACCCCTTTCTTTCATGCTACAGAAATTTTAATAGTAGTATGACTATGTGTAGCTAAGGCCTATAAAGTACATCACAATTATTTATTATTTATTTCTGCGTTCAAATTTCCTTAAAAATGCTGAATCAAAATTGGGAGTGCAATAAAAGGCTCATTGGAAAACGCTATACTGCAATAATGCATATCATGCGATCCTACTTGACTATGGCACAGAAGTTTGCAAGTTGGGTAAAGTAGGCTTAGAGTTAAGATGTAATGTCTGATGTATATTCTTTTGAATTTGTTTGCTCAAAATTGCAGTTCTTAACAAAAATCTAGGAGTTTGCTAGGATACTTAGCCTGTGTTCAGACTCCAGGCAAATCAGATTTTTTTTTAGATGACTGTCTGTGCCTTAATTAAGTGATCAGATCGGATTTGTGTGTCCAGACATCAACAAGCTATCTGCATGGTTTGCTGTGTGTCAGGAACTATATAGCCAATCTCAGCACTTTCAACACTCTGGAACTGACATTTGCATTGTTTGTTGCATTGCAAGTGATGCAAAAGGCGGTTTGAAGTCCAATTCCACTAGCCAGAGCGTCAGGACTGAGACGCATCTACAAAAAATGTGATTGAAATGGCATCTTAAAAACCTCCAAAAGTGGTTCAGATATTTGCAAATCAGATTTCATGTGGCTTTTTGCTGTTTAGACTATCAAAAATCACCCTGGATACAATCTGGACATGCCAAAAATTAGGTGCTAGCAGTCAGAACAAGGCCTAGTTTAAGTTAATGCTCAGTATCAGACTCCAATTTTACACTGATTTAATTCTGCTTTTGTGATGTAATGATGCTGACATTTCTGCATTGTGGGTTAAAACTGGGTGGACATACGGATATACCGGATATACACATTTGTTATATAAGGTTTTAGCTTATTATGGGGCAGTTCAGATCTTTGAATTTTGTTTATAGCTTAAGCGCAGTTTCGTAAGACTGCTTAGACTCACTACTGAACAATATTTTGTTGTGAAATCAAATCTGGAGCTTTCTGAGCCATACAACTTTGTGTAGTATGAGTTCTGCAGGATCAAGACATTGTCAACACACAGAATAAGAAAATCGAATCGCCTCTAGACCTTAAAAACAGCTGAGCGTGAAAATATGTGTATTGTTACATGCCTACACAATAATAGGTGTGGGAGGGTGGGAATATAAAAAGGTCCTACAATATTTTGTGATCTCACACGATTTTTTAGGCTCAAAGGAAAACTTGACACGCTTATAGTTACTCAGGAATCCACTGCCCCTGACATCCGTATATCGCAAGTTCTTGCAATCCTTCCTGCTTTACTCAAAGTAGTTGTTTTTATTACTCTAGGACCCAATGTTCAAACTGTATTTATATAATTAGCATCCATGTATCTATATAATACTACCAGGCAAAATATTACAACACTATGCTGTATCGATCTCCCTTCCCCAACCCCTTCCTTACCCCTTCAGTCCAACCTAAGAAAACCTCACACAGTTCGTATTTTGGGGTCTAAAAAGCCTGCTCACATACAAAATATCACAATACTATGGTGTATCGATCCCCTCCCCCAACTCCTACTTATTAACAAAAAGCCTCTCAGTTCAACCCAAGAGAGCTCATGCACTTCTTTTTTTGGGGTCTAAAAAGCCTACTCACTTATTATATATTGATACTTCACATCGCGTCCTGATACGATATCACCATGCAAAATATCACAATACTATGCTGTATGCCTTATGCACTACTCATATTTGCACAGTCTATTACTGCACTATTCTTACCTGCACAGTTACTGTACATACTCTATGTAAACTCACTGTCATGTTATCTATTACTCTGCATATGTACCATACTTTTACATACATCCTCTCACAGTACATACATGTATTCACTCCAATCACTCACACACACACACACACATATATATGTGTGTGTGTGTGTGTGTGTGTGTGTGTGTGTGTGTATTATATTTATAGTTGTAACAACATGTATTTTTCTACCACTCCATTGTCCATTATTGTACATATTGTAACCTCTGCATCGCTTTCCTGCACTTTATATGTAAATTATACTGTATTTTGCACTTCTGGTTAGATGCTAACTGCATTTCATTAGCTCTGTACCTGTACTCTGCACAATGACAATAAAGTTGAATCTAATCTAATCTAATCTAATCTAATCTAATCTACTCTACTCTACTCTACTCTACATCAACCCCCCTCCTCCAACCTATTAACATAAAACCTCCCAGTCCATCCCAAAGTAGGCTCAAGCACTTCATATTTTAGGGTCTAATAAGCCCCCTCACTTGATATATATCAAGACCTTCATGACTAGTATCGCACTGGGCAGAGCAGGGCATACAAACCATTTGAAGGGAGAAGGAAAGAACCACCATCACACAAACAAACAGACGACCTTCTGTTCCTGACAGACCAAACACAGTGCCATTAAGAAGCAGCCTGCTGGATAAAGAACTCTATGACCAAGAAAGCTGTCAGCCAGACAGTGTATACCCTGACATTAGCTAGAAAATTGTCCTTCTTGACTGTTGTAGATATTAGGCTAACGTAAACGTGTACAGCAAAAAACACTTAAACAAATGTAGTTATATGTCAGCTCACAAGAAGATGCTAACTAGGTTAACTTACAGCGAGCTACAGGTGTCAAAACAAAAGAGGCGCCATTCCTCACCGTTTCCATTTTAACGCTATATATGAAATTAACCACACAGAAATGTGTTAAATTACACGATAATTTATTATAAGAGGTAAATAGCGAGTACTAATGTTTACTTGACATGTATTTAGCCACAAACATAAAAGATAAAGGCTAGCTAACCTTGCTAACCAGCTTGTCTACTCACGAAGCCAGTTTCTTGTTTGAGGTTTCCCGTTCCACCTTAAATGGTGCAGCAGTTACATCCTGGCGCCAGAACGTAACTGCTGCACCATTTAAGGTGGAACCTGTAAACTCGAACAAAAACATACAACTGCATCACATGCTAGCTAACAACACCCAACACACATCCAACAAGTTTTCAGCAACACGCATATTGTAAGAGAAATAACATTATTCCCCACATTTACCGGTTTCTTCCTAGGTATCCATGTTTGTTCCTTCGACATGGATAATCAGCAGAGTGGCCGTTTCGGCTAAGGAGCTAACTTTGCTAGCCAGCTAGGATTATTTTAAACGTGGCTAGCTAAAGCATTATAACCAGCTTGAAAAAAGTCCTGCGCTTAACACGGTTTTACTCTCATAGTGAACAAAGAGAGAAAGATATCGACGACGGGCAACTGTCTACTGATTAAACGACTTTATCTGAAGACTATCCAGGCGACGGCAGGGTCTTTATTTAGCCAGAAAAGGCGACGACGTAAAGCCATCAAGCTCCGAAACAGCGGCTGTAACAGCGACGCCTCGCCATGGCAACGTCTGCTGCTCGCGCTGAGTTATTATTGACGCACGCGACGTAGCAACCGCGGAAAAGACCAGAATATCAAAGAAGTGTACTGTTTAAATTTCACACTAATAATAATAATAATAATAATAATTACAACTATTACTTTTAATATTTAATATTTACTACATTTTAATAGTAACACTTAACAGTAATACTTCTTATATTTGTATTTTATATTCTTATATTATAATATATAATATTATTATTTTTATTATATTATTATTAGTAGTAGTAGTATTGAAAATGTAATATTTAATATATTTTAATAATACTACTTAATAATATTAATAGTAATACTTATTATAGTTATTATTATGACTACTAGTAGTATTAGTGTTATTACTAGTAGTATTATTATTTAATATATTGTAATAATTATATTATATTATATATATTATAATAATAATAATTGTAATAATAATAATTGTTGTTGTTATTATTAATATTGCTATTACTGTGGCTATTAGAACTTTTGCCAGAGTGGTTGATTTGAAATTTGAGCTTTTCAGATCACTGGTTGACTCTCCACATGATGCTCTCTGTCTCTAGTGCTGCTCTTTGAGTCCAGTGCACATTTTAGTGTTTTCAAGTGGAAACACGCCTGACGCAGCTCAGCCTCTCCTTATCAAACCCTTCATCTTCATGGGGTGAAAATGTTGGAGGAAAGAGATACTAACATTTCTAGAACAGAGAACAGAGGTGGGTACTTACTGGTTCCATTTTCTTAGTTTGTTTTATAAATTTGATAATTTTGGATTTGTATTATTTAAAAATGTCTGTATAATTCAGCCAATGTCAAGATATAAACAAAGTCATTCAGAGTGGTTTGATCTGAAATGGTTTGTTGTAGTGAAACTTAAAGACTCTGATTTCTTTACAGTGGTGGTGATGGAACCCAGGAATCACTCTGTCTACATTATTTACATATTTAAATTTTATTCTCTATCCAAAAAACACCGGTGAACCTACATGTGTTTACTGGGGTTTATAAGTAATGATGATAATGGTGAAATAGTGTTACATCTTCGGGGACTTAACCATGATTAGATGCCAGCACAATGTACCAGATGTCTCAGCATGGAGTTGTAGAGGTTCCTAATGGTGTCCTGTGATAATCCATCCCATGCAGCTTGAATATTCTCACACAGTTCCTGCAGATTTTGTGGACATGTGACGCTTCACAACAAACCGTTCATCTTGGCGCCGACCACGGTGCCTCCACACATGGATTCGTTGGTCATCTCCACCAAGACAAAAGCGGGACTCGTCACTGAAGATGCCCCACTGCCATTCTGAGTCACTCCATGACAGTCTGACACGACACCATTGCAGTCTTTAGCGACCTTGTTGTGGTGTTAAGGGCAGGTGTCGTAATAGTCTGCGTACATGTAGTCCTGCGTCGTGCAGTCGTCTCCCAAAGGTGCTGGCACTAACAGGATGACTCATGGAAGGCAGCACTGCTTGCTTGTGATTGATTGTGGCTGTTCGGTCAGTCAGGTACAGCGATAAGGCTCGTCTTTGCTTACGTCACGAGAGGCCGAGTGTGAAACTTGAATCATTAGCATGTCTCCCAATGTCAAACCTACCCACCGAGTTTGTTGATTCCTTCTGGGTGCAACTATTTGTACAGCTATACTTTTGATGATGAATGTAAGAGAAAATAAGTCTACCCTGTTTCTCATTTCCATCTTTGGGAATTCACATTTGTTTCTAAATACATTTTTTACTGTTTCATTTGATTCTGTTATGTTGGGCAAGTTCTTGGACTGCTTTACTGTGGCTCAAGCTATTTTACCTAAAAAGAGAAGAACAGAATCTGACAGAATAGCAGGACGCTACACATTCCCTGTAGATACACATACCACAAAGCGTGTGGTTTCAGCCACATGCCGTCCTTGGGCTGCATCCTCCTCCCCAGCGTGGCGGTACTCCTTGTCTCGGCTGTTAGTGCTCCACATGCCAACCCAGCTCCTTCAGCATCAATGCACCCGGGAGATGTCCACTGTGCTAACTCCTCTGAGCCACTTTCTCAAATGCTGGACATGCCTGCTGAACATTACAGTACACTCAGCTCATGTCTCAGATCGGAAGCACATATCGGTCCGCTGACTTGATCAGGTCGGCACCCCACTGACTGTTGCCACTGTTGGTTAAACCCTGATAACTGTCCTACGCACAAGATCTAACTAGCTTTTAACTTCCGCAAACTGATTTAAAATGCACACAGACTTTTATTTTGGAAAATAAACTAAGACAAATAAATTAGAGGAGAAAATAAGACAAGAACAAGGCCTAAAATAAAGGGATTTGGTTGAAAATGTTGCTGACATTAAAAGTTATTTACAAATGTATGAAGCATAAGAAAGAAAGAAAAATAAGTATATTGAACTGTGAGTGGAAACCAAGCAATGAAAAGTGGATTTTAATCTGAGGTGGTTCTCCCAAAAAAAACGCTGAGTAAAACACTAATGGACTGCCATTAGCGGGCCAACAGTGGTTCTCCATTCTCTTACTCTTATCAGTCACTAGAGGTCTTTGCTAGCCACCACCCACACTGTCACTTGTTTTGCAGTCTGTCACAGTTCCTTTCATATTATTTATATAATATGGAATATTAAATCAATTAAATTAAACAAACATATTAATTAATATTTAATATTAATGTCAGACTTTCTTACTATATACATTATAATTTGTTTACATTTACCATTTAGCCCCATATTGGCCTTGGTATTACTTAGTATCGGATCAAATGGAAAATCAGGGGTATCGCCCATCCCTATCTTTTATTACTCACACCAAAAGTAGAAAAACTATTGACCAGCAGTTGCTGAGCAGCCAGAAAGCAGGCAAGTCCACTTCCAGCCATACTAACAAATGTTGACGGTAGACACTAAATCCCACTAATCAGCCCCACACAGAATGACACATAAACACACAGTATAACACATATTGGCTGCATTTAAAATTGCACACTACTATTACTAATGGCATACTGCATACTACAGTAGTATGTACTACATACTGCCCCCTGTGTGTAGTATACATTTACCTCAGAGCTGTTATTACTGTATCCACTGTTTAGAGCTAGCTGCTGCTAACGCTGCTCAATTCACCTGAAATACGTTTAGCCTAGCTGTTAGCTACACTCGGCTATTTCTCTCTAAAACTGAACCTCTAAAGCGAATTCATCTTTTATTAAACTTCAGACCTGTATACTTTAACTTTCTGAGGCTCATTCTGATGAAAACATACACCACTACAATCACTATACACACATTTATAATCGGAGTTAGCTGCGTTTTGCTCCCCAGCGTTACCCGCCGCCATTTTCTCTGGCTCAAGCAGGCTGACAGCTGGTGAGGCCGCCGTGCATGATGGGATGCAGTACACCTTGAAGATAGCTCACTGACTGGAGTAGTACACCATCCGGGTATCTTCAGTGCACTACAGATCTTCAATTTGGTCGCATACGGCATACTACTTTTAGGCAGAATTATTACCTGGGTAGTATGTAGTAGTATGCCATTTCGAATACAACCCGTTTTATTCCCACTCCTTATTTTCCCATTAGGCAAAGTTTACTAAAGTCACAAGATATTTACTCTACAGCTAACACTTTGGACACAAATCCAATTTCATAGTTCCTCTGTACATGTGACGAAAAAACCTGATTCAGGATCCACTGATTGCGAACTACACTTCCCAGCATGCATCTGTGACTGGCTTCAGCGCACGGGATAAGCGCTGTGAGTTCCCCGCGAGCCTGTTGGGGGAGTGAAGGGCACGCGGGGCTGGTGGAGTGAGCGCCGTTATTATGGAATAAATACCAGGGGCGCCCCCGTTCACGCAGTATCACGGCACGACCGCGTCTCCGAAGCGAGCGCACGAGAGGGAGAGAGAGGGGGAGAGATAGAAGGAACTGTCGGAGAGAGAGAGACAGAGAGAAGGGGGATTAGGATGGTGATCAGGGTTTACATCGCCTCTTCGTCCGGCTCTCTCGCGGTGAGTTCGTGTTTATATGGCATGTTTCTGACGGGCGCTCTTTCAGAGCAGCGGGGTGATCAGTGACTGATCAGACTCTATGTGTACTGCGTTCTGTCAACAGGCGGATTCCCTGATTTCAGTCAGCTGCGATATTGATGTTTACATCTTAGTCTGCCAGGTCTTTGCTGAAATTCATATACTGTAGTTTGTGACTTGAGGAGGGGGCACAGCGTGTGTTTTATTATGGGTGTATATTCCAGGTTATTTATGTATGTGCATAGGTTTATAAGGTTTAGCTGGTCTCTATAGTGATTAAAATAATGGAACACATGAGCATTATGAGATTGTGGGGGTATTTATTTATTTTATGAATATGTACATTATTATTAGTAGTAGTAATAGTAGCAATAGTAGTACTGCTGTTTGTTATTTTCTTTCTTTCTATATATATATATGATTCAAAAAGGGGACCACACAGTACTCCACACAGTCCATACACAGAACAATACAAAGAGGATGGTAAACATTGTAAGTGTAGCTCCAGGAGAGTTACTATCTATACAGTGTGCCTTTTACCTGACATTGAATAAAAGCTCCTTGGACAAACAAATCCACCACCTTGCGTGGTGGTAGTAACATCAGGCTCCTGCAGATGGCCCTGCATGGGGATGATGGAGCTATAAATACCTGCGGGGTGTGAGTGACGGGATCCATAGATTGAGAAGAGGTGGTACAGTGCAGTGAATGTCTCGTTCCATGTGTGGAAAATGGGTCCAAAGCAGATGTTAATGATTGGCTAAAAGGAGTGACTGCATTCGGGCATGCCAAAGACCATAGTGTGAAGGAAGTAGCTGAATCAGCAGGTGTATGGAAGCGTACGGTCATACGGGTCTACCAGCAGTGGCTAAAATCCCAGCCTACAGGAAATTCCCTGCAGAATTGTACCAGGGAAGGCATCCACCAAATCTGGCCCAACTGCAAAATTCTTTGACACAAGGGTGTCTGAACATTGATGTGGCCTACATCCAGAAACTTGTCCAATCCATGCCAAATCCGGTCACAGCTGTTATTGGTGTTTGTGGAGGTATTACACGCTATTAGGTACGTTTCAGTCACAGGTGACAAATTTTTTGCCTGGTGATCTTAAATATCACAGTTAATGTCCTTTTTTTCTGCTGCAAACTGTATAAATGAAAGGACGGTCTTCCACACTACTGTACCTAAATGGGGAAATTCCCATCAAAGACAGGAATACTAGCTAGAGTGTGTTTGTGTTTGTGTGTGGCTTTTAATAAATGCCCTCAGCTCCCTTGAATACCTCTTTACATGCTCCACTGGGCTGTGTTCATGCTTACGGCNCTACTGTACCTAAATGGGGAAATTCCCATCAAAGACAGGAATACTAGCTAGAGTGTGTTTGTGTTTGTGTGTGGCTTTTAATAAATGCCCTCAGCTCCCTTGAATACCTCTTTACATGCTCCACTGGGCTGTGTTCATGCTTACGGCTCTTCTGCTTCTGTACAGTGCGGGTCATTATGTAACCTGAGATAAACTCACATGAGATTCACTCTCAGTTTTTAACAGACAACTACTTTCTTGTGTAATTCCCTCGATTGTTTGCTGGTCAGTCACGGTTCAAAGATTTGCCACTACGGGACGTTCGGACGGCACTCCTGTCCTCTGGATTACAGCAAGCAATAAACAGAGAGGACGGCCAAAGTGCATGTTTACTATACAAACTAACCGCTTTCTCAGCCCTTCACTGTAAATACAGGCCTGCAGCCAGTTCAGCTGACGCTAAATAGAGGCTTTTCTGCCATTTAACCTTCATGATCATGACACATGTCCTAATCTACTCCTCTCTGAGACTCTGAGTCGGGATTATATTCCAGTCTTATTGTTGAGAGTCTCTCGGACATTGATTTTTAGACCTCTGATGAGTGAAGCGGTGCTTTCGGGGCTCTACAGCAGACACTGTGGAAATGCTGCTTTTTTCTTTTCTTCCTCCTCTTCTTTTCTTCTTCTTTTTCTTCATCTTCTTCCTCTTCTTTTTCTTTCCTTTTCTTCTTCTTCTTCTTCTTCTTGCTCTTATTCTTCCTCTTTCTTTTTGTTCTTCTTCTTCTTTTTCTTCTTCTCTTATTTTTCTTCTTCCTCTTCTTTTTCTTCTTCTTCTTCTTCTTCTTCCTCTTCTTCTTCCTTTTAAAGTTGTCCAGGATCCTGTTAAAGATGCGGGAGCTGAAGTTGTGTTTCCTATTTACCAGCTTGCTTTGCAAATTTTCCGTTCCACCTTAAATGGTGCCTGTACAAGCATTTAACGTGGAATGAAACATTCGGTTAAGAAGCTGGCGAATAGGAAGCCAAGTTCAACCTTGTTTGAAAAGGAACATCAGACATGCCCGCTGACAGTTTGGTTTCTTGAGAAGGGTATGAAAAGTGCCAACATCCTTCAAAGTCTGGAATGGTAGATGTCTCCACCATTTTCATAGCTGCTTGTTGTCATATGTAAAGTTTGGGGGTGTTAATATTAATATTAATGAGTCAATGTTACATAACCGTCTATTTTGGAATCAACCTTTTTTCTACCACTGTGGAATTTGTATTTAAAGGAGGAGACAAAAGTGTTCACAATATATCAGCTCCGTGTACCAGACTCTCAAGTGTACACACAGTTTCAAATTCTATGTCACCTTTAAACAGAATTTGTTACTGTGCCTGTAAGCAGCAAACTGGTATATGCTTCCATTGGCTGCAGTGGAGTTAATTGCACTTTATTCAGGCTGGACTGAAACACTTCTTATAACTTCAATGTAAATAGGTGAAGCTAACTGCTCTATGAGCTGCATAGGTGGATATATGTCAATGTGTTTATTTTTGTGACATCACAAAACAGTGACTTCAAGACAGGCAGCTTGGTTGCCAGATATTGACTGTATGAGCTGCGGAGTGAACTATATGTTAACAGTGTGTATGTAGCACATCAGACCTGATGTGCTACAAAGTGGCTGGAGATCTTTTTTCCATGATACTGGCTCTTTAAAGGGTCAGGGTTAGAGGGATAGGCTGTGCTTACTGTTTATCAGATGGAGGAGTTTATAGTAACATTGCTGTAATACGGGCAGCATTAGGTAGTGGTTAAAATGACTAATGCACTGATTTCCTTTGTCTCCATATTTCTACAAAACTTGGACTTGTTTAGCCGAGGAGCTATTTTTAGGGCAGTACGCAAATTCTCTCTCTCTCTCTCTCTCACTCTCTCTCTCTCTCTCTCTCTCTCGGTCTCTCTCTCTCTCTACTCATTCTCATAGAGGCCTACGGCCTATAATTCAAGCAGGAACAAGCTAAGGAATAGGTCTGGGCAGGATATTTTGGAATTGTTTATTGGAGTTGTTACTGAGTTTATTTTACGGGAATTATCTCCCTCTTTCTGTCTCTCTCTGTGTCTTTTTGTCTTTCTCTTCCTCTTTCTCTCTCTCACACACACAATAACCTGATAAACAGATGATAGATGAACTGGTGTTTGGGGGGAGATGTAATTAGATAGCGTGGTCTCTCTCCCACATAAACAGACACTCTAATTGAGTGTATATAAAATGAGGTCAGGCAGGTGAAGTAAGTGTGTGCGTGTGTGTTGGGTGTGTTTGTACAGGATGTGTATACAGGAAATGTTCAGAGTGAAAAGGGAGTCTAGACAAGAGACAACTACTTATTAAATGTGTGTGTAGACGGAGAGAGAGAGAGAAATAGAGAGAGCTACAGCACTGTACAAAAGTCATGTTCATTGGAATTGTTTAAAACTATGTGGGATTGCAGTGCTATTGGGAAGGAAGATAAAGGTTACCAGGAACGATAAATGATGATAAATTTACACTGACAGGTAATATTTATTGAGCTACACATACAGAAGTAGTGTCTCTCAGTGTGGTGTCGGACCGCCATGTTTGCTTTCGCAACATGCCAGACGTCTCGGCATGGAGTTGTAGAGGTTCCTAATGGTGTCCTGTGATAATCCATCCCATGCAGCTTGAATATTCTCACACAGTTCCTGCAGATTGTGTGGTAGGGGTGGAGGTGGAGTGACACCAGACCTTCTGTACGTGTAACGCATGACAGCAAACCGTTCATCTTGGTGCTGACCATGGTGCCTAATGGTGTCCTGTGATAATCCATCCCATGCAGATTGAATATTCTCATACAGTTCCTGCAGATTTGGTTCCATCAGCAGCTCCTGATTTAATTTAATGAGGGACTGATGAGATAAACTAGACTTGAGAAAGACCCTCACACACATCAAATTTGTATATATATTCATAGTAAACTTAGTGTTTCCAGATAAATAGCTTTACACATTAAGTGTTTTGCACAGTACTGATTGGGAAGAGAGAGAGTTTGAGGAGAGAGAGAGAGAGAGAGAGAGAGAGAGGAATCCACAGCTGATAAAGCAGATTATGATCATGTGAGTATAGGTGAAAACTGCTTGCTGTCACACTGCTGAATGTTTCTAATCTCCCTGACTGTCTGTACTATAAGAACAGTATTTCAGTATAAATGAATCTTTTAGTCAGAGCTGAAAACACATTTCAAACATTACTGACTTAAGACTAAAGTCATCTATGCCTTCATTATTCTTATATTATTAAATCAGACTGAACATTGTCACTACCTAAACCATCCCAAACTTTTCCGAAATTTTACCATCCCCGGTAGCATGCGGATGTGGGCCACATTTGGCAAAGATGGCACTGCTAGCTCACTGTCAGCATTGGCAATATGCTGTGAGCCAAAGGAGACACACATATCTAAAACATGCTTTTGACCCATATGTCCCAAAACAGATCTGGTCCACTTCTGGCACAGATCAGGCGGTCAACATAAGTGCCATCAATCCGTGCTTCAAGAGGGCCAGATGAAAATGGAGAATGTGGGCCAGATTTAGGCCAGAATGATTTTGCTATCTGGGATATGCTGTGACAGTGATCATGTTGTTTCATTTTGTGCAGAACATTAGCCAGTACACGACTAGCACATAGCACAACTCTTGGAAATTGAAAGTGTCCGTCCAGGCTTTTTGACATTTTAGGTATCGTCTGATAGATATATTGATCTATAATCTGTGATCTATATTAGGCTGCTATTGCACAGTTCTGTCATTTATTTGTCATTCATTTGTCATTATACAGTGCAACTGCTTGTTTCTCTGTGCATGTGGCAATAAATGCTTGAATCTTGAATCTTGAATATCAGGTTGAAGATGCTGGAGTTTTCCTGTAAGCTTGATATGAATGTCTGCTCTGTCGCTGGATGATGAACACTCAGTGTCCTGAAGCTTCCTGCTTTATAGCACTTACCATTCATCACAACTTGATTGCCTAATTCAGGTTAATGTTTCCTCATTGACCGTCTGGCCTTTGTTTACGTCCAGCATTATCTCGGACAAGGAGGTTTTCCAGCACAACAGAATGAGTTCACGTTGTTTGTTTTTTGTGTCTGTGCTGACAATAATGTGGTTTAGTGTGGTTTATTCATAGAGGAGTATGTGAAGAGGCCATGGTGCACATCGTAGGTCTTTAATGAGCTTTTAAAAGGGTCATGTACTGTAAGCCGCATTTATCTCCACTCCTTTGTTTCGCAGATATAACAATAGCTACATTCTGTATGTATATGTGTCATGCAGCTTTTGTCCTGCACTCTATCCATCAGTGCCTGAAGGGGAACTCCATAGATGTTTCATCATGTCAGCATAATTAAATGTTTGGGATGTAAACAAAGTCTTTCAGAGTGGCTTGATGTGGAGTGCACCGTCACTGGGTCAGAATTGTGCACAGAGGCTGTGATAGGATCCAGACGTTAGAGGTTTTTAGAGTTTCTCTTGATCGCTAATACACATTTAACAACACAGGGGCCATTTTAAACCTTCATCATGCGCTTTCTTAGCCAAGAAATGTCTTTTTGCAAAATGTCTCACAGAAAAAGCAGTTTTGTGTGTTGTGTTTTAGTGCTGTTTAGGGACTTCTGAATGGATACAAAAAAACATTCTAGCAACTGAGAGAAAGTGTCTCTATCACAGAAAGTCATTATAGTAAATAGAAATGCTAAATGCTAGAAATGCATGGTGGAGTGGTACATGTAGGATTTTGTAGAGTAATATAATATGGAGAATAAGGATGCTTAGTTTTACCACCATCAGTATCACATGTAGAAGTTCACACGACACCTGTGGGTTCACTGGTGGTTTTTTCATAAATGAAATAAATGAAATGTGTGTCGTGAACATGTGAACACATGAAATGTGTTTCATAAATTTTCATAAATGAAATGTGTGTTGTGAACATGGTGACCCCTGGTTCCCATCATCACCACTCAGTCAGTAGGTTTCTCTGCAATGAAGCACTTAATATCATGCCACTCTGAATGTCCAAATTAATAATAATAATAATAATTACCACAAACAACCCAAACAGATGTGTGTGTGTGTGTGTGTGTGTGTGTGTGTGTGTGTGTGTCAGCTAAAAAGGTTCTGCTGGCAGTGCCCAGCAATACAACTTGCACTGTCAGCACAGAAAGAGAGAGAGTAAGACAGAGAGAGAGACATAGTGAAAGAGAGAGGGGGGCAAGGCAGAGACCTATAGGGAGGGAGAAAGAGAGGAAGAGAATGAAAGGATGATGTAGGGAGATACAGGGAGAAAAGGAGACAGAGAGGCAGAGACAGAGAGACACAGGGAGATAGAGCGGGAGAAACAGAAAGAAGATGGGGCAGAGAGACACAGAGATAGAGAGAGACAGAAAGAAGGAGGATGAGGCAGAGAGATACAGGGAGGGAGAGAGAGTGAGAGAGAGGCAGAGACAGACTGACACAGGAAGGGAGAGAGAGGGGGGAGTGGGATGCAGAGGCAGAGAGACACAGGAAGGGAAAGTGAGAAAGAGGCAGAGACAGAGAGAGTATGTGGCCGAGGGACAGGGAGAGAGAGAGAGAGAGAGGAGGATGATTCTCAATTCTGGATTCACAATTCAGTATTAGAAAAATCTACATTCAGCTGAATGAATCATGTCCTGTATTCAAACAACACCGCGGGATCCACTTTCATAATTAATAGAACGTCTGTTCTCCAACAAGGTGACACCACAGTTTTCCATTGCAATATCACAATGCTACAATGCACTGTTAGACCCTTAGATATAGAAATATGAAAATTCACAGATTACAGGTATGTAGTTATTTAATCACTTAGAGCGCTTTAGTAGTGAGATTCTGTAGCGTTGTCCTCCTTACCTCCAGAGTGTGGCTGCATGACTATGGTAAAATCAGCATGTGAACTGGAGCGTTCTCAGGACATGTGGTGTATATATTTTATTGTCTTAAATAACTGCCCTAAACAATGTTATCCCTTAATAAAATATTATATTCAATTTAATGTTATTAGTGTTAATAGCCATGCAGCCACTGCTAACTGCATTGGCTCAGTGTATAGAGTGGTATCACTGCACAGACGGCAGCCCAGTTAAGAGATGTTATGTAGCTCCTGTTCCAGTATTCTAATATCATTGCTGCCCACACAGATTTTATGGACATGCATGAACTCTCCTGTGAATAGGTGTGTGTGTGTGTGAGTGTGTTTCATCCTCTCGAGCACAGAATGAGCACTGTGTTAATGCGTGAGCGTGGAGTTCAGCTGCTTCCTGTTCATTTTCCCTCAGTGAAGCCCTTAGATAGGATCAATATCATCTTCCTGCTAATGACTGAAGAATCTCTCTGTGATCCTGAACCATCTGTAGATGGGAGTGGTTCGAAGTCAGAGTACAAAACACATTGACCTGTTCTGACTGACCCTACCTGGCTGCTTGTGGGGTTCACCACCTTGGTTCACCACCATGGCTTCTTCTTCTAAGTGGGTTTCCTACCTTCCAGAAGCCCCAACACCACAACTGGCTTCCAAAAGTGTGTAGTCCACCTAAAACTATACAGAGCAGTAATGCTAAAGATGATGTCTTAGACCCACGAGCTAATGTACATGAAGAAATAGCAAGAATATATATATATATATGCGTCTCTGTTTTTCATGTACATTAGCTATATATATATATATATATATATCATCACTGTCCAAAGAAAAACATGTATCCCCATTTTTGTCATTTTTTAATGTTATGCATCATTTGAACACAGCAGCTATGAATACATGAATACATTATGAAGATTAGAACATTTCATGATGAATGGACCAAAAGAAATGGCCGCACATTGATTGGAGACACTTTTTAATGTTATAATATAATATAATATAATATAATATAATATAATATAATATAATATAATATAATATAATATAATATAATATAATATAATATAATAGAGGTAACAGCATTTTATAATGTATAAAAATCTGTCATATTTAAGTTTGTTCCATGCAGATGTTATGTTGACAAAGTGCATAATTTCAGCAGTGGCACCCAAACTTTTGCATGTAACCGTACATACATAAGGGGTTCTTTATAGGTTTATAAGTAAACCATCTGAATGTTTGCATTGTTCTTTGTCTAGTTAAATGGTTCTTATCTATGATACAGAAGCCGTTCTATGAAATAAAATTTATATCAGCACCAAAATGGTTCTACTATTCATACAAGTCAAAAAGAACTTTATTGGTACTACATAGAGGCCTAAGAGTGTAGCAATATGTAGTATATGTCCTCTGTATTAAACCCAGACCATTCTGTGTTGCTCCTCAGGTAAAGAAGAATCAGCAGGCCATCGTGGGCTTCCTGGAAGCAAACCGGATTAGTTTCGAGGAAGTTGATATCACCATGCTGGAGGAGCAGAGACTGTGGATGTACCAGCAGATTCCGGCAGAGAAACGGCCAGAGAAGGGCAACCCGCTACCTCCTCAGATCTTTAATGGAGATGTTTATTGCGGGGTGAGTGGAATTCATCAATAAGCCTGATCATCAACTCATTGTAAACAAACATTAAACTATGTTTTATTGTTATATGAACGATTCTTGGTATTTTAAAGGGGCGTGTTATGTTTTTTTCACCCTCCTTTAGTGTGTTGTAGCTTTTTTATGCATGCAAATGATCTGCCAAGTTATAAAGCCCAAAGTACATACTAAAGGGAGAAACTCAGGAACTACTTTTCTCTTTAGAAACTAGCCCTTTTCTCTGTAACAAGGTGATGTCATCTCGTAACACAGTCCTTAATGCCCGTCTACCGGCAAGCCTGGCATACCCTCACACAATGCACTGACACCATTGTAAGAATAACCATAGTGGTGTGGGGGGAGGAACTTGTAGCAGGATGCCACTTTGGCAGTTAACCAGTCAGAACAGAGTGGGCGAGCTGACCAATCAGAGTACACTGAGCTTATAAGGAGGCGGGGCTTAAAGACACAGGAGCTCTAACAGAGCATTTCAGACAAAGAGTGAAAACAGACTTAAAGTATCTTTTACACTATTTACCAGCTTTGCTTTACTTAGTGTACACAGTGCATAATTAATGGACCAATAGAAAAAAATCCAAAAAGTAACTGGAGTAAAATTTTGTAATATTAATGTACATTAAACTTTTGAATTTAGTTTTCTTTATCTAGAAAGTTACCAGTTCAGAGATATATCAAAGAAAGTTTCAAATAGCAAATGTGTTTATTTTGCTTTGTGAACATTTATAAATTGTAAATATTGTAAAATATTGTCTTTTGTCATATATGCTGACTTGTATGTCCACCAGGGTGTGTTTGTGGATTACCAGATTCACATTAAGGACAGAACACAAAAGGAAATATATAAATTAAGTACATAACTTCCAAAAAATAAACAAATAAATAATAAACAGTCCTACCTAGAGCTCAGTAAATTGGAGATTAGAGTGCCCTCTTGCAGGTATCAATAGCACCATGCAACCGGAAGTTCCAATAATATAATATTAAATAGATAGATAGAATATTAAATAGAAGATGGAATCCATTGCCGTATTATGATGGATTCCTTCAGCTGATCACCATTTTTTGCAGCTGTCAAGAGAGATTTGTTAATAATTGTCGCTGCCCAATGAAAAACAAGTATCTCCAAAATTGTAAGGGCAACATCATGTTTTACTTTCAATGTAAGTTCATGTAAAGAGGTTTTATTTCAAGCAATTCTGGAGCATTTCTATTGGAACATTCATTGTAACATTTACAGTGTTACAGGATAGCTGACATGCCCAAATGAAAAATAAAAATTGCTAAAAAATTGAGATGTAAATGCTGTCTTTGGACAGCGCCAGTATATCTACCATTCCTCTCCTTTCTTTTTTGGATATGTTGTTCTCTGTTACAAGGGCTCAATTAGTGATTAAGAATTATGCAGATGTGACAGTTTTATATCAATGAGAGAAATTAACCCTCAGAGTAACTAATAATCAATAATAGACCAATCAGTAATGACTGGACGCTTATTGAAGATCAATATATTATTGAATAATGTTTTCAAACCTGTCAACAACCTATTAATGGGGACTTGGCACTGGCGTTTTTAGTAAACAGTGAATGTCCTTTCTAATTGTAAGGCAGTGCTGACAAATCTTGCTCTCTCAGGTGTAAGTTTGTTTTTGCTCCTTAGTTTTTCAGCCAGTCACATGTTAGTGTGGTTTTTATGATCATTGCCAATCACATGATCAGACACGGTATTTCCTTCCTGTAGTTGTGAATTTTCCACCCTCTGTTTTGACCAAACGGTCAGTGTTGGTTCAGTGTTGAGAAGTTTCCATTAGCTTCTGCAAACAGTTACAGCCTCCCCCTTTCACACACACATAGTCAGAGTTGAAAACATTTCAGACTTTTTTTTTTTACTTTGGATTGCATATGTGTGTGTGTGTGTGTACATACATGAATATAAATATATATATATATATATATATATATATATATATATGTATATATATATATATATATATAAAAGGGGAAAACAGCATAATACTTTTTTGGATTGAGTTTAGGCCATTCTTTTGGTCTGTTAATTTACGTACAATTTAAGGGCAGCAAGCATTTTCTAAAACAGAAAAATGAGTTTTCGTTTCGACAGCAGCAATATCATCTCATTATCTAACCACTGGTGTGCCTATCCCATGTACGTATATGCATACTACTATATTATATGGTAGTACAGTATTTCAGTATTATATAGTGTGTATACAGTGGGGTCCAAAAGTGAAATGCAATCATATTATCAAGATGTACATTTTTTTGAATTTCAGAATTTTGTTTTAATGATTGCTTCAGACTGGCATGAACTTCTTAAATGTGTACAAAAGCCTTTGATCAGTAGATCAAATCCAGCTGAGAAACATTTGAACATCTGTTTCGGTGACTTCAAAAATCGGAAACTTTTGCAAGGTGTTAAAATGATCAACAACTGAACTGTGACCTTATAAGCAATATATATATATATATATATATATATATATACATGTGTTTAGAATTTGATTGTATTTATATTTTTTATTTTCTGGAAATATACACCAGATTGGTCAGTGTGGTCTCAGATTTTGCAGTCCACTGTGATAAGAATTGTCTAAACCAGAAATGGTTTGGCTTTTTCAGTCTTTAAACTGAGACATTGAGCTGAAGTAATATCACCTAACAAAAAGTCATCCTGTAGACCCTGTTTTCTGTTTTGTTCTGTTTTCTCAGGACATTTTTGTCCTGACATTGTCGTGACATTGTACAAAATTGTGCAACACTGAACAGTATTTGGATGCTTGTGTGTGAACACAGCACTTACTGTGTGCTGTGTTTCTGTCTGTGAGTCTTTAGCTGGATTAATGGTTAGAATGAGAGTGCAGTCTGTAGGTGAGTTTGGTCTTTGTACCAACAATACACTTTACGTTGACCCCTGACTTGGGATTTAAAACCTTCAGCTCACATGGATCAGTGCGTGTTTATGACGTTTTCCGTGTTTGTGAAGGAACAGCTTGAGTTTGCATTATACGCCCTGCTACCACAATCCCAATGTGATCCAGTTCCTAGAGCTCCGCCTCCAAGAGTATTTAAAACCTCTCACTATGTTTCCTTTAGGGTTGGGCAATACCACTGGTTTTAAAATAGTACTGAACTTGATTCTTGCTGTGCGCAAAAATGGGTACAGCTTGTACAGTCAGATCTGGCAAAATTGACATTTATTATTATCTGTGGAATGACCACAATATTTCAAATGATGTTTGGAGTGAGAGAGTGAAAGGAGAAGTAAAATGCACTGACTAAGTCATGGCAAAAGTCTGACCAGTCGAGGCATTCCACTGTCATGCCTCTTTCAAACTCCGATAATTCAGGTCACCTTGCCATGAGCGCACTGGCCAGCGTTCAACCTCACTCACAAGATAACACCTCACAGCTTATACAGGTGTGGGCGACCCCAAGCCGTCCCCTAAGGTAACGCCACTTCATAACCAGTTTACATACTGATATCCCATGGCTTTTGGTCTGGGTTTATAGCAATCATTTTTTCTTGCTCAGTATCAAAAACACCAATGACACAACAAAGCAGTAACACGTAGAGGTCTGTGCGAGACTGATCACCAAATTTGTCCCACTCCTGGCCACTCCTGCCAAAGTTCAGCCACATTTGTCCCAATGCCACCTGCAATCTAGATGTTTTAGCCCACCCTTCTCACTCACTCATCTTGTAAACCACAGGGGTGATGGATGCTGGAGCCTACCCCAGCATTCAATGGGTAGAGGGCAGGAAACACCCTGGACAGGCCACCAATCTATCGTAGGGCAGATACACAGACATACACACAGTTTAGCTCCAATCCACCTGACTGCATGTCTTTGGACTGTGGGAGGAAACCAAGGCACCCAAAGGAAATCCCCACAGACACTCAGAGAACGTGCAAACTCCACAAAGAAAGGACTCCAGTCACCCCAGGCAGGAATCGAACCCAGGCCCTTCTTCCTATGAGGCAACAGTGCTACCCACTGCGGCACCATGCCACCCCTGGCCCTTTCTAATCACTAATAAATCATTTTCCTGAAAAAATCACGACTGATGTCAGTCAGACTTGCCTTTAGTGGGCTTAACTATGTGTACCGGCTTTTCTTTAGAGCATTTTTCCACAGCCGAGGCCGACTGACCATGTAAAGGCTCCACCATTTCGGTAGCACAATGAAGCAGGTCATGCACTGTTCACATGATTGGTTGGTTTCTTATTGATTAGCTAGCTGGACTGGTTAACCGCCCACTTGCCCACATGAAATTTAGTCCCACGTCGCAATATATTGTAGTGGGAGGCACAAGTCCCTCTGAGTCATGCGGGAATGCAGACCTCCACATTATAACACTAGCACACCAAGAGTTCTAAAAAAAACCCTTTTGTTTAATCTCGTGTTTTTGTTCTTTCAGGATTATGAAGACTTCTTTCAATCTAAAGAAACCAACACGGTGTTTTCATTCCTGCGCCTCAACTCCCAAACCTCAGTGAAGGTACAGAATTCAAACAACACGCAGATTTACTCACCATATTGACACAATATACTGTGTGCTAATCATGATGTTGGTTTTCAAAACATAAATATTATAGAAAATATATAGAATAGTGCAGTTTGAAATATGTAAATGAGCACTTTTACCAGTCACAATAGACTTTGTGACATGATTCCGTAGTCGCTGTCATGTCCATATTAGGAATTGTGGGGCTGCTGTATGGGAAAAACTGAATGAACAGAAATGTTCCAAGCATAATATGTTTTGACACATCAAGCTTTGTTACATGCAGTGGGTTAGTTGCATGGACAGTGCTAGGCTACACTTTAAGTAGCTGGTGTTATTACACACATCGTCAAGAATAGTTGCACCCAGAAGGAAGTCAAACCTACCCACCAAGTTTCATTCCTGTCGGTTGATTCTTTCCGGGTGCAGCTATTTGTGGAACTACTTTTTTGACAATGAGTGAATATAATAGTGTTAAAGTAGCTGGAAATCCATCAAAAGCTGAAAAAATAGTGGTCACAGTAATAATGCAGGCTATTCTTGAACCATGTAACATTCCTCTCATAATCCATATACTGGATGCATATACATGTTTCAGTGATTTATTTTCTTGGGGGAAAAATCTGCTGGGTCAGCAGAAGACGCCAATGCCAAACACATAGTTTAGAATAATTGGAAACCGACTCTGTGTCCTCTGTGTGCCTGAGTAATGGATTTGAAGCCCGATGGCTAATAATACCTTGTGCTGTCATAGCGAATGTCAGCTGATTATCAATTATCAGCAGAATTTAATTTCCCAGTATGCATGCCGTAGCCTGCCTCTGTGCTTGGAATAATCTGATTATCTGCCCCCGGAGAAATGTAAAGCCACACAGCACACCGGCACCATTTCTACTACTCAGGGTGAGAGTGTAGATCCAGTAGATCCACATTTAGATCACAGCTTATGAGGAAAACCGCAAATATTTTCCACTTACCCCAAATGTAGCAGATCAGCCAAGGAATCTTTGGAAACCAATTGTTGCTTCTTTTGTTTTGAACCTGGAACTAGAAGGCTAATTTTGCTAACAAACACTAGACACTCAGAGAACGTGCAAACTCCACAAAGAAAGGACTCTAGTCACCCCAGGCAGGAATCGAACCCAGGCCCTTCTTCCTATGAGGCAACAGTGCTACCCACTGCGGCACCATGCCACCCCTGGCCCTTTCTAATCACTAATAAATCATTTTCCTGAAAAAATCACGACTGATGTCAGTCAGACTTGCCTTTAGTGGGCTTAACTATGTGTACCGGCTTTTCTTTAGAGCATTTTTCCACAGCCGAGGCCGACTAACCATGTAAAGGCTCCACCATTTCGGTAGCACAATAAAGCAGGTCATGCACTGTTCACATGATTGGTTGGTTTCTTATTGATTAGCTAGCTGGACTGGTTAACCGCCCACTTGCCCACATGAAATTTAGTCCCACGTCGCAATATATTGTAGTGGGAGGCACAAGTCCCTCTGAGTCATGCGGGAATGCAGACCTCCACATTATAACACTAGCACACCAAGAGTTCTAAAAAAAACCCTTTTGTTTAATCTCGTGTTTTTGTTCTTTCAGGATTATGAAGACTTCTTCCAATCTAAAGAAACCAACACTGTGTTTTCATTCCTGCGCCTCAACTCCCAAACCTCAGTGAAGGTACAGAATTCAAACAACACGCAGATTTACTCACCATATTGACACAATATACTGTGTGCTAATCATGATGTTGGTTTTCAAAACATAAATATTATAGAAAATATATAGAATAGTGCAGTTTGAAATATGTAAATGAGCACTTTTACCAGTCACAATAGACTTTGTGACATGATTCCGTAGTCGCTGTCATGTCCATATTAGGAATTGTGGGGCTGCTGTATGGGAAAAACTGAATGAACAGAAATGTTCCAAGCATAATATGTTTTGACACATCAAGCTTTGTTACATGCAGTGGGTTAGTTGCATGGACAGTGCTAGGCTACACTTTAAGTAGCTGGTGTTATTACACACATCGTCAAGAATAGTTGCACCCAGAAGGAAGTCAAACCTACCCACCAAGTTTCATTCCTGTCGGTTGATTCTTTCCGGGTGCAGCTATTTGTGGAACTACTTTTTTGACAATGAGTGAATATAATAGTGTTAAAGTAGCTGGAAATCCATCAAAAGCTGAAAAAATAGTGGTCACAGTAATAATGCAGGCTATTCTTGAACCATGTAACATTCCTCTCATAATCCATATACTGGATGCATATACATGTTTCAGTGATTTATTTTCTTGGGGGAAAAATCTGCTGGGTCAGCAGAAGACGCCAATGCCAAACACATAGTTTAGAATAATTGGAAACCGACTCTGTGTCCTCTGTGTGCCTGAGTAATGGATTTGAAGCCCGATGGCTAATAATACCTTGTGCTGTCATAGCGAATGTCAGCTGATTATCAATTATCAGCAGAATTTAATTTCCCAGTATGCATGCCGTAGCCTGCCTCTGTGCTTGGAATAATCTGATTATCTGCCCCCGGAGAAATGTAAAGCCACACAGCACACCGGCACCATTTCTACTACTCAGGGTGAGAGTGTAGATCCAGTAGATCCACATTTAGATCACAGCTTATGAGGAAAACCGCAAATATTTTCCACTTACCCCAAATGTAGCAGATCAGCCAAGGAATCTTTGGAAACCAATTGTTGCTTCTTTTGTTTTGAACCTGGAACTAGAAGGCTAATTTTGCTAACAAACACTAGAACTCATTAGCCACCCAAAGAACTTCTTTCTATAGAAATACACTCATCATCAAAAGAATAGCTGCACCCAGAAGGAAGTGTGGGATTGCAGTGCTGTTGGGAAGGAAGATAAAGGTTACCAGGAACAATAAATGATGATACATTTAGACTGATATGGGCAATATTTATTCAGCTACACGTACAGAAGTAGTGTCTCTCAGCCTGGCGTCGGGCCGACATGCTAACGCAACATGCCAGATGTCTTGGCATGGAGTTGTAGAGGTCGTCGTAACGATCTGCGTGCGTGTAGTCCTGCGTTGTGTAGCCTGTCTGCCAGTGGTGCTGGCACTAACAGGATGACTCATTGAGGGCATTGCTGCTCGCTGAAATCGTGGTTGCTGGGACGCTCCATGCGTGTCGGACAATCTGTCGGTTATGTAGGTCTCCCAGATCCTTCATGTCGCTGGTACATGCCTTCTATCCATTGCCACCAACAGCATGCCACACAACTGGCATGGTGCACAATACATCAATACGACCATCCCACTTTTTGGAGCCATAAGATATGACCCCTCTCGAACTCTCGAACCAATTACTCGAATTCCTTTTGAACTCTTCTCTGAGGCATACTTCACTTGCAAAGGATGCTACCAACACAACAGTGCAAGTCAGAATGGAAAGCATACGCAACAGGACGACCTTACATAGTCAGTCATGTAACAGCGAGAAGGCCTGCCCTTGACCTACAAGGCCTGCCAGACCTACCCACCAAGTTTCATTCCTGTCGTTTGATTTCTTCTGGGTGCAACTGTATTTTTTGGATGATGAGTATACATCACCAGAACTTATCTTAACCTGCTCAAACTGTGGCCAGGTCTTCATTAAGGTGGTACAGACTTGCTGATGTGGTTTAGACCACAATATGACCTGAATTATGTAAATAAACAAAACGTCTTGCAGCCATTTAGCATTCCTACTCATGAATGTAGGTCTGTGTGACCTGGATAAACGAGTTGAACGTATTATGATATTATATCATATGTATTCTGTATTTTTACAGAAACGATTAGGGCTACTTGGGTGACTATTGAGTTCTAGTGTCAGCAATATTAGTCTCACCTCTCCAGCTCTAAACTAAAGAAGCACTCCAAACATATCTCAGCCAATCAGCTACATCTAGGGAAAGCTGGAAATTGTGTACATTTGATTTTGGGCAAGCCATTCAATTAAAGGGGGCGTATAATGAAAAGCTGCATTGTCCTTGTTTTTTTTTTTTTTTTTTTAGATGAAAATGAATGAAGCACAATGCAAACGCTGTTAGTTTAAAAATGTAAAATCTGCTCTGGGGTCAAAACATTGAAACTAAGCTGAATTCATCAAGGCTATGATGTCACAACCACAAACATAGTAAAATATGGCTGCCTTTTTGTGTTGAAGTAATAAAGAGTGTTGTTACTGAGTTATTGAAGTAGAAGACATGTGATTAAATGATATGCCGTTCCTGTCTGCTAGGAAGAAGAAAGATCATTGTAGTCTTCCAAAGGGTCCACACGTCCAACAGATTCATTTACATACTGTAGTTCATGGTTAATTCTAAGGAATGGAAATTATGACATTGAAAAGGTAGGGTATGGGCCCTTTAAGTGGACTGTACTGTTGTCTTTTTTAACTCTGTAACTCTCGCTTCTGCAGGATTCTGAATCCTAGGCTATAAACATTCCCCGGACTGAAGCACTGTGGCGCTGTTTCGTGATGTATCTTTTCTTCCCGAGAGCGTGAAGCCCTCACTGCCAGCCATGCTTTTGCCAAAACACCCAAAACCTGCTGGCCACCAGCCTGCCCCCCACCACCCACGCACATGTTTACACTCAGAGGATTTCAGAGACCTTTCCTGGACAGCTATTTCTGATTCTCATATCGTTGTTGCTGTTGTTTTTTAATGTTTGTACTGTTGCATGACCTGTCCAGTTCTATGGCGATCACACTAACGTAACTTGGGTTGAATACATGTATCACTATCTGGCTCTAATCAGTGTGTGATGATTAATGTCAAATGTTTGTAAGCATCTATATTCAGTATACGAGTTTGTATGTGTACTTTTCTGAGGTCACGCTTTCTTGTCTTTTGATGGAGAAAATGCTAACATTACTTGAGACGAAGAACTGTCCTATCCATGCTCCGCCCACAAATGCATTTTTAATAGCATCTGTTGTAAAGGTGAACAAGCTTTATGAAACATTGAGTGTGTTTACATGCACTTAATAATTCTATCGAGTAAAGTCCAGTAATCCAATTATGAAATTTAGCTCAGTAATTAGATTTCTCAGTGCATGTACACTCTTACTCAGATTTCTTTCAGATTTCAATTTTTGTCTAAAACAGACCACGGTATTGGAAACCCAGCAACTACGAGGTGGCAACAAAACACTTTTTTGTGTTAAATGAAAGACTTAAACTTTTAAAATTCTTCTTAAACATCTAACTTTTTGAACATCTTCTACAGGATGAAAAATATGTTCATATTTTCAGGTAAAGTCACTCAATATATATATATTTTAAAAAGTTTTAAATTTATGTCACATCGTCTTCTGTGAGTTTTCTGGCTGGTTGCAAAGCAGAAATCCGGTTACTGTCTGACTCATTTAGACCCAGAGTTTTCCCATCATCCGTAAGCATTGTCAGGCGATACCAGGCGATTGATCTCCCTGTTGCCCTTCACTCAGAACGATACCAGCTAATGTGGGTGCCTGGTAGGTGATGTAATAGAATTGTCAGTTTGTGCTTTCTTGCATGCATGTTGAGCTGTCCAATGATGTCGCATTAATAGCAGTTCATAAAAGATGCGGTTAAAATAAACAATGTCGTTCAGCCTAATGAGAAACTGTATACCACAACTTTTTATCCTTAGCCTTATCCATAACTAAGCTGCCATTACCATTTTCCAACCTGCCCAGGGTTAATTTTCATTCCTGTGGGTTGATTCCTTCTGGGTGTAGCTACTTGTGCAACTCATCTGTTGATGATGAGTGTAGTTGTCATGCACTTAAATATTTAAACACCACATGCAATTTGACCAGAGGTGTGCAGACATTTCCATACAAGCATTTCAAAATGGAAACTCAACAAACTTTTTTCTAACAAAAATTCGAAGCAAAAAGTGCAACAGTTTAATCTCATAGGATTGAATGGGAACTTTAACTGTAAAGCTTGTCCGACCTAGCAACAGTTGCTATGAAAGTGTGTGAGAGTATGAGGCAGTAAGAGATGAAACTCCTCTGTGGGATAAGGAAAGGTATTTCACTGAAGCAAACAGGGAAATGACTTTGGCTCCTGGTGCAGTGTTGTCCTTTAGAAGCTTTCATGTGTAATGGGGTTCAGGCCAGAGACCCGGAGCATGATCCTGTACAGGAAACACAGAATCAGATCAAAATCTGCATGCTCTGACCTCGCCTCTGTGTTTCCCCTGCCTACACCCCTGCGGCAAAAATTCATCCTGGGACAAGCGCAGCACTGCACGCTTTAGTGTCAGTTCTCTTCTAACACACCACATTCAGCTCGTTCAGGGCTTGACCATGAGTCAACCAGTGTAGTGTAGTGTGTTAGATGAGGGAAAACAAAGAGTTGAAGTACTAGAAAACACTCATCCTTGGGCTTTCCTGTAGAGTTGGGCATTGACTGAGTAATTATCTAACTTGTGTGATATAATTTAACCACTTATTTAAGTAGTAAAATAGTTCTCAGCTCAACTTTTAGAGTTTAGGAGCACTTTGTAGTTCTACCATTACAGACAGTAGTTTCTCTCTGTACTTTGTTAACCCCCTTTTTCCAGTGGTCAAGGCCCAGATAGAACCACCACAGAGACATTATTATGTAGGTGGTGTATCATTCGCAACACTGCAGTGACACTGACGTGGTGGTGGTGTGGTAGTGTGTGTTGTGCTGGAGTGTTTAAACACTGTGTCCACTCACTGTCCACTCTATTAGACACTCCTACCTTGCTGGTCCACCTTGTAGATGTACAGTCAGAGACGATAGCTCATCTGCTGCTGCATGGTTTGTTTTGGTCATCCCCTAGTCCTTTATCAGTGGTCACATGACACTGCCCTCAGGACGTTGCCCACAGGAAGCTGTTGTCTGGATAGTTTTGGTTGGTTGTTGATTCTCGGTCCAGCTGTGACCCTGAGGTGTCCAGCAGCACTGCTGTCTCTGATCCACTCACACCAGCACAACACACACTAACACAGCACCACCATGTCAGTGTCACTGCAATGTTGAGAATGACCCACCACCCACATAATACCTGCTCTGTGGTGGTCCTGACCATAAAAGGGGTCTAGAAAAGTATGCAGAGAAACAGATTTACTGCAGTCTGTAATTGTAGTGTAGATGCAAGTGAGTGTAGGTACAAGGAGGTGGTTTTCAATAAAGCACTTGGTGAGTGTGTATATATACGCTACTGTTCAAAAGTTTGGGATTCCTATAAATCCAATTATTGGAAGATACATGTTTAAAATGATTCTAAAATGAAATTAATTTCCTATAAGCTCCAAAGAGTTACAGGAACCTGTAAAAATTGAGACATGAATTATCAATGACAAACGGAGCTGTAAGTGATTTCATTATAATGTACAGCATTGAGAATTGACATATAAAGAATTTGACATCCACAGTGCCTCATATTTGAAAACCAATAGCCAAATCTTGCTTATTAAACACCTGTTCATAGTATTTTTGAGGCAACAAATTCCAATAAACAAGAAATTTTTGGCTTGATATTTAGAAACACATTTTCTACCATGCCCTAAATTTATGTTGTTCCCAAAGTACTGTAGTCTGTAAATAAATTAGTTGTTTAAGTTTTGGTATGCAGTTTATAGCATTACAAATTGCACCATATGAGTTATTACTGAATACCAGTAATTATTGTGACAAGTGATCCCAAACTAACTAACTGAAAAATGCTAAAAGTAAACTAAAACTAACTAAAACTAACTAAATCTAAACTGAAACTAANCTAAAACTAAACTAAAACTAAAAAAATGCAAAAAACAAAAAAAAACATTTAGTGGGAGATAATTATATTGTTAATTTTAAAAGCATTGTTTTTAAATAAAGTATACAATAGGTCTGCTGTTTAGGAGAGCTAAAAACCCTGAAAGCAGCCAAGCATTGCTGAGGGAAGCAATATCAGCATATCTGTAACACTAAATGCTCGGCTTATATATACAAAAAGTTAAGCAACCCTGATAAGTAGGACGTGCTGCAGGACCCTCAGCTAAGAAATCATTTACTCTTTTCTCTTTGTTTACGTTAAAGTACTAAACAACCAACGTACTCAAAATGCCCATCGCTGCTTTCCAAACCCAGGAATGAGTAAAAACCAGGCTGAAATGTTCAGAAACTTTGCTAATGACCCTCTGCCCTTTTTGCAGCTGCAAGTTTTTCTTCTGTCCTCTGAATCATAGATCTATATGCACAAATATGTACAAATGTCCTTGTGAATTATCTTTTTATCGGTCTTTCTGTGAACTCTTCTGACCCTTCTTCAACCTGGCATAAACATGTGTGTGCAGATCAGATTCAGATAATATGTTACACTGATATCAGAGCTGTCTGAACATGTCAGCGGTGTGTGTAGCATCAGTAGATGTAGATCAGTCACAAGACTCAGCACAGTTAGTTATATATAAAAACATGCACCCCTTCTGGAACAAATGGCCTTAATGATCATAGCGGGGGTGTGCTGGTGTAATGCAAAATGTACAAGTAAGATTCAGTCACTATGCAATCGGTGTGTGTGGGATTTCATGGCATTTTAGTTGTATCTTATTTAACAGGGACACTGTGTTCAGATTTCTGACACTGAGATCACTGGTTCTTCTATGACGTAAGTCTTTCCTTTGTGTCTAGTGTCGGAGATGTGCCTCGTTCTTGTGGCCCGACACCTGAAAGTTTTTTAAATCACTGAAAATGTTTTTAAAATGTTTAAAATTAAATGATAATCCAAAAAGTGTGTTGTGTATTAAAGGTATACTCCAGTGTTTTTCAGCCCAATCTTTATGTGCCTCATCTCTAGCATATAGTCAGTTACCATGGGCGGTAATTTCCACATACTGTCCTGTGACAGAGAAATAGAACAGAAAACAAGTCGAAACACTTACAATAGAAGCCTGAAGTAGAGGTCTGGACCATACTGATTTTGTAATCCCGCCTCCGCCCACTCCAGCCACAAATCGGGAATATTTGACCTGCTCCCGCCTGCAACATCGATGCTTAATCCCGCTCCTGCCCACAGTCTCGTACAAGGGTAAATGACATCCAATATCTGGCATACTTTATTCACAAATAATTAATTTTCTCCTGAAATAATCACAACTAAAACTGACTCTCATATGCCAGGCTGGCCTTTAGTCGCTCAGTGGGGGTGTATTGGCCTTTCTTTAGAGCCTTTTTTCTAAATGGCTCTTGTATATAGAATTTACAACGGTTTGCTATTTGTTCCTACATACAGAGGAATTTTCCTTCATCAGTTTAACCAATTTGTGCAGTCAAACACCCACATACACACTAGTGAGCACACGGTAGGGGACAGTGAGCACACTTGCCAGGAGCAGGAACACTTGCTAGGGGACAGTGAGCACACTTGCCAGGAGCACACTTGCCAGGAAAAGCCCTATCCATGGTACCCGGGGAGCAATTGGGTTTTAGGTACCTTGCTTAAGGCTGCTTCAGTCATGTCCTGTTGGCTCAGGGGATCAAGCCAGCGACCTTCCAGTTACAAGGGTGGTTCCCTAGCCTCCAGCCCATGACTGCTCATAGCTGATGACAACTGACCGTACAAAGGCCCCACCGTTTTGGTAACACAGTAATGCATTTCATTTATTTAGAATGAGTTTACTTACTTAGGTATTGATTATTTAGCTGTTTTCCACCCGCGCTAATTATGCATGCTGCTTATTGTGTGATTATTATGATTTTATATAGACTGTTTATTATGTTGGCAGATTTTTCTACATGTATTGTATATGTTATTCCGTTCCCGCATGCTGGATTGGTTATACGCCTGCTCCTATGCATGCCATTGAAACTTAGTCCTGCTCCACAAGATATTATGAAGGTTCCCACCAATAGGTTAATTTTGTCTGTGTTTTCTAATTTTGTGTACTGCTGTTTGTTTTGGTTTGTAGACAACAAGAAGTAGTAGATCCAGAGTCTGTCTATTGGTCCTAGCAGTTAGGTCATTTTACAACAGCAGTTGGTGACGTTCACTGTTAATCCAGGTTTAAATCCTGTAAATTCTAATTTGGCAAGAAAGGAAGAAGAAATTTAAAATGGGATGTTGTCACTACAGCCGCTATGGTCAGTTCGACTGAACCAAGCTTAAAGTTAGTCAGGAATAAATCTTTAATAGTCTATTGTGGTAGTCCCTGTTATTAGTTATATATTAGTTATACATACATTCATCATCAAAAGAATAGTTGCAGCCAGAAGGTAGTGTCGGATTGCATGCTATTGGGAAGGAAGATAAAGGTTACCAGGAACAGTAAATGATGATACATTTAGACTGATATGGGCAATATTTATTGAGCTACACATACAGAAGTAGTGTCTGTCATGCAACATGCCAGACGTCTCAGCATGGAGTTGTAGAGGTTCCCATCCCATGCAGCTTCTCACACAGTTCCTGCAGATTGTGTGGTAGGGGTGGAGGTGGAGTGACACCAGGCCTCCTGAACGTGTGACATGTGCCAGCAAACAGTTCATCTTGGTACTGACCACCGTGTGTCCACACACGGATTTGTTGGTCGTCTCCACCAAGAAAAAAGCGGGACTCGTTACTGAAGACGACCTGCTGTTATTCTGAGTCACTCCATGACAGTCTGGCACAACACCATTGCAGTCTTTGGCAACACTCATGTAGTGTTAAGGGCAGCCGTCGTAACGTAAGTCCTGAGTAATGTAAGTCCTGAGTCAGTGGGCTTCATGTACTGAAAGTATTGTCTGTTGTAATCAACATCACAACACCGATGAGGCAAATAGAGATTAGGTTGAAAATGCTGAAGTGTTCCTTTAACCTGTCATTTGTGAGAGTGCATGTGTAAATGTGAGCTTCTTCCAAGCACTGTGCATACATGTTAATGCTTGTTGTTGAAGGGGTCAGCCTTTCTCTCTCTCTCTCTCTCTCTTTCTTTTTTCACTGCCTCGGTTAGACTCTCTCAGGTGTATGCACTAGCATGTTTAATGTAGCACACTGTGATGCCTAAGACAACGAAACTGGTGTTTATGTACAGGAGCATATATCCTGCTGTGGTGAATCTAAGCTAACCTGCTTAATGTTTCTGTGCAAGATAGAGTCATGTCTGCTCATCCTCCACACATATCTCTTTTTCCCCGTCTACGTCTATTCCATAATCCCCCCTTCATTACATGGTTCCACATCAAAGAGTTCTGCATTAAAGAGGAAGCCCATTTTAAATAGCCTCCATAATTATGTGTACATTAAGATGTAAACAAAGTGATTCAGATTGGTTGGATGCAAGATCGTTTTAGTGGTGGTGAATGGAACCAGACGTCTTCCGAGTTCAATGCCTCCGTAAGCTCCCTCATCAGAGAAAGCTCTTGCATGAGAGGTTTATAAATTTGCTGGCTGATGTCTGAGACAATGCTTCACTGAAGTTCTGCCTCAAGATTTTGGCCTTAAATAGAGGTGCGTGCAGGAACTCACCCCCAAAGACAACGTTTATCACTATGCCGTATACAAACTCATAGCGAACATGTAGACTCACCAGTTATTTTGGATGATGAATAAAATGGCTTTATTTGTGTTGAAGACATGAGCTGTTTCACATCAAACCAGTCTGTGTGACTGTTTACATCCCAACCACTGAAAGGCTATACAGAGATTTCAAAAAAATGGGTGGAATTCCCCTTTAATGTTTGCACATGACAGACGTGCAATCTTTGCTCTGTCTTTCTTCCTTTTACTCTCTCTCTGCCTCTCAGACGTATGCCCACACAATAGCCTACGGAATCATTCCTCTTTCTAAGTAGACGATGATGGATGCTCAAGTTTACAACTGTCTATTTTCACACTAAATCTATATGACTAATAAAGATAAATGTTTTATAATAAACTGTATGTGACTTGAATGTTTGATGAATACATACACTCATCATCAAAAGAATAGCTGCACCCAGAAGGAGGTGTGGGATTGCAGTTCTATTGGGAAGGAAAATAAAGGCTACCAGGAACAATAAATGATGATAAATTTAGACTGATATGATGAATATTTAGCTACACATACAGAAGTAGTGTCTCTCAGTATAGCATTGAGCCACCATGTTTACTAATGCAACATCCCAGAGGTCTCGGCATGTAGTTGTAGAGGTTCCTAATGGTGCCCTGTGATAATCCATCCCATGCAGCTTGAACATTCTCACACAGTTCCTGCAGATTTTGCGATAGGGGTGGAGGTGGAGTCTTTGGTGACGTTGACATGGTGTTAAGAGTAGTTGCCATAACAGTCTGTGTGCATGTAGTCCTGGGATGTGCAGCCGTCTGCCAATGGTGCTGGCACTAACAGGATGACTCATGGAGGGCATAACTGCTCGCTGAATGTCCACAATCAAGGCTGTTGGGTCGGTCAGGTACAGTGATAAGGTTCGTCCTTGCTTACGTCACATGCACGGTCATGCATAAAACTTGAATCATTCGCATGTCTCATGGTGTCAAACCAACCCACCAAGTTTCATTCTTGTTGATTGATTCCTTCTGGGTGCAGCTATTCTCTTGACGATGAGCGTATGTTTTGTTGTGCAAAAAACTTTTATCTCTTTTTTTAAGCACAGTTTAAAAGCTGTAGTTCCCCTTTCAATGTAGTGAATATCTATGATGGACAGATCAGTAGAATTGGTCCCAACTGCTCATGTCTTTAGTACAGCCTAGTAGCTCAGTGTTTCAAACGCTTTGTTGTGATTTAATGTTAATTAATTTCATTCTCAGCTTAATACTCACTACTTTCCTCCATAAACTGATTTAGGCTATCAAAATATCCTAAGGACTCTTTTAATGCTGGTAACGTTTTCCAATAAGGACATCCAGATTTTGCTGTTCCGCCTTAAATAGGGCTGCGGTTATATTGAGAGGCTTTATAATAACTGCTCCACTGTAAAATTCCCGTACATGAAGCTGGTGATTAAGAAGCTGAATGCCAGCGCAACAATGTTAATGCTGCACCATTTAAGGTAGAACGGGCAAATTTTGAAAAAAAAAAACTGGAAAAGAAGACTCTGAATGTAACCGCTGCAGCATTTAAGGTGGAGTTATTAAGTTAGAGCAAAGACCTGGCAAATAAGATGCTGAATTCCAGTGCCAGAATGTAACTGCTGCAACATTTAAGGTGGAACTGTTGAGTTTGAGCAAAGACCTGGCAAATAAGATGCTGAATTTCAGTGGCAGAATGTAACTGCTGCAACATTTAAGTGGAGCCAGCTAAATTTGAACAAGACACTGGTGAATAAGAAGATCAGAACCAGCACCAGAATGTAAATACTGCGCAATTTAAGGTGGAACAGGTACATTTGATCAAAAAGTGCTCTTTTTCTTCTTTGGGTTCCACCAAATTCAGCATAAAAATGTGAAGTTTGAAAGGCTCTGTACAGCCAGTGTGTGGTTTGTCTGTTCTGGGCTGCTGTTGGAAGACGACCCGCTCCTATGTAGATATATAGGGCTCAGTCTAAGCAAACAGAAACACAATATTCATGTTCCATTTCTGATATTGGATCCCCCTAAATCTCACCCACTGCTCCTTTAAAGACGTTTTGAGCATACTTCACCAAGAAGAAGTGATGCACACATGTATGAAATATATGGCATCAAAAAAGTTTGTTAGATTACTTGCTTTGGGCCATCTGTGGACCCTATGATCTAGACATTACAATCAAGGAAAGTTATTAGTGCTATTGTGCAAGTACTATTATAAGCTGTTAAAGTACGAGAGTTTCTGATGTGTCGGCAGACGGATCTACATTACAGAAGGGGATTGAACTCCATGTCCTGCATGCTTGTGAATGTGGGTCACTCAACGTCAGCCTGACGAGGAAGGAGAGCCAGAGAGCGTGAGAAAATCTCCAGCACCGTAAACCTAAACTCCAAACAGGTGTACTCATATTGACCAGCAGGGGGCAGTGCATCTAGAGGATAGTCCATAGGCTAATTGTGGATATACTGATGAGATGTTTCTTTGTGTGTTTGTTTTTATACAGTCAATGATAATAGAATACGCATGACAGCTTAGAAAATAAGCAACTCCAAAGGTTGCAGAACACGTTTACCAGGGAACCAAATTAGACCCCAAAACACAGTCCTCTGCTGCCATCCAGTGGATTACTCAATCCTCTGCTCTCTGAGGCCAATCCTTAGTTGATTGAAGTGAGATTAAAATCATTCACTCTCTTTCTTCTCCTTCTGCAACATCATGAAACCTTTTCTTTCACTTAGTTTCAGGTAAGTAACTAGGCCAATTGGTACTGCAGGAATCCACACACTGCAAGCAACACAACTATTGCCAAAAGTGGATAAACCAAAACACCAAACTTGATATTCTTTTGGCTGTAATTGTGTTGGTGGCTGGAACGGGATGTATATATATATATATATATATATATATAGATAGATAGATAGATAGATAGATAGATAGGTAGATAGATAGATATATGCTAATTTCACCTACATTTTATCTGCAAGTCCTAAAGGTTACAGATTACAGATATGTAACATTGGATGCTTTTCCTCAATAAATTATTAACCAAGTCTAATATTTTTGTCTCATCTGTTTAATTTGGTTCTCCTTATCTACTTCTAAGGCATGTGTGAAAATCAGATGACGTTTTCGGGTAAACTGTTGCAGAAATATAGAACATTTTAGAGGGTTCACAAACCTCCAAGCATCACTGTAAACACAAACATACAATCATTGTTTCCAAAAAAGTTGGGACTGTGTGCTACATTTATTTAAATAAGAACAGAATGCAGTGATGCGCAAATCATTTACACCCTGTATTTAACTAAAAATAGTACAAAGAAAATATATCCAATGTCGAAACTGAGAAATTGTGTTGATTTTTTATACATAGATGATCATTTTAAATGTAATG
>CM067492.1:27962483-27990657 GCA_034552555.1 Semaprochilodus insignis
CAAAGACCATAGTGTGAAGGAAGTAGCTGAATCTGCAGGTGTATGGAAGTGTACGGTCTACCAGCAGTGGCTAAAATCCCAGTCTACAGGAAATTCCCCTTGGAATTGTGCCAGGGAAGGCATCCACCAAATCTGGCCCAACTGCGCAATTCTTTGTTGAAGGAGTGTCTGAACATTGATGTGGCCTACATCCAGAAACTTCAATGCCAAATCCAATCAGCTGTTATCCGTCATGTGGAGGTATTACATGCTATTAGGTATGTTTCAGTCACAGGTGACTCATTTTGTGTCCGGTGAGCTTATAAACTACTTATAAAATAATTTTACTTGCCAAGATGTCATTGTTTTCAGTGTACTTATGAAGCGCTAGAAAGCCAACACCCAGTTACCCACAGGAAAGACTGAGAACAAACCACAGGGCCTTACAATCAAATCTCAGTAAAGGGTTTATTGAAGGCTTGTGAGCTATTTGGATTTTGTTACATTAGAATCAGAGCATATATATAATTTTATGTGCATCTGTAAGCAGAAAATAGCGTATCACCTTTCCTTTCATAAACCCTTTATAGATACCAGCATGTAAACATTTCTCACACAACTGGAAAAAAGCATATCGTCAAGCATGTTGTACTTTGTACATTTTTGTACATGGAGAAGAAATGAAACAATGAAACAATTGCACACAGTGTGAAATTGTCTGGTGCTTTCTAGAACAGAGGTATTCAACCAGGTTGAAGTGCTGCATAGCAGGAATATCCACTAAAGCATGTATGTATGCAACCTCTACTGTGGCACTGGAGGCTAATATCTACTAGGAGGGTACTTGCTTGCCAATAAAATACACTGTATGCCACACACATGCCCTAGCCCTAGAACATGGGTGTCCAATCTTATCCGCGAAAGGCCAGTGTGGATGCAGTGTGTTTTCATTCCAACCAAGCAAGAGATCTGATCAGCCATCTGAAGACTGAGACAGACTGGTTAAACAAGTGGAGTTAGGTTTACTCCAGCTTGTTTGGAGTGAAAACCTGCAGCCACTCTGTCCCTTTGCGGAAAAGACCGGTCGCTCCTGGTCTGGGCCATCATGTATAGTTTCTCAGCCTTTGTACTGTGAAAGCTGAATATCAAAGCCTGATTAACTCCAGAAGCAACACAGTGTGCATCACAAGCCTACACTGCTCCACAACCATGACTATTCCACACCGGATGCCACAAACGCACCTGAATTAGTTTTTTATACTAATTAATTTAAATACATTTACATGCAAACTTAATGGACTTTATGCGTCCATAATTTGAACACAGCTATTGTCTATTAACTGTTTGAAAGAGCTTTTGATTCCTCAGTTATCCCCCTTATCAGTCCAACAGACTGTAAAATAGCTGCTACTCAAACTATAGCTAGTCTAGATAGTCTAATATAGATAGTCTACTGCCCTGAGTATAGACCTAGCTAGTAACCACTAACATGCTGCTAGCATATATTTTTTGGCCCAGTGTGAAAGACTACTTACATGTTTGGTGAGTGTGTTGACGTGCTGTAGTGTGGTTACTGCGTCCGGATTGATTAAAGATCATATATATAGAGCAATATATAGAATAATATAGAATTTGGCCATACATTGGGTCAAATATTAAACAACCCCTGCAGTAAGGCTAATTCCTACTAGTGCCCCTGTGAGGATTCCAATAATATGTTAGTTAATAAGCTAGTACTGGTGCACATTAACATTGTTTTGGCTCTAGACTAAACAAGGTTTGTTGAAGCTTGTAAAAGATGTTTTGTATGTTTTACTTACACTTTGATGACAAGTTAAGCAACTTAACTGTGTCTAGATTACCAAGGGGGGAAAAATCCAATTTTTCCATGGGCGGTTTAACTACTTTCTTCACCTAGGTGCATAAGACTGTAATTCATTGATGTTTTTGCTGCTTGACATAAAAATGCTGTAAATGTACATGCTGGAAGTGCCAACTAGCAACCAACTTAAAACACCTTCTTAAGTGGGCCCGCGCCTGCTTTGTTTCCAACTAAAACCTCAAATGCAAATTACAGCACTAGTACAGTACTTGCAAAGTAAGTACTAGCATGATGATACTGTCAAAATAGAAGGAACTAAAAATTACAGACTAAGTATTTTTTAGTTTCTATAAATGATCAGACTTTCTCTGAAGGCCTAGTAGGCCTCAGGCGTTTCCCTATTAATATATATTAAAATTACTGTGTAACTGCTGAAACCTACAGTCCCATTACAATGCACACATGCAGCACTTGGTTGATTAGCTCTGTTTTGCAGCTTCAGAAAGCTCTGGGGTGATGATTGCCAGGTTGCAGAGACGTGAGAGAAAATGCAAAACTGGTCTCGGAAAAGCAAATAAATGCACCATCATCTACCATCACCAGCAATTCAAAGGAAAACAGAGAAACGACACACTTGAAGGAAATGAGCCATCAGTCAGTTTGAGCTAAAAGCCTAGTAGAAGCACTGCTAGAGCACACACAGACAGGAAGTCCACTTTGGGGAAGGGGAGGGGTCACACACTGCTTCTGGGTCACCCGAGGGTCGTTACCTTGGCAGCGGCCTGCTCCTCTTCCACACCGTCCCCAATAACAACATACACTACCTTCCTGCCAAACCTTTGCATTACGCGCTCAAAGCAACTCTCTTTGCCTGCAATATAAACAGGGTCACATGTCAGAGGATGAAAAACTCGTGTGAGGTTACCTGGCTGGCCGCGTGCTCCTCATCGCGCCCATCGCCAATCACTACATATGTAATGTTAGTGCCAAACCTGGACACTATACGCTCAAAACAGCTCTCTTTACCTGCAAAAACATGGCAGTGGCTTTTAAGATCGTACACATACATACCACCGACTAGAGATGAGACAGTTTCTGGTCATGGTTTGTCCAAAAGTATACAGACACCGCTTTTTTGTTAGTGAATTCAGCTCATTTAAAGTGCAACCTTTGCTGATAAACAAATCTATATAATCTCCATTAAAAAGATTTCACAATAGAATAGAGCACTCTGGAGGTCACCATGCCCACAGCCAAGCATGAACTAGAGGGGTATAGGGCCCTTCAGCACTGGAGCAGTTGAACCGTCTTATCTGTAGTGATGGAGCTCCATTCACTACATTTAGGGTGAGCTGGAGTGATCCAGAACTAATTGACGGACATCAGTATCTGCCCTCGGTAATGTTCTTGTGATTGAATGCAATCAAATCCTTACATGAATTTTCCATTATCAGGCCTTCTCAGAGAAATGGAGAGAGCAAAGGATTGAGAAAGTATTCCTATTCCTATTAATACTATTGTTTTTGGAAGAAACGGAGCAGGTGTCTACAAACTTTTGGACATACTGTGTATCAGTTATTAGTTTGGATAATACATTATTGCGTAAACATACTGATAATGTTTAAAAAGCTCCAATCAAAATCAAAATGGGTTCACCACAAGTATTATATCCATTAGTTTTTCACTGAATCTCAAATGTCTTTCTACAAACCCCATTTTTGGAGCAGTTGGGACATTTTGTATGATGCAATAAAAACAGGAATCTGTGATTTGTTAATTCTCTTGAGCATTTCCTCTACCGACATACATACAAAGAAATGACTTCCACTGTTCACTGAGCAGCTTGATTGTATTTTGTATGTTTCTAAAAGGTTTAGAATTTGATGCCTGCAAAACATTCAGGACAAGCTGGGACAGATGTTTACTGTGTTACACCGCCTTGGCTTGGGAACTGAGAATACTGATTGTTACAGTTTTGCAAGTGAACTTTTTACCCATTCTTGCTCGATACAAGACTGGATTCTCCTCTTCATGACACGTTGTACATTTTCAATTGGAGACAGATCTGGACTGCAGGCAGGGTAGTCAAGCACACATATTGTGTGTCTAGAAAGCCACTCAGTTGTAGCACATGCAGCATGAGGCCTGCCATTGTTCTTCCAAAATAAGCATGGGACTTCCAAGACGTCATTTTGATGGCAGTTTATGTCTCCCCAGTATCCCAGTATACACCTCCATGTCAGTGGTACTCTGACACATATGCAAGTCACCCATGCTGTGGGTACTGATGTCCACCATACCATGGCAGATGTTGGTTTTTGCACCTATCACTGGTGAAAGTCTGTACGGTCCCTTTCCTCTTTGGCACAAATAACTCGTCTGTTTATCCCCAAAACAAGCTGAAATGTGGACTCATTCATTTGACCTCTGAGATGAGCTTGGGCCCAGAGAACTCAGTGGGGTTTCTGCATCTAACTGATTTAAAGCTTTTTTCTTTAGACCGTTTTGAGTTGTATTTCTTGATGGAGCAGCGGACTGTTTTACGTAACAACAGTTTTCCCAAGTATCCCCAAGCCCATGTGGCTGTATTTAATACTGTAGCATGGCGGTTTCTCATGCACTGCAGGCTGAGGGCTCGGAGGTCATGCACATTTAACAGTGGTTTCCGGGCTTGGAATAAAGATTCAGGAGAATGAACAGATCAGAGATTCTTGACTTTACTGCGTTTTACAAATTGTGCCAACTTTCCTAAAAAGGGGATTGTAATACAAAAATATCAACTACTTCTGCCTGCATTGTCTTGACTCTTCAGCAGTATGATTTAGTGCCACCGTGCCTTTATAAAGAGGAATGATTTTCCCAACGTTTCTACATAATTTAATGGTTATTATGTAGACTAAGTCACTCAGTGTGGTTTGGTGTGAAACGCTCTGTTCTAGAGAAGTGTCCTGAGTCAGAACTGCTCAGTGGCGGTGACAGGAACCAGAGGTCAGCGCATCTAACAGCTACCTCACACACAGTTATTACACAAAATGATTATGAATGTGCTGTATGATGGCCGAGTCGTTGTTTTACAGTAGTTTTATGATACCTACAACATATATCTTAATGCATTCATGGCAGAGAAGTAAATGCAGCATGAGTTAGGCAGAAAACTGACCATTATCAACACTGCTTCTGAAACAAGTGTAGGTTCACAGGTGATTTTGGAGAGCAAATAAACTGGTTATATGTGCCTCTAGGCTTCACGACCCCTAGTTCCTTAATCTCCACCACTGTAAAGAGGCCTAGGGTTGGCAAGACCCCATTTCACCACAAACCACCCTGAATAACTTTCTTTAAACCCCAACAACCGAATGGTCCAAGTATACACGGCTCTCTGAACTGTCTGATTATCTTTGGGTTTTATATGACGGTTTATCATGAAAACCTGTAAACTGTCCCATCCCTACCACTGACAGACAGAAGATAAATCCGGTGATGAGTGCAGGAATGAGGGAGAGAAAAAAAGAAGTAGAGAATAACAGAGAGTGCAAACAGAGGGGAGATGAGAGACAAAAGGGTTTTCCATAAACACTGAAGTGTGATACGGATTCATACTGACACACACGCTCACACGCTCCGACCTCCCAAACTCCCTGTTTTTACAGTTCCCTGGACAACCTTAACGAGCATGGAAGAGTAGGTGTGTGTGTGAGGAACTGGACTTTGGGTCAGAGAGGGACGGGGAGAGAGAAAACAGCGAAGCGATCCTCGGGCTATTATTCTGAACAGCTGTACTTACGGCCTGTCTTGGAAGGAGGTGCGTTGTAGACTCAATATACAGGTTCAAAACTGGCTAACAGTCATTTACTCCAGGGGAAATTTTCTTGCCTTCACTGACTGAAATTCAGGTGCATTTTAGACACGGTTGGAGGTGCTGGACTAGCCGTTTGTTGCATGAATAATATTATTTTAAGGGAGTTTTTGCTATTAATTTAAAATGGCATGTTATTCAGAACTCAAACTAGCTATGATTAATTATGATGTTATTTTGAAGGTCAAATATTGAAAATAGAGTTTTATTCACAATACTAACTGGCTATACCATGTTGGTGTGGGTTGGGTATGGGAAGGTGGGGTGTTGTTTGGTTTTCCTTTAAATGGAAAAATAGTGAATCACAAAAAAGAATATCAATTCTGAGAATGCAGTAAACATGAACTATAATTTTTCTGTTTCTTTAAATAAAACGTTGGATGTTATCTTGTTCATGTTTCTGAGAGGCTGAATGTGTATTTGACAGCTTCTTATTCGACTTTTCCGGTTTACTTTAAGTGATGCAGCAGTTATCTTAAAGCTGTACCGGCGCTAGAATGTAACTGCAGCGGGATTTAAGATGGAAAGCTGGCAAAAAAAGGAGCAAATCTCACCTTTATTATGTTTTTCATGAGATTCTGCGCAAAACATTGTATGTTTTTGGTTGTTATTGCTTATTCTGTTTCTGATAACAGTTTAATTTCTTGTTTGTTGTGCCTCAAATCATGAAAACACAGAAGAGCAGAGTTTGTGCTCACGATGGCTGGGGAATTATGTTTGTGTTCTTTAAAGCTGGCAGTTGAACAAAGTCTCGCTCATTAAACGTCAACTCTTAAAGTCATTGGCCAAGAGTTGACCCCGACTCCCAGATGCTGAAGTCAAGGAGTCAGCTCTTTTGTACTCGGCTCCCCATCACCATACTTCTGTGCACCTGTGGGTCAGTTTAGGGGTGTGATCTGTTCAGACTGATGTCAGATATACAGTAAGTCACATTTAAAAGATGATGTGAACAGCTAAACATGAAAATCGGATTTGGGCCACCTTTATCTGCTCGGTGAGTTGGGCCTAGAGAGTCGGGCTACTCTCCAAAGTGTGTTCTAATGTCCAGGACAAACAGCGTTCATCAGTATTTTTAGAGAGCCGTTTATCAACCTGTTTGATAGGCTCGTTGCCTGTATGGTGAAACAAGTACTACATTTAGCTATGGTATATATGATGTATGTTATACATTTGCATTAAGTGGTCACCGCACATTTATACCCTCCCCATAGTTCTAACCCTGCTCAGGCCTGAGAAATTAAAGCAGGTCCATATTTCTTAATAGCTTCGTTCGGCACCGAGGAGTTCTCCGAGGTTCATGGTTTTCTCCTCAAGTTTAGGGTGGCAGTGCTGTCCACCAGCTGACCTCCAGAGGAGAGAAGAGGCTGTCATGGTGAAGAGTAATGGTATAAAACAGCGCTACCGAGAGGTCGACGGCCAAGCAGCTCCTTATGGAAGAGCTGAGTGAAAGAACCTGTTGTTTAGGGCATGAAGGGAAAATGGCACAAGGCTTTGATCAACCAATCAGAATTAGGTCCACATGGCCGCAGAGAGAGAGTGAGTCATGACCAGGGTCACCCTGATCTGTTTTGATTTATGATTTGATGCTGGAGCGCGAGCCAAAGCAAGTTCCACACACACACACACACACACACACACACACTCCTACATTCCCGCACAAACACTCACTCCCTCATTACCCTCACACTGAACTTAATATTAACACTCAGCAGTGAACAGGCTGAGAGGTGCAGTGTGAAGGAAGAGAAATACTTCACTGAGGATTTGTGAGTACTTTGTGAGTGTGTGTATGTGTGCCACGTAACAGATTGAAAGGGCATGGAAAACCAAATACTTGTTTGAAGCTATGTAACCACTAATATAGGACTAATATGGGAATGAAGCCGTAACAGCAGCCTAATTTGTATTCATTGTGGTTGTGATGTCAGAACCATGACAACCTGCTATGTGAATGTGTCCTTAAAGGCAGCGTAACGCTAAATACATTTCTATCTACATACTCTACCAGTCAAAAGACACAGACAACTAAATGGATGTTGCTGGTGATCTTAAAGACTCTACAGGCTTACACTTAACGGCTCCAACTGATGAGAGTCTGAAACAGTACATATCCTGATATACCACATATACTGATGTACCACAGTATGATATTTCTCCATATCTCCACCTCTAATATATATTGAGTTGTACAGGTTCCCCTGTCAGTTTAGTGAATATTCATGATGGACAGACCAATAGAATTGCTCGAACACTGCTTAGTAATAAACCTTGTTATATATCAGCCTCCACTGCAGGTTAAGAAAGCTGATTTATCCTCTTGTAAAGTTCCACTCTGGAGTTTTTTAAGGTGGACTGTACAATTCCATGAGTATTATTTTACAGTTTGATGTCTTCACTTTTACTCTAAAGTAAAGCATTAAGCTAGACATAAGGAAACCTTCTATGAGTAGCCGTCTCTAAACCTTTGACTGGTAGTGTATTTTCATGTTTTTCACACACTGAATAAAGAAAAGAAATATTGAACGAATGGTACGGACTGCTGTATGGAATTGTGATTCCGCCTTGCTTTTTAATGACTCACCAATTTTGGTTGCGCTGTAGATGTTCTCAATTGGAAAGGCAGAGCCCAGACTGTATAGCAGCACTTTAGCAAGAGCTGGTATTAACTGCGTCGTAGTCACCAAGACGTTAACGCAGTTACTCCTAGTGGAAAAAAGAACAAAAAAACAAAACCTTTATACAGTGTCCTTCTGCCAGTGGCTACGCAGCGTGAGATGGTTGACGTAGAGGGCAAACCTGGAGCTGATGATTGACAGGGACTTGAGTGCAGTAGTGAGCCATGAGTCCGTGAGGGCCTCAACCTCTGCCCTGAGCTGAAGCCATGCCTCTCTCTTAGCTGGCCCCAGCAGCCCTGAAACGCAGACCAAAGAGGGACACATCGCATCATGGTCATCAAGAGGCTGTAATGTGTCCAGGGTTTGTGCTGTCTACAGGTATAAGGCTATTAAGCTATAACATTAAAGCCATCAGTTAAGATATGATGGTCTAATAGAGTGGTCAGTGAGTAGACATGGTGTTTAAACACTCCAGCAGCACTGCTGTGTCTGATCCACTCACACCAGCACAACACACACTAACACACCACCACCACGTCAGTGTCAATGCAGTGCTGACAATGATCCACCACCCACATCATACCTGCTCTGTGGTGGTCCTGTGGGGGTCCTGACCATTGAAGAACAGGGTAACAAAGTATACAGAAAAAACAGATGAACTACAGTCTGTAATTGTAGAACTATAAAGTGCTCCTAAGGGATAATGAGTGTATGGCTGATTGATTTATGGTTTATGCAAACCTATTAGCTAGCTTATTTAGCTGATGGGCTTGCACAAAAATGCTATCATTAAGTAAGTGATTCACTTGTTATCGAGCAATGCGGTTATTTTATTTTTGCAGACTATGCATAGACTTTTAGTGATTCCAAACCCCTTAGCTGGAAACAGATAAAAAAAAAAATGGTACTCAAAACGACTCTACTCACTTTTGGTACCAGCTACTTTATTTTCCACCCCAGATATAAATATATATCTGCAGTCCACAGCATTTTAACGTCGCCTTTTGGCCTTGGTAAGCCGGATAATGTGTCTTAATAAGTGTACTTCTAGTGGAGAAAGCTTGATGCAGTGCCCTACAAGGACCCCTTACAATGGACTAAACTTGATGTTTCCTATGGGTGCCCTTCCAGTCCTACATGACAGTGTCCCGAAGGGGGCCCTTTCCGGTTGTGCCACATGGATGTTCTCACAACCTGATAAACTTTTTTCCCTACACATGCCTTTCTGTTGAAAAAGCACTCATAAATTGTCCTCTCAGATGCCCGTCCAAGTGGGAAAACACAGTGAAGTGTCCTTGCACTGGAAAAGAAACAAGATCACTGCAACATTCTGGTTGGCCTGCACAAACAACACAGACCAGCTTTTCAGCCCTAGAGTGCCGCAGTTCTGCTCATCTGCTAGAGCTGAAAAACTCCCCGCTGAACCGCTGTGTGACTTTTTTTTTTTTTGGCTTGTCAGTGAAGTGCCTTTCCCAGCAGTAGAGTACGGAGGAAGTGTCAGTAACAGAAGCTTACCCCCCACATTGTTTTTATATGTGCAATACAACTCCTTCACTCTTCTGTAGCGGAAGGCCAGCTTCCTCATCCAGTCCACTCCGCCCCTGACCCCCGTCGCTAGGCAGAGGCTGGCACTAGTCGCAGCTGCATGGAAGCCATCAGTGGCAAAACTGTAAGTACTGTTGATAATAACAATAACAATCATGTTTTAAACATCCACAGTGATGAGGGAATGAACAATCATTATCTACAACAGTACACAATGAAGCATCAGTGGTATTTACTACAGCATGTCCATTAAGGAGCTTTCAGTGGCATTAAACATTAAGGTTAAAGGTGACTAAACTATAAGCTTTAAAGGGGAATATTAATATTTTCTGCATAATTAATTAATTAAGGAAATAAAGTCATTCATAGTGTTTAGGTATGAAACTGACTCTAGGATTTTATGCAGTGGTGGTGATAGGAACCAGTAATCATGATTGCTCGTCTCATCTCATCGTCTACACCACTTATCCTCCTGGGTTTCGGGGGGTGCTGTAGCCAATCCCAGCGCTCACTGGGCAGAAGGCAGGAAACAGCCTGGACAGCAACCACCAACAATCCCATAGCAACCACCTGGAATACTCGTGCATCTACCTAGCATCTCTCTGAAATACTGTAGCAACCGCCATCGCAACATCATAGCAATCATTTGGGATAACATAGCAACCGCCTAGAAACTCCTTAGCAACCAGTTGGGATACCATAGCATTAATCTAGCAACACTATAGCAACCACCTCACATACCATAGCAACCTCATAGCAAAACCATAGAAACCACCTGAGGTACTATGCAACCACATAGTCACAAGTCCCTAACAACCACCTGGGATACCATAGCAGCCAACTAGCAACGTCTCAGCAGCCATTGGAAATAACATAGCAACCATCTCAGCATGCCTAAGCTGTAAGTGCACTTTTCTAGTTATGGTCATCTAATCAGGCAGCATCTTCCCTCCTTCACCTCGTTGTCAGGAATGGATGACCAAAAATACATCTCAGGCCAAAACACTGTCTCACACATCACGCAGCGTATTTACCAGGTCATATAAGAACTTTCTGTGAGGGAGCTTTTGAAGGGATTAAGGACGTATGGTTGCCTGCATGCCTGATTCAGTTAAGTGTCTCCAGAACACAGCGTTTCACATCAAACCATCTGAATGACTTTATGTACAACTTAACAAACAAATTATACAGAAATTAAAAAACAAGGTGGAATTTCCCTTTAAAGGACAGTTCACCAAAATATCAAATTTGTACAGTTTCCCCAGTTTTAGACAAGCCACAGTCCATTAAACGAGACATATGTGGTGTCTTTATTTCTGCATTGGAGCTGCAAGCCTACAAGGCCTTAGCTGATCAACAGTGTTTGTGGTGAGGTGGAAAACGGTGTACATCTGATCTTTCTTCAGGGCAGACTGAACAAATGAAACAAAAGGCTACAGTTAACAAATACATGCTGCAGTCTATCACCGCCTGGCCTCTAGTGTAAGCTACATGTGTGTTTGCAAAGACTCACCTGAGGTCCTGTCCATTATCATCTGATGACACATCATCAATGTGTACTTGATCACACTCCTGTAAGTAACACACACACACACACAAACAGACTTATGTGACCAGAGGTTGAGCTTTTGTTTTCCATGCAAATCCACCAGGGGGCAACAAACCCTCAAAAACGAACACATATGTTCACGCGGTACTTCAGGCTCACTCTGTACTCTGCTAACATTCGTTCAAAAGCACAGAAGCTGTGGCACAGCCTAAAACAGGTGACTTTGATTTCAGAATAAATGTGAATAGGAGAAGAGTGTAAAGAGGAGACAGAAAAGAGAGAGAGAGAGAGAGAGAGAGAGAGTTTACCTCCAAGTCATTAAAGAAGAGATGTGTGTCTGCCAGATTAAAGATCATCTCCTCCATTCTCAAGCCGAGTGTAACAGCCATTGGAGCATCCTAAAGAGACATCATCAACATCATCATCATCATCACCAGCATCTTCATCATTAGACAGTGACTAATGTAGTCATGATAATCAGCACCATCATGTGGTCGGTAATATGACAAGAGCACAATATCATGAAGGTGTGTTTTTTCTGGTTTTCTAAGGGTTCTGATCAAGTTGATACAAACAGAATGCATTTGACAAAACAGCAGTGGTACATTTAATTATTTATTTTTTATAACTTAAATGTTTTTATCAGTGTTCTCTCGCTACAATACCCAGCATGCATTATGCAAATACATCATGCAACCACCACTAATCCCTGTGATGTCAACCAATTCTGCTGGCCTAGCCACTGATCCTAAGGCTAATAAATGCAACCACGCTAGCATCAGTGTACCTCATGTATATATACTGTAAAGAAAAACAACGGCTCTGTTTTTATTTAGCACAAAATTGATGCCAGAGAGTTTTTTCTCCTCTAAGCCTGAGAGGTTAACAACAACAACAACAACAACAACAACAACAACAACAATAATAATAACAATAAATCATCTTTCAGCGCTTATTGGGCAGAAGACAGGAAACACCTTGGACAGGCTGCTAGTGCATTACAGGGCAAAAAATAAAATAAAATAAAATTATATATATATATATACAGAAAGGGGACTTTAAAATGGAAAATCCCTGCTGCAGCATCACTGTGCATACGCGTGTTTACATGTGACAGTAAAATTTTTTATTTTGCTGAGAGACCCTATTAACCTATGAAGAACTACAAGTACCATGCTTTGTTATCTTCAACATTTCAGTACTGTACATCCAATAAAAGAAGCTGTGTGTGTACCGCCCCCCCCACCCACACACACACACACACACACACACACACACACACACACACCTCTCCTTTTAGTAAAAGACCTTTTTTTTTTCTTTTTCCTGTGCTAAATAATAAGTACGATTCTCCTTTAGGCAATATGTGGGTTCTCAAACTCCTCACAACAAAAATGGTGCATCCTACTGAGCATGCTCACATCATTAGTACAGCATGACAACTCAGTGTCTAGAACATTTTATGGTGTTTTTCATGTTTATTCAGTACAGACTCAGCTTAATATCAGATATAGGCATATATGCTGATTTACGCAATCAAAACTTCCTAGTTATTCCTATAAGGATATTGATCATCTTCTTGTTCGAATGATCCTATACCACTTTAAATGGTGCTGCAGTTACATTGTGACACCTGAGGCATAATAAGAATTAAAAACTCACAAACACAGTCATATGTACTTCCCTGTAACTATACACTAATAAAAATATAGTTCTGAATATTATATTCCATTTTTGCTAGCAGATCCCCTCTGAATCTTACACACTGCTCCTTCAACAACCACTTACATAGTCTTCCTGATGACAGACTGAAACAGCTACACCACTTGAGAGAACCTTTTCTCTGTGTCCAGGATCCATGTCCAGAAATTACAACCCTTTTTAAATGCCCAGCTACTCTAATGAGGTCAAACAAGCAGTAGAGGTGTCCAGGCAGTTGGACCGAAATCCTGGGGTGGATTTTCACGTACTGGACATGGAATTTTCCTTTTTTTTCCCACTTCCTCTTTTTATGATACCATGTAGTTGTTCAGTGCTCTAGAAGCACTGCCAATGCACTCAGAAAGTCATACTGTGATGTAATTCATCACGACAGAGATAACCTACTCTCTGATCATCATCATCAGCCACTTCATGCTCTCATCAGCTAGCATGATGGGAAACGACTTAGAGGTCCTAGAAGTGTTGCGGTTCATAATCCTTGTCTCAAACAAGACTGTCCTTTTTAAATACACACCCACACACCCACGCACACACACACAAACACACACCCACACACACACACACACACACACACATTTCATGTGCACAGCCTCCAGCTTCTTCTCCGTCCCCAGACTGCTGTGTCTGCCAGTTTAAGCAGACGATGACAGACGCCCAGCACTTGTTTCAGCCCATCAGCGGACTCATGCACACACACACACACACACACACACACACACACACACACACAGCACTGTGCAAAAGTTTGCAACCATCCTTCACTTGGTAGACCACTAAAACGTGTTCTTCTTTGGGAAAAAGAAGAAAATCAAGCTTCAGATCTGGAAAAAAAACATCCACAGGTATTTCTGTCCCTTCTTCCACTGTGAGGAGACAACTCAATGCTATGTGTCTGAAAGGATGCATAGCTGTTTACTGAGGAAAGTCGACAGCCACATCTGCTGGTGTTCTCAGAACAATGGACTGTTCGGCCCATGCAAAACGCAACCAACTTCTAAGACTGAACTTTGGAGGGAGTGGAAAAGCAACCCTGCAGAGTTCTTTAGTCTGAAAAGAATGCAAGACAAGACTGACTAGAACCTGCAGATGCTGGTATTATATTCAGCTGTCGAGGCTTCTGTCTGAATATGTATTCTGGCCATTTGGGCCGGAAAGTAAATAAATTAGGGGTCTCTGACTTTTGCACTATGCTGTCCATTTATTGTCCAGTTTGATCAACAAAGTAGAGAGGGTGTGGATAAGGGTGGTGGGGGGGATGTTGGTTGAGAGGGAGAAAAGCGAAGAGGGGGGCAGGAGAGAGAAAGATTCTCAGCTGTAAAAATCATCACATGTGGGTTGGCTGCCTGCACACTGATTGGCTGAAGTGGGGAGCCAGAATAGAAAATACTGTGTGTATGTTCGCACACATGGCCTTTCTGGCACACTCACTGCCACACACACACACACACACACACACTCACACACACACACACACACACACACACACACACGTGTACACACACACACATACTCACACACACACACTCATATACACACGTGTACACACACACATACACACACACACACTCACACACACATGTGTACACACACATACACACACACATACTCACAAACACACAAACACTCATATACACACGTGTACACACACATACACACACACACACACACACACACACATACACACACACACACACACACACACACAAACACTCATATACACACGATATATGCCTACTAATGTTTAAAGGCTGGAATCCAAATGACAATGAAAAAAGTTCTCATTTTAAACAAAGTAGTCATGTGTCATGTTAACAAGCTCCAAACTAAAGCTGAATAAACGAATAAAGCTGAATAACCTCTAGCTTATCATGTTCTACATGGATGCACGAGGGCTGATGTGTCCAAACATGCCTATATGCGTGCATATGAGTGCGCGAGTGAAATCAGTTTGGCTCTGCCTCTGATGGAGTGCCTAAGATCGGGGGGTCTTGCTCGTCACAGCACTGTCAGAAATAGCCCGTCAGCTGGGAATAGATGCAGCTGTCTCCATATCTCTCACAGAACCAACGACAAGAAACAGACGAAGGTGTGAAAAGAGGACTGACGCTTTGCACATCTACTAAGGCTGCTCGTCAAAGAAACCGAGTCTAATCGTGACCCGCTGCTCTATCATTATCCATGGGGGGGGAAGCATACTTCCGCCTCTGAGAACTGAAATGAATGCATAGAGTTAGAAAAGATACGGAAAACACTTGCAGGGTGCAAAACATTGTGACCTCAAACGGTCAAAAACACCGTCTAGGCTATTCTATTTTGATGCCAATACTCTTTAAGGGTTTCAACAGATTTTTATAAACTTGAGTCTTATATTAAACCTCCAGCTAAGTTTGAAGGAAGAATATAAGATACACATATGATAAAACACGTCTACCAAACTGCTGATCAAACCTATCTGAGAACTGTGTGGGCGTGGCTAATGAGCACATTGATTGACAGCTCTCAATCAAGGCATTAGGTCGCTAAGTTTCTCTGACTCTCATTGATTGGTCAGTGGAACATTATTCAATGGTTACACTTGATACATGTTTACTTTGTTTACTGTTTGCCTGGAAAAACAAGATTAATCTAATTAATCTAATTAATCAACATGCTTAAAACGACACATCTTAGGATAGCTTCTGGTGTCTGGCCTGTTTAATTTGGCAGATGATTCCTAACTTTAAAGCAGTACTGTAGTAATTACATATATATTTTCTGCTTCTTAGGGTCATCATCCATTTCAATAATTTGTAACAAAAGGACTAAAATACTTCAAAAATTCTAATAAAATACGACATTTTTCTATATTCTCCTGATGAGTTTAAAAGCAGTTAAAAAGAGAGAAAGGTGCAGAGGGAGAGAGAGAGGCAGAGAGGTGCAGAGGGAGAGAGAGAGGCAGAGAAGGAGTGGGAGAGAATACCTTTCCATATTTCTGAGCGTAAGACCCAGTCAGAAGCGAGTGGAATACGATAATGGTTTCATCCAGATCCCAAACAAAGACTCTCTGTAAGACACACAAACACCAACACACTTATAGCACTGACTCTCACAGTAGCCAAAATCACAATGACATCACAAAGACATCATCCAGGACTATATAACATTATGAATGCGGCTATATATATATATATATATNGTTTCATATTGCTTTATGTACTTCAAGGTTTTTTTTGTATTTCCAGCTAACAGCATCCTGTGGGTAGCATCCTGTGAGGATGATCAACACAACCTGTGCAGCAACAGATGATTTTTTTCATTGAAGGGGCACATTTATCTCAAGTTACAGAAGATGTGTTTTATCCTCTTCACAATATAAATAATGCCAGGTCTGGATTCTGGAGTGATCAGTCTATTGTGATTTTTTTTTCTTTTCTCAGTAACAGCTTTATGACAGCTACACATCCTTAGCGGATCCATAGCGTTGAGATATCTTCTCGCAGTGGAAGGACGGACAGAAGATCAGTGGATTATCTTGTCATTAATGTCCATTATATATGCAGTTTATACTGTATGATATATATATATATATATATATACATATATATATATATATATATATATATACATACATATAGATATATTATACTATAGACCATTATCAATTTTTACATGACATATGTTGTTGTGAGAAATATCAACATCATATTATGATTAATATCAATTTCATAAGACAAATAAAATGCCTTCTTTTTTCCTTTATAAAGATGTGTTTTATCCAGTCACAGCATTTTTTTTTATTATTAAACTCCTCCTAGCACAATAAATATATATATGTGTGTGTGTGTGTGTGTGTGTACCTCCAGATCACTATCAGGAGGCGGTGAGGGGTTGTTCTTCCTTCCCCGCCCTCTGGTTTTAGCCCCGCCCCCTCGGCACGTCCTGTCTTCCAGTTCTTTGATGGGTGTGGAAGGACTCTGCCCTGCTTCAAACTCCCCTAAACACAAGTAAATACACAGTAAAAAGAAGGAGTGGCTGAAAATTCACCTTATATTAATGTTTAGGATTTTCAGCTCAGCATCATAAAGTATTTGAATTAAAAGGGTTGTGCATATCCTTATCCCATTTCAACACTCTATGTCTTTGTTTTGAGTGGAATGTGGATACTGATATATCTTATATATAGTATAAACTTGCACCGCCAAGAAGGAATCAACCGACAGGAATGAAACTTGGTTGGTAGGTTGAGATCATGAAACATGCAAATGATTCAAGTTTCACGTTAGACTGCACAAGTGATGTAAGCAAGGATGGGCCTTATCGTTGTGCCTGACTGACTAATTAAGGTCGTCCTGTTGCGCATGCTTTCCGTTCTGACTCGTGCTGTTGTGTTGGTAGCATCCTTTGCAAGCAATGTATGCTTCGGAGAAGAGTTAGAAGGCAAACAGAGCAGTGGAAAGAGTTTGAGACGGGGGTGCATCCGGGAAACAGGATGGTCTTAACAACATATTGCACTCTACACTGGTCTAAGGATACTACTATAGCAAGCTGGTGGCAGTGGATAGAAGAGAAGCAACATGAAGGATCTGGGAGACCTACATGAACCACGGAGAGAGAGAACCGACGGTTTGTCCAACATGTGTGGGGTGACCCAACAGCCACAATAACGGACATTCAGCTCAATGATAGCTTTACCAGTTGCTGATGCCCCCTCAAATACAAACCGCTGGTAGTTACAACATGGTGACATGCCAGTTTTGCTAAACACGCCACAACATAATCAGCAGCCTCCCCTGGCACTGACTCGCACTTTCTCAACTGGCCAGCACTCACCTGGGTTTAACTCTGGGGCCGGTCCTGTTATTACAGGGGCTGGGTCTTGCAGCTGATAGCTGGAAGTGGAGCCTGTGCTGTCCAACGCGCTGTTGGAGGTCATGTAGGAGCCGTAGGAGGAAGCGGAGTAATATTGAGCGTACTGATTCTGCCCAAATGCTGTGTATGAAGGATACTCCTATGGTTCAGGACACACAAATAAAAATACAGTCAGCGTTCAACATTCATAATTGTGTATCTCATGCAGGGATAAAGTGGCCCAAATCTCTCACAAAGTTTGGCAGATAGGATTTTGAATCTCATCTTTAGTAATCAATGTTGAGCTTCTATATATAGTCCTTGGCTGGCTAAGTAACTGTAATAGGTCTTTGTGCAAGTGCATGGAACTGTCACCATCATCAAGTCAATCATCAATCGACTTGATTTTGGTACCAGATACTGTGTTTTCCAATGTAGTCCCAAAAGGGTACGCTAACCAGGTAGCTAGCCTTAGCTAGCTTTTACGCTACCAGTCAAAAGCCTAGACACGGCTACTCATAGAAGGTTCTCCTTATGTTTATCTTAATGCTTTACTTTAGAATACACTTGAAGACATCCAACTATAATATAGCACTCACCGAATTATGCAGTCCACCTTAAAAACCTCCAAAATGGAACTTTACAGGAGGATAGAACAGCTTTCTTAACCTGCAGTGGAGGCTGATAGAACAAGATTTTTCTAAGCAGTTTTGGACCAATTCTATTAGTCTGTCCATCATGAATAGTCACTAAACTGAAAGGGGAGCTAGAGCTTTTAAATTATGCCAAAAAAGAGATGTAGAAGTTTTTTGGGCAACAATATACACTATATTGCCAAAAATATTCACTCACTCAGCCATGGAATGGGTTTCCATGGCTGAGCAGCTGCATCCAAGCCTTACATCACCAAGCGCAATGCAAAGCGTCTATTGCAGTGGTGTAAAGCACACCGTCACTGGAGTCTAGAGCAGTGCAGACGTGTCTCTGGAGTGACCAATCACGCTATCTGGCAATCCAATGGACGAGTCTGGGTTTGGCGGTTGCCAGGAGAACGGTACTTGTCTGACTGCATTGTGCCAAGTGTAAAGTTTGGTGGATGGGGGGATTATGGTGTGGGGTTGTTTTCCAAGAGTTGAGTTGGGCCCTTTAATTCCAGTGAAAGGAACTCTTAATGCTTCAGCAGACCAAGAGATATTGGACAATTTCATGCTCCCAACTGCGAGCCAGACCTTCTCGTCCAACATCAGTGTCTGACCTTACAGATGCGCGTCTGGAAGAATGGTCAAAAATTCCCATAAACACATTCCTAACCCTCGTGGAAAGCCTTCCCAGAAGAGACAAAGCTGTTATAGCTGCAAAGGGTGGGCCGACATCATATGGATTAAGAATGGGATGTCACTCAAGTTCATATGCGTGTGAAGGAAGACGAGCGGATACTTTTGGCAATATAGGGTATATATTAGAGGTGGTGATCTGGCCAAAATATGAATTGTGGTACATCAACAGTATATGTGGTATATCAGGATATGTATTGTTACAGACTCTCATCAGGGGGAACTGTTAAGTGTAAGTCTGTGAAGTCTTTAAGATAACCAACAGCATCCATTTAGATGGGTGTGTCTAAACTTTTGACTGGTAGTGCTTCAATGTGTTTAAATGCTTTGGCACAGTATTGACACAGTGACCCATACGTCCACTGAAGTACATTTCCTCTGCCTAGTAAAAGAAAAGTGTCACCAGAAAGTTATTTCTGGTCAAACTGTTTTTGCAACATCTTAGACCAGGAACACAAGGAAGACCACTTTTCCCAGAGAGAGAATAAGTACAAAAGAGAGAGACGGAGAGAGAGGGGAAGATGAAAAGTAGATAAAGGAACTAAGAGTCTCGGTTGGATCCTTGGCTGGAACACAGACAGAGTGCTTGATGGGAGGATTTTATGAATCCCTGGGTTCTTCTCTATCTGTGAGTGTTCTTTAACTCCTCTCCCAATACACACATACAGATGTGTTTTTTAGAGGAGATGCCTCTAAAACTGTCACTAACTCAGTCTCCGAGCACATGAATGGTGCAGTAAAAATGCTCTCAGGAAACCGCTGTTTTTCTTTTTTTCAGTTTCATTTTTCCTCCATTTATCCATTCGTCCATCCGTAGGATCCTCACTCCTTCAGTTCAGCCACACTCATTACTCCACTTTGTTTATGCAGGCAGATACGTCAAGAGAAAGAAGAATCCAGTTTGGCCTTTTTCTCTGGTTAAACGTCTCTTGACTAATGTTTGAAAGAGATTAAGTGTATTTATTAGATGAATATTACAGCAGTGCAGAGTTTAGCTTGTTTTCATGAGGTTGATGCTCCTCCTTTTGAGATCATTACTCTGTAAGTCTTTGTTGGCAGATCAAAGCCATGTAATTGTATTTTCCATATTTGCCATTAACCATTATTTCAAGACCTATACAATCCATACATGGAAACTGAGCTGTAAAAGCAGCTTGTTTTGAATTCACTGCTTGTCGTGTCATGAAAAACCAAAACACTTACATACACTCGTCTTTAAAAGAATAGTCAAACAAATAGCTGCACCTAGGAGGAATCAACCGACAGGGATGAAATTTTGGTATGTAGGTTTGACATTGTGAGAAACACAAAAGATTCAACTTTCACGCTCAGCCATGTGTGCTATATAAGCAAGGACGGGACTTATCACTGTGTCTTACTGACCCAACAGCCATGACTGCAGACGTTCAGTGAGCAGAGCCCTCCACAAGTCATCCTGTTAGTGCCAGCACCATTGGCAGACAGCTGCACACCACAGGGCTACATGCAGGCAGACGTCAACGTCACCAAAGACTGCACTGGTGTCGTGCCAGACTGTCATGGAGTGACTCAGAATAGCAGTGGGTCATCTTCAGTGACGAGTCCCACTTTTGTCTTGGTGGAGACGACCAACAAATCGTGAAACTGTGGTCAGCACCAAGATAAATGGTTACACGTCACACGTACAGAAGTCCTGGTGTCACTCCACCTCCACCCCTACCGCACAATCTGTGTAAGAATATTTAAGTTGCATCGGATGGATTATTAAGACGTCTGGCATGTTGTGTTAGCAAACGTGGCGGCCCAACGCCATACTGAGAGACACTGCTTCTGTATGTGTAGCTCAATAAATATGGCCCATATCAGTCTAAATTTATCATCATTTATTGTTCCTGGTATCCTTTATCTTATCTAAGGTCATTTACATATCTTTGCTGTCCTAAAAACAAGTTATCTCCAATCTGGAGGGCATAAACTTTCTCTGATTTTAATGTAAGTGAATTTAAAGAGGTTTTTTTCATAGCAATTGTTGAGCATTTCTATTGGTCCAGTCATCACGACACATGAATGAGCTCAAATCACACGGAAAACTAAAAAAAAAAAGAAAATAAATAGAGATACTTTTTTTATTGGACAGCGATGAGATACACATCTTTGTGAGTTTGGACTGTGCCTTCAGTGTGTGGTGGTAGTACGAGGGAAGACTGATTGGGGTTGGGAGAGAACTTCCCAACTGGACTTCTGAGCAGCTTCTTCCCATAGCTGGAACCAGCCCTTTATATGTTACCATTTTGGAGATAGAAGGTTTTACTCCAACAGTAATGAAATGGTTTTTATGTCTGTGTTTTGTGGATCAGTACCTGTTGTGTGCTGAAGTTGGCTGGATTGGAGACGGAGTTGTTGGAGGTGTAGAGGCCAGGGGATGTTGTAAACCCTGATGCTGGCAAGAGAGATAAAACAGACTGTAACAAATCTGCTCTCAGAGAAAAAAAAGAAAAACATCTAAAAAAAGGTCGGAGTGGTCAGTTCTGGTTTGGATCTCAATACTCTCACATCTCAATACTCTCACATCAAACCACAGGTGGTAAAGTGGTCAGATATAGCTTATAATCACCTGAAGGGCCAAATTAAGGCGCTGTGACGCCTCTGGCATAAACCATGTTGGTCCGTTACTGTGCACAGGCAACAATATAATACTTAGATATGCATTATGACCTATTATTGGACCTTTATACTCCTATGAAGAAGTATACAGTTGTATGCAAATGTTTGGGGACTTCTGGTCAAATTGCATGTTTTGTTGATATTCTAATTCAACACATCTTCTGCAAAGACACTGTGGAACATGCTTATGCACATTTGCATTACAGTCTATTTGCAGAATTTTACTTATTGGGGGAAGAAAAATCAAATGTGGCATGTGCATAAATACTAAATGTTAAATTCAACAAATAAATATAAATTGTGCACTAAATTTTGCAGAAACATGCCATACTGAATTGTGTTCCCTGTAGAGCAGGAGTGTCAAACTCAACCACTAACAACTACTCAAACAAGACAGAGAGGCTTATCCTTATTAAAAGTAATAAGGTATTCGAGCTCCCATCTGTCCTAAAAACCGCTTTGTTCACTGTCCTCTTTTCTTCCGGTCATTAACTAGATAGCTAGATAGCTGTTTATATTGGTTGGACTGCACACATTACGTTGCAGTACATGCTGGGGATTGTAGTGCAGTGGATTGTGAAACAGGCTAATCCTTAATAGGAAATCATAATGATCTCGTGGCCCATATAGGATGTTGCTGCAGGCCTTGCTGATGTGGCCCGCGGTTCTTGTGTTTGACACATGGGCTGTAGAGGATGTCATTTGACTGTGGGTGTTCATATATAATTAACTGTACATATCTGCACTGTGAGGCAGATCAGCACTCTGGAGTTGTGCATGATGAGACCCTAACAATTCTTGACCCGAACCAAACTAGCTCAAAATGGAAACAGAACAGTTTGAGGATAGCATTATGGATGTTTCAACAAACTATCTTCAAAACCATACAACACATTTTTCCTGTACATTCCAGTTTAGACACTGACCCCTTGTGCCAAGCATGATGTCTGCACATGTTCGCAGGATTAGTCCAGTGCAAAACTAACAAAGCAGACTTCATATACTAAGCACGTCTTGGCTGATTAACCATATTTGAAGTAGCTCAAAAGTAAGGGACAATTATGAAAGCACATTTTCAATGCCAAACGTTGTATTTTTCGCCAAATAATTCCTTTAACTACATGGCAAACATGCAGCTTTGCTGAGCTAACATATTTCATTTGAACCATGTGCATGTTTTTCAGTTCCTCTAGCCACTGAGTGCTTATAGTCTGTGATTACCTGGCATCTGATAGGGTGAGTAGGCTGTCTGTCCAGGCTGAGGGGTGGTGAAACCAGGACTGTAGCTGAGCCCTGACTGGAGGGTCGACTGTGTCTGGGACAGACCCCCTTCTGTCTTTATCCCCGGTAACATCACCCCCAAATCTGCTGGAAATATACATCAGAGTATGACGTGTACAACATGCCGCAGCATATGACATGATGACAGGTTCACTTCAGCAGTGAATGATTTCTCCCAGAGGAGCTTTAAGACTAGGTTCATATTACGGGCTTAACTGGCACAGATCCAATTGTTTTGGCCGAAATATGACAAAGATGTGCTTTTGAAATCAGAGTGGAGTATCTGTGGTCCTAGATTAGGTACATATCTACGCGGCCATTTGACCATAATGTCAACAGTTAGATAACAGAATTCTTATGATTTACATTTCAGTGTGTATGCATGTATCACTATTGTCATCATCTTGTGTGGGCAGTGCAACTGATATCAGCGTCACTGTAAGCACTAATGGCAGCTATACAAACACAAATGCAAACTGCCAATTCAGAAAGTCAGATTTAAGTGAATTTATAGTAGATTATTAAGGCTTATAATTGTAGATGATATTGATAAAATGCTGGTCTGGATATTGGTAGGTAAAACAAGAAGCATGTTCTGTGTATATTAAGATATGCAGGAAGTGCAGTACTGCTTAAGAGGAGGTGAGATGGTACCATAAGTGGAGAGTCCATAGGGTTGCGTGGTTTGGGAGTAGGGCGTGTACACCGTGGACTGCTGCATACTGCTGAACTGGGACTGGCCGTTGTACGGAGACATGGGCGGAGCCACAGGTGTGGACAAGATGTGCGGGTAAGGCCTGTCAATCAAACAGATGATGATGCATTGAGGCATTCAGGAGCATTTGTTTGAATGGATAGCTTTGCGCAGAAATGTGGTAAATTGTTAGTGTAGAGTAGACATGAGTGTAAAGGATAGGGTGCAGCATTTACATCACATCCTAGAAAATTACAATTTTGCAAAAATGCAAATGTATGCAAAAGTCTGCATTCCCCATAGTCAAACTACATGATTGAATAAAATTTTTTGATTAATGAGACCATAGGACAATTTTGCTTCAGTCCATCTTAAACAAGCTCAGAGAAAGCGGGAGCGTTTTTGGATCTGTTTTTATCTGTTTTCTTCTTCGCATGGTAGAGTTGTAACCTGCATTTGTGGATGGAGTGATGAACTGTGTTTCACAGGTTTTTAGAAGTGATCCTGAGTCCATGCTGTGATTTCACTACCAAATCCTGCCTGGTTTTATTGCACTGCTGCCTGAGGGCCTGAAGATCATGGCAATCCAATACAGGATTTGAGCCTTGACCCCTGCATACAAAGACTTTCCAGATCCTCAGAATGTTTTAATGATATTATTTTCCGTAGATGACGAAAGTTCTTTGCTGTTTTATGTTAAGACAGATTATTCTTAATTGCTGCACTGTTTGCTTCCCCATCTTTACCTGTGAAAGACTCTGCCTCTCTGAGATGCTCTTTTTAGACCAGACCATATCACTAGAATATTGCCAGTTAACTTTATTAGTTGTGAGATGTTCCATGTGTTTAATTAGCATTACACAACTTCACCAGGTTTTTGTTGCTCCTGAAGCCTGTTGCTGGCATCTAATATTTCTTTTGATATACTTATTTCTTATTTTTAAATAAAAGTTTTGGAAACTGTTGTGTTGTAAATTATATCATAATATGTCACCGTATGCATTTCTGAGTATATCATGCATAACGCCAGTATTTAAAAATCATCTCCCAAGCCACTGGATTAATTATTTTTGACAGACTTTTTAAATATGTGACACTACTGCAGATGGTGCTGCATGAGGATGATGGGGCTATAAATAGCTGCAGGGTGTGAGTGACGGGATTCATCGATTGAGAAGAGGTGCTACAGTGCAGTGAATGTCTCGTTCCATGTGTGGAAAATGGCTCCAAAGCAGATGTTAATGATTGGCTAAAAGGAGTGACTCCATTTGGGCATGTCAAACACTGTAGTGTGAAGGAAGTAGCTGAATCTGCAGGTGTATGGAAGTGTATGGTAATACGGGTCTACCAGCAGTGGCACAAATCCCACTCTACAGGAAACTCTCCTCAGAATTGGACCAGGGAAGGCGTCCTCCAAATCTGACCCAACTGCGCAATTCTTTGATTTGGCCTACATCCAGATAGAATTACATCTATTATTAGTGATCGTGGAGGCATTACGCACTTCTAGGTACGATTCTTGTCCGGTAAGCTTATATATTCCCTTTACAGGAAATGTTAACTTGGGGTCATTTAGCAAAGCCAAGGAGAGTCCAAACTTTTGAATACTGTAGAGATTTAAAACAATAAATAAATTCCATAATTTACATCAAACAGAATGAGTCACAGTTGAGAGATAACAGTATAAGCATAACTACCATCAAACTGCCACCCTGCTTACTCTGTTCTCTCATTGCTGACTAACTTCATGCAAATAATCTGAGCAGCAACTAATCAGATCAAATTCAGTACATATGTCGTACAGTAACTAAGAGTGTCACAGCCAGAGTCAGGCTTGAATTGACATCAACTGGGAGACATATAACGAGGATGTTGTTATGTGGGACATTATTACATGTGTTTATTATGAGGCCACGTCTGCGCTCTTCTAAACCCCTGGAGTTTGTTCATCCTTGATTTTAAAAGTCGTATTTTTAAAGTTGACTGCTGCAAAGCGTTCCTTTCTCCTGTGGTTTTATTTATGATGTCACCAGGGGTTAGTCGATTCAACATGCATATAGCTGCCGACTTTACAGGGAACCTATTATGCTTTTCTGTTTTCTCTCTTTCATTTAGTGTTGTAGCTTTTTATGCATGTAAACAGTCTGCAAGGTTATAAATCTCAAGTCACACACTAGAGAGAAAGCACTGCTCTCAGCTGTCTGAAAGGCCGCCTGAAGCCCGTACTTTACACTCCAGTTATTTTAAAGCCAGCTGCAGGTAAACAGTCCTGATTTAGGAGTCTGTGTCTGATGAACCTGATGTGTTTGCGAGTATGTATGTGAGCGGTATGTGTGCTTGCGTCTTACTTTGACGGGTAGAGAGGAGGTGAATACTGGTGTGCAGGTCGAGGACTGAAGCCGCTGCTGGTTATAACTGCACATAAAAATAAGATTACGAGTGGTATCAGTTTAGATCAGTAAATCACTCCTGACTCCGCTGAGATACTGCAGGAAAAGGAAACATGTGTCATTTATCATCTCCTTCACTCTGATATATTCTTTACTGGATCTGAAACCTGTAAAAGAAAACCTGCGTCCTGCACATCTTCCACTCACAGAGCACCTGCCAAACACATGCACACACATTTGTTTCTGTGAATTGTGGAGACATAGACTACATAGACTTCCATTGATTTCCTGGAGGCATAGCCAAACCTAATTAGAACTACTACTATCCTAACCTTAACCATACCCTAACCTTAACCTTAACTTTAACCTTACCTAAACCTAACCCTAGCCCTAACCCTAACCTTACCTAACCCAAACCCAAACCCTAACCTTAACCTTGATCTTAACCTATCTCTAAGCCCAACCTCAACATAACCATAACCTTTAACCTAACCTTAATCCTACCCTTATCCTAAACTTAACTAAAACTACTACTATTCTAACCTTAACCATACCCCAACCATGGCCTTAACCTTACCTAAACCTAACCCTAACCCTAACCCCAACCTTACCTAACCCAAACCCTAACATTTAAACTTGATCTTAACCTATCTCTAACCCCAACCTTAACCTAACCATAAACCTTACCCTACCCTTAATCCTACCCTTATCCTAATCTTAACTAGAACTACTACTACCCTAACCTTAACCATACCCTAACCTTGGCCTTAACCTTAACCTTAACCTTACCTTACCCTTAATCTTGATCAAAACCATAAAAATTACCCTAACCTTAATCCTACCCCTATCCTAACCTTAACCAGAACTACTACTAGCCCAACCTTAGCCTTAACCTAATTCTAACCTAATCCTAACCATACACTAACCATACTCTAGCCTTATTCTAACCTTAATCTTAACCTTAAACGTGACCGTAACCTTACCCTGACCTTAACCTAACTGTAACCTAAACCTAACCCTAAACATACCCTAACCTTAACCATAACCTCACCTTGACCATAACTTAACTCTAACTCCAACCTTAACTTACCCAAACCTTACCCAAACCTTAACAAGAACTACTAGCCTTAACCTAAACATACCCTTAACCCGACCTTAACCTTACCCTCGTCTTAACCCTAGCCTTAACCTAACCACAACCCTTACCCAAATCCTAACCTTACCTATATCCAGACCTTAACCAGAACTATTACTAGCCAAACCCTAACCCTAACTCTAACCTCACCCTAACCTTAACCATACGTTTACCCTTACCCAAACCTTAACCTTACCTTACCTTGATGCAAACCAGAACTACTAACCTAACCCTAACCCTTATCCTAACCCTAAACTTAACCTTAAAACTGAATGCTGTATATTGTGGGGACTAGTTTGTGTTCCTCACAAGGATGAAAGATCCCCATAACCTGAGCATATGAACAGGTACATACTGACCCATGTGCAGACACACCCACACACACACACATACACACAGACACACACACACAGACACACACACACTTTTCTGACTGACAGTTCAGAGTTTCTCTGCTGTGCAGCAGCTGGACCTCATTCAGTAAGAGAACAGGAAAAACAACAGGAACTGCCCGCTCGCAATCTAACATCCATTCACATCAAAGACCAGCCCCTGCCAGCTCTCCTCACATCACTCCCCTCTCCTCTTCTTCTCCATCGCTCATCTCCCCTCCTCTACTCTCTCCTCCCCTCTTCTTCTCCTTCTAAGTTTGCCTCCTCTACTCTCTTCCTCTCTATTCCTCTCTTTACCTTCTCTCATCTTCCCTCTTCTACTCTCTCCTCCCCTCTTCTTCTCTATTCTTCTCTTTACCTTCTCTCATCTCCTCTCTTCTACTCTCTCCT
>CM067492.1:27994978-28013617 GCA_034552555.1 Semaprochilodus insignis
AGGTAAAGAAACAAAGCTGGTGAGGAGGGAGAAGAAAGAAAAAGGAGAAAGAGAGGAAAAGGACAGAGAGATGGAGAAAAAGAAAAAGAGAAGGGGACGTGACAGACAGGAGAAGGGAAAGAAAAAGGAAAAAGAGAAAAAAAACGGAGGACAGAAAGAAAGAAAACAGAAGAGAGAGAGAGAGAGAGAGGGAGGAAGAAAACAATTCAAAATATGAGCTGCAGCAGGAGAGCTGTTAGAAGCTAAAGGTGGGAGAAGCAACAACACAGCAGACTCTAAACAGATCATAGTAACTGGCTGATATGTGTTCAGTCAGCGGTGTTCCTCTGCAGCACAGCACACACTAAACACACACACACTCGAGGATCATGATCATGTATGTTCACTCCACACACACATGCAGTATACCATAGTCCTTCGTACTTGAGGCAGTGGGCGGAGTGCTGCAGCCCAGCAGCCAATCAGCCGTGTTTAGAATTGTCATGTTCTCTCCTGAGGGAGGGGGCGGAGTCAGTGACATCATGGACCACATTATCCACAAACTCACAAAGTTTTCAAGAACAACTTCTCAGTGTAGTAACTTAAAGTGACACTCCAGCCAAAATGAAAAAGGCGAGGATAGCTATATCCAACATTCTTACCCGGCTCTTACAGCCAGTTTAACTTCCCAGGTTAAAGTCTAGCCCTTCTGATGTATTTATGAATGCATGTATGTGTGTTTGTATGTATGCATGTATGTATGTATTTATGTATGCATGTATGTATGCATGTGTGTATGTATGTATGTATTTATGTATGTATGTATTTATGTATGCATGTATGTATGTATGTGTGTATGTATTTATTTATGTATTTATTTATTTAGATAAATTATTACACTGAAAAAAAAAAAAACTTGACTGGTTGAGGTTAATGCTGAATCACTGATGTTAGCTAGCACCACAACTGTATTTACCAGCCTCTGGATTAGTGACTGCATGCTGGGTGTGACTGGGAGAGAACACTTATGGATTACAGGATATTACATAACATGACTAATAACATATAGCCACTGTACAATAACACAATAATACAATGAAATTACATTCTGATTTAAGGATATTTTTGCTGCTTTCTCCTGAAAAGGTCAACACATGTGGTTTTTTATTACAGCAATAAAATTAAATGCTAGTTTTAGGCTGGAATGCCCCTTTAACACATCGCTACTGTCTCACAACTCCCACGTCTCATAAACATTTGGTATCAGTTGACCATACAAGTGACCATACAGTGAACATTTCATGATTAATTGGGCAGCAGAAATCTTTTGGACTCATAATTAAAAAAACAAATAATAATTAAGAACTCATTTAATTACTGCACAATGAAAGCCAAGAATATTTTTTCTTCTGTTATGAAGCACTATGGAAGATTTATATACAGTCTTATGCAAAAGTCTGAACACTGGTCTAAATATGAACTGATTTTCTAAGTGAAAACAAACTAGCATATCTTCTACAAAGAACACACTTAATATGACATATAAATCTCCTTTTTGTGTCAGTTTTTGACAACATTTGAAAGTACCTACTACTTGATTGTACCTATTAAGCGTCTGGTTCCATTGACTTATATTAAAAGTTATGACTAAAGACTAACATTAAAATTTACATTAAAATGTTTGTTCTTTCTGCTTCTGATTTGAAAATTTTGTTCAGTGATGTATGTCATTGGGGTACAAAACTTTTTCATTTTTACTGTTTTTCATTTTCTTTATATAATTTGAAAAAGTTGGTACCTGTTATGTTAAGGTCAAACAATATTATGATAAACTGACCATTAAAAATCGTTAGAAATTACACCCAATGTTGGACATTTCTGCATGCAATGTGCGGAATAGAATCAGGTAATGTGCTTCAGGTCCCTTTCCCAAGTGGATGAATCTGATGATCGCAAGCTCGTTGGAAGAGTATTCAAAGAGAAGTCAGTCAAAACCTGAAGGACGTCTCTGAGTATGCATGCAGTTATCTACCATCATTGTCATATCTTCATCAGTGTAATGCTGTTATTGTATGTGAGACCTAAACATGAAGCTGGACCATAATTTTCATGTATGATGTTAATACGTGAAGACATATGACATCACGTGTCGCATTGTCTTGCTGGAAGATCCCATCCGCCCCAAGGATGACAATCAGCATGTATGGATTCATACCCAAATTGATGAGAGTGCCTTCCACGTGGATGAGTAGCCCCCCAGAATGCCGCAAAAACGTGACATCCTTCGAGAGCTACGCACTGTCACCATCGAAAGTCATAATAATGTGACTCAACTGTATATTTTAGCATGTTTTTTACATAATTTGTAAAGATTTCATGATAAACCAACCAGTAAAAATGAACTTTGTATTGCATCTGAAATAATAACAGGAGAATGAAAATAAATCACTTTACTTTTAAGGTAATGCCAAAAAAGTTACACACACTGTAAAACAGCTACTTCCAAACTAGGTCAAAAACAACAAAAATGGAGATATAAGCAGCAATATATGTATGTATAAATACATATCGTCGCTGTCCAAAGAAAAACAAGTATCTCCAAAATGGCAACTTTACAGGAGAGGCCAAAAACCTCATTTAACTCTAATGTAAGTCAATGGAACCAGACATCTTTCCAAACAGTTTTGGGCCATTTCTGTTGGTCCATTCATCCTGAGATTCTCACTCAGTGTAAACAGCAGCTCATGTGTTCAAATGATGCATTAAAGTAAAAATGGACAAAAGTGGAGATACGTTTTTCATTGGACAGTGACGATATAGATGTTCTTATAAAGCATACAATATGTAATGTGTCTTAAGCTTTTGAGGATTAAACCCAGCAAATAAACAGTAATTGTGCATGAATCGTGCATTATTTTCAAGTCAACAGTTCATGTCATTTAACTGGGCTGCATCCGACTACATATATGGACACAGCCATTTATCACAATCCCGAGATTTCTAAAAACCACTGTGTTCCGACAGCCATGCCAGTCCTTTCAGACGCAGCAGAGGGAAAAGCTGCAGGTCTCTTACCTGTAGTTTGAGAGTGAGTATGTGTGCGTGAGTGTCGGTGCGAGACGCTGAGAAAGTACACTTAAGTAAGATGAATGAGCTTTCATAGACAGTGGGGTTCTAGCTTGCCTGTGTGCACGGGTGGGTGGTTATGTGGGTGTGCTGGACTGTGAGCTGATGAGGTAGACTGAGGAGAATGCTGAATATGTCACTGTATTGGCAGTGTCCATGTGTGCGAGTGTCTGTTAAAATCATTAGCTGGACTCTAATCTGAATGATTTACAGAGATCTGCTCTCTGTTCCTCTCTGTGTTCCTCTATTGTTTCATGTGACCTGCATGTCAAAACCAGATGAGATCACTGCTGCCCACTCTCACACACACAAACACATGCGCGCGCACACACACATACACACACACACACACACACACACACACACACACTAGGACATATCATCAGTGAGGTGTTTTGAGCGTGTTGAAATGAGTGTGTTTAATTAACATTTTCCTCCTGCATGAGAGAGAATGGAGGAGTGAATGAGTGAGAGAGTAAGTGAGAGAGAAAGAGAGAAAGAGAGAGAGAGAGAGCTCAGCAAATGAACCTCGAAATACAGGAAATAGTTTTCAGAGCACTGGACTCTCACTCACTCTCAAAAAGTCACTCGTAACTATAAACAGCCTAGTGCTCCAGCAGCACATATATCCATGTGCTAAAGTTTGAGCGTTCCTGGTCAAATTCCTGGTCACATTTATTTGATTTTCTAGGTGCAAGTAACTGAACACATCCTCTATTTAGAATTGCATGCAACGTGTGGAAGAAGATGGGGTAACGTGGGATGTGCTTCATGCCCCTTCCCCAAGGGGATGAATCTGATGATCGCAAATTTAGCGAACACAATGATTGAGGTGGTCCCACAGAAGCTCCATTGGGTTCATGTCTAGGGAATTAGGGGGCCAGGGTAGAACTTGGAAGTCTTGGTCATGTTCCTCAAACCAATGTCGGACATTTCTAGCCGTGTGACATTGTCTTGGTTGAAGATCCCATTCGCCCAGAGAATGAAGGAAAACATGACTTCCTTCATGAGCTATGTGGTGCCACCATCCAAAGTAGGAAGTGGTCATAATAATGTGACTCGACTGTGTATTTTAGCATGTTTTAATATTGCTACTTCTTTAAGTTCAACAAAAAAAATCTTTATAGAGTTGCTCTAACATCTTGGAAAAAATAGAACTTAAAATGTGACCTGCGCAAAAGATTTTTGATTATTTATTATTTGATTATTATTTAGTCCAGTATATAAAACTCAATAAACAAACAGAAATTTGTAGATAAATGAGAAATTAAATTGCCCAAAATGTCTCAAAATTGCTTCCAATGACATTAAAGTTAAATTAGGTTTTTGCCCTCTCCTGTACAGTCGCCATTTTTGGGGCTACTTGGTTTCTTTGGACAGCGACGAAATGCATCTTATATAATGAAGACATGAGCGACCAACATTCAGTACTTTTTCCTAGTCACAGTCTTTACTGAACTGTAAAAGTGCATTTTTATAGATCGCTACATTATATTACACTATGTTCCACGACACTACAGTCTAGTGGGGCTGATATGGCATACTGAGTTATACCTGCCCATCCAGGTAGTGGAGTCCAGTTCCCTGCCTAAGTAAGCACCTCACACCAGCAAAAGTTCTTGCCCTTGATAAATGCATTAACATAATGTAATGTGATTATGTACTTTGCTACTACAAGAACTCCTGATACTAATTCTCATATGTACAATGATCTGCCATAACATTAAAACCACCTCCCTGTTTCTACACTCTTTGTCTATTTTAGCAGCTCTACTTACCATAAAGCAACACTTAGTAGTTCTACAATTACAGACTGTAGTCCATCTGTTTCTCTTTATACTGTTCTTCAATGGTCAGAACACCCACAAGACCACCACAGAGCAGGTATTATGTGGGTGGTGGATCCTTCTCAGCACTGCAGTGACACTGCCGTGGTGGTGGTGTATTAGTGTGTGTTGTGCTGGTCTGCAGTGGTGCTGACCCCTCACCACCACCAACCAAAACTATCCAGCCAACAGCGTCCTGTGGGCAGCGTCCTGTGACCACTGATGCAGCACTGCTGTGTCTGATCCACTCACACCAGCACAACACACACTAACACACCACCACCACGTCAGTGTCTGACTGCAGTGCTGAGAATGGTCCATCACCGACTCATTACCTGCTCTCTGGTGGTTCTGTGGGGGTCCTGACCATTGAAGAATAAGGTGAAAGAGGATTAACAAAGTATGCAGAGAAACAGACGGACAACAGTTGGACAATGGTCTGTAACTGTAGAACTACAACATGCTTCTATATGGTAAATGGAATTTTTAAATGAGTGTAGAAACAAGGAGGTGGTTTAATGTTATGTCTGACCAGAATCAGGAGTGGAAAAGTTGGATCGGTGCAACCCTGATGCAGACTAAGAGTCTCTGAGGTTTTGGGGTTACAGTGAACTGAATAATGTACTGGATAAACTTCCTAATCTATTCCTTACCACATCACAATCTACACAGACTGTAGCAGGAAAAACTTGCCCTGCCAAGAGTCCAGCTTGGGCCTACAGTCTTACAGGCAAATGACCAGAACCCTTTATTTTTGAGACCAGCATGAGTTCAGATGGGTGTCTAATCTACTCAGAACCTTTATTTGAAGTTCCCATTCACTCCAATGGGAAAAATGCCTTTAACGATGTATGTATGTAAATTGACCACTGAAGAACAGGGTAACAAAATATACAGAGAAACAGATGGACTACAGTCGTAACTGTAGGTGCTCCTAGAGTGCTCCTAGAGTGTAGATACATTGATCAGTATATATATATATAATACAAGGGAATCCAAAAAATAGGACTAATTTTGTATACTTTGTAATGAGACATTTCATTAGTCAGTGTTCTTTAACTACTGAGGATATCCACGTTATGCTCAAAAAGCATATTTAGTTTATAACAATAACAGTAAAAGGTTGTATATTACCCACACCTAGTTTCCAATTATATATCTATATATCAATTTGATTGCCAATAAAAGTATGAAATATGTCTATATATTATCATGTTGTCCCTGTACAACTCCACTAAACTCATTAAACATAAAAGTCTGAGCAACTTCAGGTGCTCAGGAGTGAAGCAACCATCTAAGCGCCCATCACTGGAAGTACATGAAGAGAACCAGGCATGGTGTTACTGTGTGACTGAATGAGGCAATTTCTACGCACTTTTTAAAGGACTGTTCATTTTCTCCGTTTAACACATTGGGTGAAAAATAAACCATCAAATGTGGCCTGTGCAAAAGGTATGGCAAAGTTTAAGATAATAAATACCTGTGTTCAATAGGTTAAACCCAGCAAATCAACAGAGATTTGCACTAAAACTTGCAGAAAATCATATTTCCGCTTGTTCTCTGTAAAGGACATATGACCTATTTTCATTTTGAAAATCAACAAAAACGTGTCATTTGACCAGGAGTGCTCAAACGTTCACATACGACTGTATGTTTATGTGCTACTTCCAGAAACTCGGGATCAATTACACCTGAACACACACACACACACACACACACACACACACACACACACACACACACACTTGTTCTGAGCTCGGATTATTACGGTTATCACCACTGTAACTTCATCCCTGTCCTTTCATGCTTTCATGTAAAACACATTGTTACACCCACCTCCATATCTGCGCGCACACACACACACACACACACACTCTCAGAAAGCCCCAGGGAGGTGTAAGACTATCTCTCGCGTCTCCTCCCAGAAAAACTCCTTTCTACAGGTCAGAAAGGAGCTAAAAAACGAAGAAGAGAGGAGAAAAAAAAGAAAAGACACACCCACACCCCACACACATACACCCCACCCCAGACACACCCCACCCTACACACACACACGTATATCGTCTGTTCCTTCCAGGTGACGCGCTACATTGTCTAAAAAGGTGAAACCACTTCAGGCCGGCAGCACATTAGAGATTAACACTAAAATTAGATCTCTCTCTCTCTCTCTTTCTTTCTTTATCTCTCTCTCACACAGACACACAACCTCGATTCTAGGTACTAACTTCTGAACATCCTGAGGTCCTTCTCTGCATTTCCACATAAAAAATTCTCTCCTCCAGTTTACTTTCTTCTGGGAATAAGTGCTTTAATAAAACCAGGAGTGAAAGAGTCACTGAGTAATTGTACTTAATCGCTGTCGGTGGTGATTCTAAGCAAATATTCGCAGGGGGCTCCTCCAACCAGCATTAATCACCATTATTAATTCTGGGTCGCGGCTGGTGCTGGAGTATATCCCAGTGCTCATTGGATGGAAGGCAAGAAACACCCTGGACAGGCTGCCAGTCCATCACAGAGCAGACACAGGCAGACATACACATTCACACACACTCACACCTAGGGGGGCAATTTATCATCTCCAATTCACCTGACTGTATGTTTCTGGACTGTGGGGAGAAAACCCATGTGGACATGGGGAGAACATGCAAACTCCAGTCCATCATAGCATCATGTTATAAATAATGTGACACCAACATTAAGAAAGTTGCTATTAGTGATTGTGCAATGCATCTTCTTCTTCCTCCTCTCCTTCTCGCATTTTTGTCTGCTAACTCATCCCGCAGTTTTCAAGATATTGAGTCCATTCCAACTCTAGAATGTTCAATCTGATCAGGAATGGTGTGCTTGTGTATAGCTTTATAAACTGACATACAAAACTCGTTAGATTTCCGAATTTTTCCCCATTAAGAATGAATGGGATGGAGAAGTGCACACCCATCTACTGTACTTCTTCTTGATCGACAAACACTGATTCACATACACTATCTCTGACCAGACCCTCAAGCATGAATTCAGTGTTGGTCTGACCCGCACTCATCTGTTTGTCTTTTGTTCCCCATCAATAGTTCCTCCCATAGAGTCTCCTTCATTTTCACCTCCATTAAAAACCTACTGTTTCCTTTAACCTACAGCCACCAAACTGCATGTGCTTACTCAGGACATATCCCCAAACTCTAATCCACAGTCATACTGACCCGCACTCCTCTATGTGTCATTTATTCATCCCTCGCTCCTACCATAGACTCCCTTTCATTTTTAGTAACCAGGTAGCAACAAACTTAAGCTGTGCAATCACTCTGGACCTTTTTTAAGGACATGCACTTTTCTTGTTCAAAGATTTACATGTAACCTGTCAAGATACTGGTAAGCTGGTGCTAAGGGGGTGCTAGGTGGTTGTTATGATACCCTACATGGTTAATAGGGTGTTACTAATGGGCATCTATCATCATAATATAAGCCTGGTGCACGTTTTATACAAGTATAACATTTCCAATCAGACTGAACATCCTGAAGCTGGAAAGGTGTTGATATCTCACAATCCGCTAAAAAAAATTAGCAGAAGAAGAGGGAAAAGAAGAAGAATATACCACTGATGTATTCAAGGTATTGTGTTGACATCAGGCAATCTACCATTTTGGTGGGCAACTTGGCAGCACAATAGGGGTTTATTATGAGATAACAAAGCCATAACCGGTCCTGCAAAGACAGTGAAACACTTTTGTTTCAGTATTATCAGTTTAAAACATTTTTTTAAAGCATATTAAACAAAAAAATACATTGGATTTGTTGCTGGAGTGTGAGGACAACCTAAATCTGACAGGCTGAGATTTTCTGCTACATTATTATTGCATCCCAAACCACATACCAGCACCCTAAACAGTATACAAAAAACAGTGCATATACCTTTAGAAGCGTACTATTTAGTGCAGTAGGTGAAGAATAGAAGCGTGTTTTTGGTAGCCATTTAGCTTCTATAAAATCTCACATATTAGAATTATACCACTGTAGGAAGTGTGCAGGTTATACAATTCCAGCTAATCTTCTAATTTAGTTTTTGAAGACCACATTTAAAGTGTATCTCCAGGTTTTTTATGGTCGTCCTGTTCTATTTTACTTGGTCTTCATCCACCCGTAGGGTTGTAGCATCAGTAACGATGGCGAGATGAGCAGTACTGCGGTGCAGTTGAAGCTGTTGCTTGCCTTCGAAAGTGGTGTTTGGGTCTTCTCAATGGCAAAATGGAATACCGTGAATTGCTTTGTATTGTGCAATCACCAACTACGCAAATGAATCCTTGCATGAGGACCAGTGCCACCAATTAGTCACCTCTAAACTGTGAAATCATTTCATTTATTTGTTCTTATTAAATATGATTTTTTTTTACTTTCACTCAAGTGCAAGTTTGGCTCAGAACTTCCACTTTTAGTTGAGTGAAATAATGAGATAATGGGATAATGTCTCATATTTTCACTCGAGCACACTCTTAAAAATATACGTTTCTTCAAGGGCTCTTAGATAAAGACAATGCTAGAACCATTATATGCGTAAATGGCTGTTTTGCATGGTGAAATGGTTCTTCATATTGATGTAGGATGTGTTGTATATGGTTCTACACAGAACCTTTTTGACGGTTCTGTGTAGGACCAAAAAGGGCTCTACCATTGTAACAGTGCTAAGCTTGTAACTGTGCATCGTTTGAACAGCTCATGATGAATGGACCAATAGAAATGGTCCAGAGCTGCAGTGTCCACTCAAAGGTCAGAAAATGTTTTGCTTCTCTTGTGAAGGTTTAGTCCCGACAGCGACGCCGAGTCTTCTATTGCTATGACCTCCCTGTGCCCACGTCTTAGGTCACTCCGTTTCCACAGCAACATGATGTGCGTGCCTACAGTGGTATATTCCGCCAGGGGGAAAGAGGACAGAGAGAGAAACTGGACACCACGGCAAGCCAGACACACCTACGCAGCATTAGAGAGTGTGTGTGTGTGTGTGAGTGTGCATATGTGTTTGTGTGTTTCAGCATATGTGTGTGTGTTTGTATGTCTGTGTGTGAAAGTGTGTGTGCGCGTGTGTGCGCACGCGTGTGTGTATGCGTGTTACAGTATAAACTGAAACTTTATATAAAAAAGCACTCTAGCATTAAAGTGCCCCTTTCCCCTCTGATTGGAACGGACAAAAAAAATGCCGCTTAATTATTCATGAGGCCTTGTGCTTGTGTCAGCGCCTCGTTAATTATTTAAATTAATCTCATTAACCAGGGGCCGGGTTTCAGCGGCATTTAATTAAATGATGAATTGCTTCCCAGATGTCGACGTGCTTGTTAAATAATGTGCTCAGTCTGGACCCAAAGTGTCCTTTCAGGCCTTCACCCAAAACCAAGCACGCACGCACACTGGAGTGGCTTCGTCTGAGAGCTCTGGAGGAAATAAGACCTGTCGCTGTGAAGAGATCCACTGAAGCTGTCACGGTTACTCAATTCAAATAAATAAATAAATAAATAAAAAGTCTTTGCATACATTTCAAATCATCTGTAAATCAGCAATGATTAGTTGCCAAGTACTGCATATTTAAAATGTCCTTTCGTATAAAATGTCCTCTTGTATAGTCAGCATGTGTGTATATATACACACTAACTCATCTTTTAAAGTGCTTTGTCCTTCTTGGTCATGGGGGTGCTGGAGCCTATCTTAGCACTCACTGGGCGGAAGGCAGGAAACACCCTGTACAGGCTCATAAATGATGATACATTTACACTGATATGGCCAATATTTATTGAGTTACACATGAGCTAACGCCACATGAGCTAACGGCATGGAGTTGTAGAGGTTCCTAATGGTGTCCTGCGATAATCCATCCCATGCAGCTTGAATATTCTCACACAGTTCCTGCAGATTGTGCAGTAGGGATGGAGGCGGAGTGACACCAGGCCTTTGGGATGTCTGTCGCATGCCAACAAATCGGTCATCTTGGTGGTGACCACGGTGCCTCCACACACGGACTCGCTCCAAGACAAAAACGTGACTCGTCACTGAAGGTGACACGCTGCCATTTGGAGTCCCTCCATGACAGTCTGGCACGACACCATTGCAGACATAATGGTTGGTGTAGCTCAGTGGATAACACCACTACCCACCAGGGAGCCACCACCACATGTGGGAGACTGGAGTTTGAATCCCGGTCTGGGTGACTATGCTGTGCTACACCAATAAGAGTCCTTGGGCAAGACTCCTAACACTACATTGGCCTACCTGTAATATGACAAATTTCATTCCCCGTCGGTTGATTCCCTCTGGGTGCAACTACTTGTGCAGCTATTCTTTTGATGATGAGTGTATGTGTAATTTCAGAATTTCAGTTTTATATCTTCACTATTGTTCTAAAAAGTGGAAAATAGTAGAAAATAGGACTTATTTCTTTTAACTTCTACCTTTGATATGTTTATTAAAGTCTTTAAACCCCTATTTATCCTTTTCCCAGCGAAGTGTTTCAGACCTGTTGACAGGCTGAGTATGATGTGCTGCTCAGTTGAGTGTTTTTTTAGTAAGAAGTCTTGAAATATCTCTCACTCACACTGTGTGATGTCATGTTGTGGGGTAGTAGAGTGATTGAGCAGTTCAGGCATGATTGCCAGCCTACTTTTAGATGCTCATCTTAAGTGCATCAGCTGTTCATGAGATTAGCACATATGGACTTTGACAGCAAAATAAGCTAATTTGTACTACTGAGGGACGTGCTTATCTTAGAACTCATCCGTGTTTCTGCTGTTTACTGTGTGTGCTGTTACGGTGTGTGTTCGGAAGCAGACTGTAACTGAGATTTCCTGCCAGTGTTGATTTAAACAGACAGTAACTGTATACAGTATCAGAATTATTCAAATCTAAAACTGTCTGATCTCCGTCCGTCCGTCTATCTATCTATCTATCTATCTATCTATCTATCTATCTACCTATCTATCTACCTATCTATCTATCTATCTATCTATCTATCTATCTATCTATCTATCTATCTATCTAGCCTCTCTCCCTTTTAGTGTCTCTCTCTCTCTTAAGTGTCTCTCTCTTACTCAGTGTCTCTCTCTTACTCAACTGTCTCTCTCTTACTCAGCGTCTCTCTCTCATTCAAGTGTCTCTCTCTCACTCAGCGTCTCTCTCTTACTCAAGTGTCTCTCTCTTACTCAGCGTCTCTCTCTTACTCAAGTGTCTCTCTCTTACTCAGCGTCTCTCTCTCATTCAAGTGTCTCTCTCTTACTCAGCGTCTCTCTCTCATTCAAGTGTCTCTCTCTTACTCAGCGTCTCTCTCTTACTCAAGTGTCTCTCTCTCATTCAAGTGTCTCTCTCTTACTCAAGTGTCTCTCTCTCTCATTTAAGTGTCTCTCTCTCTTACTCAGTGTCTCTCTCTCTTACTCAGTGTCTCTCTCTCACTCAGCATCTATCACTCAGGTGTCTTTCCCGCACTTCCAGTTCCCCAGTGTCTCTTTCTCTTTCTCTCTCAGTGTCTCTCTCTAACTCAGTCTTAACTAGTGTCTCTCGCTCAGTAGCTCTCTTTCTGTCTGTCCTGTGAATCTCTCTGTCTCTCTCTCTCATTCTCTCAGTACTTATGTGTGAATGATGTGCCTCTGAGTGTGTGTGTGTGTGTGTGTGTGTGTGTAATCAGACTCTCTCTCTCTCTCTCTCTCTCTCTCTCTCTGTGGTCTCAGCTCTGGGGCTTGGGGTGCGCCAAAGGAAAAGGCTGCGGCTAAAGTTTTTTTTTTCCCTTCTCCATTCTTTTCTGTTTCTCCTCAGCTTTCTTTCTCCAAAAGCCTGTACACATCCCCCTGGGGCACACAACACGCCACTCTTTCACTCTCTCACTCTACTTCCCCCCCCGGCTCTTTCTCTCTCTCTCTTTGTTATGGACCAAAAATCACGAGCTAAGGGTGCAATGATACACAATTCACAGTGCAATGTGTGCTGTGGCTTATGCATCACAGTACAGTACATGTTCTAACATATTGATAACAAATGACTGTCTGGACATACATACTGCTGTTTAAGGTAAAAACAGATCACCAAAATAAGACTGAAACACTATCAAGTAGATTTTCTGAAGCGTTTGTATATAAGGGTTTGTTATGTCTGTAGAGGATTGATGGCAACCAGGATATGTCATTTGTTTTCTATAGAGCAGGTGATCAGCACAGTGAACTATGTAACTAGTCTCTCTCCCTTTTAGTGTCTCTCTCTCTCGTCTCTCTCTTACTCATTCAAGTGTCTCTCTCTTACTCATTCAAGTGTCCCTCTCTTACTCAGTGTCTCTCTCTCATTCAAGTGTCTCTCTCTTACTCAAGTGTCTCTCTCTTACTCAGTGTCTCTCTCATTCAAGTGTCTCTCTCTTACTCATTCAAGTGTCCCTCTCTTACTCAGTGTCTCTCTCTCATTCAAGTGTCTCTCTCTTACTCAAGTGTCTCTCTCTTACTCANATGGCAACCAGGATATGTCATTTGTTTTCTATAGAGCAGGTGATCAGCACAGTGAACTATGTAACTGAACTATGAAACATGTTTACTTGACATGTAAACTTTAGTTAAGCACTGTAACCACTGTCTATCTATCTATTTATCTATCTATCTAACTATCTATCTATCTATCTAACTAGTCTCTCTCCCTTTTAGTGTCTCTCTCTCTTGTCTCTCTCTTACTCATTCAAGTGTCTCTCTCTTACTCATTCAAGTGTCCCTCTCTTACTCAGTGTCTCTCTCTCATTCAAGTGTCTCTCTCTTACTCAAGTGTCTCTCTCTTACTCAGTGTCTCTCTCACATTCAAGTGTCTCTCTCTTACTCAAGTGTCTATCTCTTACTCATTCAAGTGTCTCTCTCTTACTCATTCAAGTGTCCCTCTCTTACTCAGTGTCTCTCTCTCATTCAAGTGTCTCTCTCTTACTCAAGTGTCTCTCTCTTACTCAGTGTCTCTCTCACATTCAAGTGTCTCTCTCTTACTCAAGTGTCTATCTCTTACTCATTCAAGTGTCTCTCTCTTACTCATTCAAGTGTCCCTCTCTTACTCAGTGTCTCTCTCTCATTCAAGTGTCTCTCTCTTACTCAAGTGTCTCTCTCTTACTCAGTGTCTCTCTCACATTCAAGTGTCTCTCTCTTACTCAAGTGTCTATCTCTTACTCATTCAAGTGTCTCTCTCTTACTCATTCAAGTGTCCCTCTCTTACTCAGTGTCTCTCTCTCATTCAAGTGTCTCTCTCTTACTCAAGTGTCTCTCTCTTACTCAGTGTCTCTCTCACATTCAAGTGTCTCTCTCTTACTCAAGTGTCTATCTCTTACTCATTCAAGTGTCTCTCTCTTACTCAGTGTCTCTCTTACTCAAGTGTCTCTCTCATTCAAGTGTCTCTCTCTTACTCAGTGTCTCTCTCTTACTCAGTGTCTCTCTTACTCAAGTGTCTCTCTCTTACTCAAGTGTCTCTCTCTTACTCATTCAAGTGTCTCTCTCTTACTCAGTGCCTCTCTCTCATTCAAGTGTCTCTCTCTTACTCAGTGTCTCTCTCTCATTCAAGTGTCTCTCTCTTACTCAAGTGTCTCTCTCTCATTCAAGTGTCTCTCTCTTACTCAGTGTCTCTCTCTTACTCAGTGTCTCTCTCTCTCATTCAAGTGTCTCTCTCTTACTCATTCAAGTGTCTCTCTCTTACTCAGTACCTCTCTCTCATTCAAGTGTCTCTCTCTTACTCAGTGTCTCTCTCTCATTCAAGTGTCTCTCTCTTACTCAAGTGTCTCTCTCTTACTCAAGTGTCTCTCTCTCATTCAAGTGTCTCTCTCTTACTCAGTGTCTCTCTCTTACTCAAGTGTCTCTCTCATTCAAGTGTCTCTCTCAAGTGTCTCCTTCTATTTTACCACATTAAACAAACCAACACCTAAACTCTTCTTTAATAATCAACCAATCTCACTGCTTACGCTGTCACCAAGCAATGTTCTCTTGGCTCCATGCTGCTGGCAGTCATGCACTGCTAAGAGACACCAACAGAGGGAGTATAAATAAAGGAATAAGATATTTAGGAATATTTTAGAGTATTTTTATAAAAGGAACATCACAACTTAAATATTTTAATACCTCATATTGTTACTATATTTGTTTCAGTTCTATGTACATACAGTTGTATTATGTCCAATGTTCAATGCTCAGCAGCGGCATTCTTTTCACCACTCCAGCCAACGCTTGGCATTGCACATAGTGATCTTAGGCATGTGTGCAGCTGCTCAGCCATGAATGGCCATTTCACGAAGCTCCGGATACTAGGCTCTTGTGTTAATGTTGCTTCCAGAGGATAGATCTACCATTTCATGACTGAGCTGTTGCTGGTCCAAGATGCTTTCATTTCATAGTAATAGCACTTACAGTTGACTGGGGCAGGAAGGAGGACTTGAAGTCACTGAGATTTTCAGTACAAGCCAGTTGTTGCCTATGGAGGTATAGTGCTTGACTTTATACACATGTTAGCAATGCGTTAGAACAGGTATGGCACACCAAGTTAGACAGCATACAGTCAAATTCACACTTTATCCACTGGGGGTCACTGGTTTGCCTCCAAGTGCTGGTGGAAAACCCTTTGAAGTAGTGTCACCCGGCATCGGCATGACGAAAAGGGATTACTGGCGCCATATTTGAAGTTGGATGTCGACTGCCATCCTCCTCTGCTGGATTTTAGTGGCCAATTTGTTCCAGCTATCCACTTATAAAAACAACTCAACGTTTGAGACCCGCTTGTGCTTTCTTCCTTGAGGTACAGTGCATGAGCTGGCCTGGAATAGTGGAGGTAAGATGGTTTCCCCGACTGACACCTATTCACCTATCAGAGTACCTGCACGCACTTAGGGGCTTCAATAGAGGATAGTGCAGAGTTTAAACCCTAGACAATAACTATAATTAGCCTTAAATCCCTAACAAATGAATATGACAGAAACACCTGAACTCAATAATTAGGAGGGATTTCCACATACCTTTGGCCATACAGTGTATGTAATGCAATTGCATTGTTTGTTTCAACTGATCAGCTCCAACCGGGAATTCACACCAGCGTTCCTCCTGCCTCCCAGTTATAGTGTCATTAGAAGGTTGTGAGCCCAGTGTGATGAATCAAATTGCATGGTGGGGTGAGTGCATTGTTATATAAATAATAAACATAAATTTGCACACCCCTAACACTAGTGTAAATCACTTAATGGTGGGTTTAATGGTTTCACAACAGCATTACATGAGCTTTTAAGCAGACCACCCTGTCGGATTCCTGTTTTCTATAGTCATGATTGTTTGGTATAGTTTTAATGAGGTGGGAAGTCTGTTCATCATTTTTTAGATGCCACTTCTTATTCTCTCTCTGTGTTCCAGAAACCAGAGTTTTTATTTGTCAAAATGATTAGATTGGACGAAAGAATCAAAAGAAAGAAAAAAAAAAACGTCAAGAACAAACTCCAAATGTCCTGCCAAACACAGTCTGGCACAGCAGAACTGCAAACTTCATCATCTACATCCATCTCCTCCAGTAAGCTTCATCCATCACTGACCACAATGAAGTGCCCTGATTTTGCTTCATTCAAATGTGTTTCCACACAACTTCCTTTCGCTTGCTAACCCCAGATGTCTTCTATTAAATCTGATTTCCAAGCATTCACTACATTCTCATTCATCCCTCTGTTGGGGAAACTATTGTTGTGGAATTGTTTTACTGAATACTACAGGACTCTATAAATAAACACGACTCTTTCAGTTTGGCTAATTTGGGTAACATGCGTTAATATACTGTATTACAGAAACGTGGAAATGATGTACACACGTGAAGCAATCGATGACCCTTATAAATGCATTTAATTTATTATAATGTTTGTGTGGTTTTATATTTGTGCTGTCCAGAGTATAATTTTTTTGGCCTCCAGAGATTCAGCAATAATCAACAACGAATACATGACACTTGGGCTGACAAAGCTGTTCAGAATATGTGTCCGAGGCTTTGCTGAAAGCCTATGCATGCATGGGTTAACCAGCACTTCACTGAGGTGGTCTAACTGGAGGTACAAAGGGCATGCATACATTGAAAGGCATATATCATCACGGCCGTGTAGTAAGTAGATCTTTTAAATTGTTTTTAGAGAGACTAAACGTTTGTGTTGGGCTGTTTCAGGTTTAAGAACTTTTATGTTAAAGCGCCTAAATACGAGTGGAGTGGTGGGATTTCCGGAGTGTGTGTAGTTGTTAAGGCTGGAGAGGCTGTTGTTTTTTAATCAAGTTGAATCAAGTTTTTCCAGAGACTCCATACAATAAAGCATTTCCCACTTCGCTTTTACTAATAGCCTACGTTTAGCCACTCTCTCGTCTATGCACTATGGGAGGAAACCCAAGCACCCAGAGGAAACCCACGTAGACATGGAGAGAACGTGCAAACTCCACATAGAAAGGACTCTGGGCACCCTGGCTGGAAATGAATGAATAAATAAATAAATAAATAAATAAATAAATAAACAGAACAGAACAGAACAGAACAGAACAGAACAGAACAGAACAGAACAGAATAGAATAGAATATTTGGGTCCAGCCCAGTTTTAAATACTGTAAAACATTTTCTGGTCTCTCTTTATCCCCTATCCCTACAATAAACACTCCTCATGACCTAAACGTGGATATGCCTAAATGTTAAACTGCCGTGCACTGAATAAGTAGCTATTGGTGACATCACAACAATAATAAACACAGGCTGTTTTTGTCACTGTGCCTTAAATGATCTCTGTTCTGATTGGCCTCCTTGTATTGTGCCTCCTTCAAAAAGCAGTCCCCAGTGAAACGTGACTGGGAGTGGTTAAGCAGCTGGCTGGATAGGCTTTTGTGACATCACAAAAACAAATAATTTGGCTGTTTTAGCAGCTTTTTTGCAGGTTTTCATGTATGGAGTAGGTTTTAAATGTTGTGTACAATAATGTTTACATACTACATAAGGCCTTCTTTAAAAAACACTAAAATCAGGAATATTAATTTTCCACATATGCTGAAAGTCATTCCGAAGACGGTTTTGTGTCCACTATGTTTGTTTTCTGAACTTTTCCGTGCTTCATCCTGATCGTTCTCTTCCAGCACATGTACAGCCTGCTTAGCCAAATCAGCAAAACCCTCACACACCCCACACGCAGTCTCGTTGTAATATCAGTTTCACAGTGTGATGGATTCGGGGTGCAGCACCACCCAAAAAAAGTAAACAGAAAACAGAAAACAAAGCCAAAGGCTGTCAGCAATCACAATCGCACGCCATTAATCACTGCCACTGAAAATCTGAACTATTAATAGCAGAAAATGTAAATAACTTGAAGCACAAGGAAACTTTACACCTGTTACCCTCTTAGAGCGACAGCTTAGCTTCACCAAAACTACCGCACATGCAGACACACTCTTCCTCTCCCTACACACACACACACACTGGGGACATATACGCACATACATATACATACAGTAAATAAATGTTTCGATGATTAACTCCTTAAACTCTAAGCATCTGTATCTGCCATCAGTATCTGTATCCGTATCTGTATAAGCCATGTGTTGATATTAATCATTCTTGTTGCTGCATTCAGTATTAACTCAGCTAGGCATTTTAAGATTTCAGGTTTTGTGGAATATGAAGAAGTTATTAAACAATAAATAATATGCTGCAATTATCCAGGCAAATATCCATCAACAGTCAGCAAATA
>CM067492.1:28013880-28024897 GCA_034552555.1 Semaprochilodus insignis
GGAGAGTAAGAGAGAGGGGGTGTAAGTGAGAGGGAGAGGGTGAAGGGGGAATGAGTGACAAGGGGACAAGGTGAAAGAGAGAGAGACAGGGAGAGACAGAGAGATACAGAGAGAAAGGCAGAGAGGAACACTATGAGAGAAGGGGGTGTAAGATAGAGAGTGGGGGAGTGAGTGAGAAGGGGAGAGATAGAGATACAGAGAGAGGGAGAGAGGGAGAATGAAAGAGAGGTGGTATAACAGGGAGGCAGAGAGACTGGAGTGAGAGAGAGAGAGAGAGAGAGAGAGAGGATGAGACAGAGAGATAGAAATAGAGAGACAGAAAAAGAGAGAGAGGGAGGCAGAGAGTGAGAGACTATATGAATACCATTCAGTCTCGTTGTGGAGGCCATATGGCTACTGTGTTCACCTGCCTCTGTCCACTCTTCATCTGCCAAGTATTAAAACCCCTAAAACCCCCAATGTGGCCCACTATACACCTGGGTGGTCTACATACACACACACACACACACACACGCACACACACGCATGTATATATATACTCTATTGATTTTGTTGATTTCATTAAATTGAGTATAAAATGAAACATAAACAGATTTTAAATGTGCCATAACTTTTACCCAGGCCACATTTTGATTCAGTAAATTAATTCAGCAAATAAACAGTAACTGTGCATGAAAGCGTAGAGAAGTGTGATCTCTGTATACAGACTCTTATATACCACTTTATCTCTCTCTCTTCCTCTCTTTCTTCCTCACTCTTTATCCTCTTACACGGTGACAGGCCAACAGTAGCTTAATGATGTACAATAACACAATAAGAGCTGAAGAACCGACTCAGACCATGTGGGTTCTTTACTCTAAATTCCACAGCAGAGAAGCAAATCCTGGCACAGGCCAAACAGGTGGATCAAATCAGCAGAAACAGCCTGAATGCTGAGGCATCAAGTACACGCCAAGAGGCAGTAAAAATCAACTCCAAACGCTTTGAGGGGTTTTGACAATCTGACCCAAACAGTGGAAAACTCAGACGCTCTTGCTCTCTGTGGAAAAACAGTTTTAGAGCAGATACGAGGTTCTCATTTAACGGCAATTATACAGGGAAATACACCAAAAGTATCCAGATGTCCGCTTTAATCAGGGAATGTAGCTACTTTAAGGTACACCTACAGGAGCTGCTGCACATGAGCCTAAGGTCACCACGTCCAGCGTCAGCAAAAAACTGTTTGGTAATAAGCTCACCTTGCGTGTTTAAGGTGGAAGTAACTTCAGGCTCCTGCAGATAGCGCTGGACGAGGATGATGGAGCTATAAATACCTGCAGCGTGTGCGTGACGGAATTCATAGATTGAGAAGAGGTGGTACAGTGCAGTGAATGTCTCATTCCATGTGTGGTAAATGGCTCCAAAGCAGATGTTAATGATTGACTAAAAGGAGTGACTGCATTTGGGCGTGCCAAAGGCCATAGTGTGAAGGAAGTAGCTGAATCTGCAGGTGTATGAAAACGTATGGTCATACGAGTCTACCAGCAGTGGCTAAAATCCCAGTCTACAGGAAACTCTCCTCAGAATTGTGACAAGGAAGCCATCCACCAAATCTGGCCCAACTGTGCAATTCTTTGTGTGAGTGTGAGAGTGTCTGAACATTCATGTGGCCTACATCCAGAAACTTGTCCAGTCCATGCCAAATCCAGTCACAGCTGTTATCTGTGCTTGTGGAGGTATTACACGCTATTAGGTACGTTTCAGTCACACTGGAAGATCCTTTTATGTATCTCAAGAAATAATGCCAATGCCAAATTATCTGTAATTATCTATAAAACAATTTCACTACATAAAAATAACCTAAACAGATACAGACTGTCCAAGTTAAACCATCCTACAAAACTCCTATAATACAAGCAAGTTATTAGACATTTACTAGATTTAATATGATTTCACTTGCTAAGATACAGATTCATAAACCTGCATTGCACAAAGTCCCCCAGGATTGGCTGCGTAGTTATGGAACTGCTGTCTTTGGAGTGATGGAGCTCAATCCATTACCTTTGGGATGCATCCAACATCAATACCTGAGCCCACTAATGCTCTTGTGACAGAATGCAATCAAATCCTCACAGCAATGTTACAATATTTAGTGTAAACCCTTCTTGGAGGAGTAGAGACTGTAACTGCAGCAAAGGAGGACAAACTCCCTATACACTCACTAAACTTCATTTCAGAAGAAAGGCAGGACGAGCAGATGTCCACAAACTTTTGGACATCTACTGCAAATGAACCAGACAACAGACTCAGGTGTGCAGGTGCTTCTCTTACCACCGGCTCGTGCAGCTCCTGTGTGTTCTCCATCAGTTGAACACTTCCAGCCTCTTCGCCTTTAATCCAGATATCTGCGGATAGACACACATATATTAGCTCTTTAATCTCAGACTCTTAATCTAGTCTTCTCTTACAGTAGCCTGATCCCTCACTGCTGACACACAGAGAACATCCAGGACAGATGAAAAGCTGTAGAACTTTATTTATAACTGCCATTCTGAACAAACACATATGAACAGGGACACACATGTGAACATGTACACAGTCGCTCTCTCTCTCTCTCTCCCTCTCTTCTTCTCTCTCACCCTCTCGTTGTATCTCTTTTCCCTCTACTTCTCTCTCATTTCTCTCCCTCCCACTCCTTCTCTTTCTCCCTCTTTCTCTATCTCACTCTCTCCCTCTATCTCTCTAAATCCCCACTCTCACTCTCACCCTTTCTCTCCCTCCCTCCCTCTCTCTCTCTGTTCTCCCTCTTTGTTGCTCTCCACACATCTTCTTTTTACGTTCTCATTTTTTATCCCTCAATCACTGTCTTTCACTTTTCTTCTTGTGATTTATGTTTGTCTTCCATTTCTTTCTTTCTTTCTTTCTTTTTCTTTCTTTCTTTCCATATCTCTCCTTTTCTATCTCAGTTACTTGCTAACTCACTTTCTCTCCTTCACATATCACTTTTCCCATAATTTTCTTTTCTTTCTTCTTCCCTTCCTTCCTTTCTTCTTTCCTTCCTTCCTTTCTCCCTTCCTTCCCTCTTTCTTTCTTTCTCATTTTTTCTCATCTTTCACTCACTGTCTTCCTCTGTTCTATTTTCTTTCCTTCCTTCTTTCACCCTTTCTTTCTTTCTTGCTCTCCCTGTTCATCCTCTTTTAACTACTCACTAACAACTAACTAATGATGTGTAAGACCCTACTCAGAGCGTGTTCCTTCTTTACTCTAAACTGGTGGATCATATCAGAACCACCGTTCAGTTCTTTAAGATGACGTCTCACTCCTGCTGACCATCCTTTACCAGCTCTCGGTAGAGCAGTTTTAACAGCCCTCTGTCAGCCGTATGGGGCCTTAACAGTCCAGATACACTGGCAGACATTGCTGACATTGAACTTTCTACTTCATCCAAGGGTATAAACTTCTTCTGCAATTTTTTGAAATTCCGGCTTTTCCATTTAGTTATTTTACCCTCAAATCCACACAAAAGAGGAGCTTTAGGAAAAAAGCAGTTCAAATGCAGCATGAACTAAAGAACCAATTTTCAACATTTCTGCATTAATAAATGGCTGACATATCAACACAATCATTCAAAATCATTCAGAGTTTGGTTTGGTGGTTTGGTGTGAAATGTCTTGTTCTAGAGAAGCTTACCAAGTCAGAATTGTTCACAGTGGTAGTGATAGGAAGCAGACCTCTGAAGAATTGAACGCCTCTAAAAAGTAATTACATTAAATGGTTATAAATGCATTGCCTGACGTTTGTTTTATGGTAGTTTGTAAAAAAGGTTTGGGGCCAAAAAAACATTGTAATCCATTCATGGTGGAGGTACACATGAAGGGTGTTCTACAAGGCAAAACAGACCCCAAAGATTGACCATTATTTTACCATCATCAACTCAGAAGATACCTGTAGGTTTACTGCTGGTTTTGAAGAGTAAATAAAACAGCTATATCTGCATTAACATCGGGACCCACTGGTTCCTTTTACCACCAGTGTAAGGAAGCAGCAATCAGTAGACCATCTCACATCAAACCACTCTAAATGACTTTGTTTACATCTCAACCATTAAATTATGCGGAAATGTTTGGAATTCCCCTTTAACACAGGCCATCCAACACAGTGACAGAAAACACAGTAGCACAATGAAAGCTGATCTGTTCCACTATGACCAACGCGGACGTGCATGCGCGCCAACTACTCTGGGGGCAGTTTTAGTGAATTAAATTGGACAAAGACAAACACTCTGAATGCATCACCAACAATACACCAGACAAGATAGAAACAATTCACACTCGGACCATGATCATTAATAATACTAGTAGCCTACATTCATTCAAACCGCCCACTCTGTTGGAATCACACACTGTTCCCAGGCAGTGGCGTATGAATCAACCTGATAAATGTTCCCTTATGCAAAAACAACAAGGTAGAATGTGCACTAACATCCTGCTTGCTATAGGACAGACACATGATTGATAGTAATATAAAAGCACAATTACCTCTGCTACCGCGGCATGGTTTCTGTCTGCGGACATGTGTTTGTGCAGACATGCGTGTGCGTGGGTGGGCGGTTATGGGGAAGAAGAATGTCTGGTGGCTCAGTATCATAGCAAGGCTGAAGTTCACATTTAAAGAAGTAAATAAACAATAAAAAGAGAGAATCTGCATTCGCCATTCACTTTGATTTCCAGTAGACGTGGTCATTAAGTACTAATTTTTCAGGAGATATTTTGGTAACACTTTACATGAAATGCTGACTAACTCACTTATGAAGTAATGCATTAATTAACACTTTGTAATACATTAGTTAACTTGATGTAATACATTAACAATGGCTACCTAATGTTAAATAAACATGTAACAACTATTACACTATTTAAACATAAAGTTGTTACATGTTTACTTAACATTAGTATTTGTAAGGTATTACAACATGTTAACTAATGTATTACTACATGTTAGCTAATTAGTTCCTTAATGAAAAGTGTTACCAATATTTCAAAAGGAGATTAGCTATAAGTAGCCCTAGGAAATATGACAGTAAGTATTGTTATCATGATAAATACAATACAGAAAGTATTTCTGAACATTTTGTGGGGATACTGTAGAAAAGGGTTTCCCAACCTGTGGGCTGCGGACCACCAGTGGGCCATGAATCACCCTCTAGTGGTCCACGGGCCTGTAGTGGTATCATATTAATGTTACATTAAGTATATTAATATAAACATATTCTTGCGGTTCAAAAAAGCTGTCTTCCTTATTTTTGCCTAGTTTTACTTTTATGCATCACTTGAACATAGCAGCCGCTTTACATTGTGTGAGAATTTCATGATGCATGGACAGACAGAAATGGCCCAAAATGGATTGGTAAAAGTCTGGTTCCATTGACTTACATTAAAATTAAAGTAGGTTTTGCCCTCTCCTGTAAAGTTGCCGTTTTGGAAAAACTTGTTTTTCGTTTGACAACGACTATATGTATAATAATGTACACATGAAACATCTTTTGTTTGAAACAACATTGCTGGTGGCTAGCCACTAATGGAGATGTTTCTTGGAGCGCTTTCACTACTCCCTTGCTTAAATTTGCACATATCATAACTTGCCTTTAATCCAATTTTATAGAGAAATTGTATTTATAAAAGTTGATATTAGTTTACTGGTGGGCTGCTATGCTTTGTAGTTATTATCAGGTGGGCCTTGAGGTGGAAATGGTTGAAAACCCCTGCTGTAAAGCACCGACCCCCTATATTATAATGTCATTATAAAGACAACAAAAATAGACATGTCTGTAGACATGGGCATGTGGCATAAACATTGTTTAAATGTAGCATTGTTTAAAATGTAGCACTACTGATTCTTTTTTCTGTGTTCCAACTGATCAGATGTCTGAAAAATGAAAGATTGTGACATAATGTGCATGATGGAAGTTTCTTGAAGTATCATGATATAACATTTTTGTCATATTGCCCACTTCTAGATAGGACCTTGTAGACCACCAAAACTCTCACTATCAGATCAACAGTGCTTAAAGCTTTCTGACTTCAGCAAAGCACTGTATATCACTTCTGTCGAAACAAAACCATGTATCTCCAAAATGATAACTAAGATAATACTATTCCAAGTATATCTGGGCCATTTATTGTCTAATTTAACACACAGTGTAATTAAAAGGTACTTTCAATTTTTGTTACTGATGAACAACAAAAATGGAGATACGAGTATGTATAAGATATGGTATGAATGTAATATCTATAAATAAGAATTTCTAGATGTAACTATATAAAAATAAATAATATTATTCTTTCATTGAAACGCAGATTTTCTGGTCAGGACATTTTTGTCTGGGGAATGCACACACACGCACACACACACAGGCACACACACACATATACACACACACACACACACACACACAAGTTGACCCGGTTACAGTGGTGTTAATATAGAAGCAGTCATAAAGCACAGTGAAGCGCAACTGAGGCCACACTGGAGCCTTTCTATATCCACTGCCACTGTCAAAAGTTTGGGGACACGTAGCATTCTTTTCAATTCTGAATTTTCTCACTGCTACTTTTTAACTTTATACAAAGCCAGGACCAAAGCTTTACCTCTATAACCTAGGAAAATATTCAGCCAATTTGCATTGTAGTCCATGTAGCTACTTCATAAGCCTTAGTATGTAATAAGCTTGTGGTTTTACTGGGTTAAAGATAAAAAATGATTATTTGCTAATATACTCAGATTCATTTCCATCAAACCCTTGAAAGTATTTTATTTCCCTAAATAATAACTACGCACTTCTCTTTCACAGCTTAAAAAAGCACATACTGAATGTGATTTAACTTCTGAGTGCTGAAGGGTGTTGGCGTCTCAATAACATGTGACGTCTCAATAACATGATAAAAATGTGTGGCACACGTTTCCTCGAAATAAACTTGCTTAGTCTATTATATGGCAATTTACTCCAAACTGACAGGTAAACATGCTCACTTGTATTGAAAACCTTAAAAAAACGGGTTGGTATCTGTTTCTGTTTGTTTCATATATGTAGTATATGTGTTGATATTTGAAATTTAAATAAATAAGTAAATAAAATGAATGTCTTCTTAGTAAATTTTGATTAGTTGGTGATTTGCTTTACCATAAGAAACAGAGCAGCAGAACTTATTGTCATGTGTTTCTGTCAGTTTTTCTTGTATTATTGCTTATTTATCCGTTTTTGAATTGAATTGAATTGAACTAAATTGAATTGAACCTAATACAGCCTAATGGACACATCCATTGATATGCATTTAAGGCAGTTCTGTACCTGTTAAAGAACAGATACTTAGTGAACTGGAATGAAAACAGACTTCAGACTAAAACGGTATAGCTGCATTATGTAATATTTAATTGTTAAAATTGAAACAGAAAACTGTTTATTGAGACAGGAGGAAAAAATATACCTAAATTATGGCATGCTTGTGCTGCTGTAAATCACACTGTAACTTTTGCCATCCTTTGCAATTTTTTCTCTGTTTTTCAATTTTATATTGAAGTTTTTAAATTAGTCCCATGGTATCAATTCTCAATTGCTACAATGCCCAAGAACCACATAGGCCCCGCCCCTCCTCTTCAACAGTTAATGCGCACAAATTTGACTGACCTGTAGAGCAGTACATCACACTGACCTGCCTTCACAGGAGACAGCCTGGTAATGATGGTGTTTGCCCTAAAGCTCTGCATTGTTTATGACTGCTGTGGAATTAAACTCTGTTAAAACAACTCAACACACCAATCTGAACGCTAAGCCCACCAAGAACACCCAGATCGGAATATCAGAGGGGTTTTTTTGTTTGTTGTACTGGTTGCGATATCATGCGCACCAATCCTAAAATTAGAGCCAGTAAACAATGGAAAAGCAACACATCTGTCCCTCTCTCACCTTCTTCTTGATCTAATAATGAGCAGCTGAGACCTTATTAGAGCTAACTGTCTTCACAGTGATGGCAGTTCACACTCATGATACATAAGATTCATTCAAGTGATGTTACTCTACATGAATGTGAACCATCGTGTTAGGGAGATCGGATCTGAGCAAAAAATCGGATTTGAACAATGAGGTTTGTAATGTGAACGTAGGTATATGAAAAGCTGTTATCAGACTGCCAGGCCAAATTTGATGCCTGGCGTATCCAAAATGTATCCAGATTGATTTTTTGATAGTCCAGACGACAACAACTCATGAAATTGGATTTCAATCAGATTTTTACAGATGTGTCTCAGTCTGGCCACTCTAATTAGATTTCCAAGCGTCACTTTGTGTCACTTTTTGTGACTCACCAAATTCAAATGTCTTGTTAAGATGTTCACATGATTTTATAAATGTAATCTATATCCGACATTAGTCTGAACAGATCGAGTTGAGCTGGACATAATAGTCGCATGAATTAACATTGCCCCGTATGGGATAAGTATCAGATTTCTATACCACATACAAAGTGGCCCAAATCAGAATTGATTTTTGCTGTTCACACAGCCATATGACAAAAAAGATCCGATTTGAGCCACTTATACCTGCTGTGTGAACACAGCCTATGTCAAATCCAGAGTGACAATAGTGCTGGGATTCAAGAAGAGCGCTAAAGAGTTCTGCAGCTTGACTTAGTGATTGTTTGGAGGGTGTGAGAATCCACCTCCTGCATCTGCATTTGCAAGCCACAAGACCAGCATAGCTGTGTAGTTACTGACCCCTATGTAATTACCACATGAACCCATGCAGATAGGTTGGTGATGTCTGGACACCTACATCCAATCTGAATCACATACAAATGACAGTGCGGACAGTATCAAAAGATCCAATTTGAGAAACAAATCCGATTTGCCTGCAGTCTGAACACCAAAGCCAAAGTGGTTCAGGTTGGATATGAAAAGATCAGATTTGTGTGTCCACACTGCTCTAGAAACATTCGATCTGTATCACATTAGGGCAAAAAACATATTTATGCACCTCTTCAGCCTGGTACTGTGAATCTAACCTGACAACAAGCAGGATAGCCTGGCGCAAAATAGCATCGTCAATGAAAACGAGTGAACTCCGGTAGGCTATAATAAATGTGCATTATGTGCTTAATAGTTTGGCTAGTGTACACTCATTTGGATACTCACTCCGGTGACACGGAATGTAGCGGTAGTTGTAGGCAAGGCAAGCCAACTGGTTTTCCTAAATACAATACAGTAGTGCAGGGCTTGAGTACTTGCCCCCCAGTGACCACTTGGGATGACCAGAGCCCTACGAAACCCCCCACCCTTAAACCTGATAGGCCACTCCAGATGCCATCTCAAAATTTCTGCCCAGTCATTGACTTCCACCTCGCTGTGGGCGGGGTGAGTTTTTACCTAGCTGCGGAACACCTCACCCCTGTCGCCCCGTTCTGTTCGGCTTCGCCTTTAAGGGGAGAGTAAACTGGCAACCAGCGATCAGCAGAGTAACTCTCCAACATTCCACCCCCTGCTTGCACTTTCGGTACCCACCCACACTGCTGACATGTTTGCACTGCCACACAACCTGCCAGCACTTTGCAACACGTTTCCTATAACCACCACTGCACAGCTCGCAGCGTTTATCCATGCATGCCATTAAACATTTTCACTTTCATTATTCAAAAAAAAATTGCAGCACGCAGGTAAATGCATTTGAAAACATGGTTTATTGTTCAAAACAGCCGAGAGAGATGGGTAATGTAACAGAGTAATGGAGGCTGCTTCTTCAGGTAAGCTAGGCCTAATACTAGAGCTAACACGCACACTGCTGAATGCTGGTGAGGTCTTTTTTTCTCCTCAGTGGATGACGTGCCAACATGTTATCTAAACATATTTCCATATTTCTATGTATTTCTATGGCCTACTTAGTGGGAAAACTATTCAGAGCGGGATGGGCTACTTCTCACTTGTCACTGGCAAGTTTCTCACGTTAAGGCAGTCATGGTTACTAATAGCAAAGTATAATACCAATTTCATATTCATACTAGCAAATTTGAACAAAACCTACACATAGCCCTCATTTTAACATATACACTCATCACCAAAAAAAAAAGTTGCACCCAGAAGGAATCAACCAACAGAAATGAAACTTGGTGGGTAGGTTTGACACTGTGAGACATAGAAATGATTCAAGTTTCACAGTCAGCCACCCATGTGATGTAAGTAAGGAGGGACCTTATCTCTGTACCTGACTGACCCAACAGCCACGACTGCAGACATTCAGCGAACAGTGAACAGTCACGGCACAGGACTACATGCACGCAGGTCGTTACGACGACTGCCCTTAACACCACGTCAGCCACGCCAAAGACTGCAAAGGTGTTGTGGCAGACTGCCATGGAGTGACTCAGAATGGCAACAGGTCATCTTCAGTGGTGAGTCTCGCTTTTGTCTTGGTGGAGATGACTAACAAATCCATGTATGGAGGCACCGTGGTCAGCGCCAAGATGAACGGTTTGTTGTCATGTGTCACATGTCCAGTAGGCGTGGTGTCGCTCAACCTTCACCCCTACTACACTATGTGCAGGACTTGCATTAGAATATTCAAGCTGCATGGGATGGATTACCACAGGACACCATTAGGAACCTCTACAATTCCATGCAGAGGTGTAAACATGGCTGGTTGGTACCATACTGACAGACACTACTTCTGTATGTGCAACCCAATAAATATTGCCCATATCACTGTAAATCTTCCTTCCGAATAGCATCACGATCCGACACTTCCTTCTGGGTGCAGCTATTGTTTTTACGATAAGTGTATTCAACGGAGGTATAAACAAATTAATTCAGAGTGTTTTGGATGTGACATGCTTTATTGTACGGTAACTTACTGAGTACTGATTTCTATACAGTGGCGATGATGGGAATCAGGGGTCACGGTGTTTATAATGCAAATACAGCCATTTTATTTACTATCCGAAATGACCAGTGCCATTGGTAATAGTGGCAAATCTGAGTTCCTTCTGGGGAAGAG